>JAOPSE010000203.1:0-1200000 GCA_029449295.1 Zea luxurians | reverse complement strand
TAATGAAGTGAGCCTTAGAGGTAATTTGATTGTTGCATTCATGCCATTGTATAGGTGAAACAGGTGTCTGAGTCATGTTTATATACAAACGTAGAAGACTTTGGCAGATTTTCACAATTTTTCCGAGTATTTTTCTCCATTTATGAAAATAAAAAATTTATTTATTTGGGACACCTAAAAAATATTTTTTTAATAAACTCCAAATATATTATTTGTGTGTCTTTGGATGCCTTAATCTCTAATTAATTTACTTTTGTCTTAACTCCAAAAAGAAAGAAATCTCTAAACCTATTTTTCTTACCTCTCGTGCATGGCATAGAAGATTTTCTTTTTTTCCTGCATGAGGGTGGTTGGAGCCTTGCGGTTGTGGGCTAGAGTTTTCCCACGAGCCGTGGTGCTGAGAGTGGAGAAATGTTTGTGCTCGCCGTGGTTTTCTGTTCGTGCGGTTGCTCAATGCCCACGATCGAGGCAGCTGAGTGCCTGAGTCCCACGCCTGCGGGTACGTTATTCCTCCTGCGCACGGACGTTTTCCTCCAGATTGATAAGACGCTGCCTTGCTGCTCACCGTTGACTCCGCGCGCCGCTTTGGCGAGCTCCGCCGGCGAGCCACTAACAAGCCCCGTGTGGCCGCGGCCGCTATGCCCTCGCCGCTGCGCCATTCGTCGTGCACTGGTGCGGAACCCTCTGTCTTTTTCCTCTCTCTATCTCCATCATCGCAACGCGCGCTCTGCTATTGTGATGCCATGGCCGTGCTCCAGCCATCA
Organism: Zea luxurians; assembly: GCA_029449295.1. Classification (NCBI taxonomy): domain Eukaryota; kingdom Viridiplantae; phylum Streptophyta; class Magnoliopsida; order Poales; family Poaceae; genus Zea; species Zea luxurians. The sequence continues at coordinate 1,199,236 of JAOPSE010000203.1, read as the reverse complement.
AACTGCCATACAGCTACCCTGGCTGCTAGCCCCACTTCCCTACGCGGCTCGTCACCGGCTCATCGGTAAGCCTGCGGCCCGGCGCGCGGCTCTCCAACCCCATGTGCCCTCGTTCCTTTGCAGTGAGCGACCAGGCTCTCCCATGGCGTGCGTAGCCCCTCGCCTACGCCATCGTGCATGACCTGGCCGTGACTTCCCGGCGGCCATCGCCACCGCTACCGTGCAACCACTAATCCCTCCTTGCAACGATGTGCCCAAGCCACTACATCGCGTCCACCAACCGGTGCACCTGCATCCATGCTGCCGCCGCCAACCAAAATAACACCTGCTCTCGCGCCATCGTCGTCGTGCCCAGAGCTTTGCCTAACCCACCAACCAGCGCCTCGTCGAGCAGCCCCGGCGCAGTCTGCGCGGTAGCGGCAGTCTTGCCGTCACTTCACGTCGTGCGCGCAGCACGTCATCATGCCTCGCCACTAGCTCGTCTGGCAGTCCACCGTCGTTGTGAGGTGAACATCGTCTACGCGTTGGTAACCTTGTTTCACTATGTCGCACGTTTTAAATAATTAATTATATTTTTGTTTTACTAACGTTAATTAATTAGACTTTTCAATTAAACTAATTTATAGTAGTTTACTTACGCGTTATAAATCCATGTCGACGTGATTAATAGTAACTCAAATGTTTTGCTCTAATATTTTTTAATATAAATACGACGACTATTTAGTTTTTATCATATTTCGCGCACGTCGTTCGCGTGTGTAGCGCGTGCTGCTCGCTTGCTTCATCGTCACTTGGTAAATCGTTATTTGCGCGCTTTAATAACATCACTTCGCCATATTGTTCATGTTAATCACTTTATTAATTATTTAGTTCTCAGTTATTAAAACAACAGCTCAATCGAATCTAGTTTATAATTTTAACTAGTCGTTTGTAGATAACTGGTAACGTGTTGATGCTGACTTGAAGGTTATATTTAACACTTGGTTAATATAAGAAGAACGACACGGTTTAGTAGTTTTCGCATGTCACGCCATTTTCGCGAGTCGCGCGCTGTTTGCACGTCGCCATTGTTCGTTCGCGCGTTCGCGCCGCGCGTCTGGTGCGCGTGTTGTCGCGCACGCTATTCCCACGTGTGTCGCGCGATGTCTGCGCGTGATAATAAATTATTTTTTTTGCTTATAAGCACTCATGTTAATAAGGTTAATTCGTCAGGTCGTATATTTTAAATAATTAACTTAAGCTTCGCTCGACTAGTATTCATTAGATTAATATTCTAACTAAATTAAATGTGTAGTGTTCCACTTGGGATTTTATAATAAATATTAACATGACAAATATTATCTTAACTACTTTCTATTTATTTAACATTCGTTTAGTATAAACATGTCGCCTGTTCAGTTATTCTCGTCTGTCGCGGGTGTTGTTTCTCGCGCGGTGGCGTGCTGCTTCGCGCGTCGTACACGTGCTGTCTGCGTGTTGTTCGTGCGTGATGTGCTCGTGGTCGCGTGCTGATTCGTGCGCGTTCGCGCTCGTCGCGCGCGCTGTTTTCGTGTGTCATCAGTGTGCTATGTCGCGCATGTCCGCGCGTAGTTTGCACGTTGTCGTGCTGTTTCACGCGTCATAAATTCGTCTCGCTTAGAATCTCCCATTTTAATTAAATTACTTAATTAACTGACATTTGTTAGTGTAGCAGATTAATCAAACTAAACGATGTACAATTTTTATATTTGATAATGTTGAATTAAATGTTATAGTTAATATTTATTTAGTGTAAACGTGATATCTTCTCGACCGTAGCTTCGACTGCCGCGTTTCTTTTTCCTCGCGTGACTGTAGTAACACGTTCCTTTTTCATATTGCATGTTTTATTACATTTTATCTTGTATGGTGTAATGCTCTTATGCGTATATATATGTTTGTTTGTTTGTTTGTTCCTGTTTGTCTTCGCTCCGCGTTGCGATTAGATCGCGATTTGTTTCCGCGCTCCGAGGAATCGACGATCAAGCGTCGGCGATCAAGTGATCAAGCTCTCTGAGTTTTATGAGGTTGAAGATCCTGAGCATCTGTTTGGTGAAGGCAAGTGTCCTCTGACCCATTATGTCCCATTCACTTATAATTCATTGTCCCACATTACTTAATTGAAACCTAAGGATTGACTAGCTTTCTATTTACCTTATCCTTGTTTACCTTTCGGGTTACTATGGTTAGCTACATGCTAGCGCTTTACTTTAATCAATGAACATGATGAGATACAATGATGATACTATGATTTTAGTCTGGATATGATGATATACTTGTAGCATTTAAGGGGACTCGGGCCGTTTCCCGAGTACCTCTCCGTAAGGACCTATTCGTGGAGTGACCACCCGGGATAACAGTGCAACCATGAGGGTGGAATGGGACGCCCTTAGCTGATTAACTAGAGGAACCAGAGGAGTAGTTGGCTTCGCCGTAGGGCCGTCAATGGGGTCCGGGCACAGTACTTGCTCTGCCGAGGCTGGTTGCAGAGGTTCTTGATTTGGTTTTGTTAGTCACCCTTCCTTTGGGGAGATGTACTGTGTTTATCAAACTGGAGAAACCTAACGGGCGGCTATGACCTCTGGGAAATCTTTGTAAAGGCTACGTAGTGATACCCTGCCAGGCCACCTAGGTAGTGGTCAATGGGGATTAGCTCTCCCCGGGCAGAAAGGGAATCATGACTCGTGGGTAAAGTGTGCGACCTCTGCAGAGGGTTAGAAACTGATATATCAGCCGTGCTCACGGTTATGAGCGGCCTTGGGATCCTCTTTGATTAGAGATACTTGATCAGAGATGGTTGGTTTACAGGTGGTGACAAGGATGATGGTTATGACTATGGTAATGGTAAGTGGTATTCTTTCCGTTTGGAAAGGGTACTTTGGGTTAATAACTTGGGTTAATGTTAAAACCTGGCTCTCAATTAATAATAATAACCTGACCAACTAAAAGCAACTGCTTGACTTAACCCCACATAAAGCTAGTCCACTACAGCCAAACGGGACATTTTGCTGAGTACGTTGATGTGTACTCACCCTTGCTTTCACAAAACACCAGGTTGCCTTTGGTGCAATCTATGCTCAGGTAAAGAAGAAGGTGTCGAGGCAGATCTCCAGGAGTTCTAGGACGTCGATGAGTTCGAGGATTAGGCTAGCGACCTCCCCCAGTCAGCTGCCTGTGGTGGGTTGTTTTTGTTGGCTACGTTTCGATTCTGTGCACTTTGATTTATATTATGTAAATGGCTCTAGTCTGTAATATTATTACTTACTCTTTATTGTGATTCGAAGCATTGTGCTATGATGAGTCATTTATGTAATCGCTGTGTACGTGAATTACTGATCCTGGCACGTACATGGTTCGCATTCGGTTTACCTTCAAAACCGGGTGTGACATAAGTGGTATCAAAGCCTTGCTGACTGTAGGACCGCTATCCTAGAGTAGCATTGGCCATTTTGAGGACTTATTGATTAACTTCACCTAATCCTTGGTTCTGCTTCAAAATATTAGTCACCTCGACTAATTCTATGTTGTGCTCCTATATGCCCCCTTGCCAAAAGTATTTTATTCTAGTATGGTCTATACTTCTCTCAATTTATTAGATCAGATCTCACACTTGTGATTGCGACATCTTTGTAGATGCCCCTGACCATAGCCTTTAGTCTTTTGGGACTCTTTCTCTGTCCATTATTAAATTGCTACCATTTGACCATCTGTATTCCATTTTGTTATTGACTTTCTCGTATCCTTGCATTTTTAATACCCTTATCCCTTAATCTAAAGTACTTACCCTTGTACCTCTGTTGCCCATTTAAACAGTTCAGTTTATGTGTCCATGACCTTCTTGTCTCCTGAGGTCCTTTCTTATTCTGTTGTTAAGTCGCTATCTTTCAACAATTTCTATGCCCTTGGTCTTAGTATGCTCGTATCCTTGGAATCTTGCATACCCTTATATTCCTATGTATGCTTATTTTCATACCCCAATAACTGTTCAAGACATTTCAGTTAACATGTCCCTGGCCACCCTTGTTTCTTAATGATCCAGGAGCGGTCATTTTATTTTGCACATCCTTGGTGATCTCATTAATTCCTTATAATTTCCCTCAGTAATAATTTATGTTACTTCAACCATTTTATTGGAACCTTACCTATCTTATCCTTGATTGTTTTCTCCACTTCGTCAGTCTTGTCTTAACTCTGTCCGTGGTTATGCTTTTTATCATTATCACTTTTGCCCTTATCACCTCTATATCTTGCTTTGATGTTTATCTTATTTTGGCCCTTTAAAATCTCCTCTTTTCCATCTCAACCCAAGAGTTGTATGTTTTACCCATTTTCTCTTAGATGTATCATCTTCTTTGTTAATTGCGAGTTTTTAACTCCATCCTTTGCCTAGTTTTGTTTGTTATTACCTTTACCTTTCCCATCCCTCGAATATACATTCGTGATTATGTTATGTCTGTTATCTAAAATCTCCAATATTCTATCCCAATCTGAGAGTGGTGCCTTACTTATCTTACCCTTGGCAATATCCTCTTCTTTACCGCGTGTAAGCCTTGATGTAACTCCATCCTTTATTGTACTTATACCACTGGCTCTTTTGTGCCTTCATCTTTTCCCTTATGCCCTTGTCCATTATCGCCTTTGACCCTTGCGATATTTATGTCTTCTACCTAAATTCTTACCTTGAACTTATCCTTTAAAAGCCTCCCCTGTCTTTCGACCCAATTTGAGAGCTGTGAGTTACCTACCTCTCCCTTGATTACTTTTTACTCCTTGTCACCTTACAAGTTGTCTTAATTCCATGCTTTGCTGTGTTTTTATTTTTTATCACCATCACCTTGTCATCCATCGATCTTTCTTGGACACTCAACTTTATTCCTACTCTAAAAAAATCTCCCCTCTTCCACCTCAATTTGAGAGTGGCAGTTTACCTATCTGGACCTTGGATGTACCCTCTCCTTTTTCATTTGCAGGTCTGGTCTTAACTCCATCCTTTATGGTACTTATATCCTTTGTCTTATGCCTATTTACCTCCTCTCCTACATCCTTGTCCGCTACCACCTTTAAACCTTTGTAATATCTATACCCATATCTTCACGCTTACTTTGAACCTACCCTTTGAAGCCTCCTCTTTTCCATCCCTGTTCGGGGATAATGCCTCATCTATTTCAACATCGATTGCTCCCCCTTCTTTGACACCTTGCAAGTTTTGTCTAAAATACATCCTTGGTTGTGTGTTTGACTGTTATCACCTTAACCCTTGTCATCCCTTCATCTTTACCTTGATGCTTATCATGTACCCATATTTTAAAGCCACATTTCAAGGGTGATGTCTTACCCATCCCGCTCTTATTCGTTCCCTTTTCCTCTGTCGCGTTGCAAGTCTTAGCTTTTGCTCAATATCACCCTTACCTTCCTAATATCTAGATCTTTCCATGATGCTTTTCCTATGCCTACCTTTTTGAAATATCATCTTTCCCATCTCGATTCGAGAATGGTGTTTTACCTATCTTGACCTTGGTTTCACTCTCTCCCTGTCGGTTACAATCCTTGCTTTAGCTCCATCCTTTATTATGCTCATGTCCCTATCCTGCATGTCTTATTATTCCCCTTGCCTTTCAATGGCCTTAGAGTAGTTTCCCCTTTGTAAGGAAAGACCACCATTTAATTAAAAAGGAACGTATAGCAATGAGATGTTTGTTGTTGTATGCTTGTGTTGTTTGTCTTTGTGTTATGACTGATTTGCTTCTTTGTGATGAGTGTTGGTGTGTTGTGGCCCCTGGGTCCGCAATGGCATCCGTTTACTAGCTGAGTGACATAGGCTTAGGTAATTGGGTGCTCCCTTTTCTCTCTTTAATCCATATATACTTGCCTTTTCTATCAATACCCTCCCCTCTTGCACCTATCCAGTTGGCAGCCTCCAACTTCTCTTAATCAGTCAAGATCAGAGTTGGCAGCGTCCTCATCAAGTGTATATTAATGCTCCTGTTAAGGGGGTTAGCCGCTAACCCCGATAAAGACAATGTGATCAACATCGACCAACAAGATCAGAGTGTGTGGGTCCTAACCCACAAGTGTAAGGGATCCACAAGAAGTGTATTGCTTGGTATTGAGCGTCTGAAGGTCAAAGCAACCAGTTCACAAGTTAAGCTTGCAGATTCAAAGTCAACTCAAGAAAGCTGTGAACAACCAATGAACCAACCTTGTTTTATTGCTAGCTTCTTCTTGAATCTCGGGGGCGAGATTCCTGTTAAGGGGGTTAGATCTGTAACACCCTGAATTTAGGGTGTAAAATTTCTTTTCTAATATCCATCAAATTCAGGTGTCACCCTCTCCTTTCCTTGCTTTCCTTCTCTTTTTCCTAAATAATGGAGAGTTATTTTGCTGTATTGGCGTAAGCCTAATGAAGTGAGCCTTAGAGGTAATTTGATTGTTGCATTCATGCCATTGTATAGGTGAAACAGGTGTCTGAGTCATGTTTATATACAACGTAGAAGACTTTGGCAGATTTTCACAATTTTTCCGAGTATTTTTCTCCATTTATGAAAATAAAAAATTTATTTATTTGGGACACCTAAAAAATATTTTTTTAATAAACTCCAAATATATTATTTGTGTGTCTTTGGATGCCTTAATCTCTAATTAATTTACTTTTGTCTTAACTCCAAAAAGAAAGAAATCTCTAAACCTATTTTTCTTACCTCTCGTGCATGGCATAGAAGATTTTCTTTTTTTCCTGCATGAGGGTGGTTGGAGCCTTGCGGTTGTGGGCTAGAGTTTTCCCACGAGCCGTGGTGCTGAGAGTGGAGAAATGTTTGTGCTCGCCGTGGTTTTCTGTTCGTGCGGTTGCTCAATGCCCACGATCGAGGCAGCTGAGTGCCTGAGTCCCACGCCTGCGGGTACGTTATTCCTCCTGCGCACGGACGTTTTCCTCCAGATTGATAAGACGCTGCCTTGCTGCTCACCGTTGACTCCGCGCGCCGCTTTGGCGAGCTCCGCCGGCGAGCCACTAACAAGCCCCGTGTGGCCGCGGCCGCTATGCCCTCGCCGCTGCACCATTCGTCGTGCACTGGTGCGGAACCCTCTGTCTTTTTCCTCTCTCTATCTCCATCATCGCAACGCGCGCTCTGCTATTGTGATGCCATGGCCGTGCTCCAGCCATCAAACTGCCATACAGCTACCCTGGCTGCTAGCCCCACTTCCCTACGCGGCTCGTCACCGGCTCATCGGTAAGCCTGCGGCCCGGCGCGCGGCTCTCCAACCCCATGTGCCCTCGTTCCTTTGCAGTGAGCGACCAGGCTCTCCCATGGCGTGCGTAGCCCCTCGCCTACGCCATCGTGCATGACCTGGCCGTGACTTCCCGGCGGCCATCGCCACCGCTACCGTGCAACCACTAATCCCTCCTTGCAACGATGTGCCCAAGCCACTACATCGCGTCCACCAACCGGTGCACCTGCATCCATGCTGCCGCCGCCAACCAAAATAACACCTGCTCTCGCGCCATCGTCGTCGTGCCCAGAGCTTTGCCTAACCCACCAACCAGCGCCTCGTCGAGCAGCCCCGGCGCAGTCTGCGCGGTAGCGGCAGTCTTGCCGTCACTTCACGTCGTGCGCGCAGCACGTCATCATGCCTCGCCACTAGCTCGTCTGGCAGTCCACCGTCGTTGTGAGGTGAACATCGTCTACGCGTTGGTAACCTTGTTTCACTATGTCGCACGTTTTAAATAATTAATTATATTTTTGTTTTACTAACGTTAATTAATTAGACTTTTCAATTAAACTAATTTATAGTAGTTTACTTACGCGTTATAAATCCATGTCGACGTGATTAATAGTAACTCAAATGTTTTGCTCTAATATTTTTTAATATAAATACGACGACTATTTAGTTTTTATCATATTTCGCGCACGTCGTTCGCGTGTGTAGCGCGTGCTGCTCGCTTGCTTCATCGTCACTTGGTAAATCGTTATTTGCGCGCTTTAATAACATCACTTCGCCATATTGTTCATGTTAATCACTTTATTAATTATTTAGTTCTCAGTTATTAAAACAACAGCTCAATCGAATCTAGTTTATAATTTTAACTAGTCGTTTGTAGATAACTGGTAACGTGTTGATGCTGACTTGAAGGTTATATTTAACACTTGGTTAATATAAGAAGAACGACACGGTTTAGTAGTTTTCGCATGTCACGCCATTTTCGCGAGTCGCGCGCTGTTTGCACGTCGCCATTGTTCGTTCGCGCGTTCGCGCCGCGCGTCTGGTGCGCGTGTTGTCGCGCACGCTATTCCCACGTGTGTCGCGCGATGTCTGCGCGTGATAATAAATTATTTTTTTTGCTTATAAGCACTCATGTTAATAAGGTTAATTCGTCAGGTCGTATATTTTAAATAATTAACTTAAGCTTCGCTCGACTAGTATTCATTAGATTAATATTCTAACTAAATTAAATGTGTAGTGTTCCACTTGGGATTTTATAATAAATATTAACATGACAAATATTATCTTAACTACTTTCTATTTATTTAACATTCGTTTAGTATAAACATGTCGCCTGTTCAGTTATTCTCGTCTGTCGCGGGTGTTGTTTCTCGCGCGGTGGCGTGCTGCTTCGCGCGTCGTACACGTGCTGTCTGCGTGTTGTTCGTGCGTGATGTGCTCGTGGTCGCGTGCTGATTCGTGCGCGTTCGCGCTCGTCGCGCGCGCTGTTTTCGTGTGTCATCAGTGTGCTATGTCGCGCATGTCCGCGCGTAGTTTGCACGTTGTCGTGCTGTTTCACGCGTCATAAATTCGTCTCGCTTAGAATCTCCCATTTTAATTAAATTACTTAATTAACTGACATTTGTTAGTGTAGCAGATTAATCAAACTAAACGATGTACAATTTTTATATTTGATAATGTTGAATTAAATGTTATAGTTAATATTTATTTAGTGTAAACGTGATATCTTCTCGACCGTAGCTTCGACTGCCGCGTTTCTTTTTCCTCGCGTGACTGTAGTAACACGTTCCTTTTTCATATTGCATGTTTTATTACATTTTATCTTGTATGGTGTAATGCTCTTATGCGTATATATATGTTTGTTTGTTTGTTCCTGTTTGTCTTCGCTCCGCGTTGCGATTAGATCGCGATTTGTTTCCGCGCTCCGAGGAATCGACGATCAAGCGTCGGCGATCAAGTGATCAAGCTCTCTGAGTTTTATGAGGTTGAAGATCCTGAGCATCTGTTTGGTGAAGGCAAGTGTCCTCTGACCCATTATGTCCCATTCACTTATAATTCATTGTCCCACATTACTTAATTGAAACCTAAGGATTGACTAGCTTTCTATTTACCTTATCCTTGTTTACCTTTCGGGTTACTATGGTTAGCTACATGCTAGCGCTTTACTTTAATCAATGAACATGATGAGATACAATGATGATACTATGATTTTAGTCTGGATATGATGATATACTTGTAGCATTTAAGGGGACTCGGGCCGTTTCCCGAGTACCTCTCCGTAAGGACCTATTCGTGGAGTGACCACCCGGGATAACAGTGCAACCATGAGGGTGGAATGGGACGCCCTTAGCTGATTAACTAGAGGAACCAGAGGAGTAGTTGGCTTCGCCGTAGGGCCGTCAATGGGGTCCGGGCACAGTACTTGCTCTGCCGAGGCTGGTTGCAGAGGTTCTTGATTTGGTTTTGTTAGTCACCCTTCCTTTGGGGAGATGTACTGTGTTTATCAAACTGGAGAAACCTAACGGGCGGCTATGACCTCTGGGAAATCTTTGTAAAGGCTACATAGTGATACCCTGCCAGGCCACCTAGGTAGTGGTCAATGGGGATTAGCTCTCCCCGGGCAGAAAGGGAATCATGACTCGTGGGTAAAGTGTGCGACCTCTGCAGAGGGTTAGAAACTGATATATCAGCCGTGCTCACGGTTATGAGCGGCCTTGGGATCCTCTTTGATTAGAGATACTTGATCAGAGATGGTTGGTTTACAGGTGGTGACAAGGATGATGGTTATGACTATGGTAATGGTAAGTGGTATTCTTTCCGTTTGGAAAGGGTACTTTGGGTTAATAACTTGGGTTAATGTTAAAACCTGGCTCTCAATTAATAATAATAACCTGACCAACTAAAAGCAACTGCTTGACTTAACCCCACATAAAGCTAGTCCACTACAGCCAAACGGGACATTTTGCTGAGTACGTTGATGTGTACTCACCCTTGCTTTCACAAAACACCAGGTTGCCTTTGGTGCAATCTATGCTCAGGTAAAGAAGAAGGTGTCGAGGCAGATCTCCAGGAGTTCTAGGACGTCGATGAGTTCGAGGATTAGGCTAGCGACCTCCCCCAGTCAGCTGCCTGTGGTGGGTTGTTTTTGTTGGCTACGTTTCGATTCTGTGCACTTTGATTTATATTATGTAAATGGCTCTAGTCTGTAATATTATTACTTACTCTTTATTGTGATTCGAAGCATTGTGCTATGATGAGTCATTTATGTAATCGCTGTGTACGTGAATTACTGATCCTGGCACGTACATGGTTCGCATTCGGTTTACCTTCAAAACCGGGTGTGACATGGTCTTCCTCACCATCAAGGCAATGTTAGCATCAAGGTCATCATCACTTGAGGATTCTTCCTCAATTTGTACTTTGGATTTTCCTTTTCTTTCTTGATTTGCTTTGAGAGCCAAATCCTTTCTCTTGGAAGATGACTCATCTTTGTCATTGATGTGCATGTACATCTCATGAGCATTGATCTTTCCCAATATCTGTGTAGGTGTGGTAACTGAAAGATCCATTTGATGTAGCACAGTGACAATGTGTCCATATTTGTCTATTGGGAGGACACTAAGAATCTTCCTCACAACATCCGGTTGTGAGATTTGAGTAAGCCCCAATCCATTTACTTCCTCTACAAGAATATTGAGACGTGAGTACATAGCATTGGCATTTTCATTAGCAAGCATTTCAAAAGAATTCAACTTTCTCATAGCAATGTGATATCTCTCCTCACGCTCACTCCTAGTTCCTTCATGTAGAGCACAAATGTCCATCCACAAATCATGAGCATTTTTATGATTTCTAACTCTATTGAACACATCTTTGCAAAGGCCTCTAAAAAGGGTGTTTTTGGCCTTAGCATTCCATTTCTCATAATTAAACTCATCACCTACAAGATTTGTGGGATCTCTAGGTTGGGGGAATCCTTGTGTGGCGGCTTTGTAGACCCCAATGTCTATAGCCTCTAAATATGCTTCCATACGAATTTTCCAATATGGAAAATCGTCACCATCAAAAACGGGAGGAGGTCCATCCCCACCGGACATCGTTACTCTAGCGGTTAAGCTAATCTAAGAGCAACAAGGCTCTGATACCAATTGAAAGGATCACGATGCCCAAGAGGGGGGTGAATTGGGCTTTTCTAAAAATCAACACTAATTAAAACCTAAGCAAAGGCTAAGCAAGAGCCCAACTTCACCCCAACAATTAGCACTAAGAAAATAATACTAGAAATACAACAATGCTAAGACAATACTTCAATTACTTGATAAACAAATACATAATGTAAAGTGCTTGAATTAAGTGCGGAATGTAAAGCAAGGTTTAGAAGACTCCTCCAATTTTTCCCGATGTATCGAAGAGTCGGCACTCTACACTAGTCCTCGTTGGAGCACCCACGCAAGGGTATCGCTCCCCCTTGGTCCTCGCAAGAACCAAGTGCTCACTACGAGATAATCCTTTGCCACTCCGGCGCGGTGGATCCCTCGAGACCGCTTACAAACTTGAGTCGGGTCACCAACAAGATCTTCACGGTGATCACCGAGCTCCCAACGCCACCAAGCCGTCTAGGTGATGCCGATCACCAAGAGTAACAAGCCGTAGACTTTCGCTTGACCAAGAGAAGCCTAATGCAAGTTGTGTGTGCTCTAGGTGGCTCTCGCTATCGCTAATGAGGAACAAATGCGGGATTAAGATTCTCTAATCTCCTCACTAGGCTTTTGGTGCTTGCAATGCTCTAGCAATGTGCTGGAATTAATGTGGGCAGCAAGACATTGAATATGGTGGTTGGAGGGGGTATAAATAGCCCTCACCCACCAACTAGCCGTTACCAGAACTTTTCTGCGCATGGGCGCACCGGACAGTCCGGTGCGCCACCGGTGCGCCAACGGTGCGCCACCGGTGCGCCAACGGTCGTTTCCAACGGCTAGTTCTGACAGGTAGCCGTTGGGCTGGTGGCACACCGGACAGCGAACAGGCACTGTCCGGTGCACACCAGACAGTCTGGTGCACTGTCCGGTGCACTGTCCGGTGCGCCACTAAAATTCATTTCGCAAACTGGCGCTCTCGGGTTTTCTGCCCGGGGAAGCCTTCCCCAGGGCCAGCTCGGCCCCACCTGGCAGAGGGTGCACCGGACAGTCCGGTGCACACCGGTCAATCCGGTGCCCCAAGGCCAGAAATCCTATTTCTTGTTTTTCAACTGATTTTCAAATCGGTTTCCGTTCTAACTTGTGAGTGAGTTCTAGAGTGACACCTAGCACTGTATGTGGGTATGAATGTGCACCAACACTACACTAGAACTCTCTTGGTCAAACTACTCATCGACAACCCCTCTTTATAGTACGGCTAAAAGAGAATAAAAGACCTAACTAAATCACGAGTATCCACATCTCCTTGACACTCGGACTCCGTAGTCCTTCACCTTTTGATTCGTCGTTTTAGCCGTCGCTTCGAGTTCTTATCTCCGGGATTGTTTTCACCGTTGTAGTACTTCTACCTGTAATGCGACCTAACTTACCATTTGTCTCTGCAAAACACACGTTAGTCACATATAACATTACGTTGTCATTAATCACTAAAACCAACCAGGGGCCTAGATGCTTTCACCGGCCATGAATTCTTCTGCGCTGGGATGACGGCCATTGCTGCAGTTGTGTGAGTGTCCTCGAACAAGATGTATGTAGAGGAGTAGCACATTTGGTGGTGCAACGACCAGGTGTACTACCTCGCTGATGAGCCCAGGGTGCACTTCATTTGGCAGCCCAGCCAAGAGTCATCGGTACTCACCATGTCGCGCGCGTCGACGACTACTATATCAAGGATTGTGGCGTCATCTCGGTGCCGGAGGTGACGCAAAGGAGGACCGACAACAATGACCACTCGCCATCGTCGGGGTAGCTTTTATGTTGGTCTGCCTTTAATTCTCTTCGCAAACACACACTTGCCTTTTTGTTTAAGCAAGCGTGTATGATGGTGCGTGCCTGATGACTAACGATGTACGACAGAACTTCTACCGGCAGGTGTGGCACGTGCTCTCCAATGATGAGACCATGCAAATCGTGACATGTATCGAAGTCTGCATGATACTGATGGTTGCAATGTAGTAGTGAAACAGCTAAATTAAAATAACAAAATTTATGTATGGCTAGGATCATAAATGGATTATGAAACATTTTCTTATAACAATATAAGACACATTTTGTATATAAGTTATCATGGTATTATATGTTCCCGTTGCAACGCACGGGTACTCACCTAGTACATTTTATAAGATTCTAGGATATTTAATATAATTTTATGTTTTAAAATAACTTTCAGATATTTTATACAATTTCTAGTTTATTTTATATATTTATCTCTAAAAAAGGACAGTGGTTCCTAATATTTTGAAGCTCGGGGTCGTTTCTATAAACTTTAGGACCGACTGGTGAAGGCAATGGGGGCCACGTCCCCACCTCAATTTTTATAATCTCTTATACCGAGACTTAGATATACAATGAAATAAATAAATTTTTATATAGTAGGTCAGACTAAATTTAATGAAAACTTAGGATTTGATCTAACTTTTTTTGGCGCTCTACTACTTAGCCCACTTCCCACCCGAGTCATTTGATTCTCTCCCCTATCGCTAGCCCACTCACGACTCGCTAGCTTCTTGGACCATCGAATGACCGGTTCGGTGACCTAACCCGTCCACTGCCTCCTCGTTACTCGTCAGCTCATCGCCACGTTGGGATCTTGCACGCGGTACAACTATTTTGCCTCCTAGCTCGCACCGGCGGATGGGTAGGCTATCAGTGGGATTCTGCCTGGGCACTACAACGCCACCTGCCCTCGCTATCTCATAAGGGTCCCACCACATTGTCGCAACGAGACAATGCTTGTCGCTTGCTGCCACCGCCTTTTTGCCTCGTGTCGCCATCTACCACCTCATCATCTCCTGCCCTCGTTATCCCATGCTTGTTGTCACCTCGCCGTCGTCATTTCGCGGTAGACTCGCTGACTCTCCACACCGACGTGCTGATGCGCCCGCTTAGCCCTAACGTCCAGTCCTCGCCAGTCCACCCCTTTCTTCTCTCTAGCTCTCCTTTACGGGGGCCAAAATGAATTTTTGGTGGAACACTCCTCATATTATTACTTAACCTCCATATTATTATCATGAAACTATTTTTATCAAATGGTTTATCAAATGGTCTAGTATATTGATTTGTCTCTTATGGTATCGCCGCACCTGGAATTTTGTCCTACGTCCGCCACTGTGTAATACTAATTTCACATAAATGGATGGCAAGTTAGTTTTGATAAACTTCAGGGGTGAGATAAATATGCTTATGAGGACAAGATTTATCTATTAGTATAAAGATAGAATTTTTTAAGATAAAATGAATCTATAGGATGGATCTATATTTTTATGGGGGATATTCTACCTTTCTAATTATTTTTAGGTATATATGTATATATATGTATTTAGATGCAATTGTGGACATTACTCCGCAAATCATCACATTCAATCAAAGAATCAAATCAAACAGGGTTCGTAAGACAAGCATTCTAGTACATAGATACCTATAAAAATAGTTTTTTTATTCCTATGACGGTGTTAAGGGGAAGTGGGCCACTCGGAAAGGCTGGACCGAAAGTAAGGTCTTCTCCATTTCTTTTCTATTTTCTGTTTTAATTTTCTGTTTCAAGTTTCTTATCTTCAAATTAATTCAAATTCAGATCTATGTTAAATTTAATATTCAAACACAAGTGCAACACCCACAAAACTAGCACGAATGCAATATTTTATTTATTTAGGTAAATACTTCTACGTACATAATTCATGGAAGAATGATTCACTCAAACAACCAAAGTGAAAGTTTTTCAATTAATTCTTTTATGAGTTTCGGATTTTTTTTGGATTCATAAGTTTAAATCTATATTTTGAACTACCTATTTTTATTATTATATTTTAGAAAGGGTTTGTTGGACACCAAAATGAGCAGACGGTCCGCCCCTTGGGCCCGGACGGTCCGCGTGTCCCGAGATTAGATTAACTCGAATGTTTATCCTTATCTCGTGCGTGGTTATCCATCTAATCACGTGGGAGTTTGTTGGCTATCTCTTAGGAAAAGGTTCAAACCTCCTCCCCTATAAATATAAAGGGGTACGGCCGATTGAGAACCCCCGAACACATTTCAATCGAATCAATTACTATACTTACTTTTCCTGCTCTAGGAGTAGATGTAGCGTAGTTCTAGTTGTAGTCTTCCACATATCCACCTCCACCCCTATTCGACTCTACGTCGTCTAGATCTGTCTTGGGTGGCCTGTCGATCCCAAGACAACCCTAGGACCTTACCCCTCCCGGGGGGCAAGATCTAGTTATCCACTCGAGACCTCTTCCTCGAATTGATCTCTTAATTCCTAGGCGACTCCACGTCGTCTGGGACGCCCCGGGTGACCTGTCGACCCGGAGCACCTTAAGATCTCTTCCCCCAGGGGACGAGATCTAGATTCCAGCAAGGAGGACGAAGACGACCCTGTCGCCAGGCCGCGGACCGTCCGGCTCAGAGCTGCGGACCGTCCGCGCCTGACCAGAGAGCACCGCCGCCGGTTCTTGTTGAGTGATTGGCGCTCAAAAAAGGTGTCAACATACTTTTTGGCGACTCCGCTGGGGAAGAGGTTGCAGATCTACAAAATCAGGCTTACATGGCCGATTCTAAAGATCTCAACGGTGCTTCTCCAAACAGCAACACTTGGCTGACTAATTTATCGGCCGCTGAGCATGAAAGATTAAAAGATGACATGAAGAAAATAGACGAGGAAGCCCAGCGACAAATAGAGCAGGTGTTCAAGGTGGCGGATAAGTGGTTCCTCTCGCACTTCAGGGTAGATTGCACCAGAAGACCGTCCAAGAGAGGGAGATAAACGCCGAGTACATGTCAGCAGTGCTGCAACAGCTCCCCACGATAGGTGATGCCAGGTCAGCCGATGATATTCCATTTATCAAAATTTCTTTTGATAATCGCATTAAAGTATCACAGAGGATATGGAAAGAATGGTGCATGCATTAGGAAAAACTCACATACCTAATTTTTTTATCACATAAATTAGGTGCCAAAACAATTGCGCCAAATACATCGGCAACAAATGGGTTTCCCCAGCCATATTCTGGTATGCCGATGGACTAATATCCAGGATGACCGTCACTACCATCTTCCTAAATGGTGAGTCAACTCTGAGCACGGCCGGACCGTCCGCACACAATCATGGACTGTCCGGCCCTCCGTCAGACCGTCTGGCACCCTATGCCAGATAGTCCGGAGTTACACAGAGCCCACCACAAGGGTCACACGTGTTGACTGACGTGATCGGACAGTCCGAGGATAGTACCGGACCGTCCGATCCACCCGTAGACCGTCTGACTGTGCAGGTCAGACCGTCCGAAGCACCAGAAGTCACCTGTGATCCGCCTAGTGCAGAAGGCAGACATAAATATAACCGGCCACCCAAGCCCCAAGAACCAAAAAAGTCACATGTCCCTGAGCTTGTTTGGCCCACTAAGGCCAAACCTTCTGTTCGCTCTCACCCGCACTCAACACAAAAGGAAAAAGTTAAGTTCACATTTAATATTACTAAATATGATAAAATATTTGATGAGTTGCTTAAACATGGTAATATTAAATTGTCACATGTAATTCCTCCGGTTGAACAATTAAAAGGGCGCATTTATTGCAAATGGCATGGCTCCTTTCTCTATAACACCAATGATTGTGCCGTCTTCCGTCAACAAATACAATCGGCTATAAACGAAGGCCAGTTGAGGTTTCAAAAAGAGGTGAAAATTGACAGGTCACTTGTCCCTGTCACCACATTAGAGCCGACGAGCAAAAAGGCCATAATTCGGCCCTGTGCGACCGATAAAAGCAAAGATAAAAATATCGTCATTGGTGATCCCTGCACACCAAATATGTCACGCAGAATGGTTACTCGGAAGACTCCGGACAAAAGAAAGACCGGAGGCACCGGGGGGCAAGCACGATCGGACACCCGATCATGGTCACCTGTCCTGCGTACGCCGGGCGATCCGGGTACTAAGGCCGAACAGTCCGAGACAGGAGCGTACGGTCCGGCTATAATGGTCGGACGGTCCGCAGACAGTCAGAAGCAGCAACCTCAGACCACCGGACCACAAGGTTCCAAAACAAGTATTAGGAAACAAAATACTACTAAGACGTCTCGATGACTCAGTAGAGTCAGCCCTACTTTTGGTCAGTTGCTTGCCAAATATACGAAGAAGGCCGTTCCACACAACCGACCAATAAAGCAGACAAAGTCAAAAGGGCGATCTATGCGAAAGCAAAAGCCGACTAAACGGACCCAAAAGGTAGCACAACCAAGATCGCCTTGTCATCCTCCTCCGGGGATAGCATGGTGTGTCCCGTTCTATCCATCGCCGATGTGTTGTCCTGCTCATGTGTGGGGTGGTACGGCGATGAATTCGTATTACTGGCCCAATCAGTTTGCTTATTTAGGCTGGGGGCACCACAAGTTTTTGTCTATTGACAGGTTGATCAGGTAGACATGGCCAAAGAGGATGTGATCTGAAATGGCCTCTGTGCATTAAAGTTCCATCAAGTATTTATATTATCTGATCGCAAGAGCCGATGACTTGCTTCGAGCTGAGTCCTTACGTCGGGAACAAAAGCTCATGAGGTCAATTGTTTCCGAAGTTTTCGCTGATGCTTTTGGTTCGCCAAGCTCCACCAAAAGGTAGGGGGCATATGTTGGACACCAAAATGAGCGGACGGTCCGGCCCTTGGGCCCGGACGGTCTGCGTGTCCCAAGATTAGATTAACTCGGATGTTTATCCTTATCTCGTGCATGGTTATCCATCTAATCACGTGGGAGTTTGTTGGCTATCTCTTAGGAAAAGGTCCAGACCTCCTTCCCTATAAATATAAAGGGGTACGGCCGATTGAGAACCCCCGAACACATTCCAATCGAACCAATTACTTTACTTACTTTTCCTGCTCTAGGAGTAGATGTAGTGTAGTTCTAGTTGTAGTCTTCCACATATCCACCTCCACCCCTATTCGACTCTACGTCGTCTAGATCCGTCTTGGGTGGCCTGCCGATCCCAAGACAACCCTAGGATCTTACCCCTCCCGGGGGCAAGATCTAGTTATCCACTCGAGACCTCTTCCTCGAATTGATCTCTTAATTCCTAGGCGACTCCACGTCGTCTGGGACGCCCTGGGTGACCTATCGACCCGGAGCACCTTAAGATCTCTTCCCCCAGGGGACGAGATCTAGATTCTAGCAAGGAGGAGGAAGACGACCCTGTCGCCAGGCCACGGACCGTCTGGCCCAGAGTTGCGGATCGTCGGTGCCTGACCAGAGAGCACTGCCGCCGGTTCTTGTTGAGTGATTGACGCTCGAAAAAGGTGTCAACAGGGTTACTTTTCATTATGTCTTCATCTGATGACACACTTTAATTTGTTTATTTTTGAGAAAATTTTATTAACAAAAAATCAGGATGTTTTGGACGTTACATGTCCCTCTTAGATCGGCGGTCCAGATCCATCCAATCAGATCGGTATGTCGAGATCTAATCTCGACCCTCCAATTTAGATCCAATGTGTACCCGTTATGCCCTTCCATGCCCCGATCGACAATGGACAGGCGGTGCACATGATTCTGCGGAAACGATTCACACCCCTGAGAGCTCCTGTCGGCGCTTCGGTGACCTACTTCGAATGCTAGCGGGTGCTACATGCTGTCACGAGTTTGGTGAATAGATTCAAGGAGTCTTTCCAATTCTAGAGACAGTAGCAAAGATTGTCCATGACTTCTTGTGATCCATACGATTGCGACTGTCTACGGTGAGAAATCGCTCGAAGGAATAAAGCTTCACATATGGAGGGCTAAACTAGGTGGATGTGATTCAATTATGGTGGCTTTATCTTCTCTCTCCCATGCTCTGGCAACTCGCTCGACAATGCCCGGTTTCACGGCTTTGGCACAATAACGTAGGTTTGATGGATCAGAAGAAGGGTGCCCAAGGGTTAGCCTTTATACCCAAGGGCAAGAGAGCCTCAATCCGGAACTGATGGCTAGGCGAGGAGAGTTCGACGAGGGCTCCTCTTGGTTTGAATCAGATGCGGGGTTGAAGACAGTTCTGACAGATGGGCAACGAGTACGTGGAGGAGGTCTAGGCCAGCCATTCGGCCATCGGCCCACGGGGGCGCAGCTAGGGATAAGAGGAGTGGGTTGTGGGGAAGAATTCAGCCTGGTTGGCAGGTTTTTTATCTCTTTTTTCTCTTTTTATTTTTAATCACATTTTCCAAATTAAAATCAGATTCAAGTTGAACTTTCAAATTCAAACATAAATGCGATAATAAAAAACTCATCATGCCATGCAAACAAAATTTTATTTACCATTTGTTTGCTTTAACTTCAAATGCATGCAAAAAATAATTCACTCAAATTAAAAGAATAAAAATAAAAAATCTATTTAACTCTCAAATTGGAATTTGGGATGTTGAACGACGATAGACTCCATAGGGAACTTGAGTGGGGCCATTGAAAGGGAAATCGGGTTAACCATTTCCTATAACTAATTTTGGTGGTTGATAATCAACATAAGCACATGGACTAACTAGTTTGTCTAGAAATCATCTATCACAGGTGCATAAGGTTCAACATAAACCAAGAAAGAAATCAAGTTAGGACACAAATTATTTGGAGCAAAAAGAACTTGAGTGTGCTGGAATTTAGCGCACCGGACTGTCCGGTGTGCCACTGGACAGTGTCCGGTGCACCAAGACCGTACAACTTCAAATAGGCCACTCTCGGGAATCCATAGGCGCGCTCCACCATAATTCACCGGACTGTCCAGTGTGCCACCGGACTATCCAGTGAGCCAGCGGAGCAACGGTGCAGCAAGATGACAAAGGCTCCAACGGTCAACCAGCTCCAAACCCTAACGGTTGCGTTGATGTGGCACGCACCGGACAGTGCACAGTGGCTGTCCAGTAGCGCACCACACTGTCCGGTGTGTCCATCGCCAACAGAAATCAGCCAAAGGCTAGAAGTGGTTGGGAGGCTATAAATACCCACCAACCACCTCATTCACTCCCATCCAAGCATTTCTGAGTTCTCATTCACTGCAAGAGCAAAAGCCCAACACTCCAAGACACAATCAAAGCAATCAA
Source organism: Zea luxurians (assembly GCA_029449295.1). Classification (NCBI taxonomy): domain Eukaryota; kingdom Viridiplantae; phylum Streptophyta; class Magnoliopsida; order Poales; family Poaceae; genus Zea; species Zea luxurians. The sequence continues at coordinate 1,178,750 of JAOPSE010000203.1, read as the reverse complement.
TCCACTCAAAGCTCCAAATTCAACTCTAGTGCATTAGGGCTTGTGAGAGGATCACTTGTGTTCTTTTGTTGCTCTTGTCGCTTGGTTTGGCCTTTTTCTTTTTCCCTTCTTATTCTCAAGAGACTTGTAATCGAAGCAAGAGACACCTAAGTGTGTGGTGGTCCATGCGGGGTCTAAGTGACCCATGACATTAAGAAAAAGGCTCACTCGGTCTAAGTGACCGTTTGAGAGAGGGAAAGTGTTGAAATAGACCCGGTCTTTGTGACCTCCTCAACGGGACTAGGTTCTTTGGAACCGAACCTCGGTAAAACAAATCATCGTGTTCACTCGCCTTGATTCTTGTTTGATTTGTTTTCCCTCTCTAACGTTTCCTTGAATTAAGTTGGCTCCCACATGTCATCCGCATTCTTTGAGCAACTCTTAGCAAGAGAAACATTCTTTTGACTTGAATTTAATTCTAACGCTAACCCCACCCTTAGTGTGTGTTTAAAGTTTATAAATTTCAGGTTTCGCCTATTCACCCCCTGAAAGGGAAATAGGGTTAACCTTTTCCCACAATTAATTTTGGGGGTTGAATGCCCAACACAAATATATGGACTAACTAGTTTGCTCTAGAATACATGTTCTACAGGTGCAAAAAGGTTCAACATAAACCAGTAAATATTCAAGTTAAGGGTTCAAATACAAAGGAGCAAAGAAACCAAGTGTGTTGTGGTCTGGCACACCGAACTGTCCGGTATGCCACCGGATAGTGTCCGGTGCACCAGGACCGTACAGAGTCCAACTAGCCACTCTCGGGTTTCTTCGGGCGCACTCCGCTATAATTCACTGGACTGTCCGGTGTGCCACCGGACTGTCCGGTGCACCAGTGGAGCAATGGCTCCATCGCGCAACGGTCGACTGCAAAAGCGCGGTGATCAGAGCTACAGTGAAGAACAGTGCGCGTAGAGTTAGAACTGCAGGTCAGAGGCGCACTGGACAGTGAACAGTGCATGTCCGGTGCGGCACCAGACTGTCCGGTGCCACTAAAGAACAAAGCCTCTAACGGTCAAATGCTCTAGAACCCTAACGGTTGGGTGACGTGGCTGGCGCACCGGACAGTGTCCGGTGGCGCACTGGACTGTCCGGTGCGCCCAACGACAGCACCCTGCCCCAATGGTTGTTTGGTGGTTGAAAGGGAAATAGGGTTAACCTTTTCCTATATTTTAATTTTGGTGGTTGAATGCCCAACACAAATAAATGGATTAACTAGTTTGCTCTAGAGTATATGATCTACAGGTGCATAAACGTTCAACATAAACCAATAAAAGATTGAAGATAGGGTTCAAATACAAGGAGCAAAGAAACCAAGAGTGCCCTGGTCTGGCGCACCGGACTGTCCGGTGCACCAGGATCGTACAGGATCAAACTAGCCACTCTCGGGTTTCTCTAGGCACGCTCCGCTATAATTCACTGAACTGTTTGGTGTGCCACCGGACTGTCCGGTGCACCAGCGGAGCAACAGCTACTTCGTGCAACGGTCGTCTGCAAAAGCTGAAGATTAGAGCTACAGTGACGAACAGTGCGCGCAGAGTCAGGGCCGCCTGTCAGAGGCGCACCGGACACTGAACAGTGCCTGTCCAGTGCGGCACCGGACTGTACGGTGCCACTAGAAGACAAAGCCTCCAACGGTCAACAGCTCCCAAACCCTAATGGTTGGGTGACGTGGCTAGCGCACCAGACAGTGTCCGGTGGCGCACCGGACTGTCCGGTACGCCCATCGACAGCAGCCATCCCCAACGGTTGTTTGGTGGTTGAGGGCTATAAATACCCCAAACCACCACCACTCCAACCATCCAAGCATTCAGAACTTTGCATTCAATACAAGAGCAATAGACCACTCCAAGACACAATCAAAGCGATCGATCCACTCAAAGTCCCCGAAACAACTCTAGTGAACTAGGACTTGCGAGAGGATCATTTGTGTTCCATTGTTGCTCTTGTTTGATTGGCTTGGCTTTCTTTTCTTTCTCACTTCTTACTCTCAAGTGCTTTGTAAGCGAGGCAAGAGACACCAATTGTGTGGTGGTCCTTGCGGGGTCTAAGTGACCTGTGAGATTGAGGAAGAAGGCTCACTCGGTCTAAGTGACCGTTTGAGAGAGGGAAAGGGTTGAAAGAGACCCAGTCTTTGTGACCACCTCAACGGGGACTAGGTTCTTTAGAACCGAACCTCGGTAAAACAAATCACCGTGTTCATTCGCTTGATTTCCATTTGATTTTTATTCCCCTCTCTCCCGGACTTGACTTTAATTCTAACGCTAACCCCCGCTTGTAGTTTGTGGTTTAAGTTTATAAAATTTAGGTTACGCCTATTCACCCCCCCCCCCTCTAAGTGACTTTCAATTGGTATCAGAGCCCGGTACTTCATTAGAGTCTAACAACTCGAAGTGATGTCGGGAGATCACGCCAAGAGGGAGATCGTAATCGGCGACAAGCCCACAAGCCCGGGGAGAACCCACTCAAGGGAGTCTGGCCACAAGCATAAGGAGGAATCCTCTTCCTCCAACAAGACCCATCGAAGAGGCGATAGGAAGAAGAAGATGAAGAAAGTGATCTACTACGAGACCGACTCATCGTCGCCCTCCACATCCGACTCTGACTCGTCGTCCACTACTTCTAAGCACCATGAGCGCAAGAAGTATAGTAAGATGCCTCTCCACTATCTTCGCATTTCTAAACGTGCTCCTCTACTTTCTGTTCCCCTAGGCAAACCACCATATTTTGATGGTGAGGATTATTGTATGTGGAGTGATAAATGAGGCATCACCTAACCTCACTCCACAAAAGCAAGTGGGAGATTGTTGAGTTTGGAGCGCAGATACTGAAGGTAGGGGACAAGGACTACAATTCGGACGAGGCCGACCAAATTAGGCACTTTAACTCCCAAGCCACAACTATACTCCTCGCCTCCTTGTGTCGAGAGGAGTATAATATGGTGCAAGGGTTAAAGACCGCCAAAGAAATTTGGGACGTCCTCAAGACGGCGCACAAAGGGGACGAGGTGACCATGATCACCAAAAGAGAGACGATCAAGGGGGAGATCGGTCGATTCATCTTCAACCAAGGAGAAGAGCCGCAAGCCATGTACAACCGGCTCAAGATGATGGTCAATCAAGTGCGGAACCTCGAGAGCACAAAATGGGATGACCATGAAATGGTCAAGGTTATTCTTAGATCCCTCGTATTTCGTAATCCTATTCAAGTTCAATTAATACATGGGGATCCTAGATATAAACAGATGTCTCCCAAAAAGGTAATTGGCAAGTTTGTGAGCTTTGAACTTATGATCAAAGACTCCAAACATATTGTCAACTTGGAGCAAGGTGCCACCTCAACACCCAAGGTGCAACCCGTCACGTTCAAGGCGACGGAAGAAGAAAAGAAGGAGTCTACACCAAGTAGGCTTCCAATCGACGCCTCCAAGCTCGACAATAAGGAAATGTCGCTCATCATCAAGAGCTTCCGCCAAATCCTCAAGCAAAGGAGGGGGAAGGACTACAAACCCCGCTCCAAGAGGGTGTGCTACAAGTGTGGTAAGCTCGGTCATTTCATTGCTAAATGTCCATTATCTAGTGATAGTGACAGGGGCGAAGACTAGAAGGGGAAGAAGAAGGAAAAGAAGAGGTACTACAAGAAGAAGGGCGGCTATGCCCACGTGTGTCGGGAATGGGACTCCGACGAGAGCTCCATCGACTCCTCCTCTGACAAGGATGCCGCCATCATCACCGTCAACAAAGGCCTCCTCTTCCCCAACGTTAGCCACAAGTGCTTCATAGCCAAGGACGACAAAAAGAAGAAGGTACAATCTAGGACCACCCCCAAGTATATTATATCTAGTGATGAGGGTAGTTCTAGTGAAGATGAAGATGATTTGCTTACTCTTTTTGCCAACCTTAACATGCAACAAAAAGAAAAATTAAATGAACTAATTAGAGCTATTCATGAGAAGGGTGAACTCTTGGATAGCCAAGAGGAATTCCTTATTAAAGCAAACAAGAAGCATGTTAAAGTAAAAAATGCTTACGCTCAGGAAGTAGAGAAAAATGAAAATTTGACTAAGGAGCTTAGCATTTGCCATGATTCAATTGTCAGTCTTAAAAATGAAAATACTAGTCTAAATGCTAAGATTGATAAATTGAATGATACAATTTCTAGTCTTAAAACTGAAAATGATAATTTAATTTCTAAGACTAAGGATTTAAATGTTTGCAATGATTCTATTTCCTGTCTTAGAGATGAGAATGCCATACTACATGCTAAGAAAGAAGAATTAAATGTTTGCAAACCCTCTACATCTACCGTTGACCATGTTTTTATTTGTACTAGATGTAGAGATGTTAATGTTGAAGCTATTAATGATCACCTTGCTCTTATTAAACAACAAAATGATCATATAGCTCAATTAACTGCTAAAATTAATGAGCATGAAATTGAAAATGAAAAGTTTAAATTTGCTAGAAGCATGCTCTATAATGGGAGACGCCCTGGCTTTAAGGATGGCATTGGTTTCCAACATGGAAGCAATGTCAAGCTTAATGCCCCTAAAAGATTGTCTAATTTTGTTAAGGGCAAGGCACCCATGGTTCAGGATAATGAGGGCTATATTTTATATCCTGCTAATTATCCTGAGCACAAAATTAGGAGAATTCATGCTAGAAAACCTCACACTATTACTCATCATGCATTTATGTATAAAAATAAGGCCTCTAGCTCTAGGCATTCTACTCATGTTAAAATGTCTAAAAAGAAAACTCCTGCTGCATCAAATGAGCATAATGTTTCTTTCAAAACTTTTGATGCATCTTATGTGCTTACTAACAAATCAGGCAAAGTAGTTGCCAAATATGTTGGGGGCAAACACCTGACCATTCTATTTCCAATGTTTTTCTTGTAGATTCTTTAGATTACAATTTGCTTTCTGTTTCTCAATTATGCAAAATGGGCTACAACTGTCTTTTCACAGATGTAGGTGTTATTGTCTTTAGAAGAAGTGATGATTCAATAGCATTTAAGGGAGTGTTAGAGGGTTAGCTATATTTAGTTGATTTTAATGAAAACACAACTGAACTCAACACTTGTTTGATTGCTAAGACTAATATGGGTTGGCTCTAGCATCGCCGACTAGCCCATGTTGGAATGAAGAATCTTCAAAAGCTTCTAAAGGGAGAACAAATTTTGGGACTAACAAATGTTCATTTTGAGAAAGACAGGGTTTGTAGCGCATGTCAAGCAGGAAAGCAAGTTGGCGCCCATCATCCACACAAGAACATCATGACGACTGACAGGCCACTCGAGCTACTCCACATGGATCTATTCAGCCTGATCGCTTACATAAGCATCGGCGGGAGTAAGTACTGTCTAGTTATTGTGGATGATTATTCTCGCTTCACTTGGGTAGTCTTTTTGCAGGAAAAATCACAAACCCAAGAAACCTTAAAAGGATTCTTAAGACGGGCTCAAAACAAGTTCGGACTAAGGATCAAAAAGATAAGAAGCGACAATGGGACGGAGTTCAAGAACTCTCAAATCGAAGGCTTTCTTGAGGATGAAGGCATCAAGCATGAGTTCTCTTCTCCCTACACACCTCAACAAAATGGTGTAGTGGAGAGGAAGAATAGAACTCTACTGGACATGGCAACAACCATGCTTGATGAGTACAAGACACCGGACCGGTTTTGGGCCGAGGCGATTAACACCGCCTGCTACTCCATCAACTGGTTACATTTTCACTGAATCCTCAAGAAGACATCATACGAACTCCTCACCAGTAAAAAGCCTAATGTTTCATATTTTAGAGTCTTTGGGAGTAAATGCTTTATTCTTGTTAAAAGAGGTAGAAAATCTAAATTTGCTCCTAAGGCTGTAGAAGGCTTTTTACTTGGTTATGACTCAAACACAAGGGCATATAGAGTCTTCAACCAATCCACTAGATTAGGTGAGGTTTCTTGTGACATTGTGTTTAATGAGACTAATGGCTCCCAAGTGGAGCAAGTTGATCTTGATGAGCTAGATGATGAAGAGGCTCCATGCGTCACACTAAGGAACATGTCCATTGGGGATGTGTGTCCTAAGGAATCCGAAGAACCTACACAAGCACAAGATCAACCGTCATCTTCCATACAAGCATCTCCACCAACTCAAGATGAGGTACAGGCTCAAGATGATGAAGATCAGGAGGATGAGCCACCTCAAGAGGAGGACAATGATCAAGGGGGAGATGAAGTTAATGAAGACAAAGAAGATGATCAAGAAGTTCAGGGTCAAAGACCGCCACACCCAAGAGTCCACCAAGCAATTCAACGCGATCACCCCGTCAACTCCATTCTTGGTGACATTCATAAGGGGGTAACTACTAGATCTCGAGTTGCTCATTTCTATGAACATTACTCTTTTGTTTACTCTATTGAGCCATACAGGGTAGAGGATGCATTAAGAGATTCGGATTGGGTGGTGGCTATGCAAGAGGAGCTCAACAACTTCACGAGGAATGAGGTATGGCATTTGGTTCCACGTCCTAATCAAAATGTTGTAGGTACCAAATGGGTATTCCGCAACAAGCAAGATGAGCATGGTGTGGTGACAAGAAACAAAGCCCGACTTGTGGCCAAAGGTTATTAACAAGTCGAAGGTTTGAATTTCGATGAAACTTATGCACCCGTAGCTAGGCTTGAGTCAATTTGCATATTACTTGCCTATGCTACTTACCATGGCTTCAAGCTTTATCAAATGGACGTGAAAAGTGCCTTCCTCAATGGACCAATCAAGGAAGAGGTCTATGTTGAGCAACCTCTCAGCTTTGAAGATAGTGAGTACCCTAACCATGTCTATAAACTCTCAAAGGCGCTTTATGGGCTCAAGCAAGCTCCAAGAGCATGGTATGAATGTCTGCGAGATTTTCTTATCACTAATGGCTTCAAAGTCGGCAAGGCCGATCCTACTCTCTTTACTAAAACTGTTGCAAATGATTTGTTTGTATGCCAAATTTATGTTGATGATATCATATTTGGGTCTACTAACAAATCTACTTGTGAAGAGTTTAGTAGGATCATGGTTCAAAAATTCGAGATGTCTATGATGGGGGAGTTGAGATATTTCTTAGGATTTCAAATCAAGCAACTCCAGGATGGCACATTTATCAGCCAAACCAAGTACATTCAAGACATTCTTAAGAAATTTGGAATGAAGGATGGCAAACCCATCAAGACACCCATGGGAACCAATGGGCATCTCGACCTCGACACGAGAGTCTTAGACTGAAAGGGAAATGGAGTATTTGGCAAAGACAATGCTTTCACTCAACTCCAATGGTATTACTTACCCTTTGTCGGTATTCCGCCATCTCTCGGATTGGTATATCTTTCACTCATATTTCGTTTATCAATGGGGGAGAAAATATAACTAGGGCTCCAAAGTTCTCCATTTTTGGCGATTAATGCCAAAGGGGGAGAAAATATTAAGCCCAAAGTAAAAGGACCGCACCACCACCATTTCAAAATTTTCAAAATGAAAGATTTATTTGGTAATCACAAATGTTTGTTTTTCAATTAGCATTCAAGGCAATTTAAAATTGGTATCTATGCTTATGAAAATAAGATTTCAAAATTGGTATCTATTCAAAACCCTCTTGAAAGCTAAGGGGAGAATTTCATTCAGGGGGAGCTTTTAATTAGTCAAAGGAAAAGCATTTGAAACAGGGGGAAAATTTTCAATCTTGAAAATGCTTTTCACAATCTTATTCATATACCTTTGACTATTTGCAAAAGAATTTTGAAAATACTTTAAAAAGATTTGCAAAAACAAAACAAGTGGTGCAAATGTGGTCCAAAATGTTAAATAAAAGAAAGCAAACCATTCACGCTTATTCATATATAATAAGACTTCCATATTGGTTTAATTCTAGGTAACCTATGCACTTACCATATGCAAACTAGTTCATTTCTACACTTTACATATTTGCTTTGGTTTCTATTGGCATCAATCACCAAAAAGGGGGAGATTGAAAGGGAAATAGGGTTTACCTTTTCCCACAATTAATTTTGGTGGTTGAATGCCCAACACAAATATATGGACTAACTAGTTTGCTCTAGAATACATGTTCTACAGGTACAAAAAGGTTCAACATAAACCAATAAATATTCAAGTTAAGGGTTCAGATACAAAGGAGCAAAGAAACCAAGTGTGTTGTGGTCTGGCGCACCGGACTGTTCGGTGTGCCACCGGACAGTGTTCGGTGCACCAGGACCGTACAGAGTCCAACTAGCCACTCTCGGGTTTCTTCGGGCGCAATCCGCTATAATTCACTGGACCGGTGTGCCACCGGAGCAATGGCTCCATCGCGCAATGGTCGACTGCAAAAGCGCGGTGATCAGAGCTACAGTGAAGAATAGTGTGCGCAGAGTCAGAGCCGTAGATCAGAGGCGCACCGGACAGTGAACAGTGCATGTCCGGTGTGGCACCGGACTATCCGGTGCCACTAAAGGACAAAGCCTCCAATGGTCAAATGCTCCAGAACCCTAACGGTTGGGTGACGTGGCTGGTGCACCGGACAGTGTCTGGTGGCACACCGGACAGTGTCTGGTGGTACACCGGACTGTTCGGTGCACCCATCGACAGCAACCTGCCCCAAGGGTTGTTTGGTGGTTAAGGGCTATAAATACCCCCAACCACCACCACTTCAAACATCCAAGTTTCCAGCACTTCACATTCAATACAAGAGCTAGTGCATTCACTCCAAGACACATTTCCAAAAGATCAAAGCCTCTCCAAGTATAGAATTCATTCCAACCACCTAGTGACTTGAGAGAGAGTTTGCTCGTGTTCTTTTGCGCTCTTGTTTCTTAGATCACTTTCTTCCTTCCTCATTCTTGTTCTCAAAGTGACTTGTAATCAAAGCAAGAGACACCAAGTGTGTGGTGGTCCTTGCGGGGTCTAAGTGACCCATTTGATTAAGGAGAAAGCTCACTCGATCTAAGTGAACGTTTGAGAGAGGGAAAGGGTTGAAAGAGACCCGGTCTTTGTGACCACCTCAACAGGGACTATGTTCTTTAGAACTGAACCTCGATAAAACAAATCACCGTGTTCATTCGCTTGATTTCCATTTGATTTGTTTTTCCCCTCTCTCCCAGACTTGACTTTAATTCTAACGCTAACCCCCACTTGTAGTTTGTGGTTTAAGTTTATAAATTTTAGGTTACACCTATTCACCCCCCTCTAGGCGACTTTCAGCCATGATAGCCTAGAACTCCTCTAACCCTTCATAGAAATTCTCACATGTCGGCAGCTCCGATGTGAGCGGTGCGAGAGGAGCATGACAGCACTGGTCCACTTTCCAGTGACACCACTGGAGTCCGTCTACAGTACGTTCCAATCTGTGCTCGTGGCGGATTTCCACTAGGTTGCCTTTATCACGATCAGGCACAAGGGAATGGATCGAATCCCGACCCAGTTGGTTGTGGCAGCGGTGGGGAAAAGAGCTAGGATGACATAGGCACAATCTTCCTTTGCCTTTTTATTTTTATGTTTTTTGTTCTTATTTTCAATTTTCTAATTTCTTTTCATATCCAAATTTCATAATTCAAAAAGTGTTTATATTCAATTTAAGCTCAAATGTAATATTAAAAAAAGATCTGACGTGTAATGCAACATATTTTTATTTATTGTTTGTTTGTTTTTAAATTTTAATTTTGTAATTCACATAAGAAAGAAAAGCTCAAATATTCTAATAAAAAAATAGTTAGGTTCCCAAAATAGAATTTTGGGGTTACGAATCATATCCCCCTTAAATACAATCTTGACCTCGAGATTAAGATGAATTAACGAGGGGAAATTCTATTTATAGTTCACCTTCGTTGACTCATCCTCAAACACAACATTTGGGGTCTTCAGGAGCAGTTCTGGTTCTATGTGGCTCACCGTACCATACATGTAGTTTTGTTGCCCTCAATTGCTCGATGGATCTTGACTTCCACTTCTAGTGGGTTGATTATGCCTTGTTTGAATTAGGGTAGTCTAGGTATCCTTCTTAGGATAACTATTGGCATAATGACCGACTTCTCCACATTTAAAACATGGGTTGCCCGATTAAGTGTTGGGGGGGCAACAAGCCTTTATGGGGTGTTTGTTGGGATTGCTTGGTGAGGGCTTGGTGTTTGAGGTACTGTGGGCTAGATTTACTAAGTGGTATGTTAGAACTATAAACTTTTGATTTGGGCTTAGAAGATTGTTGTCCACCACTTGGTCCTCCCGAGCGGAGTGGTGTTTCCGGTTGTTAGGCATAGCAAGGACGGGTGCTGCTACCTACCTGTCCTTGATTGGTTGCCTTTATCTTCATCTCACCAAGTTGATCACACTTTATGTTCTAGTGCGATAGCCTTATCTAATAACCTTTGGAAGGATGTAAAAGTGTGAGCCATCAGCTGATATTGGAGTGGTCCAATAAGTTCTTTCAAAACAACTCATGTTTCTATTCATCGTTAGCAACTTCCTTGGGTACGCAACGGGATAATTAGATGAACTTGTCTCGGTACTCATTAACTGACATTCCTCCCTGCTTGAGTGAGAGGAATTCCTTCTTCTTCAACTTCATCAACACTGTAGATATGTGATGGCTTTTGAAGTTGGTGATGAATTCCACTCAAGTGATGGTGTCAACTGCGACATGAGCGACATAATAGGCATCCCACCGGTCATAACTCCATAACACACCACACTCAAACATAGAAGCAAATCAGACATTCGACATAATAACAAACAATCAATCATACCACTAATATAAAATATATTATTATACTTGACCGACTAGCCATTGTCGCCTGGTGTCATGTAGTCTAGGTCACTAGTACAATTTGGCTCTATACAAGCGGTAGGCTTTTTACATCACAGGCGGTTCGGTTAGAAAACCGCCTGTGATGTCCCAGGCGGTTCAGTACGCCTGTGATGTAATAGTATCACAAGCGGTTTTTGTTTAGGACCGCCTGTGGTGCTCTATCCTTTTCACAAACGGACCCTAAGAAAAAAACCGCCTGTGATTGTAAAAATATGAAAATACAATTTAAATATGAAAATAATTTTAATTTTTAACAGAAATATGCAAATACAATTTAAATGAATTAATATTTAATTTTTAACAGAAATATGCAAATACAATTTAAATGAATTAATATTTAATTTTTAACAATAATATGCAAATACAATTTAAATGAATTATAATAGCACACATAGATAACTAGAGAGATTTTAAATTAATTGGCAACCACAATTCATAGTCGATCATACATGATAACAAATACAATTTGATTCATACAATTTTTCATGAACTACCATTTTTCCGCATGTATGGCTTTAAGTTCTTATCAATTTTCTTTTCCACACGCTTGATTCTCTCTGGACCGTTAAAGACGAACATCTCTTCATACTTATTGTATTCCTCATCTTGGTCTCCCACATTCTCAACTCCAACAATTTTTTGCTTTCCAGAAATAACTACATGCATCTTCTCATCTGCTGGATCGAGTACATAGAACACTTGTGCAACACATTCGGCGAGAACCCACGGGTCATCTTTATATCCTACTTTCTTTAAGTCTACCAGTGTGAGTCCGTAGTTATCCACTATCACCCCCATGGGATGTTGTACCCATTGGCACTTAAATAAGGGTATTTTCATGCTTGGGCCATAATCAAGTTCCCATATTTCCTCTATGAATCCAAAATATGTGGTCTTCTGTCCATGTAGGTCAAAAGCATCGATACGAACACCGCTATTTTGTGCAACACTTTTCATGTCTTTTGATTTAGTGTAGAATGTGTACCCATTGATGTCATATGCTTGCCATGATGTCACAAAACACGATGGCCCAGAAGCCAAATTCTTCATTGTTTTCTCTTCCAAAGAGTCTCCGAATGGGATGTTTTTGTCCATTAACCATACGCTGAAACGATGTTTGTGCTCCCTCATGATCCAGTCCTCTGTGCGGTTCTGATTTTCTTTACGAAGCTCATCCAGGTGTTCCTCTATGTAAGGCTCGGCTATCGTGAGATGTTGTAGTACACTACCATGAGCACAATGTACTAGCTTGTAATCCTCAACGCGAAAAGTTTTCTTGCATATTCTCCCTCTCCCACATAGTTTACCCTCATGTTTAGGTACAGGCACACCTATCATTGTTCCATCACTGATGTAATCTATACAGCTCTCAATCACTTCTTCTGTAGTGTATCCCTCCATGATTGAACCCTCTGGGTGAGCGTGATTTCGCACATAACCTTTTAATACTCCCAGGTATCGCTCCAACTGAAACATATGATGTAAATATAGTGGCCCTAATATTTTTATCTGATCCACGAGATGTATGATTAGGTGTACTTGTATATCAAAAAATGATGGAGGAAAACACATTTCAAGCCTTGCTTTCTTCATATTCCAATCAATCGATCTGGGACAAAAACAAAGCAAGCTGCTACTGGTTTGGTAAAACCAGGACTTGTTAACTACAAGGATAATCCTGTCCCTCCACACTATGCTGTGGTCCAAGTTCTAGAAATCACAGACAGTGGTTGTGAAGATTGGGAGATAGATTTTCCAGTTGAGGGGATCATAACTTTGCAGGAGGCAATGAACGAGTTGGTCCTTTGGCATCGACGCGACATCAAGTTGGGTGATGAGCCGAATTCAACACCAATGCAACAAAAAGATAGTTCGATCATTCCACACCCCATGGTGCAGGAAGATCTGACACCGACCTCCAAAAAAATCGTTGAAACAATCATATCGCCTCTTGCGAAGGAACTCGACGAGGGGGACGTAGACAAAATTGTTCCTCAGAATGTCGACGTCAACATCAAAAAGGAACCAAAGGTTGGCACCAATGTTGAAGGGCCAACTATTTCAAAGAAAATTCATAAGCGAATCGCCACTGACGATGTCAAGAAACCGTCAGAATCAGTGGCACGCTACCTGCATAAATTGTAGAGAGTTATGACAAATCAATCAAAAGCAGAATCAACATCTCATGGAGTAGGCACACGGTCCCAAATAGACAATTTCGAAGTATGGGAAGAAGATGGAATGATTCATACTCGAGAATCATTACGTCTTAAAACCAATATCTCGGTATACAAGAAGGAGGATGTTCCTCCAAAATTTGTGAATGGGAGGCCGTTCTTGACGACGGTGCAACTTTCTAAGTTGTCGACTCCGGAGATTAGAATGCATGAGTGGTACATGGTGGCTAGCAACAAATACAAACTCGAGGACTTCACATTTGTTGTGCCAGAAGATGCATTTTGGAGCAATGATCATATAGATCCTGTGCGACATTTATTCTTTGACGATCTCTGGTCGTTGTACCACCGACAAAGGATGGAAACCAACTACTTAACCCTCTTTTGCTTGTAAGTACCTCTAAACTTTCATATTTGTTAGTTTTGTACACGCACACATAAACGAGAGTCTAACGATTAACACTATTACACGTAGGATGCAATACATGGATGATAAGAAGAAACAACTTAAGACAGGGTTTCTTGACCCGTTGATGATATCCCAAGCTCGCTACAAAGTAGTTGCTCGGAGGCATGGAGAAGAATACAAAGACTTGGACGATGCTGAATTTGAGAAAGCCGTCAAACAGAAGCAGAGAAACAAAATGAAGGTAATGGCGGCATACATTGGACGAGCCATGTGTAATCATGTACAACATGGCAAGGACTTAATAATAGCTCCGCACCACTTTAAGTAAGTTATCGACATGGTTTAATTTTGAACTATAAATTATGGCAATCGTGATCTTAACATGTGTTTTCGTCTATGTCTATATAGTGACCACTACATTTGTATCATGATCTTTCCAAAGGATGGTAAAGTCGTGGTCTTCGACTCACTGAGAATGGAAAAGGCTACGTATAATGACTTCTTGAAGATTTTAGAGAAGTATGTGTGGGGGATAGATATCCCCCGGGTCCACTAAAAGAGTAATGGACCTCACGAAAGGCCCAAGGGCCCAATAAATCGTAAGGTTATTCTTTCGTGGGCCTGGGAGAAACAACCAGCAAAGCAGAGCGACGTGAGGCCGGATTGGTGCAAACCCGGACGGCCCATAGCGTCGAGCGAGTGGCCGCAATGGAGATCCGACTTTCCCGCGCTGGAGTCCCCATGCAGCGAAGCCACGTGAGGATAAGTCGGCGAGGGTTACGTAAAGGATAATCTCAAGAAGTTCACTATCTTTTAGCCACTTGTTGTTATCTTATCCATGTGTACTGCCCCACGGACGAGTATATAAGGCCTAGGGGGCACCCCTTCAGAACGATCGACCCACTACTTAGCCTCCCATATCAACTCTCTGTATTCTTAATCCAGAGAGCTCTCCTGTAATCATACCCACCCAGCATACTCATCAGGACGTAGGGTGTTACGCGTCACTAAGCGGCCCGAACCTGTAAACCTTGTCTACCGTCTCTCGTGCGATCGGCACGAACCATTTTGCTACAGTTGTCGACACCTTCCTACTCCTAAAACACCTTGAGGGGCAACCCCGGGTGTGCGGTCGGACCCAAAACACCGACAGCTGGCGCGCCAGGTAGGGGGTGTGTCGACAATCCAAGCTAGCTCAATGGCCATCTCCTTCTACAGCAAGATCACCCTACGCCCCGGATCAATGTTCTGCTTCGGAACGGTCTCATTTGTAGCGGACGAAGAAGGAATTCTGCACCGTATCGCGGATCCGCCGGAAAAGGAATCTCCTCCAACGAACTCCGAAAATATCGGAGAAGCGCAACCTCCGGCTCTCCGAAAGAAGATCACCACGACGGCAGCACCGTTCTACCCCGACGTCCTCTTCATCGGAAGAGAGGAATCACCCGTCATCTCCGACGACGAGCTGACTGTACCCGGGGAGGAACCGCCCCAACGAGAATCCCGTCGACGGAGGAACCGGCGCAGGAACGTTCGACGACATCACGTGGCCGGAGAGCGGAATCCGGAGCAACCTGTCTCGCGGGACGAGGTCTCGGAGGTAGGAGAAACCCTGGAAGAACGCGTCTTCAGAGAGCGAAGGAACTCCCGACGACGTGATCGCCGACGAGCTCAGGAACAGGCCGAGCAAGATGCAAGGCAACGTCGAGAGAATCCATTCTTCGGGCGCAACCTGAACCCCGACTTCGCCCGAGCCATGAACACGCCGAGCGAGGTCGGAGGGGTACTGGCTCGGATAGCTGAAGGACTACCTCGGACTCCCGACGCCGATGGCTACCGGCGACTATTTACTCAGGCGGCTAACCACCTTCTACCGCTTGCCCACCCGCCCAACGATCTACGACACGCCATCAACAGTCGCCGAGACGCGCGGAGCTCCATCAATGCTTCGCGCGAACGGCGGCATGAGAACGAGATTCGCCGTCGGGAGGAGTACGACAGGGATCATGGCATCCCGACTCAGAGCCAAGCTACCAGGACTGAGTCGGCAACGGCTTCAACTGGCGGAACCACCCGGGGACGGTCGAGGAATCACAATCACAACTCCTCTCCCCGGGACAGACATCGACCCCGACGACAGGAGGACACGTGCGGAGTGTCCGCCCTTACTCCGCGCCTTAGGGCCATCCAATGGCCTCCCAACTTCAAGGTATCCAATGTTGACAAATATGAACCTAAGCAGGATCCGTGGGGTTGGCTAGCCGTCTACACCACCGCTGCTCGAGCTGCCGGGGCGTCCGAAGACGTGATGACCGCGTACTTACCCATTGTCCTTGGGCAAGACACGCTGCAATGGCTGCGACATCTACCCCGACACTGCATCGACGTCTGGGGCGACTTCAGTCGACGCTTCACCGCCAACTTCCAGTCCCTCTCCGACAAGCCGGCGCAACCGTGGGACCTCAAATCTATCAAACGCCGGGGGGACGAGACTCTCCGTTCGTACCTCAAGAGATTTCAAACCATGAGAAATCGTATCCCCGAAGTCACGGAGGCGGCCGTGATCGAGGACTTCTACCGAGGATCCAATGACTCGGCTTTTGTCCGAGCCATACTACAGAAGGCGCCGACTACCTCCGAGGAGCTGTTCCGGGAAGCCGACCTCTACATCACCGCCGACGAGCGAGCCCAGGACCTCATCGGAGGAGCAAAGCCCGCACCGGCAGCACCACGACGCGACGCGAACCAGCAACCCGACAAGCGATGGGAGAAGAGGCCACGTGAAGAAGTGCACGCAGCCGGACCACCTGCCTCTCGCGCTCGAGGAGGACCTCGTGGAGGCGAACGTACGCTGGACGACATCCTCGACGCCCAGTGCCCGTACCACAAGGACATGCGCCACACTCTTCGTAACTGCCGAGACTTCAAGCACTCCGTCGGACACGGCCGACCCTTCCAACCTCTACCTCCTCCTCCGCCGAGGGGAGGACCAGATGAACCACGACAACCCCATCGGCCGGAGGAGGGAGGAGGAGGAGGAGCTTTTCCACGCGTTGACAGGGAAGTCAACGTCATCTTCGGCGGACACGGATCGCAGGAGAGCAAAAGACAGCAAAAGCTCAATGATCGCCAGATACTGGTGGCGACCATCGGCCCTCCCGCCCCATACCGGTGGTCGGAGCACCCGATCACTTTCACTCGGGCAGATCAATGGCTTAACTTCGACCACCCGGGCAAATACCCGCTTCTCGTCGATCCGGTGATCCGAGAGAGCCGGGTGAAGAAGGTATTAGTGGACGGGGGGAGCAGCATCAACGTCACCTTCCCCCGGACACTCCAAGGCTTGGGAGTTCACCTCAAAGAGCTCCACGAGTCAGACACTCCTTTCTTCGGCATCGTGCCGACGGAAGGGGAATACCCGCTGGGCCACATCTACATGCTAGTAACCTTTGGAACTCCGGAGAACTACAGAACCGAGTTCCTGAGGTTTGAAGTGGCAAACTTCGACTGCGGGTACAACGCCATCATCGGGAGGCCGGGATTGGCCAAGTTCATGGCCATTCCGCATTACACCTACATGATACTGAAGATGCCGGGACCGCAAGGGATCATAACTGTGCGCGTAGACTTCCAAGGCGCCGCAGAGTGTTTCCGGGTGGCTATTCAAGCAGCCCTCACTGCCAAACCGTCGACGGCTCCCTCTACTTTGGCGAGCTCTAAGCCTGAGGAGGACCTCGCAATACCGGCGAATGAAGCTCAGACCGCGACCTCTATGCGGCCGACTGAAGAAACCAAGAGAATCAACCTGGGGTTCGCTGATGAGTGCAAGACGGCCATCATCAGCTCCAGTTTGGATGACAAATAGGAAAGCGCGCTCGTCCGGTTTCTGCAAGATAACCGAGATGTATTCGCATGGCAACCTGCGGATATGCCGGGAGTCCCAAGAGAACTGGCCGAGCACAAACTGAAGGTTTTTCCCCAGGCAAGGCCGATTCGGCAAAAATTACGTCGTTTCACGCCTGACAAGAGAGAAGCCATTCGAGCCGAGTTAGCTCGCTTGGTCGCGGCTGGATTCATTAGAGAAGTGTTACATCCCGAGTGGTTAGCCAATCCTGTTCTTGTACTCAAAAAGAATAAAGTGGACTGGCGCATGTGTGTTGATTATACTGATCTCAACAAACACTGTCCGAAGGATCCTTTCGGGCTCCCAAGGATAGATCAGGTGGTGGACTCCACCGCTGGATGTTCTATGCTGTCTTTCCTGGATTGTTATTCTGGATATCATCAGATTAGTCTGGCGAAGGAAGATGAAGAAAAAATGGCATTCATTACTCCATTTGGTGCTTTCTGTTATACCTCCATGCCGTTCGGCCTCAAAAACGCCGGAGCGACTTACCAGAGAGCCATTCAAACATGCTTAGCCGATCACTGGGGCAAGCGTGTGGAGGCCTATGTGGATGATGTGGTAATCAAAACACAGGACTCGAAAGATTTCATCGAAGACTTGCAACTGGTTTTCAACAGTCTGAGGCGGTATAGATGGAAGCTTAATCCTGAGAAATGTGTTTTTGGGGTACCAGCCGGAAAGTTACTCGGGTTTATTGTCAGTCACCGGGGAATTGAAGCTAATCCGGATAAGATTGAAGCTATCATGAAGATGGAAGCACCTCGATCGCAAAAGAAAGTCCAACGGCTTACTGGATGCATGGCGGCTCTAAGCAGATTTATATCCAGGCTGGGAGAAAAAGGTTTGCCGTTTTACAAGTTGCTCAAGAAGGTGGATAAAATCCAGTGGACTTCAGAAGCGCAAGAAGCTCTAGATGCTCTGAAAAAATTCTTGACAACGCCACCAGTACTGAAACCACCTCGGCGAGCCACGCCAACTCAACCAGCTGAAGATTTGCTGCTATATATCTCTTGCACGACTCACGTGGTAAGCACCGCGTTAGTAGTCGAGCGAGTAGAAGAAGGACATGCCTACCCAGTACAACATCCTGTCTACTTCATCAGTGAAGTTCTAGGCCCCTCAAAGAAAAAGTACCCTCAAGTTCAGAAGCTATTGTATGCAGTACTTCTAACTGCCCGCAAGCTGCGTCACTACTTTGACGATCACAAAGTCATAGTAGTCACAAGTTTTCCAATAGGGGATATACTTCACAACAAGGAAGCCATCGGTCGAATAGCCAAGTGGGCTTGTGAGTTGGGATCTCATGACATCGAGTTCCGGCCTCGCACTGCCATCAAAACTCAAGCACTGGTTGATTTTGTATCAGAGTGGACTGAGCAACAAGTACCAGACAACCCGGAGACTGCAGAAGTATGGCGAATGTATTTTGATGGCTCACTAAAGCTGCAGGGAGCAGGAGCGGGGATTCTCTTCACTGCACCTGGAGGCGAACACCTCAAGTACGCCCTCTAGTTGCTATTCCCGGCCTCCAACAATGCAGCCGAGTATGAAGCTTTGATCCATGGATTGAACATTGCCATATCATTGGGCGTCAAAAGATTAATGGTATACGGGGATTCTCTGGTAGTCATCAGCCAGATAAATAAGGAGTGGGATTGCTCAAACGATTCGATGGGAAGATACTGCACTGCCGTCCGAAAGCTGGAGGATAAATTCGAGGGTCTAGAATTTCATCATGTGGAAAGAGATCGGAACACGGCAGCCGATGTACTATCCAAGCTGGGGTCCAGTCGAACTCAGGTCCCACCCGGGGTTTTCGTGCAAGAAATTCTGCAGCCGAGTATCTCAATGGATCAAATAGAAGAGTGCAACATCATAGATCAACCCGAGTCAGATCCTGATGACTGGAGAAGGCCAATCATTAAGTACATAAAGAATGAAGAAAAACCAGACGACAAGAATTTGGCAGAGCGCATTGCAAGACAGTCGGCTCACTATACACTTATTGGAGAGACATTATACAGAAGAGGTGCATCAGGTGTCTTCATGAAATGCATCCTCCCATCTACTGGAAGGCAACTCCTGGAAGAGGTCCACGCTGGACAATGTGGAATACATGCAGCATCCAGAACACTGGTCGGGAAGGTCTTCAGGTCAGGATTCTATTGGCCAACGGCAAAGAACGATGCAGCCGAGTTAGTTCAAAGGTGCGAGGCCTGCCAATACTTGTCAAAGCAACAACACCTGCCAGCACAGCAACTGCAGACCATACCAGTAACTTGGCCTTTCGCGTGCTGGGGACTGGATATGATTGGACCTTTCAAGAAAGCTCAAGGGGGATACACTCATATATTGGTGGCAATTGACAAGTTCACTAAATGGATAGAATTCAAGCCCATTGCCTCCTTAACCTCTGCCAAGGCTGTGGAATTCATACAAGACATAATATTCAGATTCGGGATACCAAACAGCATCATAACCGATTTAGGATCCAACTTCACGAGTTCAGAGTTCTTTGACTTCTGCGAGCAAAAGAGCATTCAGATCAAGTATGCATCTGTAGCCCATCCAAGAGCCAACGGGCAAGTTGAGCGAGCCAACGGGATGATATTGGATGCACTCAGGAAAAAGATTTTCGATAAGAATGAAAAATTCGCAGGAAAGTGGATAAGGGAATTACCCTATGTTGTTTGGAGCCTAAGAACACAACCTAGCCGAGCTTTGCATGGAAACACTCCTTTCTTCATGGTCTATGGGTCGGAGGCAGTGCTGCCTGCTGATCTCAAGTTTGGGGCGCCAAGGTTGATCTTCGAAAGCATAGCAGAAGCTGAGACCACCAGGCTGGAGGACATAGACGTACTCGAGGAAGAACGGTTAAACGCAGTAATCCAATCAGCAAGATACCAGCAAACTCTAAGGCGCTATCACGACAAGGCTGTGCGGCAACGATTCTTCTCAGTAGGGGAGCTCGTCCTTCGCCGAATTCTAACGGGAGAAGGACGACACAAGTTATCACCCTTATGGGAAGGACCCTTTGTAGTAGCAGAAGTCACTCGGCCCGGATCGTATCGCCTCACTCAGATGGACGGCACAGAAGTTGGGAACTCCTGGAACATAGAACACCTGAGAAAGTTTTATCCCTAGCTGTACCTCAAAACTGCTGGGATAACGATGATGTACTCTGTAAAGTGGAAATATGTCATCAATAAAGAAAAGGTCTCAAGGATACTCAATTTATTTACGACTGATTTGCACGCTTACTTAACTCAGGGTGACCACTATGCCCTGCTAACGGAGCAATCGGCTTAAGTCGGCAACGACTTAAGGCGGTGCGACATGCTCACGCTTACTTAACTTGGGGTGACCACTATGCCCTGCTAACGGAGCAATCGGCTTAAGTCGGCAACGACTTAAGGTGGTGCAACATGCTCACGCTTACTTAACATGGGGTGACCACTATGCCCTGCTAACGGAGCAATCGGCTTAAGTCGGCAACGACTTAAGGCGGTGCAACATGCTCACGCTTACTTAACTTGGGGTGACCACTATACCCTGCTAACGGAGCAATCAACTTAAGTTGGCGGCAACTTAAGACCAGTGCAACATACTCACACCTATATAATTCAGGGGATGATTTCCATATCCCACAGACAAAATTCATGGGCATCATGCGTCATTACTACCAAACTCATTAACTAAAAAATTCTGATACAATGAGAGAGTAACTATGCCATTTGAATAAACTGATATCCTCTAACAAATATTCAATCATGCAAGCTGCGCGCTTGGAGCACGCAGAATGTTTTTTCTATTTTGCAATGTCTTTCTCAGGAGCGACTGATGAAGAAGGGCGACTCGAGGAATCAGGGGCGGCGTTCACGTCAGCCCTTATATCTTCGGGAACGACCACGCCGGGTCTCCTCATCAAGATTCGTCCCGCCCGAATAGCCTTGTCCAGGGCTTTGTCGCGTTGGGCCTTGAGAGTAGCGGAAGTCTCTTCAGCAGTTTTAGCAGCTAGTCGAGCGTTCTCTAACTCCTGGTCAATAGATTTTTTGGAAGCCCGGAGCCCCTTGATGGTAGCATCCTTCGCTGATATCAACTGCTTAAGCCGGGTCACCTCCTCCATGGATTCCTGCAGCTTGCGACGATGAAGGTCTAATTCTTCCATGGTGAAGCGATGACTTCTTTCCAAAATGGTCAGCGAATTGCTAGAATCTCGATACAACCTGTCAAGATTGTCACGAGAAGCGGCAAGGATACGTTTTTCTTCCTGCAAGCACAAGTCAGTTCCTTCAAAAACCAGGCAAGTAACAGGAGCACAGCAAGGAAAAAGTGCAGTTTTGTATATCACCTTTTCAGAGTCAAGCTGGACATGCAGAGAAGAACTCAACGCATTGGCATCATCTAAGGCAGCAGAGACCTGACTCAGCTCAATCTGACTTTGAGAGTACTTTTCCTCAAGATCAGTGCATCGCTGAGCCAATTCAGCTTGATCCTGAGAATGTTTCTCCTCAAGAAGTGCAGTCTGCCGAGTCATTCCTAGTAAGAGGTAACCAAACAAAACAAGGTCAGAAGGTCAAACAGTCCACAACAAACGCGAAGAAAAGAAAAAGGGCACTAACCAGCGTTAATCGCCTCCAACTCGGATACACGACGATGAAGTGACACTGGATTCCAACACGAAAGAGACGAAGCTACTTCTGGGACAGGAACACCCTGCGATCTCAGCTGGCTGGCCATCCCATCCACCAAAACCTGATGAGAAGAACAGATGAGCACAATGGCAAAAGTTCATGCAATGTAAAAATCAAGCCAAAAAACAGCACAGTACCTGGAGGTTGGAAAAGAATGAAGGGATCCCCAGATCAGGAGAAATCAGCTGATAACCAGGCGCAAGGTCACCACCCGAAGCAGTTTGCAACGGAATGGTGGGAATCAGTTCAGCGCCTTCAACAGAGCCGGACACTCGATCAGCGGGGACGCTGCCCTCTAAAGCGACGCCCTGGTCCAAAGTTTGAGCCACCACCATGCAGCCAGAGCATGGAGGTGACCCCGCGTGAACGTCCATGGAAGTGCCGGAAGGAGTCCCTGTTTGGGCACCCTCGGGGGCTGGGTCATAGTTGGCACTGCCCACTTGAGCTGGATCATCCCCGGCAGCACCCTCGGGGGCTGGGCAGTGGCTCGCACCCTTCGCCCGAGCTAAGTCATCCCCGACGACACCCTCGGGGGCTGGGCATGTGTCAGCACCAGTCTTAAGGTCCAGACTCTCCGCAGTAACCACCTCTAAGGTTGACGGGCCCTCGGCTACTCCCATGGAATCAGGACAATCCAAGTCAGCATCCCGACCCTCGAGATCGCGCTCTAAGGTTGACGAGGCGCGGGATGACCTCAACCCAGCATCCGGCACGGCACCGCAAGCTTCTGTTACATCATCATCCACTGGCCCTGATAACAAGTCCTCTGGAACCATATCCTCAAGAGTTTGATCAAAGTCGGCCAGGGATATCTCTTGCAGACCAACGAGGGCAGATAAAGCAGGAGAAGGAACTCCACTACTTTCCCCACTGGCGAGGAATTGCCGACTGTTCTTCCGAGTCAGAGGGACTTCATTCTCTTCCTCTCTGTCGTCTTCATCAGCAACACAGGCAACACCCCCATTGGGATCAACGACAGATGGACCACACCCATTGGGATCAGCATCGATAAATTCAGGCGCAGGAACCTCCTCAGCAGCAGGAACCGAGGGACCAGCATCCTGATCCAAACTAGATACTCGCCGAACGCGTCTCCTTTTCTTTTTCTGCTCGTCAGCAGGAAGATCAGCTCGATTAGTTCGGCAAGGACGCCTCGAGCGAACACGGACAGGTCTCTGAACATTCAAGGTTATACCAACCTCAGGGAGAGGCGCCACTGCCAATATCTCAGCAGGAGTAGCGTCAGAGGAATCCTCAGCCAACATATCAAGCATAGCATTCATTTCTGCATCATTAGGATCCAAAGGCACCTCGAAATAGACTCGTCGCTCATCATCAGGAATTTTCCCAAGTGAGGCAACCAAAGCATTGACTTCTTCATCAGAGGGCCGCGTTCTAAGGCCCAAATTGCCATCAGTCGCAGGTGGATTTGACACGAAGAGAGTGAAGGCTTTGGCAGGAGGCAGATTCCAGGCCGAGTACGCCACCGGAGCACCAACATTGGATACTTTGCCTCTGAGAATCATCTCCAGTCGGCTCACCAAATCTGCAGAAGGGATTCTCTTGTTGATAACTCGGGTTGGGTCGGCTAGCCCTTGATACAGATAAGCCGGGTGGACCCTATCTTTCAGTGGCTGAATGTTTTTGAAAACGAAGTCAGCAACTATAGCTTCAGCAGTTAAACCCCTCTCTTTCAATAGCCCAACTTCAGCTAGCAGCACACTGGCCTCAGCCACCTCCTCGTCTGTGGGAGACTCGGTCCAGCTCAGGGTGCGAACGTCTGGCTGTCTTCCCGACCGGGGGGGAGAGAATTTCCATAGTTATCAACTATAAACCACTCCAGACGCCATCCCTTAATGCTATCTTTAAGAGGAATCTCAAGATATTCAGTCTTCCGTCCCCGGCGCATCTCCAAACTGGCACCCCCGACCAACTGATGTTGTCCCCCGGCCATCCCAGGGCGACAATGATACAGATGTTTCCACAAGCCAAAATGCGGCAGCACGCCGAGAAAGGCTTCACATAAGTGGACAAAGATGTAAATTTGCAGAATTGAGTTAGGGTTCAGATGGGTGAGGTTGATGTGGTAGAAATCAAGGAGACCGCGGAAAAAGGGAGAAATAGGAAGGCCAAGGCCGCGGAGAAGAAAAGGAGCGTAAACCACGGACTCGTGGGTATCCTCTGTCGGGACCGTAGTCCCATGGCAAATCCGCCAAGAACAGAGTTCCCGTGGAGGAAGAACACCGATGGACACAAGGTGGAGGAGTTCGGCTTCAGAGATGATAGACATGTGGTTACCTGCAAAAGGCAACTGGCTGTTGGGATCGATTGGAGGAATCACCACGGCGGACGAGCTCGCGATTTTCCTCTTGGGAGCCATCTCGATTCAACCAGTGAGCAGATTGGAGGCGAGCGCAGAGAGGGTTTGGAAGCGGGAATGCAAGAACTAGGGCGCGGAAAGCAAAGGCGGCTAAAAGTGCAGCTCTTATAGGATATTCCCGGACCAGATACCGTTTCAAAAAGTGCCCAGTCATCACCCGGCAGTTATTTCCAAAATCCCAGCATGCCACGTAGTCACCCGGCAGTTATTTCCAAAATCCCAGCATGCCACGTAGTCATTCGGCAGTTATTTCCAAAAACTGGTGGGCCACCCCATCACTCGGGTGTTATCCTCAAAATAACTCGGCATTGCCTCTAAAATGTCGACGACGACCTTCAATCACTCGGCGTTGCCTCTAAAACGCCAGTCTCGTGTTCAACCGCTCGGCATTACTTCTAAAATGCCGACGTTGACCTTCGCTCACTCGGCATTACTTCTAAAATGCTGACGTCGACCTTCAATCACTCGGCGTTGCCTCTAAAACGCCAGTCTCGTGTTCAACCGCTCGGCATTACTTCTAAAATGCCGACGTTGACCTTCGCTCACTCGGCATTACTTCTAAAATGCTGACGTCGAATTTCAATCACTCGGCGTTGCCTCTAAAACGCTGATCTGGAGTTCAACCACTCAGCATTACTTCTAAAATGTCGACGGCGACTTTCGATCACTCGGCGTTACCTCTAAAACGCCGACCTCACGTTTAATCGCTCGGCGTTACTTCTAAAAATGTCGATACAGACTGCAATATTACTCGGCGGCAACTTCTGGAAGCGTCAGTATGATGATCAAGTTGTCTGTCTATTGTCTCAAGAGAATCAGATTTATAATCAAACAAAACGAGTCATCAAGATGAAACCAAAGGCATTCTTCATTAAGGGAAGTGGCAATACTTACAAATCAACTCATTATGAGTTGATACTTCCTTACTGCTACTACTACTGCTACGCTACACTATACTACTCTACATTACTAATACTACTACATTATTTCACTATACTATTTCTAATCTATACTAATATCTAAAAAGACCAGTGGCATCTAGCCACTGGCCCTGCCCCTGCCGCCGCCGCCGCCCTTGGTGCTGCCCCTGCTGCCGCCGCCCCTGGTGCTGCCCCTGCTGCTGCCGCCCCTGGTGCTGCCCTTGCTGCTGCCGTTGCCGCCGCCCCCGCCACTGCCGCTGCCGTCGCCGTCGCCACCGTCGTCGTCGTCGTCCTCGTCCTCGTCCTCGCCGCCGTCGTCCGAGTCCTCCTCATCCGAGGAGTACTCCGACTCATCCGAGCCCTCGAGCCCGGAGCGCTCGACGGCCCGGATGTACGTCCAGACCTCCGCGGCTATCCCCTGGGAGTCGTCCGAGTCATCGGACGACGCCGGGGGAGAGACGGGGGCCGGAGACCCCTCGGACTCGGAGGAGAACTCCTCCTCCGAGTATTCCGAGTCACCGAAATCCTCTGACGGAGGAGTCGGCTCGCGCTTGCGTTTGTTGTTTTTGTCCATGGCGGAAGTGTCACACCCGGTTCCAGGGGGTAGAACCGAGCGCATACCATATGTGTGCCAGGATCCATTTCCACACATATGTTGACGTCACAAGTGTAATATATCAAAAGACAATGCAATAAAGGCGTAAAAAGAGTATAAAACTTTATTACATCATCTGAGACATAGTGTCTTAAACAAGTATCACATCAAAGTAGAGCGGAAATAACAACTGGGCAATCTTCCACAGGAAGTTGACCGGCGCATCGTTAGACTTAGAATTCTTCGTCGATAAATTCTCCATCAAAGTCTCCAGCATCACCCTCTGATCAAAATATTAGCAAGGGTGAGCTCACTTATGGTCGGGGCTCAGCAAGTGGAGGAAAAATTAATGCAGGTATAACAAGGTGAGGCTAAGGTTGAGCAGTAAGCATTTTAGTTGGTCAACATTTTATTATCAACACCTGCCTTACTAACAAGAGTGAATCCCAAATATCCCAATTAAACAAAGGAATATGAATATAACAAAAACACTTAAGTGAAACCACTTAAGCAAATTATTGGCAGATCATCGGATCTCAATTTATGTCCATCTTTAAGTTCAATTATCATGTGAGGAGTCCAGGTCGCTCATAACCGGGAGCACGGCTGATATATCAGTTTTACACTCTGCAGAGGGGGTACAACTTTACCCACAAGCCATGTATCCCATCTAGCCCGGGTTGATCGGACCCTTAGACACTGCCGAGGTGAATGGCTAGGGATCCATTATGAGGTTTTCACAAAATACACTTAATACGAAGCAACCCGCTAAGGTTTCTAAGACGATGGTGGTGGCCCCCTGGGTGAAGTACCTTAGCCAAGAATACGACCCCATGTCAACGTGGGCTGCCAGCACCTACCGCTCCCCCTCTTGCCCATCTTTCAGGTAAGGTTGCTAGGCACTAAGCATATAGAGCTAATTACCAAAGCCAGAGCCATAATAGCACTCGTGGTTGCACTGTTATCCTGGATGGTCACTCCATGTTCCAATTAAATTTGCAATAAAGTTATCTTAACCATCGGGTTAATGCCATAATTGCCAATTAAATCTTTGGAACATTAAAATCAATTAATGGGTGACATTAAGGAATTATTAGGTTGAGCAGTAGCGTAAATCTCGCACAGCTTAATTATTTTCCCAGGTTAAACAAGGATTACAGGTAGTAAATCTAGGAAATCCTTAATTAGGTGAAACCCATCAAATTATGCAGTATATCAAAAATAAACATTATTAAATGCAATGACTGGGTACAAAAAGAGTATGCAGAGGGAGAATCCACTTGCCTTGCACAAAATCGTCCTGCGTGTCGTCTTCAAACGTATTTGGGTCCTCTACCACACAATCAGTTTCTAATAGCGTCGCACATCGTACATACAAAAGAAAACATTCACCAATAAATAAACATACACCATTACATAGGTGAAGCATACATCATACAATAAAACATACATTTAAACAAATCACATTTATAAGAAGGAATGCAAAACATGATTTGTATCTATCCTATAAATCTTAACCATCTCAACGATCAATTTATTTGCTATGACTAACTACTTTGTTTCATTATCTTACTAGAAAACTTGTATGACAATTCGACTATGGATATGCACACTATATAAATTCATTTAAAATCATAGATACAACTTTAACCCAAATTCTAGGGAATCTAGTTTATTTACTAAATAATTATCTCTATCGTAAAACACGGGTCACATTCTAGTTTTAGTCTTTCTAAAAGGAAATTATATCAATTGTTAAAATATTATTTATAAATCACATAACCATAGTATTAAAGAACTAACTTAAACTACAATTTTTATCTCTACTATTTAGATTACGTTGGACTATATTGTTTCAACGTCAATAAAATATTTACTATTTCTTAGCGAATAACTAATATAATTATATTGCGCATGAGCGTGCGAGTCTTGTCTATAAGTCAGAATCATAATGTAAGCAACGGTGAACGCATACTTATTTATCTATTAATACTAAATAAATCAATACATTTTCTAACTCAAATTAGTTAGTGTAGCAAGAATGAATTTAATAATATTAATATTCTAAAAATCTACATAAACTACTAATTGAATATTTTCTAACACAAGCGAGGTTATTTGACATAAACTAGTACTCTAACAATTTTAAGTTCTAAATCTGTGAACATGTTTATTTGACTAGCAAAAACCTATTTTGCCATCTACCAATGATATTTTCTCCTTTCTTTATAAAAAAAAATATGCTAATAAAATAATTAGATAAATCATCTAAAATCCTATATTAATCAAATGACATGAGTTCTATACCATTTTCTAATCCATCAAAAATGCACCTATAATTCTCCAAGTAGTTTCTAAAATTTATTGTGACCAATTTACTACAAAAATTCCTATCTAGCATTTTATCGCCAAAGTGACTATTAAATCTACGCCATATAAACCAAAATCAACGCGTCAATTACATGGAATAACACGGTGCACTGCTAATCGTATATTTTTAACAACTTCCGTAGCGCACACAAATACATAAATTGGAATCACATGTGTTCATATTACAACAAACGGGATATACAACATATGAATCGAATCGAAAGCACTTTATAAAATACATAAAATAAATTTGGGTCGCCAATAACCTCGGGTTCGTGCGTGTGACGGGGACGGATCGACGGAGAGCGGGGCTCGACTACGGACAGCTAGTACGCGGCTCCGGCGAACTCCGGCGACGAACGGCACGCTCCGGCGACGAACGGCACGAACTAACGACGAGCGAGGAGTGCTAGAGGGAGGTAAATTCGAGTAGGAAGAAATGGGGAGGCTCTGCTGCCCCTTTTATAGAGAGAGGGAGGGGAGAAGAGAAGTCTGCCAGGGAGAGGGAGAGGCGTCGGTGGTCCATCAATGGCCATTGTTGCATCAGTTTCCGAAACAACAAAACGAGTGTCTTGAATTCCATAACGCAGGGAAAATCATGGCCACTATTGAAGCTCCATTACTGTCGTGGGTGAACGGACGCGCGGCAGCCGGGCAGTAACGCGCAGGGGCCGGCGTCGGGGTCGTGCGGCTGGTGGCTTCGTGCTCGGCATCGGGCTTGGGTCGCGCGTCGCGCGGACAGCCGTCGGCTTGCTCGGCTCGGTGTCCCGCGCGCAGGCTGGAGGCAGAGGACGCCGCGTCGCGCTCGCGCGGGCGCTGCAGGCTCGGCCACGGCGTCGCGCGGCAGAGGCGGCTGGGGGAGCGCGGCTCGCAGGGCGCCTGAGCGGCTGCTCGGCTCGGTCGGGTGAGGAGAGAAGAGAGAAGGAGCAGAGGAGGGAGAGAGTGAATGGGAGAGAGAGAGAGTAGCGAGAGAGAGAGAGATGTGAGGGAGAGAAAAGTGGGTGGCGGCGGCGCTGGGGCTCTGCCCTGGCAGCGCGCGCGCACGCTGAAATTTTTTTAGGGTTTGGGGCATGGGCCCCAAGTGGGCCGGTAGGTTTAGTTTTTTTTTTTTTTAATTCCGAAACGCTTATTTAAAGAGCTCAAAAATTTATAAAAATTCACCAAAAATGTTTATACACAAAATACTCATTTTTAGACTAATAATTATTATTTTTCTTAATTATTGATTAATTACTAAGATTTCTTTTTAAAAGGAAAACAACAATCATCCGATAATCAATCAAGTGCATGCAAAGGAAACAATGCAAATGAACAATTAAACACTAAAAATTTTATTACCCTAATTAATATAATAACTAAATTTATTATTTTAATTGACGGTTTTTATGGTGTTACAAACCTACCCCTCTTAAAAAGAATCTCGTCCTCGAGATTAAGAAACTTCCGAGAATAATTGGGGAAATTCTGCTCTGAGTTCATCTTCTCTTTCCCAAGTGGCCTCATCTTCCGAATGATGACTCCACTGGACTTTGCACATGTTAATGACTTTACTCCGCGTAATTCTGCGAGATGTTTCCAGAATTCTGATTGGGTACTCCGAATAAGTCAAATCCTCATTGACATTCAGTTCTTCCATGGGTAACTGTTCCTCGGGTACTCTCAAGCACTTCTTGAGTTGTGATACGTGGAATACGTCATGCACATCGGATAATCTATCGGGTAGCTCTAACTGGTAGGCTACTTCGCCTTTTCTTTCCAAAATCTTGAATGGGCCAATATAGCGAGGTGATAATTTTCCTTTAACCTTAAACCTTTTCATTCCTCTCATCGGTGAAACTTTAAGGTAGACAAAGTCTCCTACTTCAAACATCAATTCTCTTCTTCTATTATCAGCATAGCTCTTCTGTCTTGACTGTGCTGTCTTCAAATTTTCTCTGATAATTTGTACTTGCTTTTCCGCCTCTTGGAGAATTTCTGGACCAAATACTTGACTTTCTCCAGTCTGATTCCAATAAAGTGGTGTTCTACACTTTCGTCCATATAGTGCTTCAAACGGTGCCATTTTGAGACTCGCTTGATAACTGTTGTTATATGAAAATTCTGCATAAGGCAAACTTTTATCCCAGCTTCTACCATGCTTTAGAGCGCAAGCTCTTAGCATATCTTCTAATACTTGGTTTGTCCTTTCTGTTTGCCCATCCGTCTGCGGATGATAGGCTGAACTAAAATTTAGCTTGGTATCCATGGACTCATGAAGTCTTTTCCAAAAACGCGAGGTAAACTGAGTCCCTCGATCTGATACGATCTTCTTCGGTACTCCATGCAGACAAACAATCCTTGACATGTATAATTCTGCTAACTGGGCTCCTGAGTAAGTTGTCTTCACAGGTATAAAATGTGCCACTTTGGTTAACCTGTCTACTATGACCCATATTGAATCATAGCCATCTCGAGTACGGGGTAGTCCAACTATGAAATCCATACTGATTTCTTCCCATTTCCATTCCGGTACCTTGAGAGGTTGTAGCAGTCCTGCTGGTCTTTGGTGTTCGGCTTTAACTCGCTGACACACGTCACATAATGCAACATGAGTAGCAACATCTCTTTTCAAACCGTACCACCAATACTTTTCCTTAAGATCCTGGTACATCTTTGTACTTCCAGGGTGAATAGAGTAAGCTGAATCATGAGCTTCTCTCAAAATAAGTTGGCGCAAGTGCTCGATTTCTGGTACGCAGATTCTCTTCTTAAACCATACTGTGCCTTGTTCATCTTCCGTGAAATCCGGGGCTTTACCCAAACCAATCAAAGCTTTAATTTCCTTAATTTTCTCATCAGACTCTTGTCCTTTACGAATCTCTTCTTCCAAAGTAGATTCGACTTCCATCATTGTTGCTTCTACATTATTGAGAAATCCAAGGTTGAGTCGTTCCATTTCCCAGCACAATTCCTGTGACATCAAATGAGTAGTGATGTTGTTCACTTGACCCTTACGGCTCAAAGCATCAGCTACTACATTTGCCTTTCCGGGGTGATATTGTATCTCCAAATCATAATCTTTAATCAACTCTAGCCATCTTCTCTGTCTGAGGTTGAGTTCCTTCTGCGTGAATATATATTTCAGGCTTTTATGATCCGTGAAGATTTTGCACTTGTTTCCAATCATATAGTGTCTCCAAATCTTCAAAGCATGCACCACGGCAGCTAATTCCAAATCATGTGTAGGATAATTCTTCTCATGCTTTCTCAACTGTCTTGAAGCATAAGCAATCACCTTTCCTTCTTGCATTAGCACACATCCAAGTCCAAGGTGTGATGCATCGCAATACACATCAAATCCCTTGTGGATGTCTGGCATCACCAGTATTGGTGCAGTGGTTAACCTCTTCTTGAGTTCCTCAAAACAATTCTGACAAGCTTCATCCCATTTGAACTCTTTGCCTTTCTCCAGTAGAGAGGTAAGAGGCTTCACTAACTTGGAAAAACCTTCAATAAATCTTCTATAGTATCCTGCTAATCCAAGAAAACTTCTGATCTTGGACGCATCTGTGGGTTGCTTCCAATTTAGTATTTCACTTATCTTTCCTGGGTCCACTTTAATTCCACCATCGGTAACAATATGCCCTAAGAAAGCAACTTCCTTAAGCCAAAAATCACACTTCGAGAATTTTGCGTACAGTTGGTTGTCACGAAGCTTTCGTAGGACTAGCCTTAGCTGATCTTCGTGTGTTTCTTCATTCGGAGAATATATCAGTATGTCGTCAATGAATACGACCACAAACTGATCCAGATATTCCATGAATACTTTATTCATCAAGTTCATAAAGTATGCTGGTGCATTAGTCAGTCCAAACGACATGACCAAAAACTCATATAATCCATATCTCGTCGTGAAGGCTGTCTTCGGTACATCTTCTGCTCGAATCTTTAACTGATGATATCCCGATCTCAGATCTATCTTCGAGAATATCTTAGCTCCCTTCATTTGATCGAATAAATCTTCAATCCGAGGTAATGGGTATTTATTCTTGATGGTTACTTCATTCAAACTTCTATAATCAACGCACATTCTTCTCGAACCATCCTTCTTGTTCACAAACAGCACTGGGGCTCCCCAAGGGGATGAACTTGGGCGAATAAAACCTTTTTCTAGTAATTCTTCTATTTGTTTCTTCAGTTCTACTAAATCTTTGCCATCCATTCTATAAGGTCTTTTCGAGATAGGTGCGGTTCCAGGTACTAATTCAATAGAAAACTCTATATCACGGTCAGGTGGCATACCTGGTAATTCTTCCGGAAATACGTCTGGGTATTCGCACACTACTTTGATATTTTCCAAGGGCTTTTCTTCCAAGTGATTGATCACTGTCTTCCCTTTTTCATCTGTTGACTTGTCTATGTTGACTTGGATTCTTTCACCTTGAGGACTTGTCAACGTAATTGTTCCGTTGGCACACCGTATCACTCCATCACAACTTTTCAACCAGTTGCATCCAAGAATCACATCAATCCCGTTGGATCCTAGGACCACTGGGTCGACTGTAAAATCTATTCCTTGAATCTTGATATTAACATGAGGGCATGAGTGTGTGGCCTTCATGTCACCTCCCGGTGAACTAATGTGTAATATCCTCTTCAGAGGGTACTTAGGTATGTTATGTTTTTCCACAAATGACTCAGTTATAAATGAATGTGATGCTCCAGAGTCAAATAAAACTGATGCAGGTATGGAGTTAACAAGGAACATACCATACACAATGTCGGCATCCTCAGGCACTGATTCCGCAGTGACGTGATTGACCCTTCCTCTGCTCTGGTTCTGTGGTGTCTTGTTCTGAGCAGATCCACGAGCGGGGGTGTTCTGGTCATTCCTCTGATTATTGCCTTTCTGAGGTGTCTGCTGGTTGCGCCTTGGGCAGTTGTTGGCATAGTGGCCTAGTTCACCGCACTTGAAACAGCCGTTGGGTTGGACAGGTGCGTTGTTCCTGGCCTGAGTGTTGTTGGTGCCACCCTGACGGTTCTGTGAATTTCCACCAGACCTCTGGTTGGTCTGGGGGTTGCTTCTTTGCTGATTCTGATTCTGATTGTTTCTCTGGCCTTGCTGTCCAGAGCGTTGTACTTGATAATTATTTCCACCCTGATTTCCAGAGCGGAACTGCGAACCTTGAGCATTATTCGGACGAGTGTTCCTGCTTGACTGACCCTGGAACTTCCTTTTATGGTCAGATAATTCCTTCCTTTTGCTCTCAAGGCCAATTGCCTTGTTCAGGAGTGTCTGGAAGTTGGGGAATGTGTGACTCTGAAGTTGATAGTTCAGAGGTCCAATCAACCCTTCCAGAAAACGCTCTTGGCGCTTCTCATCAGTGTCCACTTCCTCAGGGGCATAACGTGAAAGCTGAGTGAAGCGATCACGATACTCACTGACAGACATATTCCCTTGAGTAAGGGAAAGGAACTCCTTCTTCTTCAGCTTCATGATTCCTGAAGGAATGTGGTGAGCGCGGAAGTTCTCTTGGAACTCCTGCCAGGTTATTGTGTCAGCATTGGGATGTGCCGCTGTGAAGGCATCCCACCAATCGGACGCAGCTCCCTCGAGTCTTCCCGAGGCGTACAAGACCTTCTCCCGGTCGTTGCACTGAGTGATGTCCAACTTCTTTCTGATAACCTTAAGCCAGTCATCAGCATCCAAAGGATCAACCGCATGAGAGAAAGTTGGCGGGTGATGACTCATGAAGTCCCGGTGCTTATCTCTAGCCGGGGGTGCATATTGCTGCTGCTGGGGTTGCTGATTCTGTTGGTTCTGTTGCAATTGTTGAACCGCAGCAGTGAGTCCTTGCAAAATCTGCATTTGGGCGGCGATGAACTGTTCCATGTTGGGATTAGGTGGTGGTGGTGGTGGTGGTGCTTGTTGTCCACGCTGGTTCCGGTTGTTAGGTCCTTGACGTTGGTTCACCATCTGATTTGTTAGGAAGTGAAGTCCTTAGAAAAGTGAGGAGTAGAAAAGATTCAAGAGGGAAAATAGCTTAAGTTTCACAAATTTTATATGTTCTTATGGCCATCATTCCATAAGACCATAGCACTCAAACAAAGATCCAAATCAAACATTTCAATCAATCACCATCACATGGTTGATATTTATTAATATGATAACATAAAGAGAGTATCATCGTCTAACGCGAAGTATAACTTATTACATCATGACTCAAAACTCCTAAAGCAGCCTAGTGACTGATCCGGCCTCTCCGTAGCGCAGCCTCTTGCGGGGAGGAGACAACGCCACGGCGGGAACCTGAGCTTCTGGCGGATTCAGTCCCTGCAGTTGGGCTTCCAGGGCTGCAATCCTGGCGTGGGCGTTCTCCAGCTCCAAGTGCACACTGTAGAGGTCCAGAGTGGCACTGTCCAGGTCGGTGTTGAGACCGGCCACTACACCAGCTAGGGTGTTGAGGCGATCCTCACCAGGTTCACCTGGGACAATGTTGGTCTGGCTTTCTCCACGCAGGCGCTGAGGGAGATGCCTGAACCTTGTGTTCTGCAGCTGCTGCCGGTAGGTGTGGCTAAGCGACCACAGGGTCCGACGGGCAGCGTCGCTGACAGAGGCAGCGTAGGTGGACAGCGGTATCAGGGACTCGTGAGCAGACAGAGTCCTGAATCCCCTGTCACCTGCATCCATCACCCTGACATGGATGCGAGTGATGTAATAGCAAGCCCGGGGAGGCTCGCTCACTCGCCTCGTCTCATACAGGGGGCGGACGTAGGCTCCTAGCTCGTGCAGCACTGCCTGCAGCAGGTTGGGAAAGTGCCCTGTTTCGAACATTGATGTATAATGTTCGACAACTGGACCAATCCCCATGAAGTGGTCTTCCTGGGCGTAGTCAGCTTCCTCGTGGACGTGTTCGTCCTCTCCATCGTCGTCGTCGTCGTCATCCTCGTCGTCGCCGTCTCCGGAGTCATCGGGGTCGTCGCCTCCAGGTGCAGGTGCTTGGAAGGCTGATGCCGGCGATGCTGACGTCGATGACGCAGCTGCGAAGGCCAGGGACTCGGCCAACGGGGTGGGGGTCGGCAGCTGCTCCTCCGAGCTGTCCTCCAGGTTGATGACGTTCTCCACTCGGATGGGAGGGAGATTCGCTGGAGCATCCTCGACTACCACTGGGTAGGCCGGGATCTGCCGGGGCTGAGGGGCGTAGCTGGTGTTGACGTGAGTGGTTTGAAGAGTGCGAACCATCTACAAGAGAAGAGTCAACTTAGTTGAATTTCAAAGAGGTAAGACTGATAAAGGAATTTATAGGAATGAAATTAGCAAGTTTTGAACAACTAGGCTTTCCATTTCTAACTAATCTAACGACCTAGGGTCAGCATAGCTTTGATACCACTTCTGTCACACCCGGTTCCAGGGGGTAGAACCGAGCGCATACCATATGTGTGCCAGGATCCATTTCCACACATATGTTGACGTCACAAGTGTAATATATCAAAAGACAATGCAATAAAGGCGTAAAAAGAGTATAAAACTTTATTACATCATCTGAGACATAGTGTCTTAAACAAGTATCACATCAAAGTAGAGCGGAAATAACAACTGGGCAATCTTCCACAGGAAGTTGACCGGCGCATCGTTAGACTTAGAATTCTTCGTCGATAAATTCTCCATCAAAGTCTCCAGCATCACCCTCTGATCAAAATATTAGCAAGGGTGAGCTCACTTATGGTCGGGGCTCAGCAAGTGGGGGAAAATTAATGCAGGTATAACAAGGTGAGGCTAAGGTTGAGCAGTAAGCATTTTAGTTGGTCAACATTTTATTATCAACACCTGCCTTACTAACAAGAGTGAATCCCAAATATCCCAATTAAACAAAGGAATATGAATATAACAAAAACACTTAAGTGAAACCACTTAAGCAAATTATTGGCAGATCATCGGATCTCAATTTATGTCCATCTTTAAGTTCAATTATCATGTGAGGAGTCCAGGTCGCTCATAACCGGGAGCACGGCTGATATATCAGTTTTACACTCTGCAGAGGGGGTACAACTTTACCCACAAGCCATGTATCCCATCTAGCCCGGGTTGATCGGACCCTTAGACACTGCCGAGGTGAATGGCTAGGGATCCATTATGAGGTTTTCACAAAATACACTTAATACGAAGCAACCCGCTAAGGTTTCTAAGACGATGGTGGTGGCCCCCTGGGTGAAGTACCTTAGCCAAGAATACGACCCCATGTCAACGTGGGCTGCCAGCACCTACCGCTCCCCCTCTTGCCCATCTTTCAGGTAAGGTTGCTAGGCACTAAGCATATAGAGCTAATTACCAAAGCCAGAGCCATAATAGCACTCGTGGTTGCACTGTTATCCTGGATGGTCACTCCATGTTCCAATTAAATTTGCAATAAAGTTATCTTAACCATCGGGTTAATGCCATAATTGCCAATTAAATCTTTGGAACATTAAAATCAATTAATGGGTGACATTAAGGAATTATTAGGTTGAGCAGTAGCGTAAATCTCGCACAGCTTAATTATTTTCCCAGGTTAAACAAGGATTACAGGTAGTAAATCTAGGAAATCCTTAATTAGGTGAAACCCATCAAATTATGCAGTATATCAAAAATAAACATTATTAAATGCAATGACTGGGTACAAAAAGAGTATGCAGAGGGAGAATCCACTTGCCTTGCACAAAATCGTCCTGCGTGTCGTCTTCAAACGTATTTGGGTCCTCTACCACACAATCAGTTTCTAATAGCGTCGCACATCGTACATACAAAAGAAAACATTCACCAATAAATAAACATACACCATTACATAGGTGAAGCATACATCATACAATAAAACATACATTTAAACAAATCACATTTATAAGAAGGAATGCAAAACATGATTTGTATCTATCCTATAAATCTTAACCATCTCAACGATCAATTTATTTGCTATGACTAACTACTTTGTTTCATTATCTTACTAGAAAACTTGTATGACAATTCGACTATGGATATGCACACTATATAAATTCATTTAAAATCATAGATACAACTTTAACCCAAATTCTAGGGAATCTAGTTTATTTACTAAATAATTATCTCTATCGTAAAACACGGGTCACATTCTAGTTTTAGTCTTTCTAAAAGGAAATTATATCAATTGTTAAAATATTATTTATAAATCACATAACCATAGTATTAAAGAACTAACTTAAACTACAATTTTTATCTCTACTATTTAGATTACGTTGGACTATATTGTTTCAACGTCAATAAAATATTTACTATTTCTTAGCGAATAACTAATATAATTATATTGCGCATGAGCGTGCGAGTCTTGTCTATAAGTCAGAATCATAATGTAAGCAACGGTGAACGCATACTTATTTATCTATTAATACTAAATAAATCAATACATTTTCTAACTCAAATTAGTTAGTGTAGCAAGAATGAATTTAATAATATTAATATTCTAAAAATCTACATAAACTACTAATTGAATATTTTCTAACACAAGCGAGGTTATTTGACATAAACTAGTACTCTAACAATTTTAAGTTCTAAATCTGTGAACATGTTTATTTGACTAGCAAAAACCTATTTTGCCATCTACCAATGATATTTTCTCCTTTCTTTATAAAAAAAATATGCTAATAAAATAATTAGATAAATCATCTAAAATCCTATATTAATCAAATGACATGAGTTCTATACCATTTTCTAATCCATCAAAAATGCACCTATAATTCTCCAAGTAGTTTCTAAAATTTATTGTGACCAATTTACTACAAAAATTCCTATCTAGCATTTTATCGCCAAAGTGACTATTAAATCTACGCCATATAAACCAAAATCAACGCGTCAATTACATGGAATAACACGGTGCACTGCTAATCGTATATTTTTAACAACTTCCGTAGCGCACACAAATACATAAATTGGAATCACATGTGTTCATATTACAACAAACGGGATATACAACATATGAATCGAATCGAAAGCACTTTATAAAATACATAAAATAAATTTGGGTCGCCAATAACCTCGGGTTCGTGCGTGTGACGGGGACGGATCGACGGAGAGCGGGGCTCGACTACGGACAGCTAGTACGCGGCTCCGGCGAACTCCGGCGACGAACGGCACGCTCCGGCGACGAACGGCACGAACTAACGACGAGCGAGGAGTGCTAGAGGGAGGTAAATTCGAGTAGGAAGAAATGGGGAGGCTCTGCTGCCCCTTTTATAGAGAGAGGGAGGGGAGAAGAGAAGTCTGCCAGGGAGAGGGAGAGGCGTCGGTGGTCCATCAATGGCCATTGTTGCATCAGTTTCCGAAACAACAAAACGAGTGTCTTGAATTCCATAACGCAGGGAAAATCATGGCCACTATTGAAGCTCCATTACTGTCGTGGGTGAACGGACGCGCGGCAGCCGGGCAGTAACGCGCAGGGGCCGGCGTCGGGGTCGTGCGGCTGGTGGCTTCGTGCTCGGCATCGGGCTTGGGTCGCGCGTCGCGCGGACAGCCGTCGGCTTGCTCGGCTCGGTGTCCCGCGCGCAGGCTGGAGGCAGAGGACGCCGCGTCACGCTCGCGCGGGCGCTGCAGGCTCGGCCACGGCGTCGCGCGGCAGAGGCGGCTGGGGGAGCGCGGCTCGCAGGGCGCCTGAGCGGCTGCTCGGCTCGGTCGGGTGAGGAGAGAAGAGAGAAGGAGCAGAGGAGAGAGGAGGGAGAGAGTGAATGGGAGAGAGAGAGAGTAGCGAGAGAGAGAGAGAGATGTGAGGGAGAGAAAAGTGGGTGGCGGCGGCGCTGGGGCTCTGCCCTGGCAGCGCGCGCGCACGCTGAAATTTTTTTAGGGTTTGGGGCATGGGCCCCAAGTGGGCCGGTAGGTTTAGTTTTTTTTTTTTTAATTCCGAAACGCTTATTTAAAGAGCTCAAAAATTTATAAAAATTCACCAAAAATGTTTATACACAAAATACTCATTTTTAGACTAATAATTATTATTTTTCTTAATTATTGATTAATTACTAAGATTTCTTTTTAAAAGGAAAACAACAATC
This sequence comes from Zea luxurians, assembly GCA_029449295.1. Taxonomy (NCBI): domain Eukaryota; kingdom Viridiplantae; phylum Streptophyta; class Magnoliopsida; order Poales; family Poaceae; genus Zea; species Zea luxurians. The sequence goes on along the minus strand of JAOPSE010000203.1, from coordinate 1,139,406 downwards.
ATCCGATAATCAATCAAGTGCATGCAAAGGAAACAATGCAAATGAACAATTAAACACTAAAAATTTTATTACACTAATTAATATAATAACTAAATTTATTATTTTAATTGACGGTTTTTATGGTGTTACAGGAAGCAAGCGAGAAAGAAGAGAAGAAAGCAGTAAGGAATAAGCGAAGAGATGTGAAGAAACCAGAGGGGCAACAGCGTTATTTATAGAAGAGAAAGGCAACCGCTCACCTCCAACCGCGGTCATTGAACAGTCGCAAAGCATTCAATATGCACTCCCACCCGTCCGAAGACACGTCAGGCGGCTGACGCCGTTTCATGCAGCACTACACCCATTGGGACTCCAGTCAACAGCGCAAAGGGTATGATTACACTCGCCGTCCCATCACATTACAACTCAGAAGCAGCCGGTTAAAACACTCAGCGTACCAAGCCGTTCCTTGCCCACACCCATTGGGGGGGGACGCCCAGGATTTGTCAGTATATTTTTCAAAATGGTCACATCTGTGCAGAGCATGCAGTGAATGCCTCAAGACAAAAATGAGATATCAACAAGAGTTAGAAGGAAGCCAAGTATAGCCAGCAGAGTGCAAAATATGGTCGACAGACACGACTTGAAGACTAGACAGAGAACGTCCATCAAATGTCCAATCAGTCACAGAGCAAATAAACTACGCTACCTAGCAAGATATGGAGGGATTGCAAACTCGGCTGCAAAAGACAAAATACATGCTGACCTCTGAAGCATAATATTGATGACATAGCACGGATGACATCATGCCAACCTTTTTATAAGCAGAAAGAATAATCTTCAGCAAAAGGACATAAAAAGAAGACCTTCAAGCGAATTATCCTCAGAAAATCCACTTGAAGATCGGGGGCTACACCCATTGGGTGCACCTTCGGTGCACCCCATGGATTATCATTCTAAGCCAAGATAGTGCCAATTTCTAAAGAGCATAGGACAAGATCAAAAAGCCAATCCTTAACCGAAATGAAGGAACACAAATGGGAATAATCTCTATTGAAGACCTCCGGTGCACCCAATGAAGTTCAGAATCCTACGAATTGTAATGCCGATCTCTAAGGCACAGGCACGAAACTAGGTTTTGGTCAACAAGTGATTGGAGCAGGAGAGAACAACAGGAAGCCATATTTCTTCAAATCACCTGCAAGCTAGACCTGGGATCTTCGGGTTGATTACCTCTAAATTAACCCAAAGATCGGGGGCTTGTGGGGGATAGATATCCCCCGGGTCCACTAAAAGAGTAATGGACCTCACGAAAGGCCCAAGGGCCCAATAAATCGTAAGGTTATTCTTTCGTGGGCCTGGGAGAAACAACCAGCAAAGCAGAGCGACGTGAGGCCGGATTGGTGCAAACCCGGACGGCCCATAGCGTCGAGCGAGTGGCCGCAATGGAGATCCGACTTTCCCGCGCTGGAGTCCCCATGCAGCGAAGCCACGTGAGGATAAGTCGGCGAGGGTTACGTAAAGGATAATCTCAATAAGTTCACTATCTTTTAGCCACTTGTTGTTATCTTATCCATGTGTACTGCCCCACGGTCGAGTATATAAGGCCTAGGGGGCACCCCTTCAGAACGATCGACCCACTACTTAGCCTCCCATATCAACTCTCTGTATTCTTAATCCAGAGAGCTCTCCTGTAATCATACCCACCCAGCATACTCATCAGGACGTAGGGTGTTACGCGTCACTAAGCGGCCCGAACCTGTAAACCTTGTCTACCGTCTCTCGTGCGATCGGCACGAACCATTTTGCTACAGTTGTCGACACCTTCCTACTCCTAAAACACCTTGAGGGGCAACCCCGGGTGTGCGGTCGGACCCAAAACACCGACAGTATGATTATTATTGCACACTTGTACTTATTACAACTTAACAAATGTATTCTTAATCTCACAATGCTATTCTTATATGCAGTGCATACCGTTTTTATTGGAAAGATCTTGGCGGCGAACATCCAGAGGACAAGCCTAATTTGTCAATATCATTATTTCCATATGGTGACAAACAACCACCGGGTACTGTCCTGTGCGGTTATTATGTATGCGAATGGTGTCGTGTCACCTTCCATTACATGGTCAATCGTGAGGATGTAAGTTCGCTATCATTGTCTATGTTGCAATTTTTATGTTATATTAATGTTGCTCATCACATTACTCTTAGCACCGCTTGCTTTTTGCTTTCATTGCAGGTTTCTAAATCCAAGATCAATGCTGAATGGTTAGAAAGAGATATGGTTTCCGTCGGCGTTGCTAAGGTTGTAAGAGACTTGCTTTACTTTATGCGCCGTGAAGTTCTTCATCAACAAGGGCTATTCTACAATACAATGGAAATTTGCAAAAATTCCCAGAACTAAGTTTGTACACAATATCACACAGTGTTTAGGTCTTTAGTTAGGAACTTTAGATGTTTAGTTGTCTATGGAACTTTGAGATGTTTAGTTGTATATGGAACTTGATATGTGTATAAATCTGTGTATGACGATGGAACTTGATATGTGGATGAATCTGTGTATTATACCTGTTATGGAACTTGTAATATGTGTATGAAATCTGTGTATGCAATCTGTGTGAATCTGTGTATAATCTGTGTATGAAATCTATGTATATTCTGTGTTTGAAAATTCTGTATATATGAATCTGTATAATGAAAACCGTCTGTGATTTATATTGTATGCAGTCGGACTTATATAAAAACCGTATGTGATGTGTGTCTATCACAGGCGGCTAGGATAAGAAACCGCCTGTGATGTGTGTCTATCACAGGCGGTTCCTTTGAACTGGACCGCCTGTAATCTATGTTTTTCACAGGCGGTTTTTGATTGACCGCCTGTGATGTTGTTTTACATCACAGGCGGTGCACCACAAGCGGTTCCTGGAACCGCCTGTGTAGAGGCTAACTGGACCGCCTGTGCAGAGGTATGCTGTAGTAGTGGGTGTGGGCGTTTGCCATCCATGAGTGCGCCATGGAGGAGAAGAAGGGCAACCAGCAAATAGATAACGACAACTAATGGGGAGCGCGAGCGCCGGATATCGAACGATTAGGGTTGGTGCGTAGACAGGGGTGAGACTAGTGTCGTGATTCGCATGTATCGGGTGTGAACGTGGTTGATGTGTGGTGAGTTGCGAAGGGAGGCATTTGGGCTGATGTGAAGACCTGTTTCAGTGTTTCTCTATAATCTTTAGCCCTGGCAGCCCCCTCCTATGTCCGCAACTGGCAACGAATATATTTAACGTGGTATCGGTGGGCTATACATATGTTGGATATATGTCACATACCCATAATACTAGATCTCAGGATGTGAATGTAATCTATCTTATTCATTTACTAAATTCCCGCCTCCTATCGTATCCAGAAGACGCGTTCAAAATATTGGAAAAAAAAAGATACCTCACATTATCATCGTACCATCTCTCTATATTCGGTGGCGTGACGAAAACAGCCTGTTTGATTTAGGCCTCATTTTCAAAACCCCATTTTTTTTTGATCATAATCGGGGGGGAAAGGTTCCCCACCTTGATTCCATTTCATTTCACATTCCCGTTTAGCCCAAAAAGGCTAGATGGTACAGAATTGTTTACATAGCCGGATATATCCGGTTGGGAGAGCAACATGGAAAGGAGTTGATTACAATCTAGCATTTGAGAACACCATATTCCAGGCTTCTTTTACTCCGGATTCTTTAGAGCTATGCCTGTGACTCCAACTGGCAGCTTCGGCGCAAATTAGCTGGAGAGTTTGGTTGAGGGTGGCTGCCTCTTGCCTGAAAACAAAACCATTTCTGCGTTTCCACAACTGCCAGCAACATAGGATGACAAAGGAGCTGAACTCATTTTGCGGGAGGTTTGAGGGCCGTTCAATCTGGTGCAAATTTTGCACAGTCATGTCATTGGGTATGTGAAAGCCAATCGCAAGCCAGAAGGTCTTGGCAAAGTGGCAGCGGAGAACAATGTGATCAGCAGTTTCGCGTTCCTGGCCACACACATCGCAAGTGTCCTCATCCACAATTTTTTTCAGCAGCAGATTTTCTTTGGACTGAATTTTCCCCTGGGTGAGTAGCCAAGCGAAGAATTGGGCTCTCGGTGGCGCTTTATTGCTCCAAATGAAGGCTGCAGCAGGGTTCGTCACCCTATCTTGCTTTTTGAGGAAATCATAGAGCTTGGATGTTTGGAATTTTCCACTCTGAGAGACAAACGAACAGACGCGAGTGTCTTGCTGTTGACTGAGGGCAGAATCATTGATGATGTCCTGGACTTGATGGAGTTCCATCTGTGCCTGATCTGAAAGTCTAGGGACTAGAGATAGTCCATTTGTGACAATGTCGTGGACACTTGATTGCTTGGCCAAACAGTGAGAGTAGAGCGCTGGTAGGCGTGTTGCCAGATCATCTTCCCCACACCAAGCGTCATGCCAGAAGTTTGTGTTATGGCCATTTCCGACTACGGAAGTAGTGATGGCCTGGTAGATGGGTAGCACCGCGCGCAGGTTGTTCCAGTGCATCCCGTGCACATCACCCTCCAAGGTAGCCACGTTGCAGTTTGCTCTTGCCCAAGCCGCCCAAGAGGAGTTAGGAGCTGAATGAAACCTATGAATTAGCTTGACAAGGAGGCATCTGTTGTGCAGTCTGAGGTCTTTGATTCCAAGTCCCCCCACTACCTTTGGGGTGCAAACTTTTTCCCATGCAACCAGGCAGCACGCTCCAGAGGCTTTGTCCTCCCCAGTCCACAGAAAGGAACGTCGCCTGCGATCAATTTGTGCGACAACTCCCAATGGAAGAGAGATTGCAGACATGATATAAATGAGGTGGCTGTCCAAAACAGAGTTGACCAGGACAGCTCTTCCCATGGGCGTTAGGAGGGAGGCTTGCCAACCTGCTAGATATTTGTCAGTTTTTGCAATCTGGGGTGTGAATGCTGATAGGTGTAGTTTCGTGCTGGACAGAGGTAGGCCTAGATAAGTCTGTGGGAAACCTTCAAGTTTGCATCCAAGAATATTAAGCATGTCTGAGAGTTGGGTGTTGTCCACGTTTATGGGCACTGCAGTACTTTTATGGAAGTTGATCTTTAGCCCTGTAGCCTCTGAGAAAGCATCAAGAACTGATTTTAGAGCTGTGATGTCTGCAATGTTGGCACGCAGGAGAATAAGGGTATCATCCGCATACTGTAAGACTGGGCAGGGGCTATCACCCACAAGCGGATGGTGGATAGAGGAGTTGCATTGGATCAAGCTCTGCAGAACGTCAGCAACCAGGAGAAAAAGGTACGGCGAGAGGGGATCTCCTTGTCTTAGTCCTCGCTTGCAGGTGAACCACGGGCCAGGCACACCATTTAGCAGAACGGCGTTCTTAGAAGTGCATAGCAGTTGTAGAATCCATTGTTGCCATGTTTGGTTGAACCCTCTAGCTTTCAGCACTGTAAGTAGCCCAGCCCAATTCACAGTATCAAAGGCTTTTGCAAAATCCAGCTTAATGATCATAGTTGGAGTTCTCCTCTTGTGGCAGCACTGAGTCAGTTCCATTGCATAGATGAAGTTTTCAGTGATTGAGCGCCCACGAATAAATCCTGTTTGGTCCAAGTGGATCAGATTGTGGATTTCTTGTTGAAGTCTGGTGGTCAGGATCTTTGTAATTATCTTGATACTGCAGTTCTGAAGACTGATCGGCCTAAAAGAGTCAACAGACGTACACCCCTGTTTCTTGTGCAAGAGCACCATGTATGCTCTGTTAATTCTTTCAAGATCCACATTCCCATGATGAAAGGCACCCAGCAGATCCATCACTTGTAACTTAACTGTGTTCCATGCACTATAGTAGAAACAGGGGCCAAAGCCATCTGGCCCAGGGGCACTCATCTTGTTCATCGAGCGAACGGCCGTTGCTGCTTCCAGCTCAGTGAAGGGAGCAGTTAGAGAATCTGAGGCGCATGGATGACCAGCATAGAGCTCATGGACATCAAAAGACCAAGTGGAGCTGCCAGACTCTCCCATAATGTTGGCGAAGTAGTTTGTGAGGGCTGCAATTTTTGTCTCATGGCTATACAGTTCCTGCTCCTGTACAGTTATTTTGCTGATATGATTCATCCTTAGCCTCTGTGTAGCGTGGGCATGGTGGAATGCCGTGTTGGCGTCTCCCTCACGGATAGCCCGTTGCTTCCCACGCTGCTTCCAGTATGCAGCCATTTCCTTGATGTGTTGTTGTAGCCTGTTCCGGCAGAGCTCCCGAACCTGCATTTCAGCATCGGACAACCATCTCTCTTCCTCAAGGAAGTCAAACATTAGGATTATGAATTTGCAATTTGGCAGAATCTGAGGGGGCGCCCTGTTACGCCTGGCCCAAACCTTAACCGCAGATCTGGTGCTCTTGAGGCAGCTAGCAAGGCGTCCGGCAGCGTCCGTAGAACCGGAGAGGCAACGCCAGGCCGGGAGGATGGAAGGGAGGAAGCCTGGTTTCTTGAGCCAGGCATTTTCGAATCTGAAGGAGTTGGACTTTGGGACTGTGGTGGACATGGTTGCGATGATGGGTTTGTGATCAGAAGTGATTCTGACAGATGAGGTTAGTAGGGCTGAGGGGAAGACATTGTCGAAGGTTGCATTTGTGAAGGCACGGTCGATTCTGGCAAGGATAGGTGAGCGACGTTTATTTGACCAGGTGTAGAGACAGTCTAACAGAGGAAGTTCAGCAAGACTAAGGTTGTGGATCACGTCATTAAACTGATTGCAGAGGAGCTGGTTCACAGTGCCAGTGTTCTTATCTTTTGCATCGCGGATGAGGTTAAAATCCCCAACAATGAGCCAAGGCCCAGAGATGCTGGCACCAATTTCCAGCAGGATGTCAAGGAAGGCTGGGGTGTCTCTGTGGTCGGATGGGGCGTAGACGTTTGTGATGTGGATGTCAGAGTTCGAAGCGAGCAGACGGAGATGCACAGTTAGAGCGTGATGATGAACAGCATAGGAGGTGAGATGGAGGACGTCGGGGTTCCAGGCAGTAATTACCCCACCTCGCGTCCCAGCAGCAGGGATGTGCATGAATTTGACAGCAAGGCGTGTGGGGAGGAAAGAGTGTGCTTTAAAAGTTGTGATATCGTGGAGTTTGGATTCCTGGATGCAAGCTACATTTGGGGCAATAGACGCAATGGATTCACGAACAAGATTACATTTTTCCGAGTCGCCAAGACCACGAACATTCCACGACATTACAACGAGATTCTTGAGATTACACATAGGGGGACTAACAAACACCATGAACACAAGGCTAGAGAGGGAATAGAGGTGGACCAGACCATAGACTAGACTGATGAGAACATAACTAGACAGAGCAGAATAAGTAACTAGGACACAGACCCAAGATAGCCACGGGGTGCAGACCGACCAGCTCACTGCACCTTGAACACCACAGCTGTTTGGATTTTGTGCCCAGAATCTCACAAACTTCCCAAAAGCTGATAATCATACTATATGCATTGGATTTGGTGCACTATCTGATTTCCCAGAACCTGCATAAACCAAACGTCGCGCTTATATAGTATAATTTTTTTCACGCCTCGATTATGGAGGATGGACACAGGAATTCAGGGTTCAAATCGGGTAGAACCGAGCTCGCGCCCCCCAGGGCTCGCGCCCATCGCCCATCAGCACCTCTCCGCGTCGTCGCGAAGAAACCGGCCGACTCCATCGGCAGGCACGGACCGCCGTCCTGGCGTGTTCTGTGACTGTGAGGCTGAGGCGAGTGATCAGCTGCTTGCTGCGCGGCCGCGGCAGCAGGACACCGCCACGGATTTGGCTGCTCCTGCTCTCAGGCGTAGGCGGCGGCGCACGTGTCTGAAAACCAGCCGCAGAACGGAACACACCCCCAGCGGGAGTCTGCACGAACTGATGAGTCATGCCATGCTTGTCCCATGCATGCGCCGGCGCCGATCTCGCCAGCACGTGTCCTTTGGATGAACCCATTTCCGCCCGTCCAATCTCCAATGGGATGGATCGCGAAGGGAAGTAGGTCGCGACGACGAGGTCGTACAACAGATGAACAGAACCACATGTGCGTGGTCTCGCAGTTCCTCCGATAAGCTAGACCAGCCAGACACAACAGTGCTACCGGCCCATCTGGGACGTAATAATTGGCCTGTGGACGGATTTTTCGAGATGGGTAGGACTGCCTCAGAAAATGGAAGAAGTCACATGCGCCGAGTCAGCCCGAACATGATATCTAGTTTTTGTATCTACTCTATGAACGAATTGTCGTGCCAGCCACAGGTCAAGCGTATCACTTCTCAACGCTTGTCCTCTAGCATGAAAACAGCATCGCGCGCGCTAGAGATATCGTCTTGTCTAGTAGCACTAATTATTTATCCCATCACCATGTTGTAATATCTAGACCGACATTACTTACTCCTAACAACCCTTTAGGATCATAAGTCTTATGCCTAAATATTGCTTTGGACCCGAGACTCATGTGCACCCGAGAAGTCTTCTCGGCCGGCCACCATCCCAATATTGCTCTGGACCAGACACGCTTAACCGAGAGATTATTTCGAGACACATTTCCGAAAAAAAAGATACAATTTCTTGGTATGAGTATTCTATCAATCCTATTAGATCTTGTTGTGCTTGAATATCACCATCCACACAGGCCAGGATATCACACATGTGGAAGAGATATCTATGTTAGGAATTTAGACATTTTCATATTCAAATTAATCCAGAAATATAGCACGATAAACGTGATGACAAATAAATGCATATGTGTATAACTGCTCACTCACAGTAGCAGTAAACGACAAAATAACATGCACAAAAATAAGTAACAGTGAGTACCCTGCGGATGAGACATCTCGTGCATTTGTTCGGTGTAGTCAATCGAAATTCGATGCTGGACGATGTTCGCACCGCATTCCCGCGAACAAGACGATATCGAACAGGTTTTCGCGAACAAGGCAATGTCGATCCCGTGAACAAGGCGATGCACCTTTGAACCGATGTCGATCAAGCAGTTGCGTCGTGCGCTTCCAAAAAGTCTTATCAATCGTCTATCGTCGACACGGTCTTATATAGACGCACACGGGAATTTGAGATGTCATCATGTATAACGGTAGCCATAAACTAGTCATCAAAATGACCGATACTATTAACTCTAAGACATAAAAATATTCATTACTAGTAACTTATCATTCATCAATCCATGACAGTTATCTCCACCTTATCCTCCTATAATTTCCCTTAGAATTTTATTAAGTATTAGGTTAGATAAATAGATTTCACTCCAAATATTCTAACAATGTATATCCCAGCCATCACGGCAGCGATACTTTTGTTTGATGCAAGTGTACAGTCCAACATGGAGCATCTCGTTCGATGCATTGTATATGTGTGTGCATGATTGATCCCTGACCACCGCAGATATATAACAAGTACACATTAATTTCTGTGGCGCTCCTGGTTGCCATGGCATGCCGCATGCCAAAACCAAGTTTTTTTTTTAAAAAAAAGAAAACGCCGAGCTGGGTGACGCACGGATACGGACACGGAGATTGTGCACCCAAGTTGGCTAACTGCAAATTGATTTGAGAAAAGCGTAAAATGTGGTTGGGCCGGCGTACGTGATGAACTGCAAAAGTTTGGTGACTCACCATGGTTTATATATGTGGCCGTGTCCAAGGGATGGGCTATATATATAAACCTGGTGCCATGATATTGAAGTTTATTGCCACCATGTCACGACGGTTGGATGGGGCTAGTGCAGTGTACTAATTACGAGTATTGCAAGATGATGAGATACTAAACAGTGCTACCAAATCTTGGAGCTCTAAGTCAGATGCATCATGCATGCATGGGTGTGCTATTTTTTTTAGTCAAAGTCAATTGCTTGGGATGTAGTAGTATCCCTTCACGGAAATATAATTAGGGGGAGAAATTTATGATTTTGCTACTCTCAAATTTGGTTGTCTGTTATTATGTCATGCCGTGTCTATGACTGGTGAAACTATCTATGTCTATGATTTGTAGGTTCGATGGTATACTGGCGAAGCCCACAAATCATAATGGCAAAATTGCCAATGTCAATTGGGGGCGGTAGGGATAGTTCTTCGGAAAGCTTAAAAGAAAACATGAAGAACTCCTCTTTTAGGCCTTTTCGTTTACACAGGGATCAAAGGAGATTAAGGCAAATTGAATCTATTCCTATTCAATTTTAATTAAGAAAGGATTTAATCTCTTCTAAATCCTTTCAACCTCTTAAAAACTGAACATGCTTTTAAAGCAACTCCAATAAATCATAATAGAAGCTCCAATAGCTCTCTAGATCAACTTTCCAATAGTGTCGTCGCACGCGTAAATAGACCTTCCCCCTGCGTATATTTGCGCTGACGATGGTACCTCCCAATTCCCATGGTTTTTATTTTCCGGCGCCATGCTTCTGTGTGTTCAGGGTTGCGCTGCTGGGGGGGCGCTCCTTGCAGGGCCCGCCCGCCATGCTGCAGAGCTGCGGTGGCCGTGTTGCAGATCTACGGCGGCGGTTTGCTCTGCGCCAGCCGTGTCGCATCTTCTCTTGCAACGGCGGCTCTGCTCTGTTTCTCGTTCTGTGATTTTTTTTTTTCGTTCGTTGTTCCACGAGCCTTGTCGCACGCCTGAGATGGGGACCTCGGGCACTCGTTTGAGGCCTGAGAAGTATGGACAGGGCTGCACCTTTTTCCATGGCACCATCAGGAGAGAAGTCCTTGACACGGTGCAACGAAAAAAATTTCGAGAGAAGGCTCACATTTCAAAATGTTTTAGGAAAAATATGGGGAGCTATTGAAATATTACTTTTATTTTGGATTTAACACTTTTAAGGAGATTCTAATTACTATAATTTAGGAGTTATATTTTTTTGGATTTATTGGAGTTGCTCGTAGTTGTTTCGAGTAGAGCATAAACGCTCACAAATACGTAAAATAAGTGCCCACAACAGTTGTCCATGTTACGATGAGTACGCAAAAAAAGGTGTTGCCTCTAATCATACCATACGTGAAATCTACGAATTCTCTATTGCATGTTTGTTTGAGATTAAAAAATCTAACTTATTTTGAATTTATTTAGATTATATAATCTAACTTAGTTCAAAATAAGTTAGATTATAATCCCTTCGTTCTTTTTTATTTTCGCGGTTTAGTTTAAAAACGAACTAACGAGCGATAAATACTTTTATCTTGAGAACCGATGTAGTATAATCTAAGTAAGTTTAAAATAAGTTAAATTATATAATATAAGTAAATTATAATCTTAAACAAACGACCTTTCGTTCTCTCTATTTACGCGTCCGATCCGCGTGCGCGTGCACCGGTGGAAAAAAAAGGACATTTCGTTTACGAATCCCATTCGCATCGTTTTTTAACAGCTCGTTTTTTTATGTATCCGCCACACAGTCTTGTCAAACAATGAAGTTGGCCATACGTACATGTTTCTGCTTTATTGCAGTGGAAGACGACAACCTCGCTCTAGAGAAATCTGTCGAATACTATGATACGGTGCAACTGTATTAGATAGCCGCACCAAACAGTTACCGATCTCGGCAGTATCTATCGGGACCCTGCTAGGCTGCTACAATGAACGGAGATGGCTTCTTCATCTAATCTCCATCTTTTCTTTCTCTTACGCTAAGATTGTTTCAGCAACTTACTCATCCTTATGTCTATATTTAAACTTTACTCTATGAACAGTATAGTCTAGTACAGAATATTTTTTTTGGATAAACTATGAATAGACTGTTGCAGATGCCCTAAGACGAGCGGTTTAGCTGCTTTTGAAGAGAAGGCGGAGTTAGGCTGGCTCCAACAAGAGCCCCCAAAGCCTCCTGTACTCTAAATATAGAGGATTCTACGTTCTCCAGCAGCGTCCTCTAAACGGTCCTCTAAATTTAGAGGACGCTGATGGATTCTCTATATATAGAGTTTCTTTAAATGATCCTCTATCCATTTGAATACTTTAAATAATCGGTTTAACAAAACTAAAATATGTACAATATATATATTTTAGAGTATGACAAATACGTATGTAAAAAAATAAAAAATAAAAAATATCTCTAATATAGGTATTTGTGTATAGAGGACGTGATTTAGAGGACATTGTTGGAGAGGAATGAGATATAGAGGATGAAATCTTTTAGAGAAGACTGTAAAGGACAGATATAGAGGATGGATATAAAGGACGTTGCTGGAGACAGCCTTAGAGTTATTTTCGGAGGAGCCCGTAGTAGGTATTACGAGAAGGTTAATTGCACCAAACAGACACGCGCTGTACTTTTTAATCTGCCGGGCCGAATCCATAAGAGAATCCAGATCGGAGAAGGATGTCACAACGAGATCGTTTGTTCTAGCTGATCAGTGATCACCCGACGATCTCGCCGGCCGCTCGGCTCCAAAACCGCAAAACTGCCTTGAAGGCCCATAGGTTTCCTGCCTGCGTTGCGTTGTCAGTCGCCACGCCATCTCCGGCCGGATTAGTTTCCTCTTTGCGCTTACGATCACGAACGCCTCTGGCGGGAATCCATCCCGTCCCGAAGAGAGGGACCGAGCAAGCTAGAGCACGGTAAAGGTTAGCTAGAGCCTCTGTCACATGAACAGCTAGCGTTTGTGACTAATGGCTAAACTAAAAGCATCTTTTTTTCTAATCGAAAGGAAAGCTAACTTTTAGCAACCGTTTACTGTCACGAGTAACACCATGTGTTTCTTGCAACGACTGTCCCAAATATATATTTTTATAATAATCTTACTTAAAGATATAAATATTATTAATATTTCTTTTTATAAATCTAATTAGATTTAACAAAATTTCACCTTTTCAGAATACAAAGCGACACTTATTCTTAGGACGAAGTAAGGTAATAAGGTTGTCCGTAGCAGACCATGTAAACTAAAAGGTTTACAATATAAACTATATTATTTATAAAGTGAAGTTTGAAATAGTGAATATGTCAGGGGAAAGATCCCGGGCCATGGGACCCACCGGTAAGGGAGAGCGTGAGATGCAAGGACCTTCGGCTGCGAGGGATCACCCGTTAGTGAGGAGGCAAGTAAATCGTCTACCTAGAAAGCACTCACACCCGAATAAACCTCAAGGTATGGAGCCCGAAGTCGGGTGTGGCGGAGCAGCAGAGGGAGGGGCAAATTGAAAGGAAACCACTCGAGTGAGTTCCTCGCCTAGCACAAGACCGACCCGCTATAAGTAGCTAGCCGCATTAAGTACGCCTGACACCAGGTCGTAGTAAAGAGCCGGCTCGCCCCCACTCATGACCTGTGCAGCCCCTCGGCTTACAGTGCATTCATGACTTGCGCAACCCTATGTTCAGCGGCGCACTCATGACCTACGAGCCTCTCGGTCCGTGGAGCACTCATGACCTAATGAGCCTAGGCCTGAGAGCACGAACCGTCCACATGACCCGTAACGTGATGAGCCACGCCAAAACCCTGGCTGCAAAGGCCAAGGGTCGGCGTAGCGTAGAGATAGTAATGATGATGTCAAGGCCCATGCCACCTGTCATAATGAGCGTAGACAAAGACGATAAGGCGCATATGGACAAGCGGCTATGACACGGTAAAGGCACTCAGTTTTACCACGGAAATACGGAATAGTGGCTCCTTCTCAAAGGGGTCATCGACCGCCGACCCCCGCGTTGGCCTATAAAAGGAGGAGGTCGGCCATGAAAATCGAAACAGAAGAAGATGAAAGACAGAAGACACATGCCCGAATAGACCTGAAGACCTGGAGGCTAGAGCCAAGGTTTAGCATAGGACTCCAGTTGTGTAGTCTTTTACGGCCACTCTCTCATAAGAGACTTGGGAGCCTTTCCTCCATCTTTCGCCCACTTGTAACCCTACTAGAGCATCAAGCAAAAGAGGTGTCGATAGCATGAGCCACAAAAGACTGGATGTAGGGACGTTCTGCCCAAACCTGTATAAACCTTACGCCCACCGAGCACACCGTCCAGATCCCACAATACGCACATAGAAATTTACTTATCGGAGCGGAGATTCAAAATATCGACATGATGAGATAAGTGATGTGAGGTTATCTCCAGTAGATCCCCTATCTTTTCCCCTATTTCATACTTCACTCTGCAAACATGTCAAGCAGTGTCATCTATAGTTCGTGTCCCCTATTTTATACTATCCGGAGACAGTCTGATAGAATAGTTGTTGGAGATAGCCTTAGAACGCATCTTACCGAGCTTCTAAAATAGCTTCTAGACCGAACTTTAAAAGAAATCTCGTCGAGCATATTTTTACCGAGAAGTAATTATATTATAATTCCGTGGAGTAATCTCTACTCCTATAAAACACCAATTTTCTTGATTTTCATCATTGTTTCTTTCAAAAAAGCTCTTATACTTCTTTCTAATCTAATCCGCGGTCCACCGTTGTCGTGTGTTGTCAAATGACATGAGTTGTTACCTCCCAGATAAGCCGTGAGAAAACACTCAATCCCGACACGACGCGAAGCCATATGCAATGCAATGCTCCTGTATAGTACCACCCCGCTAGCTGAAGAAGGACGAGCAAACGAGTTACATATAAAAAGGGGACAAATCTCCTTTTCAACCCATATTTCTTTGCCTTTCGGTACTCCTTTAAAAGCACCAGTTTTTTAGTTTCCACCGTCATTCCTTTTGCAAAAAAGTCCTTGCACTTCTTTCTAATATAACGTGCGGTCCATCGTAATTGTGCATCGTCATAACGTGGACGTTACCTCCTAGATGGATCGTGAAAAACACCAAGCCCAACACAACACGAAGATACACCTCGCTAGCTGAAGGAGAATAGCAGCCGAGTTAGATATAAAAAAGGGACAAGTCTCCTTTTCAACCCATATATTTTTCGGCCTTTTGTCTAAGATAAAGCAATATTTACAGTTTAATATTTTGGTATGTGGGTCATATGTCCATTTTTTTGAGAGGGTGCACTTTAATTTTAATTTTTTGTAGGGAGTGTCTATCACACTGGCTTACCACTTGACTCTCACGTGTCGTACAATAATTACTATATCATCAAATATAATTAGTGTGACATCACAATGTACAAGCATTATATTAAACATAGTCATTTTTTATACTCCCCCCGAACCAAATTAGTATCTATTTTAGCTCTTGGTTTTTATGTTCATATTCTGGGTGGTGATGAATTTAAATATATGTATAAGACACCTACACCAAATGATGCATAAATCCATTAAAAACTAATACGAATTTTAATTTGGGACAGAGAAAGTGTAACTTTTATTTTAGCACCACTATGTTTTGTTTTTATAACATGCAATATGCTCTGGTTGGAATACATTAAAGCAAGTGTACCTGCTAGCCAACCTCCGTTTCCAAATAATACTTAATATAAAATAGCATTTTATTAAAGTACTTTTGATATTTTATTATAAGAATAAAATTCCAGACATATTTAAACAAATTTTATTTTTTTGCGTCTAAAAATATATCACCATGGTAATCATGTTTTGATCGCAACTGTCACGTGTGTGTGGTGGTGGTGAGGGGTCGTACTCCTTTTCCTCTCTTGTAATAAATAACTATATAATGGGATTTTGCTTCGGTAAAAGAGGAGATATGGTTGGACCTAACCATGGTGGCGAGGAAAAAAATGATGACTGCGCCGAAGCGAGCCGGGGCCGCAGCAGCAACAGCACACACGCGAGGCGGCAGGAGGAGAGTGGCGCGGGCCCCACCGCAGCTATCTCCTTTGGCGTCTCTGCCCAGTAGTGCGTCAGCATCGCTTCCGAAGTTCCGATTATTTAAGTAGCACGGCCACGGCTAGCTACCATCTCCCCAACTCCGCCTCCCAAGTCCCACCCCCACTCCCTCGCTCACCAGAGGAACTAGCGGACCAGGCAAAGCGAGCCGCAACCGCGAAGATCTTGCGTGGCCTCCTTTCCCCAGCTCGTCACTGTGCCGCTCGTGCCCTACACTCCCGGTCCGCCCAACCAATAATCCATCCATCCACCACCACCCCGCTGCGGCGATGTGCGGCGGCGCCATCCTCTCGGGTTTCATCCCGCCGTCCGGGGTGGCGGCGGCGGCGGCGGCCAAGAAGAAGCAGCAGCAGCGGTGCCGTGTGACTGCGGGCCTGCTATGGCCGGGGCCCGGCAGGAAGGGAGCTCCCCAGGACCAGGAGGAGGACTTCGAGGCCGACTTCCGCGAGTTCGAGCGCGGCCTCGGCGAGGATGACGTGGACAGCGCCGGCGAAGGCGGTGACCCCGAGGTCCAGGAGCTTCCTCCGCCGGAGCCGACGAGGTTTGCCTTCGCCACCGCGGCCAAGGCGGCAGTTGGTGAGCACCGCATTAAAGTCGCTACTTCGTTTTCTCCTTATATATATAATATATCATATCGCGCGCGGACACACACACAAACTTCTTGGACGGGCGAAAGAAAGATGCCTCTTTTGCGGCGCTGTTTCTCGAATCTCCTTTGGTTGTTGATGAGATAGCCGAGGTTCCTTTGCGGTGCAGCCAAGCAGGGAAATTTTGTCTTCATTTCTCTGGTTAGTCTTTAGCCATGGAGTGGGCAAGGCTGTTCAATTCTCTGGCTAGCCTTTTTAGCCTTGGTATTTTGTATGCAATCCGCTAACTTCTCAGTATGGAGTGATATATGCTACAAACTGTGAAATTTATTTACTACTAGTTCTTAATGTAGTCCATGTGCTTTGCTCTGTGTTATGTCTAGATCATTGTGTTAGCTCGGGATTTAAGCAAGGCGGATTTGTTGTATATTTTTTATATATATTTTACGATTAACGCAAATGGTCTATTGAGCGATTATGAAAATAAGTACTTATTTATGTTAGGGCGTGTTGAGTTTAGTTGTGTTCGAATTGGCCATCTTATTCCGAATATGATGTTTAGTTAAGTTGAGAATAATTTCTGGAATTTTTTCCTTGCTAACTGTTTATCTCCTTATATATCCTTCAGGTCGAAGCTTCTTTATTATCTGTCAACTTTATTTGTTTAGATTTAGATCCGGGTTAGGATAAGAATTTAAGCGCTAGCTTCTAATTTACACGATCATGATTCTGAACTTGATTAATTAAGTAGGTAAGGAGGCCAAAAGCGTATTTTAACCTTTAGTAATTGAAGATTTTGATGGATCTTCATAGCTGACTCTTCTTCTGTTTTTTTTCTCTGAGAGATTTTGTTGTTTATTTGCTACTTTTTCTCCAATTCAGCAACCGGAACAAACTACCCTACAAACAAGTAGAGTAGCTATTCGTTGATTACAAACAAACAATTCATGGTAGATACGTTTTGTTGAGACGGACTGACTGATAGACGACAGCCTTTAATTTTATTATAGATGGCGTGATGACGACTACTCCAAAGGATGTGCAAGGAGATAGAGCAGTAAAGCGCGGCCGGAAGAACCAGTACAGGGGAATCCGGCAGCGGCCTTGGGGCAAATGGGCAGCTGAGATCAGGGACCCTAACAAGGGCGTCCGCGTCTGGCTCGGAACCTACAACACCGCCGAGGAGGCAGCTAGGGCATACGACGCCGAAGCTCGCAAGATCCGCGGCAAGAAAGCGAAGGTGAATTTCCCCGATGACGACGCGCCAGGCACTGGTCACAGGCCAGCGAACGCAGCGCCTAGGCTAGTAGCTCCACCCCCACCCCCGAAGGCCTGCGCCGATGAGATCTTTAACAGCCTGAAGAACGACGACGACGACAACAACAACAACAACGATGATCTGTTTGCGATGTTTGCGTTCGGTGACAATAAGAAGAAGGTTCCTGCAGCGAAGCCAGCCGCCGAGGGTGGTGGCAGTGGCAGCTTCCTCGTCCCTGCGCCTGCGGTGGCGGTGGTGCCCGGTAATAAGAGGAGGTCGTCCGCGACCAACACTATGCTCTCCGTCTCCGACGACCAGAGCAGCAACTCCTACGGCTCCGGCTCCTCCGACTTGGTGGGGTCGTGGTCGTGGGACGACGATGCCGCCGCCGCCATGACCTCGGACTACACCTCCTCGGTCTTCGCTCCGGCGTCTAACATGCTAGGCGGAGCGCCGAAGAGAATGAGGAGCAGCTACGGCGGCGCGCCGCCCAGCCTGGCACATGACGCGGCCATGCCTGGCTTTGGCCTTGATAGAGTGAGCTACCACCACTACCAGGCGTTGCCTCCTTATTACGTCGGGAGCAGCAACGCGTCGGTGGGCAGCCTCGGTCTTCTGCAGGCTGATGATGCTCCAGCTCCACAGGATGGGGCGAGCGCCGGGGGTATCTGGAGCCTCGACGAGCTGCTCATGCTGGCAGCTGCTGGTGCTTATTGAGAACCACAAAAAAAAACAAAAAAAAACAATGTAAGGCATCCATATATACTTGCTATATCTTGTTATCCCCCTACAGGCTACACACGTACGTCTGCCGGCCGTGAATGGAGATGGAGTGTCTGTCTCATGCATGCTCGTTTTGTTTTTGTTTTGTTTTCGTGCCAGGTGTTGGCGCTGCTAGCTGGAGAGTGGAGACGAGGGCGAGAGAGGCAGTTGCATCCGCGCGCTATCGTTTTGTCTCCTATCTAAGTATATGCTTCTGGCAGTCGAACTCTATGGCAATGTGTGTCTATAGTGTGTTGCCGCATGGCGCGTCTACCGTCTATGATTGGAAGCGAGCTCGAGACTGGTTCAATAATTCACCTTTGCCTACCGTACCGCCGGCCTGCTGGACTGTAGTGTGCGTACTGCATATATATATATATATATATATATATATATATATATATATATATATATATATATATATATATATATGTCATTATGTATGTGCACTCCTCCTATATACTATATTATTATGATGTGCTTGTGCAACTCTTTGTCTGGAAGCGCCAAGACTGGTTTATTTCGCGCTTGCTACGCTACGCAACATTTGTAAAATGTTTCGGGAAACGGTAGGTGCCGGTAATCGAGAAAGATCTGACTCTAGATGACGGTGGCCCGCCTAATGGAGCCTGCTGCCTGGTCGCTGACGTGCGCAGGATTGTTTTGTTTGTCTCGCTCGCTCGGCTGGTTTCTGGGAATATAAACGAATATTAAAGTTTGCTTGCGTTAGATTCCGGCCGGGGCTGTGTCTGTGTGGGGTTGGTTGTTTAAGGGCCGGGGCCGGCCATTGGTCAAGCACTGAAGCCATCAGCTGAACCTGGGCGGGTTTCTGTGCTATAGTATATAGTTTTTATGCTCTGTGTGACGTTTTTATGCTGAGGACGTACGGGTACTGGAACGGATAGTTTTTTTTTTCCCTTTCTTTCTTTCTTTCCTTCTTCCAAGTCTTCTTGGACTGTGACTGGTTTTGGCACTGAGGTGGTGAGTTGCACACGGGATTTGGTGCCTGGTTTTGTTTTTTTTTTAAGTTTGGTGCCTGGTTTTGTTTTTTTTAAAAAAAAAGATTGGCACTATTGATAGTTCTTTCGAGCAAGCGTCAATATTAACGCGACTGCAAAAAAACTGAGTTTTTTTTGGTGGGGGTTAGTATTTGATTTGAATGGTATAATAGGGAGCAAGTTGGCCAGCTTGGGCCTCTGGGTGTTGCTAGTGTGCTGTCAGTTGGAATCATTGCCATGTCGTCAGTGACAGAGGCTGCTCATTTTAGGTGCATTGCATTGCATTGCGGTCCAAGGATCCTGTGGCAAGTTGGTTTCCACAAAGTCCCGACTTGCAAACCTCGGACCATAAGGAACTCCATTTGACTGAAACAAGCTCCACTGGTGCCCACTGGAGGCTGGATATTTTGATCCATCCTCGTCTTTAACCTTATCGCCTAGACCGCTTCTCACATTGAGGTTGTACCGTTCGATGATAGATGGATGGATGGATGGATCGGGTGAGTGAGACGACTAGGACAGACAAAACGTCGCGGCCTGGAGCACAGCAACAGCAGGGCCGTGGCGGCCATCGAGCGAGCACTTGTGTTGGCGCGCGCGGAAAGGGACCGCGCGCACGACGCTCCATTCTCCGGTTGGTTGATTGATTGCCACGGACGATGGATCCCACCACTGCCCTCAGTAGGTTCAGCGAACTGAGCCGGATCCCTTCGCCCTCCTCCCCTCGCATATCATATATCACCAATGGGGTACGGCAGGCCTCTTTTTTGGCAGGATACAAACAAAATAAAGCTAGTATTATTTCCTTGCAGCCACGGTGATGGACCCCCCTGCGCAGCTGCGCTCCGCCAGACAGCATCGGGTGCCATGCAATGCATCTTGCAAGTAATCATCGGAACCAATTTGTCCAAAGTTCAGAGATCTCCCCCACCCCCTTTGGAACCAAGTGGTGGATTTTTGGACAGAGATTCGCTAGGGCCATCGTTCCGCGCGCATATACAGAAACTTCACCGTATTTTTCTTTCTTTTTTTTTGCGTTTTGGCTATTTTTAATTAAAATTTCTCATCTACACTTTAGTGCAGCTAAAACCGTGTTTAGTTCTCGAGGTTGGTGTCGTGTACGAGGTAGTCGCTCGGCGAGGCCGAGGAGTCAATTTGTCTAATGTGGCCAACTAATGCTACCAGACTTCACCCCGTCCTAACCGGTTCTCCCGCGACTGCCCTTTGTGTCCCATCGAAACTATTGTGCCTGTCCAGTGCCCAGCACCTGATCTCGCCTGCACAGATATCATACCACGCAAAAAAAAAAAGTGAAAAATGAGCACTCAAACCATGTCCCTTTGCTCGAGGAATTTTGATACTAACCACTAGACTACATGTTCCTAAGTATTTAGAAATAAACAATAATTATATTTGAATAAATATCTCAATGTTTATTTATATGATATATAACAATCATGGCAAAACACATGCAACTGACTAGTTATAATATAAATGTCAAAAATAATTTAAATAACATATTTTAAATTAAAATATATTATTAATATGTTATAGAAAGTAGACTAGTTTTGTACAGTAATATCAATTAACATAAATTTATTGTTTACTTCGTACTACCATTCTATGTTAATTATAATTTTATGTAGTAAATTATTGTTAGATCGAAGCCGCGAGCCGAGCTGACTCGCTTTTTTCACGAGTCACAAAAATTGACTCGACTCAAACCCGAGCTACTGCGAGCCTCAGCCGACTCATTGAGCTTGAACTTCTTTTCCAATGCTAGTTGTAGGCTTGCAGCCGCTAGTCTATTGTCAACAACTCGACGGGCGTCGTCAACCTCCGGTGAGAGCCAAAGCAGGCCGGCTAGCTTTTTACCAATGCTAGTTTAGGCTTCCAGCTACTAGTCCGTCGTCAATAGAGATATCAATGGGGACTTGATTCCCGATTCCTCCGAGGGAAATTCCTCTATTAGGGGATAATGAAGTTTCTCTCACCACAGGAATATAAATGGAGAAATTCTCTCCCGACGAGTAAATGAGGACGGAGATGGGAAGCATTCCTCAATCCTGTTCCCCGTGGGGACCCGTTAAACTTACATGTGATGATGTATTTATATAATAGTTAATAATAAAAATAAATAATTATCTTCTTAAAGATCATCCGTTGTACAAATATGTTAATTTTAATATATATATAATGATTTTTATCTCTAACAATGTGTATACGTGATAATATTTTATATTAATAATAAATAAAGTACGAGTTAATTGTAATTTAAATGGAGATGAGAATTCTCGATGGAGATTTATCCTCACGGCTAGGAGACAAACAAATATCATCCGCGGATCCGCACGAGGGGGTCATCCTCCGGCGAGAGGGGCTGGCTACGCGGGCCAAGCCTCTTTGCGCCCGGCATACATGGCTCCGCCCTCCGGCTTCAGGCGATGCCAATGCCCACAACTCCTGAGCCGGACGGCACGGGCTCTAACTAAACGTGGGCAGGCCTCGTCTCGGCCCATACACGCGCCCTTCAACATCTTCACCAGGGCCTGAATCCAGGTGTCACCACCAACCGTGAGTCCGTGGGCCTTACTAGACACTGGTGCCTATGCCTTCGTCTCCTCACTTCCTCATCCGTAGAGATGGCAATGGGTACCCGCTACCCGAAACCTGGTGGGTTTTTGCTCTATTAGGGTATGAGTTTGGGTCAATTTCTCTACCCATGGGTTTGTTAATGGGTTCAAATGGAAACCCAACGGGTATGTGGGCATGGGTTTGTTCTTCCACTACCCATACCCGCAAACCCATGGGTTTTTAAAACCCGCCTTAAAATCAACATTTCTTATAAATATGCCTCATAATATTATTAATTGAATATGTTCTAATTGAAATAAACTTCATGTCACAAATTTTAGGTTAAAATTAGTTATCACTTGTTTCTTTTATGCTAGCTTATTAATGTATTGATTGTCATTTACATGATGAAATATTTTTTATGTTGATGTTAGTGGGTATGGAAAACCCGTTGGGTATCCGAAACCCGCATGGGTATGGGTTTGGACAAAATTTTATACCTGTCATGGATATGGGTTTTTTAGCGGGCGTATTTTTTCTTCGCGGGTATGAGTTTGGGCAAGTAATACCCAACGAGTTTTTACCCATTGCCATCTCTACTCATCGGCCAGCCGGCGAGGCATGAGGCTGTCAGGCATGGCCAGTCGTCTTCTCCACCGCTAGCCGTATCCCAAAAGAGTTTATGAGGTACTAGGTGAAAGTAGAACGCTCGGTGCGGACGCCGTAGACATCACCATCCGCTGAGGAAAGGCGCACTGATCCTTTTTTTTTTTCAGAGGATGCATACCATAGATGCAATGGAACCAAATAGGAAATTAAAGATGGGGCTGGTCGGAACTGAAATCACAGATTGCCGGCTCCAATCGTCTGCGTCACCGTCAAGACGAGGAGTGGTGCTCAGTCAGACCTAGAGCGCGGCAAGGCAAAGATCATTAGAAACAACGGGGTATTTATTTCGATTCCATAAGCAAATTACAGTGCAAAAAGCAAAATAAAAAATGGATATAGCATATATATAAAGGTGTCTTTTGGTCGACCCGCATCATGTACCCAGGTTCGGGTCATATATAGAAACCGACCAAGACTACCACGGATTAGATTTTTCGACGGCGTCGGCAACACGAGGACCAACGGCGCCGGGCGTCGGACTGTGAGGATCGATCGGCTGGGGCGCCAACGGCGGCAGTCAACGAGCTACAAGGGTCGTTGGTCTGCACAACAGCGAGGATTGGGCGTCGGCGGCACCCCAACGACGATAGGCGTAGTCGATCGCCCGCATCGGGCCGTCAAGAGACAGAGGCCTACCTCGGCGACCATATCCCAGCGGCTCGACGAGGATGGGGTGTCGATCTAGTGTGCAGGCGATAAAGAGGCCTCGCGTGGCCACCCTCTCGACCCTCCACGTCGCCTCGCACCGCTCTCACGGCCCCGCTGCCGACTACGACGATATCATTTTTGTATGTCTTCATAGTTATATTTTATGCATACAATTACACTATTTATGTTTTTCATTTAAGGATTTTACGTTTAAGAATACGATATCTTCCACGTCTCTCATGTTGGCTTCAAATTTGAGGATTTTTACGCTCAAAATTAAAATTTTTTATGTTCGAACCTAGAGTGACCAGTGTATGGCATGCCATATTTTTTTGCATGCGCAGCAGCGAAGAGAAAATCCCTTGATTTATGGTGTTCATGACTGAAAAAATCAAATTTCCTAAACAACTCATCTAATTAAATTTCCCTAATAAACTCCCTTAGTTAAATCACTTGATTTATGGTGGTTGTATGGACGTGAAGGACTGTTGGTTGGAAGTGAATCAATATTTACAATATTTATGCTCTAACTTGAGCACTTTTACGTTCAGGAATACTCCCTCTGTCCTAGGAAGGATGTTGTTTTGACTTTTTGAGACCAAGTTTGACTGTCCTGTCTTATTAAAAAATATAGTTATTATTTATTTCATTCTGATTTAGTTTATCATACAATTTACTTTAATTATTAACTGATTTTTTTCAATGTTATTACAAATATTTTGAATAAAACAAGCCGGTCAAACTTGGCGTAAAAAAAGTCAAACAGATTTCTTTTTGGACACGAGGAGTATAAATTATTAATGTCTCTTATATTGGCTCGATATTTACGGTCAAAACCAATAACTTTTATGTTAAAAACTGAAGATTTTTATACTTGAATGATGTGTGTCCACTAGATGCATGTTATATTTTTCACATGGGATGTGGAAAGAATATCAATTAAGGCCTCATTTGGCAAACTAATATTCAAGTCAGACAAGTAACCAAACCAGCCCAGGATTGAATGTCCACTCGTTCCTGGTCACCATCATATTTTCTGGATCAAGAACAAATCTAGATGGTAGGTTATCTAGACTCATTCCAAGCCAAAGATTGAGGGAAGAGAGTCAAAATCAGCCGGTTTGTTTCTGCCCCTGTCAAAACGAATAGATCTAACAGGTAGAACCAGATTCTAAACTGGACCAATTTATTCCGCCCGGAATGAGATAAAAAATAGATCAATCCGGCCAAAACGAACTAGCTCTAAGGGGTGTTTGGTTTGAGGTCACTCTATGCAAAATGAGGTGGTGTATTATGTGTACATTTTTCAAATTTGGTAGGATGATCTTATTCCTCGTATTAGTATTAACTAAACAAAATAATGTGGTGATAAATCAATTAATTTCATTCTACAAATCAAAAAAAGTAAAAAGTGAGAATATGATACAGTAGCTTCTTACTCAATCCGTGACTGATATCTCTGCACTACACGTAGGCGTCCAGCGATACCATGTCCCCGCCCGCCCCCACCCCGTCGTCCACCCACCCCGCGCCATGCCCGAGCAACCGCGCTCAGTGCTCACCGGGACCGGCCTCGCCCGCCCAGCGTGGATGCTCCAGACGTGGAGGATGGAGATGGAGTCCAGGCCCCACCGCATCGTCCTCTTCGTCGAGTCGTCGCCCTTCGCCTACGCCCCCGCTCCCGCAGCTCCTCGCCATCGCAACCGCCACCGCGGATTTAGTGGGACCGAGGATTGTGTTTCTTATTAAGTAAATGTTGAATCATGTGTTGTCTTTCTGATTTTTTGGGGGTTTCTACCCCAAACATTGCCTTTTCATTTACTGGAGATATACTAAGTCTCAGTCATAGGTACTAGATTAGAATGTAACTAACATACTTTTTCTTTACTGGAGGTATGCCAAAGTTTCAGTCAAAGGTACTAGATTAGAATGTAAGTAATACTCCTATATCATTAGAAATACATGAGTTAATGGAGGGGCTAGAGCAATGCACGCCAAGTCATCATGGCAATAAATGCAAATGGGAGTGTGATTACACTGGATTTTAGGAAGTTGGGTTGGTCTTGGTCACTAAGGTGGTTGTTGCAGATTAGTTCTTAACTAAGCATCAGAGTCACTAATTCGTATCTTGAAATGGCATTGCTTACTTTGCATGATGTATATTACATCTGGCCTTTGAGTTGTCATTAGCTTCAGTTGCTTATGCTTTTCTTCTATTGGTTAAACATAACTTGTATATGGCTTGTGTGAATTTGCCTGGAGCATCTGGTTCCTTAAAACCTGAAGCGTTTCGAAGGCTTCTCCGCGTTCGGTGGGCTTCGCGCCATCCGTCGCGTGACGCGCGTCCTCCGTGAAGCACGCGGACACGAGACTCGCTTTCGACGGACGCAAAATTTTCAGCCGCGCACCTTCTCTCGCAGTACAGACGTACAGTACATGCATGGTCGCGACTGTTCTAGGGGGTGTTTGGTTACCCCAAACTAAAATTTAGCCCCTGTCATATCGAATGTTTGAACCTCCGTTCCGGGTATTAAATGTAGTCGGATTATAAAACTAATTTGTCAGCCGAAGATTAAAAGACGAGACGAATCTAGTCCAGTTGGTTGGGTCTATATTTCATACTCCTATTTAAAAGTCAAACGCTTGATGTGACCCGGGCTAAACTTTAGCAGGAGCAACCAAACACCCCCTCAGCTGATGACAAACTGACAAAGGCCACGATACGGGACCCGTCTCTGCTCCATGTCTCCATTACTTCGTGTTGTCCTCCCTCCCTCCATGCTCCTTCCTGCAGGAGCAGCTTCCCTCCTCTCCTTCCCCCAAACGCTCCCCTCCTCTTCTCTCGCGCTGGACTCGCCCCGGCGTCCGACTCCCTCGCGGCCCTGGCGCAGGGCGTCGTCATGGGTGATGGGGTCGTCGTCCCCGCCACAGCCCGCCAGAGCCGGCTTGTCCTCGGATCTCATGCGATTTAGGAGCAGCGACATCAGATGTTACAAACGCGAGGCCGTCAACGCCGGTACTGGCCCCGGCCCAACGGATTCCTCCCCGGCAGCCCCGAAGGCTACGACCTGACAGAAGTCGGAGGTGTGGAAGGAGATCTCCGCCTTTGCGCCCGTTCAGTTTCGCTTTTCGCTTCTTCAACAGGGAAAATTTTCTTTCTATTGTCACCCCCTGCTCGTCCAATTTCGCTTAAGTTTCCTTGCTATTGTCAGTAGGAGGCTACGGCCCGGCAGACGCTAGAGGATTTCCTTGCTAGGGATTCCTGCACCAGGCGGTGGCGATGGAGGGGAACATGGCGCTGGCCTGACACATATTTGCCACCTGCAAATGGTTGATTCTGATTTAGTCACAAGGAAATAATATGGGTTGTCATTATTTGGATTATGTCTTAATGTCATGTACATGCTGGATCAGGTTGACCTTGATCCCTATGGGTCACTAGATGTATTCCTTGATTCCATGGTTCAATGTGTAGCCGATAGGGGTACGCAAATGTGCTCAGCTACAGACATGGCAATGCTTGCTGGTGGAAATGCAGAAGTTTGTTTTCCTAAATGAGAGTTTCCGTTTTAGGATTAAATATGAATGGCTATCTGCAGGACTTACTGGAGATGTGCTCATGGAGCCTGCCATTTGCACCTGCGTGCATGGTTCTTAGCCATTAAGGGGTAACCACTGCCATGAGATGGTAAATCCATTTCGTGTACTTACAGATGTTTCTTATATCCATGTGTTTTAGGTCAAGAAGCTTATCAAGGATAAAAAGGATGATGCTAGAATTTCTGAATATATCGATATAAATAAAGAGCTTCAAGAGGTGAGTTAATTTCTTATTTTATCTTGTAATGTGATCCCTCATGCTCATGTAGCTACACATTAGATACGTTGGATTAATGATACTCACAAATGGATGTTTGATTTCTCCTCTGGTTTTGGGGATGTTGCTATCGATTCCTCTCTTCTTTGTTACAAGGAGCTATGCCCAGCACAAGGTAGCATGAAAAAGGTTGCTTGCAACATAAGATTTGTTTGGGGGTTTAGATTTTTTGTAACCTTGAAAGGTAAGAAGGTTAATTATGACAGTGGTAGGGACTGTCTGAACAACCCTATTAATAATAATGAACAATATGTAAATATTTAGTGTCTTTAAAGTTGGCCTTTACTGATTGTTTGGACAAGAAATCTGCCAGTATTATGCAGGGGAACAATGCCAAATTATGATCCACGAAAACAAAATAAAAAGCTCTCCAGTTTATGTTCATAATTTAACTTTTTTGATACATGAAATGCGAAACAGAACTAAATGCCATATGCAGTAAGTTCCTCCTGACATCATGTATTATTTGAGCCATAACTACTTTGTTCTTTGATGTAGATAAAAGAGTTAAGTTGCTTGCGATAAGCTCACAACCTGTGTTATTTCAAGTTACAAAAAACCATGTTACATGTGAAATATGTATCCAATTCGAAAGTATCATAAATAACAAATCCAGCAAAGATCCTGTGTAAACTGGATTGTCCTTGCAAGCTCTTGATAGCCACATAAGTGTGAACCAGATAAAAAACTGTTATTCTACATGCAGTTTAATGAGGAAGCATGGTCACCTTTTGTAAAGAAGTAAAGACTATAGTTCATCCTGGTGAGGTAAGGGTTATTTTATATTGAAGTAAAGACGTGCATGAACGCAAAATGCATTGCAATGCTTGAGCTCTCAGTGAATTGAAATAACCCCCCAATAGTAACCGATCACCCCCTCAGGCAAAAGGAGGACACAGGCATGTGTTACATATATGCAGAGGAAAAACAAAGCATATGAGTTCAGCATGTTAGTTTTTTTATTACAAATACACTAAATGAGGAAATAGCTAATAAATGGATAGATAAAAAGTGGTCTCAGTTTTAGGTTCCCTTCGAAGTATATCATCTGCTATTGGGTTAACCTAGGGTGCATGCAGACAGCCAGTTGCACTATGGCATCTAATGATTTGTGTTTATGGTGCCGATTTTAGTTCCCCATTCTGGTTGGGTTTATCTGGGAGGTCTGCTCCCTAAGAGAAAGAACAAAAACAAAAGGAACCTAAAAAGATTTCTGTTATTACATCCACGGTATGGGTTGTAATCTACTATGTCTATTTCTTTGGTTTTGAAATTCTACTCTGATATCTATATCTATACATAGTAAGTGAAATGTTGAGCCTTCAGGACATCGGCTGCTACCACCTGAGGCTTTAAACTAATCTCAATCACTTGTACTTTTGCATATTGGTTTGCGTGCAGGACACAATTGGTCGAAGCAATGCTCGAGGCAAGAGGATGGAATTCCATGAAACAGAGCAAATGAACGAGGTTAGTATCACCATGGACTGTTCCCAAATTTAGTATTGCAGTGGACACATTTAATGGTAACTGCTGATTCTGGTAATGTGTCAGTTCATAAGCCAATGGTGTAGTTCGAATGGGTTAGCCTAATGAGGTAACATAATTATTCTAAAAAAATGTATAGCCTCAGTAGCCTAATTAGGTTATTACTAATGATCTTCTTTACTGATCTTCTATTCTTGATATTTTTTGTTCAATCCAACAAGTGGCGTGTTTACATGCAAAGAGCGGTTGCTAAAGGATAGGAAGCTGAAGCTGGATGAAGGAAGCAACTATATGCAACCGATGGCAATAATGCATTGCAGGTACTAGGAATTCACTTGAAATATTAAGGTCTTTTACATTCTTCTGTTTTTTGCTGGTGCAACAGTGGTAACAGTGTTGGGCTTTCGAAATATTGCTGCGAGATTATTTAATTGTCAATGTACCACATGATAGGGTTGAGGCTCGTCAGGAATGTCAAGTTGCTCCCGGATGTGGGTATGGTGCCCGCAAGGCCGACATCTGGTCTGGCTGCCAAAGCCGTGCCCGAGCCCCTCTCCTCGACGATGAGTTCTCCACCCATCCCTCTCTTCTTCCTCCCTCTCGTTGCTCTCTCCTTCGCCTTCGCGTTGGTTCGTCGCCATCTTGATTGAAGTTTCATGTTTGTAGCCTACGAGTGAATTTAATTTACGATTTCTAATTCTACACAACAGCAGGTCGCAAGCCGCCCCAGCCGGTGAGGCGAGGAGCGTGGAATATCGCGATGCTCGATTCAAGCTGCAACAAACTCTCTCACTCGATAGTACCTCCCTCTGCTCCTCTAGCCATTTCTTGCTGCTGCTACTACCTAAGCTAACATAGCCTTGATTCTGCTAGCGCATGACCTGCGCTCACTATAAATAAGAATAAGATTTTTTTCAACGTAAAAGTTCTCTTAAACAAGAGAAATAATCATACCTATTTCATATATAGATTTAGAATATGTTCCCTATGCTAACTGGGTTCTTTAGTTAGGGTCAACAAACAATACGTGCCTCAAGATACATTGGTCAACACAGTTTCTTATGTCTAAGAAGGCAGATGCCTATTTTTCGTACCTTTTATATGCAGGAGAAGTATGAAGCAAACGTGGCAGCACTTTCACAAATGGAGAAGAGAGCTGTAATGGCAGAAACAATGCTAGAAGCTACAAAGCAATACCAGGCTGGACAGGTTAAAGCCAACCAATCTTTCGCTTCAAGTTATTCTTTTAGCTACATTTTACTTCCACTTTCCAAGCATCTAGATCACTTACGAGCTATTATTGGAAGTCTATTACTTCAACCGCGGGCATGACTACCTTTCATGTGTCTCGCTAACTATTCCTTGAGTTGGTTTATTTTTCTCTCCCATTATTTTATTTTTTATGTGCCCTGCTAACATTTGCTCGATGTTCCTACTTTTAATTTAATAAGCCTGAAATCTAATTTCATACTACAATACTTCATTTACTTGTAGCCTTATGTAGTTCATCTCGTGCAGACCATGTTCATGGGAAGATAAATCAAGAACCAAACCAAGATATGTCAACAAGAGAATCAACCTGCTTTCTAGGGGACTTGGATGGCTTGACAAGAACAAGGTATGCCCATAAAGTCAAAAGTTTACCAAAAATAACTCTCTGGGTCCACGACTTCTTGTACCAGGCCCTACATATCATTATCAGGGCCCTTGTTCTTACTAGCCTAATTGATCTAGAAAGATCATACAAAGTTGAGTTGCAGTAGAGTCACTATATTTGAATTTTTTTAGCAGGGAATGCAGGATTCTGCTGAAACATCTTGAGGCAAAACTCATCTAGAGTCCAAGATGAAGTCATAGCTCCCAACAAGATCTGGATTTTTCATTAATGCTTGGATTGCCTGATCACAACAACAATGTGTTGAAATCAACTTCTATGTTTTATCGGGGATTCAGCTGGTATTTTCCATGAAGTTTTGCAGGAAGTGTATCTTGTAGCATATTGAGTTCAGCTGTCAGATTGAAGGTGATGTGGTTCATCTAAGATCAAGATTTCTGATTTTTCGTTTCAAGTTCAAAAGACATTATAGCTACTGAATTATGCTACCATGCTGGTACTTTGGTCAGCCCTCACCTTTCTATGATAAACTAAGTGTAATTTTTTGTACTCTATATTTTCTTGTGTTAATGCAAATTCCATTTTCATTTTCCTCTTGGTGAAGTAGAAGGTCAATTTAAATGTCCTAAAAGAAAATCATTGTACAATATCTGTCACAAGGCAGGGTTATGGGAGGTTGGCAACCAAGCAATTTGGGTGCAGTGCTGAGCATTTAGGTCATCATCTGACATTAACTAAGATACTTGTATGTGATCTAAGCTTGCACTTCACATTTTTTAGAACTATATTGCTTGTGCAACCTACCAACTTTCTGCATATATTTTCAGTGTCAAAAAGAAGTTCTTCTTTATAGAAAATGATTTCTAGATTGACACCTCACATGCATATGTTTCTGACAGGAAACAGGCGAGCTTGAGAGCTGTAGACATTCAGCAAAGATAACGCCACACAAACTCTACAAGGTAGGTAAAAAATGCACTTTATGTGCTCAAATGACTTAGTCAATCTAACGTCACCATGAAACTACAAGAACTGAGGCTCTTTCGTTCTAAAGTGGTAATCCATTAGCATTTTATTGTACAGACTACAGAAAACACACAAAAAAGCGTTCTTTGTTTTGCGAGAACAAAATTAAAGTGATATGTTCATGAATACTCTTTGAGTTAGTTTTTCATGGTTCACTAATATAAGCAGATAGTGCCAACACTTTTTAATTTGCTAATGACAGGTTAAACCAAACTGTGTTGTACTGATCACATGGGACGGTACACGCTAAAATCAATATAACAATAACTTGCTGGGATAACATTGCCTAATCACTAGAAATGTTGTAGTTCTGTCACTTCTTTAAACATTTTTTGTTGTAATTTTACATGCTAATTTACAACTCTGTTTATCGCACATGTTGCTCAGACATAATGACAGTCCCTCTTCATGGTCGGAGAAATTGGGAGCAATGACTACAACCTTTACCTACCTCTCATCTCCAGAGTGCCGATTGAAAAGATCCGCTCATTCACACCAAGTGTCATTGCCAAAGTTTCATCAACAATCACCGTGAACATCTATGTCATTTCATATGTTGCTGCTACTGCTGAGCTGACATATTATATAGATAGTAATGTAACTGATTGGTGTTTGCCAGAATTGATTACGTTAGGAGCCAAGACTCTTCCTGGGAACCTCCCAACTGGGTGTGCCAAAATATATATTGATATTCAAGAGTGATGACAGAGAAGATTATGAGCCGAAAACAGACTGCCTCATGTGGATGAACGGATTTTTAGAGTACTACAACAAGCTTCTCTTGGAGGAGCTAGACAAACTGCTCAAGATGAATCCTGCAGTGACTATTATCTATGCTGACTATTATGGAGCTGCAATGGAAATTTTCCATTTCTCTGAACCATTTGGTGCTCGTTGCTGATGTAGTATTTTTTATTATCAATATCCATGTGTGGTGAACAGGTTTTGTTTAGTAATTTAGTTTCTTTATATTGGACTTAGTGTGTTTAAAGATACTCACTAGATCCAACTTGTTTTACCTGTTTGTGCCACTTGTTGCAAGTGCACAGTTCGGAGCTATGTCTAACTTTCCTTCTACATATCTAAATATTAATGCACTATGTTTACCTGGTATTGCATTTATATCATTTTTACACACACGGAAGAGCGCCCGATAGGGCGCTTTTTATTCTAGTTTCTTTAATAACTGAAGCATTTTGTGACGTTTGATACATCTTGTAGTAACTGCACTGATGGATTAACTGTTCAAACTGTGCGTTTAGGAAGATCAAGAGTGTTTTGGTCCAGTTATATGCACGCCCGAGTGACTGTGTTCTTGATCTTGCTTGCGGGAAGGTTAGTGGTGTATTGTGGTTGCCTTGCATAGTAGAAAGAGCAATGATTCCTGGCTTCAAGGTAGCATTAACCATTAAGGCATGCTTATTTGTTTGTAATGCAGGGAGGTGATTTAATAAAGTGGGATAAAGCAAGGTTGGCTACTATGTAGAGGTTGATATTGCTGAAGGCTCGGTTTATATTGCTATCAGAGTGTAACATGTGTGACATATTTTAGTGAACTGAGTTTAACTTGTGACAAGAAATAAACACATTTGCAAGAAGGCGACTTAGATGTTGATGATACCCTGCCGTCGAGGGGGCTGATGTCCAGAAAAAGCAATGGAAACATTGGCAACAATGATCTGCCAAGGCCCACTCAAACAGTCCGGGTTCATGGAACTGTGAAGAGCCATGAAACAAGGATGATTATGGGCTGCCTGCTCTTTCTATAGACAAAGAGCCAGATCCTGCACATGACACTATGGAGTGCAGCTACAATGTTTCAAGCACCACCAATGACACAAATTCTTCTGATGGGGGGTGTTGGCAACAACATCAAAGAAATAAAGTGCCCAGGTAAGTTACCTTCTTTCAAAATCAGTCAAATAACCACAAGTCCAAAGCTACAATGATATGTCTTCTTTGTGGGGTTTCCACTAGCTTTTCCCACCTTTATGTAGTTATGGTCACTGATGGAAAAATTTAGACTCTTGATGCACAGTTAGAACTATTAGCATTGGTGCTTCACAATAGCAAAGAGGGATATTACCATGACTGAATATGACTTAGAGTCTCTGCAGAGCATGGGGAAAATAATTAGAGAGGTACTCTGACCTCTTGATAATGAACGTTGCAAGTCTAGAGCATTTCCTGTGTTTTATCTATTTTGGTCGTTCCTTCTCCTTTGCTCACTATCTTTAAGGTAAAGGTTGTCATAA
The DNA here is from genome assembly GCA_029449295.1 of Zea luxurians. NCBI lineage: Eukaryota > Viridiplantae > Streptophyta > Magnoliopsida > Poales > Poaceae > Zea > Zea luxurians. The sequence continues at coordinate 1,105,897 of JAOPSE010000203.1, read as the reverse complement.
GGTAAAGGCTGCTCAACGCAGCTACTCTTTATCCAATGTTGGAAACAGAAAATAATTTCTCGGAACATTCTGTGCAACTCCAGATCGCCCTTGACCGCCTCGCAGCCTGTGACCTCAAGTGTGGTCTCCTAGCTGAGGCGATGGATTGCGGCACAGATTGGAAATGATTTTATCAATGTTTAGAAGATCTAAATCCAAATTACATTGATTCGAAGCAGTTGTCTGCTGGGCATGCTCATTGTTGATACGTACGATTTTCTGGCTGCTTTGACAAACGCACAATACGCCTAGGATGGAGGCCTCTATTTGGATAAGAAGGCAAGTCCTATTCCCCCGTTCCGACCACCAGCAGTCACTGGCTCACTGCTCCTTTTCCCCTTCAGATTCCATCCAGTTGCCTTGATGTGATACTCACAATGGTCCTGTTCAATATGGTTGACTTGATTTGAGGTCTCTATGGTTATTCATTGATGACTTGCAATTTCCTCCACAGGTTGTTGTTCCTTGGCACAAAATGAACAATTGGAAGGATGAACTTGTGCCTGAGCAGCTGATCTTGAATGTATGGGAGGCTCTGGACATACTTTTTCCACGCAAATACAATCAAGATAAACAGGCAATTTAGTCATTCTCCCACTGGCCTTTGCAATAGTCTTACTGAGTGGCTTAGTATGACATGTGACTCCTCTCTGCAAGCTGAATGGATACTGGGCTCTTTTTTGTGCCCACATGATGTGGATTGCTTTTATTCTAGAAGAATTGAATGCCTCCTCTATGAACTGAATGAATCGGCTGATTATACTTTTCTACTTGACCCTGCTGCACAGAAAACAATACAAAAAGAAGTAAGAAAATAAAACCATTATATGGATGGCGCTATCCTCGCTTCTGGCAGCAAGGGACCTACAATGTCATCCTCTGGGACGTGGTTGCGCAGGCTAGGCTCTTCCGTTTGCGTGGCCACCATGACCAGGTACATTGAGGCTTCACATGTCTCTGAGTCTGTTTGATTGGTTAGCAAAGCTTAGTCGTGCTAATTGAGGGGATTACAATGTGCAGGTCACCGATTTGGTGTTTTTCGATTCTGGTAAGAAGCTGGTGAGGTGCTCCAAGGACAGGTTTAATTGTTTGGGCACCTTTTGTGTGTGCTTCGATGGATGCATCTCGCTGGTTTTGTAGTGAAATGGCATCCAGCGGAGCGGGAGAGAAGAAGTAATAAAAGAAAGAAAGAAAACAAACGAGAAGTACAAAAAAAAGAGGAAGGCATCCATCCGAGAGAAAGAGAAGTAAAATAAAAGAAGGGAAAAAAAGAAATGAGAGAGATGGCGCCAAATTGTGCTGGATATTGCGTCAAATCGTGTTGGTTAACAAAGCTGTATTTGGCTCACATCTGTGCATAATATTCTACCTCAACTAGAGGCGGAGATGGTGTCGCGTCATGCCTGCATTACTACGTACATCAACTGTGCTTTGGTCGGTGCACTGTTATTTCTTTGAGATAAACGCTCGACCTCGACATGAGTATAAATCACTATCGGCGTGTTTGGTTGGTTCGAGTGAGATAGTGTGCATTATCATTTTATTGCTCACTTTTTTGTTTTCTTTGATTTATAGTTGTAGAATGGAATAAGTTGATCCATCACTATTTTATTTCTTATAGACTAATAATTATTAATAATATGAGGAATGAGTTTATTCTATTAAATTTTAAAAATAGACTCATGATGCACCAATACCTCACTTCAAACCAAACACCCCTATATAAAACTAGGAATATGTCTGTGCGTTACAACGGAAGACACTTGTGTATATATAGGTCATTTTTTAGTAATGCTATCAAGAATCAACTCATAAATCATAACAAATGTTGAAGTCTATGTATGTACATACATGTTCTCAAGCAACAAAAAGTATATATACTCCAAATACATAAAAAACACATACTTAGCCCATGCAGACTTTTATACATCCTTCGATTGGAATTGCAAGACACTTCCAACAAGAGTGGATACATACTCAACACATACAATCTTTAACTTTAATGAATTAATAAAGCAATCTACAAATACTCAAAGTTCTCATGGGACTGCATAAATAAAACATATAGTAATTAGAGCCAAATCCTCTCTTAGTCTATTATCATGGTCTTATACCATGTCTTGGCAACTCTTCTAGGATAAAAGGGGTAAAAATTGGTTATAACTGCATATTCAACTCCAGAGGGGCCACTCCTGCAAAGCATTATAAAAGTGAAAGATTCTAATCAGTAATATTCTTAGAAATGATGTCAGTTCACAAATATGGTGTGGATAATTTCAGCTACAAATTTCTACAATCTTGAAAACATATTTGTAACTAAAATACAGTTGGTCTTGAAGTAGTAACTAAATACAGTAGGCATCAGCATATGTTCTTAAAAGTTCTTGTGCCACAATATGAAACATGTAGCTAGAATCAGGTTTAAGAAACTACCAGTAGTTGTACTAAGTTGTAGCTAGAATCAGGTTTAAGAAACTACCTGCAGGTTTAAGATGCTATATTTCCAATTTACTGATTTAGATGTTTTATTAATTTTTCACCCATATGGCAGCAACAAAATGAACTAAGCTAATTTTCTCCCCCTGGTAATTAGACATATGAGATGCGATTGAACTAAGCTAATTTTCTCCCATAGTAGTATAAAAGATTTACAAAAACAAACACAACTGATATGTTTCAGGATCACAGTGAGTTTATTTCATAGTGCCGAAATAAAATATCCATTTCAGTTTCACAAATCAATCAGACCGGAAGCATATATTTGGCTTTAGCAAATCATTTGAATAAGAACCTGGTATGCACCATAGCACCACCACTGCCTACTCATGAATTATTTTCAGCATATATTTCTGTTTTTATCGGTTTCTGCAATCAAACAGATTCAGTTTTTGTTTGTGCTCTTAAACAGCTTGTGTTTGCCCCAATTTTCTGATTCTGCCAGATTAAGTGCTAGATGTAGCATTTCAGTATCTGTTTCTACACTCAAACATAATAGATTCAGTTCTATTTGTGGAGTTCACTGAAACCAGAACAAAACAATTTCTGTTTGTGCACTCAAACATATTCAGATCTAGTTTCATTGAGTTCTGTTTGTGCACTCAAACAAAATAGAACAATTTCTATTTTTGCAGTTCAGTTCAACAGATTCATTGAAAACAGAAATGGTGGTTTCATCAGTGAAAACAGAAATGCACTGACAACAAAAAACAGAAACACGCATTCACTTAAACAAGTAGTTCACAACCAGAATTCAGTTTACTTTTCACAAGCAGTACTCATACCAGAATTCCACTGATAGCATGAGTTGAATACAATAACACAAGTGCACTACAAATCATAAGTTCACAACCACAACTCATTACGAATGTCACATAGTACAATCCCTCCACTCTTCGAAGCGAATGAGGTGATGGAACAATGGAAATGACGATCGAGTTGTGTGTGCAAAATGCAAAGCAGAGCCAAAAAACAAACCTTCTAGAGCGAGACGAGTCGATCCACGATGAGGGCATCAGCCTGGACGTCGTCGCAGTCAAGCAGGACCTTGTGGATGTGGAGGCTATGGGAGGCGATCTTAGATTCTCGGTGGTGAAGACAAAACAATAAAATGTTCTGTGTAGAGTACTAAGCAAGTATATAAATATCATTCAGTAACGAAATTAAATAAAGGAAATTCAGATGCTCCCAATCTTATGATTTTACCTTCTAAACAATTATGACCTGACCTTGCAACACAGAACAGTCTAGATATTTGATGCAGTGATCTGCCTCCTTAGTAGTAGCCATGGTGACAAAACCAAACCATCGCGATTCCCTTGTCCAAGGATCATACACAATGCTTGCATCAATCACCTATAGCACAATCAGTAAGCAAAGTGAGTTGTTCAATAATTATATTTTGACTTCTCAGAAATGACACTTTAAAGTTGCAGATATTTTATTATATTCTTTAATGATTACCTACCCTCCCTCAGTGGGGGTCAGCCAGCTTCTGTGGTGTAATACTACAAATAAGGCCGTGTGCAGTAAGCAAAGTGAATTGTTCAATAATTATATTTTGACTTCTCAGAAATGACACTTTAAAGTTGCAGATATTTTATTATATTCTTTAATGATTACCTACCCTCCCTCAGTGGGGGTCAGCCAGCTTCTGTGGTGTAATACTACAAATAAGGCCGTGTGCGACCACATAAAACAGAGAAGCTGACTCCCAAGGAAAACGAGAAACAAGCAGAGGACCAATAAAACCATGGCAGGGGGGTAAGTTGGCATCACGACGCTGCCCACTTTTACTTTTCAGTTAGACGTCTCCCCGTTCTAAGCATCCTCCAACTTTGGTTCAAGTTCATCAGAGAGATGGTTTGGCTCTACTGACAAAGAGCTTCCTATTTTCCTCTTCCGGGTTAGCACTACTTCTGATGCAAGTGTCTCATCGGCGAGAGAAGCTTCTTCACTGGCATCGCCCTCATGTTTTGTAGGAACTGCCCAGGCTATAGGGTTCACTGAAAAAATGTTTAATCAGAAAAGTATAGTGAGTCTAGCAGTGTACATACTACTGCAATACAACAACACCATGACATAGTTAATTAAGTTTCTTATTAAAATGTAGAAGAGAACTTGCTGCACAATCTAACACTTAGCAGTAAGTAACCATGATGAAAAAAATCGTTTGTCTTAGTGTCTACTCCATCCGTTCCAAATTATTAGATATTTTGACTTTTCTAGATACATAGCTTTTACCATGCACCTAGATATACACTGTTTAGATACATAGTAAAAATAATGTGTCTAGAAAAGACAAAATCTTTTTATTTGGAACGGAGAGAGTACAATAGAGATGCCAGGACATTAAAGGATATTTTCTAGTACACATACCTAACATACGGCAGTTAGCAAGGCCTGTTTATATAGTTTTTTTGGGGATGGGGGGGTGAGAAAAGTTTTTCCAACAAATCCCATAACCCAAATATCCTCACAAAAAATCATTTGAATTATTATGTACCACAAAAGCATTTCAACAGGTTAAATAAATTCACTACTCCCATATCTAACCAGGGCTTCATACTAATCAAGTAGTAAGAGGCCGGATAGCTACATCATCCTAGCCAATCATATTCCAAACCTCTGCTTGTCTGCCCATGTGTTTCAAGCTATATCATTCATGGATTAACATGGTGGGGATGAAATCCGCCGAGTGTGTCATCGTCATCTCGGCGCCCCACACGGTCCCTACCCCTGCCATCGCATCTCCCCTCTCTGCCCGTGTCTTGGGCCTCCCTGAGAGATCCGGAGGCGGCGTGAGGTCCGATAGGCTTGAAGTTCAACGCATCGAGGACGACGATGTGGAACCATTGTTTTTCCTGGGACGCTTCCTCATAGGCGCAAACTTGGTCACCTCGGACGGATCTCGCCACGGTGGCACCTTGCTGCCATCGTTTTCTTTGGGAGCGTTCGGGGGGACTGGCGAGTGGTGAGGCTCAGGCTCTCTACTCTGGGGGCGGTGGCTTGCGTAGACCTGCGCGGGGCACGGGGGTCACGGAGGCGAGGGTGTGCAGGGCGAGGATGGGGGGAGCATTCACAGCAGAACATCCCAAACCCGAGCGGATCTCGACGGCTGTTGCTGCTGCGCCAGAGAGGGGAGGAGAGTGAAAGGGAAATGTGCCCTTGGGCCATTTCTAAGTATTTTGGTGATTGAGTGCCAACACATGTGCTTAATTGTGAATTTATGTACATGGATGAACAAGGTGCAAATCATGAGATAAAGGTATGTTTCTAAGCCTTAGTACATTGGTTTTATGGACTAACATATTTGTCTAAGTGTTAGAAACAGAAAGAAGAAAAAGAGAAAAGGGGAGAGAAAGACTTGGCTGTGTGCAGCCAAGGCTCAGCTCGGTCTGGAGCACCGGACTGTCCGGTGTGCACCGGACAGTGTCCGGTGCGCCAGGCCAACTCGAATCGAACTGGCCGCTCTCGGGTTTTTGGCCGGCGGCGTACGGCTAAAATTCACCGGACTGTCCGGTGTGCACCGGACTGTCCGGTGAGCCAACGGTCGGCCAGGGCCAACGGTCGGCCGCGCAATCCGCGCGGGACACGTGGCCGGGCCAACGGTCGGAAGACGGCACCGGACTGTCCGGTGTGCACCGGACTGTCCGGTGCGCCAACGGCTCGCAGATCCACGGCAGTCTTCCAACGGTCGGAAGCGCCAGAAAAGGAAACAAATCGGGTACCGGACGGTGTCCGGTGTGCACCGGACTGTCCGGTGCCCCCGACGACAGAAGGCCAGGATAGCCTTCCAGAATTGCTCTCAACGGCTCCTAGCTGCCTTGGGGCTATAAAAGGAGCCCCTAGGCGCATGGAGGATATACACAAGCAACTCTTGAGCATTCTTGATCATCCACACAAGTTCTTTGCGCATTCGTTTGTGATTCTAAGTGATTCGAGCTCTGTTCTAGTGTGAACTCTGAGATAGTCATTCGAGCTCGAGTCTTGGCCGTGTGTGTGCGCTTTTGTTGTGGATTTGTGTGTGTTGCTTCCCTCCCTTACTCTGTGCTTTCTTTGTGATCATATACTTGTAAGGGCAAGAGACTCCAATTTGTGGAGATTCCTTGCAAACGGGATAGTGAAAGGAACAACAAAACACCGTGGTATTCAAGTGGGTCTTTGGACCGCTTGAGAGGGGTTGATTGCAACCCTCGTCCGTTGGGACGCCACAACGTGGAAGTAGGCAAGCATTGGCTTGGCCGAACCACGGGATAAACCACTGTGTCCCTCTGTGCTTGATTCTTGTGGTATTGTGTTTTGTTGAGACTTCATCTTAGCCACTTGGCATTAATCGTGCTAACGCTTAACAAGTTTTTGTGGCTTAAGTTTGAAGTTTTTACAGGATCACCTATTCACCCCCCCCCTCTAGGTGCTCTCAATTGGTATCAGAGCCGTTCTCTTCACAAAGGGACTAGCCGCCCGAAGAGATGGATCCTAAGGGGAAGGGTATAGTGATCAACGACAAAGAAAAGGAGACCTTCGTCAACGAGCCGAAGGACGACAAGCCTACCGACTCCGGCTCGGGCCAAAGACGGAAGGAAGGGAAGAAGAAGAAGACAAGGCACATTAAGGAGATCATCTACTACGACAGCGACGAGTCTACTTCTTCCCAAAAGGACGAGGACCACAACGACTACAAACAAAAGACGGTTAACTCAAACTTTTCTTTTGATTATTCGCGTATTCCGCATAGCTCAAATACTCATTTGCTTCCCATTCCACTTGGCAAACCTCCTCACTTTGATGGAGAGGATTACGGATTTTGGAGCCACAAAATGCGTACTCACCTGTTTTCTCTCCATCCAAGCATTTGGGAGATTGTGGAAAGTGGAATGAAATTTGATAGCTCGGATAGCCCTATGTTTATTAATGAACAGATTCATAAAAATGCACAAGCTACTACTGTTCTTCTAGCTTCCTTGTGCAGGGATGAATACCATAAGGTGAGCGGCTTGGATAACGCCAAGCAAATCTGGGACACCCTCAAGATTTCTCATGAGGGGAACGACGTCACCTTACTCACCAAGATGGAGTTGGTGGAGGGCGAGCTTGGACGGTTCGCAATGATAAGGGGCGAGGAGCCGACGCAAACATACAACCGGCTCAAGACCCTTATCAACAAGATAAGGAGCTACGGGAGCACGCGATGGACGGACCACGACGTCGTCCGCCTAATGCTCAGGTCCTTTACCGTACTTGATCCTCATCTCGTGAACAATATTCGTGAGAATCCCAGGTACACGATGATGACGCCCGAGGAAGTACTTGGAAAATTCGTGAGCGGGCGGATGATGATCAAGGAGGCAAGATACGTCGACGACGCGTTGAACGGACCACTCCACGAGCCTCAACCCATTGCTCTAAAGGCAACGAGGAGCAAGGAGTCGCTACCTAGCAAGGTGGCGCAAGTTGAGGCGGCTGGCCTTAATGATGAAGAGATGGCTCTCATCATTAAAAGATTCAAGACGGTGCTTAAAGGTCACAAGGGACAACCAAGCAAGACCAAAGCCAAGGGGAAGCGCTCATGCTTCAAATGCGGTAAGCTTGGTCATTTCATTGCTAACTGTCCCGATAATGAAAGTGACCAGGAAAAGGGGAACAAAAGAGAGAAAAAGAAGCAATACAAGAAGGCAAAGGGCGAGGCGCATCTAGGAAAGGAGTGGGACTCGGATTGCTCCTCCTCCGACTCCGACAACGAAGGACTCGCCGCCACTGCCTTCAACAAATCGGCTCTCTTCCCCAACGAGCGTCTCACTTGCCTTATGGCAAGGGAGAAGAAGGTGAGTATTCAAGACTCCACTTATGCTTCTTCTAGTGATAGTGAGTCTAGTGATGATGACATAGATTATTCTTGCTTGTTCAAGGGCTTAGATAGATCTAAGATAGATAAAATCAATGAATTGATTGATGCATTGAATGAAAAGGATAGGCTTTTAGAAAAGCAAGAAGATTTGTTGTATGATGAACATGATAAATTTGTAGAGGCACAAAAATCATATGCTTTAGAAGTGAAAAAAAATGAAATGCTTTCTAGTGAAATATCTTCCTGTCATGAAACCATTTCTACCTTAAGAAGTGTTAATATTGATTTAAGTGCTAAACTAGAAGTAGCTAGTAAATCAAATTCTTGTGTTGAACATGTTGAAATTTGTACTAGGTGTAAGGATTTTGATGTTAATGCTTGTAGTGAACACCTAGTTCTAATTTCCAAATTAAATGATGAAGTGGCTAGTCTTAATACCCAACTTAAGACTAGCAAGAATGAAGTTGATAAAATAAAATTTGCAAGGGATGCCTACACGGTTGGTAGACACCCCTCAATTAAGGATGGGCTTGGCTTCAAGAGGGAAGCCAAGAACTTAACAAGCCATAAGGCTCCCGTCTTCGTCAAGGAGAAAGGGAAGGCCCCTATGGCTAATAGTGCTAAAAAGAACCATGCTTTTATGTATTATGATAGGAGACATGCTAGAAATGCTTATAATCATTTTGATTCACATGTTTATGATTCTCATGCAATGTTTGCTTCTAGTTCTTCTTATAATCATGGTAGAGATATGTGTAGGAGAAATGTTGTACATATGCCTAGGAGATATATTATTCATGCTCCTAGGAAAGTAGTGAATGAACCTTCTACCATTTATTATGCTTGTAATGCTCCCTTTGCTATTTGTAGAAAGGGAAAGAAGGTTGTTGCTAGGAAATTAGGGGCTAGATGCAAGGGAGATAAATCTTGCATTTGGGTCCCTAAAGATATTTGTGCTAACCTTGCAGGACCCAACATGAGTTGGGTACCTAAGACCCAAGCCTAAATTTGCCTTGCAGGTTTATGCATCCGGGGGTTCAAGCTGGATTATCGACAGCGGATGCACAAACCATATGACGGGGGAGAAGAAGATGTTCACCTCCTACGTCAAGAATAAGGATTCCCAAGATTCAATTATATTCGGTGATGGGAATCAAGGCAAGGTAAAAGGGTTAGGTAAAATTGCAATTTCTAATGAGCATTCTATATCAAATGTATTCCTAGTGGAGAGTCTTGGATATAATTTACTATCTGTTAGTCAATTATGTCAAATGGGATATAATTGTTTATTTACAAATGTAGATGTGTCTGTCTTTAGAAGATGTGATGGTTCACTAGCTTTTAAGGGTGTACTAGACGGCAAGCTTTACTTAGTTGATTTTGCAAAAGAAGAGGCCGGTCTAGATGCATGCTTAATGGCTAAGACTTGCATGGGCTGGCTGTGGCATCGCCGCTTAGCACATGTGGGGATGAAGAATCTCCACAAGCTTCTAAAGGGAGAACACGTGATAGGTCTAACAAATGTTTATTTCGAAAAAGATAGACCTTGTGCAGCTTGTCAGGCAGGTAAACAAGTAGGAGGAGCACATCACAGCAAGAATGTGATGACCACGTCAAGACCTCTGGAGCTGCTGCATATGGACCTCTTCGGACCCGTCGCCTATCTGAGCATAGGAGGAAGTAAGTATGGTTTAGTTATTGTTGATGACTTTTCCCGCTTCACTTGGGTGTTCTTTTTGCAGGATAAGTCTGAAACCCAAGGGATCCTCAAGCGCTTCCTCAGGAGAGCTCAAAATGAGTTTGAGCTCAAGGTGAAGAAGATAAGGAGCGACAACGGGTCCGAGTTCAAGAACCTTCAAGTGGAGGAGTTTCTTGAGGAGGAAGGGATCAAGCATGAGTTCTCCGCTCCCTACACACCACAGCAAAATGGTGTGGTAGAGAGGAAGAACAGGACGCTAATCGATATGGCAAGGACGATGCTTGGAGAGTTCAAGACCCCCGAGTGTTTTTGGTCGGAAGCCGTGAACACGGCTTGCCACGCCATCAACAGGGTCTATCTTCATCGACTCCTCAAGAAGACTTCGTATGAGCTACTAACCGGTAACAAACCCAATGTATCGTACTTTCGTGTATTTGGGAGCAAGTGCTACATTCTAGTGAAGAAGGGTAGAAATTCTAAGTTTGCTCCCAAAGCTGTAGAAGGGTTTTTATTAGGTTATGATTCAAATACAAAGGCGTATAGGGTCTTCAACAAATCATCGGGTTTGGTTGAAGTCTCTAGCGACGTTGTATTTGATGAGACTAATGGCTCTCCAAGAGAGCAAGTTGTTGATTATGATGATGTAGATGAAGAAGATGTTCCGTCGGCTGCTATACGAACCATGGCGATTGGAGACGTTCGGCCACAGGAACAGGATGAACGTAATCAACCTTCTTCCTCAACGACGGTGCATCCCTCACTTCAAGACGACGAACAGGTTCATCAAAAGGAGGCGTGTGATCAAGGGGGAGCACAAGAAGATCAAGTGATGGAGGAAGAAGCGCAACCGGCACCTCCAACCCAAGTTCGAGCGATGATTCAAAGGGATCATCCCGTCGACCAAATTTTGGGTGACATTAGCAAGGGAGTAACTACTCGATCTCGATTAGTTAATTTTTGTGAGCATTACTCTTTTGTCTCCTCTATTGAGCCTTTCAGGGTAGAGGAGGCCTTGCTAGATCCGGATTGGGTGTTGGCCATGCAGGAGGAACTCAATAACTTCAAGCGCAACGAAGTTTGGACACTGGTGCCTCGTCCCAAGCAAAATGTTGTGGGAACCAAGTGGGTGTTCCGCAACAAACAGGACGAGCACGGGGTGGTGACGAGGAACAAGGCTCGACTTGTGGCAAAAGGTTATGCCCAAGTCGCAGGTGTGGACTTTGAGGAGACTTTTGCTCCTGTGGCTAGGCTAGAGTCCATTCGTATCTTGCTAGCATATGCCGCTCACCATTCTTTCAGGTTGTACCAAATGGATGTGAAGAGCGCGTTCCTCAACGGGCCAATAAAGGAGGAGGTGTACGTGGAGCAACCCCCTGGCTTCGAGGATGAGCGGTACCCCGACCACGTGTGTAAGCTCTCTAAGGCGCTCTATGGACTTAAACAAGCCCCAAGAGCATGGTATGAATGCCTTAGAGATTTCTTACTTGCTAATGCTTTCAAGGTTGGGAAAGCCGATCCAACTCTTTTTACAAAGACATGTGATGGTGATTTGTTTGTATGCCAAATTTATGTCGATGACATAATATTTGGTTCTACTAATCAAAAGTCTTGTGAAGAGTTTAGCAGGGTGATGACGCAGAAATTCGAGATGTCGATGATGGGCGAGTTGAACTACTTCCTTGGGTTCCAAGTGAAGCAACTCAAGGACGGCACCTTCATCTCCCAAACGAAGTACACGCAAGATCTGCTGAAGCGGTTTGGGATGAAGGACGCCAAGCCCGCAAAGACTCCGATGGGAACCGACGGACACACCGACCTCAACAAAGGAGGTAAGTCCGTTGATCAAAAAGCATACCGGTCAATGATAGGATCTCTACTTTATTTATGTGCTAGTAGACCGGATATTATGCTTAGCGTATGCATGTGTGCTAGATTTCAATCCGATCCTAAGGAGTGTCACTTGGTGGCGGTGAAGCGAATTCTTAGATATTTAGTCGCTACGCCCTGCTTCGGGATCTGGTATCCAAAGGGGTCTAACTTTGACTTGATTGGGTACTCAGATTCCGACTATGCTGGATGTAAGGTCGATAGGAAGAGTACATCGGGGACGTGCCAATTCTTAGGAAGGTCCCTGGTGTCATGGAACTCTAAGAAACAAACCTCCGTTGCCCTATCCACCGCTGAGGCCGAGTACGTTGCCGCAGGACAGTGTTGTGCGCAACTACTTTGGATGAGGCAAACCCTCAGGGACTTAGGCTACAATCTGAGCAAAGTCCCACTCCTATGTGATAATGAGAGTGCTATCCGAATAGCGGAAAATCCTGTTGAGCACAGCCGCACAAAGCACATAGACATCCGGCATCACTTTTTGAGAGACCACCAGCAAAAGGGAGATATCGAAGTGTTTTATGTTAGCACCGAGAACCAGCTAGCCGATATCTTTACCAAGCCTTTAGATGAGAAGACCTTTTGCAGGCTGCGTAGTGAGCTAAATGTCTTAGATTCGCGGAACTTGGATTGAATTGTAGCATACATGTATTTATGCTTTTGATCATGTTCCCTTCTGCATTTTGTTGCTTATTATGGTGCTCAAGTTGTACAAACACTCCCTGGACCTCACAAGTCCGTTGCAATGTGATGCACATGTTTAGGGGGAGATGTGTTACAACTTGACCCTTTGAGACTAACCATATGTTTGAGTTTGCTTGTGTTAGTCACAAAGGAGAATTGAAAGGGAAAAGGTGGACTTGGACCATGAAAGACTTCCACTGCACTCCGATGAAGGGTAACTTATTCCAAGTCCATCTCATGAACTCTTATTGCCATTTGCTCTTAATTGAAGATTTTGGTGAGGCAATGGGGTTAAAGGGCCACAATTGATCCCGTTTTGGTGCTTGATGCCAAAGGGGGAGAAAATAAAGGCCAAAGCAATAAATGGATCAGCTACCACTTGAGAGATTTTGAAAATAGTAGAATAGAGTTTTTGATTTGTCAAAATTCTTAAGTTGTCTCTCTTGTCAAAAGTTGGCTTCTTGTGGGGAGAAGTATTGATTATGGGAAAAAGGGGGAGTTTTTGAAATCCTTGATCAATCTCTTTTTGAATGACTCTCTTTATGCTTAGACATGTGTGTTTAACTTAGAGATAGAGATTTGTGTTTGATTTGCAAAAACAAACCAAGTGGTGGCAAAGGATGATCCATATATGCCAAAATTGATTCAAAATAAATTTAAGTGTTATTTGAATTGAGTTTGCACTTGTTCTAGTGGCTTTATGTTGTGTTGGCATAAATCACCAAAAAGGGGGAGATTGAAAGGGAAATGTGCCCTTGGGCCATTTCTAAGTATTTTGGTGATTGAGTGCCAACACATGTGCTTAATTGTGAATTTATGTACATGGATGAACAAGGTGCAAATCATGAGATAAAGGTATGTTTCTAAGCCTTAGTACATTGGTTTTATGGACTAACATATTTGTCTAAGTGTTAGAAACAGAAAGAAGAAAAAGAGAAAAGGGGAGAGAAAGACTTGGCTGTGTGCAGCCAAGGCTCAGCTCGGTCTGGAGCACCGGACTGTCCGGTGTGCACCGGACAGTGTCCGGTGCGCCAGGCCAACTCGAATCGAACTGGCCGCTCTCGGGTTTTTGGCCGGCGGCGTACGGCTAAAATTCACCGGACTGTCCGGTGTGCACCGGACTGTCCGGTGAGCCAACGGTCGGCCAGGGCCAACGGTCGGCCGCGCAATCCGCGCGGGACACGTGGCCGGGCCAACGGTCGGAAGACGGCACCGGACTGTCCGGTGTGCACCGGACTGTCCGGTGCGCCAACGGCTCGCAGATCCACGGCAGTCTTCCAACGGTCGGAAGCGCCAGAAAAGGAAACAAATCGGGTACCGGACGGTGTCCGGTGTGCACCGGACTGTCCGGTGCCCCCGACGACAGAAGGCCAGGATAGCCTTCCAGAATTGCTCTCAACGGCTCCTAGCTGCCTTGGGGCTATAAAAGGAGCCCCTAGGCGCATGGAGGATATACACAAGCAACTCTTGAGCATTCTTGATCATCCACACAAGTTCTTTGCGCATTCGTTTGTGATTCTAAGTGATTCGAGCTCTGTTCTAGTGTGAACTCTGAGATAGTCATTCGAGCTCGAGTCTTGGCCGTGTGTGTGCGCTTTTGTTGTGGATTTGTGTGTGTTGCTTCCCTCCCTTACTCTGTGCTTTCTTTGTGATCATATACTTGTAAGGGCAAGAGACTCCAATTTGTGGAGATTCCTTGCAAACGGGATAGTGAAAGGAACAACAAAACACCGTGGTATTCAAGTGGGTCTTTGGACCGCTTGAGAGGGGTTGATTGCAACCCTCGTCCGTTGGGACGCCACAACGTGGAAGTAGGCAAGCATTGGCTTGGCCGAACCACGGGATAAACCACTGTGTCCCTCTGTGCTTGATTCTTGTGGTATTGTGTTTTGTTGAGACTTCATCTTAGCCACTTGGCATTAATCGTGCTAACGCTTAACAAGTTTTTGTGGCTTAAGTTTGAAGTTTTTACAGGATCACCTATTCACCCCCCCCCCTCTAGGTGCTCTCAGAGAGGCTTCATGCCTCCAAGGCAGCGGCGAGGTGCTGGCCAATGGGCCATGGTGCAAACGAGCTTGGTGTGGCGTGTGTTCTAGAACTCGTTCTCCCACAACTCGGCCTCCGTGGTGGCGTCCATGTCGATGGCGGGTCAGACGGGAAGATCCCATTCGGATTAAGGGGGGAAGGCGGTGAGGTCGGAGGCGGCTGGGGAGGTGGATTAGAGGTGGAGGTGGTGAGGGCGCCAAGCGCATCGCAGAGACAGAGGACAGGAATGGGTGCGGGATGGGAGAGGGTCCGGACGACGGTCCGCAGTGGTGATGGACCTCGGCATTGCTGGCTGGGCTATGCGGCGGCCCGCAGTGGTGAGGGACGCACGACGATGGCCTCCACCGCCGCCGTCATCGCCTCGCCGGCCCCCAGGCACCGCCGTGGCCGAGCCCGTCGCCTGGCTCGTCGACGAGCGCGACGGCTTCATCACCTGGCTGCGCTGCGAGTTCGCCGCCGCCAACGCCATCGTCGACCACCTCATCTTTCACCTTCGCTCCATCAGCGAGCCGGGCGAGTACGACCATGTCTTCTCTCTTGTCCAGTAGCGCCACCACCACTGGCCACACGTGATCCACATGCAGCAGTTCTTCCCCGTCAGCAACATCACCTTCGCGCTGTAGCAAGCCAGCTGGCGCCGCCACCCACCGCCGGCCCAGGCGCTCGGGGCTGGCGTGTCGCCGACCGCGCTCCTGCCGCCGCCTCCTCGCCGCACCTTGTTCTCACAGTCCCATCACTCCCACCAGCACCATCGCCACGGCGGCCACTACCGCCCCGATCCAGCGCGCGACGCGTGCCACTGCGGCGCCAGGATCCGAGAAAGATGGTTAGACGAGATCTTTTCGTGAGAGGGTCCAGACGACGCTAGAACTCGGGGGGCGAGGGCATATGCAGGTGTGGACGCAAGCGGAGCGGAGGCGGACCTTCCATCGACTGCATTGAGGCTGCCTTTCCATCGACCTAGCGCCATTATAGTTCGGTGAGGAGGCGAGAAGGGAGGGTGAGGGTGGAGGGCAGCGCTGATGGCGTGGGCGGAGGATGCGAGATTTCCGGGGGGGGACGAGGGCGAGGGAGCGCGACTGCCATGGAAGGGACCGACCTGGCGCGGAGGGGGCGCGGTGAAAGAGGCGCAATTTGTGGGGAGGCGCCCGTGCGCGGAGGGAGCACGATGGGAACGGCATAGGCGCGGTGGCAGAACCGCAAGGGTGTAGGACTATAGATGTCCAAACGGGCCATCCGACACGGATCTAGCTCGAACCCGTTTCGGCCCGATACGAATAGGGCCGGCCTAGGCACGGTCTATTGATGTTTCGGGCTGGGTCGGGCTGGCCTACGTGCCTAGGGACATGCCCAAACCCGGCACGTACGGGGAAAAATCGTGCCGGGCCGGCCTGTTGGCTCGGTGAGCCTCAACGTACCAGACCGGTCACTGGTCCAAACCAACAGTAGAGCAGTATATAAATACATACATTTAACAGAATTAATCATATATAATAACATATTATTTATATAAATTAAGACAACAAAATTCATTTATCAATTCACAAGATAATATCATATTAATACAAATATGAAATGATCACTCCGCCTGCGTCTGTATTTATGTATGCATTTATTCTGCTTAGAATTAAATGTATCAATATTGATGTATGCATTTTATATTTATGTATGCATTTTATTTATGTTTGGCCACGTATTTAGTATTTACATATTATGAGAGAATTAAATGTATGTATTTATCAATGCATTTATATTATGTTTGGTCGGGCTGTTCTCATGCATTTATATTGTGTTCAAATATGCGGGCCGACCCATTTATCGTGCCGGGCCGGGCCAAAGCACGCGGGCCGCCGTATTTTCCCATACCCGGCCCGCTAAACGGGCCATGCCGGGCCATGTTTGGACCGGGCTAAATTCGTGCCGTGCCACGGGCCAAACGGGCGGCCCGCACTGTTTGGGCATCTATAGTGTGGACGCCTACCATGAGGACTTATAGAGTAGTAAATATTAGAGAAAGAATATAATTTAGAATAGTGTTTAGGTCTTTGACCAAATTGATTTATAATTCAAGTGGTCGATCCCTAAACTATCATTGAATTATCATTCCATCCTTATGTTTTGTTTAAAGAGTCAATTTATTCTAGATGAGGTGGACTATTCTACAAATTTGGTGGTAATAACTCGTTACTCATTATCTATATTACTCTATTAAAAACCTAATGTAGGCATTTGGTGCTATTATGCCTTCACCCTCTCTATGTCTAGTGCCCGCAAAAAATAGTGCAAAACCCATTACTCATTATCTATACTACTCTATTAAAAACCTAATGTGCAGGGGCGGATTCAAAATTTTTCTATGACCCAGGCCAAATCCACCAAATTTCCTTCTATTCATTTCATCTTAACTATTTTCTACCGTATTAAATAGAGACTTATATAGAGGTACATGGATCAAGCCCCGGGCCACGGACCGGGTGGCCTGGGGTGTAGATCCGCCACTGCTAATGTGGGCATTTGGTGCTATTATGCCTTCACCCTCTCCATGTCTAGCGCCCGCAAAAAAATAGTGCAAAGTGAGCACTCGAACCCACAACCCTCTCTGCTTTAGAAATTTGAGGCTAATCATCAGACCTTATATACCTTAGTGTTTAAAAATAAACAATAATTATATTTGTAGCCTATGCATCGCTCGCCGCCTCGTGGCAACGTATGGGCACAGACCTAGTTACTAATTATTAATCTATGAAAAATAAAATGGTGATGGGTCAACTCATTCTATTTCTCAAACCAAACAATAAAGTGAGTAGTGAGAAGATGATGGACTACATGATTCCTCAAACCAAACACCGTAAGTTAACAAATTTTAGTATAGACTCTATAATATATTTACATGGTGTTTGGTTTGAAGAATCAATACATTCTAAATTAGGTGGTGCATCATAAACCTATTTCACAAATTTGGTGTGATTAACTCATTTCCTCGTATTATTACTAATTATTAACCTATGACAAAACAAATGATGATAGATCAACTTATTCCATCCCACAAACCAAATAAAAAGTGAGGAGTAAAAGGTGAGTAGTAAGAAGACGATAAACTAACTTATTTTTCAAACCAAACACACTTGTATCCGATCCAAATTTGCCACATGCCCTGACCAGTGGTGGTACTCCTTATATTATATATCTACTCTTTTTATAATATATACTAGGTGTGTGCCTGTGCGTTGCAACGGGAACATATAATACCATTAATAACTTATGTACATTGGGGATGAGCATCGACACATATCTGACCGGATCTTCTCCCTCCTTGGGGATCTGGAGAAAAGCCTGTTCGGAAGCCAAACATGTTAAGACCTGATCATGTGCTATCCTTGTGTCTCTGATCATCATCAGCACATTGTTCGACGCTTGTATGAGTCTTGTTAATTTGCATGCCTCGTGCATAGTCTCTCAACCATTAATTCACTATGGTATACAGAATCCGTGTGACAGACATTATCAAATTCACATAAATTATTTTAAATAGTCAATATAGAGTTTTATATGATAGAGAAATACATGTGGATTAAAAAATGCTAAAAAAAGATCTAAAATATAACGGTTCGATCAAGTTGCATAAGATGTACAATTTTTCCAACTACTTCTGCATTTGGAAGTCCACCTTTCTATGTTATCTTTGCTATTTCTAACTTAATAGAATCCAAAAAGTATTGAACACTAAGAAAAATACAAAATGAGATGGAGTTGTGTTGACTGAAAAACATATGTATGTAGCATTTGGAATAAAAAAATACACTTTAAGTATTCAAGTACCAGATAATGCCAGACAAGGGATTAATGCCACAGAGCAAAGTACACTTTAAGTATTCAGTCGGCTAGATGATTTGTTTGATTAGTGCCATACCGGCCACTGAGAGAGACGGAACGTGGCTTATAAGCGTTGTCGTGGATCATGTGTTGCTCACTCTAACTCCTCCAGCTCTAGTGCCACACTGAGGTGCGTCTTTTTGCGCGGGCTGCTTGGGTGATTTTGGAGGGTGTACGGCCGGTGGGGCCCACATGTAAGAGGCATGTACGGCCAGTGGGGGCAGGTAGATGGCAGAACACAGGTTCATGGTTTAGAGGCAGAATAGCCGGTGGCAAAACAGGTCAGAGGCAGACTACTATTAGAGATAGAGATTTCATCAGGTGGAAGGTGGAATAATTCTGGGTCTAATCCTGGACAACCGAAGAGGCCCGAAGGAAGAAGTTTTCCATGCAGATTCTGTATTATTTATATGATCGAGAAGTCCTTGAACAGGATGTATAGTTCACATTTCCCAGCAATCACAAAACAAGTCTGCATTGCTAAGAAAGACAGTTTCTTCGTACACATGATTGCAGTACCTACTACTCACCTCTCGTTACAATCCCTTTTATAATTTATTCATCTACATGAAGTCACTGAAGCGAAGACACTGAAACTGGGACCGGAGTTCCCAACCTGTGGACCAACCATGGATTCTCGATATCTGGATCAATGAAAGTCTGTAAAAGGAACGACATAGCTTCATCACCGAACAGTTCTTTGCACCAAGGTACCTGTCCTGATACGCTTGATCCTGGACCGGAGCACCTGTGAAGAATGCCAATAAGAGCTAGCCAGGAAGAGCTAGAAAGTACAAGAGAAAAGGAATGATCAACCAGCAAAGACATCGCCCTTTTGAGGTTCAAGTAACACCCGTGTTCAGGAACAACGAGAAACAGAAAGACACAAGGCTGAGACCTGTACTCGTAGAAGCAGGCAGTTTGCTCATTCTCAGGCTTGTCCTAATTATGCCACCCAGCAGGCTCTATGCAGCGATCCACGAAAGTTTCTGCAAAAACAACCCTCCCGAAGGGCTCCCAGGACCGGCTACATGTAGGTAGCTTCTCCGTTACCAGTAATAATACACCTGGATAGTGTCATGTCATTGGGCAGGTAAGTTTGTTAGTAAGAAGGAAATGGTAACACACATCTTGGAAGATTATCTAGCCTAGTCTCTAGATAATCATGTAGCAGGCATATTTACACATTATGTGTAAGAACACTGGTGAGTGGCGAACGACTCACTTGAAGAACACGAATCCAGTTGGTTCTGAAGAGGATTTCTGGCCATGAGCAGTAATATACCCCGTTGATTTGTAGTGGATATGGCAATGCTCTAGAAGGGCAGTGGAATCTCCAAAGATGAAGTCACAACTACCTTCAACATAACAGTTCTTCAGGAGCTGCTTTCCCCCATGCAAATGTAAGGTTTCCTGGATCATTTGCATAGCAAATTAGAATATTATAGTAACAGAACGATAGAACTAAATAATGGCAGCTATGTTTATATCTCCATACGACTTGGAAGCTCAGGTAAGCTAGGGCATTTTTTGAAGAAGCAAACATCGAATAAATAGCACAATGTGATGAGGCACCTACAACTAGCGTGGAAATGAACTAATAAAAAGAGAATTAACAAAAAACAATGAACTCATACAACCAATAGGGTAAAAGAAAGGAAAGTACCTGCCAGCCGAGGAATCAGCAGCCGTAAAAGGCAAACCTGTCAGTCGTCACACGAACTGCTGCTGCTTGTCCAGAAACTATGGCAGAACCTCCCAAGTTATTGGGCTCACATGCACCTGTCCTCATCTCAAAGACCTCAGACGACATGCGTGTGCACCAGATAACTTAACAGGATCCGTCCGATTGCCCCAAGGACATCGGATAAACCACTTACAACCAGAACCGCAGGATTAAGTAACACAAATCACACACACAACATTTTAGCAGCGGAAATCTTATTACCAAATTTTACAGGTTACAAAAATTTTACAATATTTTATCAGAGTGATTACAAGAGTATAAGTTTGAAATATATGCTAGCTCAAATGACCATCCTCAGCAAGAAGATAAAGACGGGGTATACTTATATAAGAAGGTCGAGCCCACCGGCACTTAACACCATCACAGCAGCACAAAGCTATGACCTGAAAAACAACAGGGAATAAAACCCTGAGTATGGAATTACTCAGCAAGACTTACCCGACTAAAGAAAAAGACTCTCAAGGATATGCTGGATTTAGGAATCAAGGAGAGGCTTTAACAAGAATCGACTTAGATACTTTTGCAGAAATAGCTTACTAAAGTGAGTCCTTACTTTCAATATTTTAACGCCAGATTAAGTATTAATATACTCTGTTTGCATCTGGTCTAATTTCACCATCTCATCAATACAACATCATTTTTATTATGAGGTTCACATCCTGACTTAGGTTGTAGGGCAGTGACCAAGTCTTCATAACCGCGAAGGTATGACAATCCGAATCGATTATACTCAGCTGAGGATCTCCGATCACACGACATATGTAGCACTTAACCCTTGCATATGTCAACCCGCCACCGGGGTTCTTAAGACCAGATCAGGTTCACGCGAACCGAGAGCACAGATACACCACCGTCCAGCCTCTTGCCACGGAGGGTACACGCTACTCTCGCCACCGCTCCACGCCCATTCCGTGTTATCTTATTCTGGCCTTAGTCTGCCTGAGGCAAAGCTTACCCATGACAAGGCATGTGACCAGTTAAAGGGTCCTCGATCATCAAGCCTACATACGCATCCAATCCTTAATCAACCTAGGTAGAACATCACCTGTTCCTAGCCCAAGTTCCGATTTAAGTACTTCCATCCTTAGGATTGTTTGTGTTCCTTAGGATGAAAAGAGCATCACAAGGAACTTTGCAGTAAGATCCCACCATGCTCCCAATGAAAATATATTCTTGCAGGTAGAAGCCATCCTTCCTCAGGGTAACCCCTGAGCTAGGCAGTATTGCAAAAGACAACCTCTATCCACAAGATCTAAGCAGGGCTAAGCATTTTTGTAAATCATATTTTTGATACTTCATCGGAAGTATCTATAAAGGTATGGATATCAAGGAAGGCAATGCATCAAAGGGTTTCAAGCAACTCCTATAAACCTAATGCACATTTCACTAGACTTAAAGTGTGCAAAAAATTATTTAAAAACACAAGGAAGGGGTTGCATGCACCGGGGCTTGCCTGGGATAAACACTACGTTAGTGTTGTTAGACGACGTCCGCTTGACGATCATCTTCAGGTTTGTCCGTCAGCATCATCCTGTGGAGTAGCCCGCGCTTGGGGTCAACTTGGCTCATCTTCCGCATCACGCGATTAATTATCGTACCTAAATGATTTGCATAATGCACATGAATGCATATAAACAAGAATATCACAAACTAAATAAGGCTACACGACGGTGAAATAAACACCTAGCGGCGAGGCGTTGTATAATTTTATACGAAAATACTAGTTATCGACGTATGACTAAGCGCAATAATTATGCTTCTCGAACCTAACGCAAACATCACCAACCACAAACTATACACATGAAATACAATTAGCCTAATCACAACTTATCAATTAATTAATTAAATTCTAAACTTATCACTCGTTTTATAGATTATACTACATCGCTCATAAAGAACTAATTTAATTTTATTTCTCTCCTCACATATTTTACATATCAACAATTAATCAATTATTTCTTTATCGTAAATATACATACATCTATAGAAGTGATTAAAATATTTTATCATTACACAGGCCTACTCATATTCTACTCGGTACACTAATTCAACTGATTGACCGAAATAGCGAAATAATTTGCTCTAACTGAACCTGGCTCGATAATCGCAAGAACTGTGAAGTCGACGAGAGTTTCGTGACTTACGCAATTTATCGAGCACCTTAATGCGTATCGCACTAGCATATTAATTTATTCAACGATCGAACTATTCTGAATAATTTATCAGCTTACCGTTTCAGCAGCTGACTCGAAGCCGCAAGATCGGTAGCGATTTTCCGATCCAGGCAATTTGTCGAGCGCACGAAACGACGACGAGATCGGGATTAAGACCAAGCGAGCCGAGAGGGCGCGCAGTGAGCAGGAAAAAGACTCGACGCGGGAGTTTGACGCACACGCGAAGCTATCACCACCGACAACACGACGATGGCGATATGAGCGAACGCGAATCGGCGCGGGCTAAACACCGGACAACCATGGCAATGACTTGAGCGAGATCCAAACTAGAGCAGCAGCACACCGGCAAGCAGGGACGACTGGCGAACTCCGGTTTAGACGAATGGAATGCGACACAGGGAGCTGGTGCACGCGTAGGGACTCGATGACGGATAGCGGCCATGGATGACGTGCCGCCCGGACGGGCGAGCCAGGAGCAGCGGCTGGAACGGAGGGAGTTTGGCTGGGACTGGTCAGAGGGTCGCGACTCGCGCAAGGAGCAAGAAGGAAGACGCGGCAGAGGGGATTCAGGCGGGGTCGACGGCGTGGCTCCCATGGCCGAGCAGGGAGGAGAGCGTGCTGGGGAAAAAATAGAGTTGCAGAGAGATAGACACCGAGCTCAGCAGGAACCTAGGCGCGCACCCAGAAGAACAGAGTCACACGCATAGAGCCCGGCGGCCGAGCTCGGGGAAGAAGACGCAGGGCGCGCAGGTCCGTGACAAGGGGCGCCCGCGCGCGGCACCAGAGACCTACGGCCATGGAGATCCGAGCTGGGACTCGCGGCAAGACGGGAGGCCGAGCACGGTGAACTGCGGCTGATGCCATGGCACAGGGAGCTCGGAGCGAGCAGCACGCAGACACGGCTGGGCAGAGGGGCACCGAGCGCTAGAGCTGGACGCGGCAGGGGCACAGGAGCGTGCAGTGAGCTCAGTGCGGCAGGAGCTGGGAGGAGGCGCGCTGGCTGGAGGAGCTCCGGAGGAGAGAGGAGCGCTCGACGGTGGATTTGTAGACATCCAGGGGCGGCGGCTGTAGAAGATGAACACGACTGAAAAAATCTAAGAGAGAGAGAGAGCGACTGAGCTGGGAGATAGGATAGGAACGATAGACATTTTTTTCCTTTTTCAGATTTTTAATTTCAGGAAACCAACGAAGCTCACGCGGCCACGGCTCAAACAAAATCACACAACGTTGTGAAATATCAGAGGAGAAGAGGAGATAAGGAAGCTTGCGTGCTGGAGAAAAAAATTCAAGAACAGATAAGACCCATGCGCGGCGGTGGAAGGATTGGAACGTGAGAAGATTTTTACTTTTTTTCAGATTTTTTATTTCGAAAATCGCAGATATTTCGGATCAAGATTTCTAACGACGAGCAAAGAATCGATGCGCGATATAGCTGAAAGGGAATTAGGCTTACACCTAGTCCCTAATTAATTTTGGTGGTTGAATTGCCCAACACAAATCTTTGGACTAACTAGTTTGCTCTAGTGTATAAGATATACAGGTGACAAAGGTTCACACTTAGCCAATAAAAAGACCAAGTATTGGGTTCAACAAAAGAGCAAAGGGACAACCGAAGGCACCTCTGGTCTGGCGCACCGGACTGTCCGGTGTGCCACCGGACATGTCCGGTGCACCAGAGGATACACCGGACAGTGTCCGGTGCTCCCAGGAAGAGCGGCCTCAGGAACTCGCCAGCTTCGGGAATTCACTTCGGCTGCCTCGCTATAATTCACCGGACATGTCCGGTGTACACCGGACTATCCGGTGTAACAGCGGGGCAACGACTATTTTGGCGCCAACGGCTACTTGCGGCGCATTGAATGTGCGCCAGCGCGCGACCAGCGCGTGCAGAGGTCAGGCACGCCCATGCTGGCGCACCGGACACTCTACAGTACATGTCCGGTGCGCCACCGGACATCCAGGCGAGCCCAGAAGTCAGAGCTCCAACGGTCGAAACCCAACGGCTTTGGTGACGTGGCTGTCGCACCAGACATGTCCGGTGTGCACCGGACTATCCGGTGCGCCATTCGACAGACAGCCTCACCAAACGGCTAGTTTGGTGGTTGGGGCTATAAATACCCCCAACCACCCCACATTCAAGTCATCCAAGTTTTCCACTTCCCAACTACTTACAAGAGCTCTAGCATTCAATTCTAGACACACCAAAGAGATCAAATCCTCTCCAAATTCCACACAACGCCCTAGTGATTAGAGAGAGAGATTTGCTTGTGTTCTTTCGAGCTCTTGCGCTTGGATTGCTTTCTTCTTTCTTGATTCTTTCTTGCGATCAAACTCACTTGTAATTGAGGCAAGAGACACCAATCTTGTGGTGGTCCTTGTGAGGAACTTTGTGTTCCAAGTGATTGAGAAGAGAAAGCTCACTCGGTCCGAGGGACCGTTTGAGAGAGGGTAAGGGTTGAAAGAGACCCGGCCTTTGTGGCCTCCTCAACGGGGAGTAGGTTTGAGAGAACCGAACCTCGGTAAAACAAATCCGCGTGTCTCACTTCATTATTCGCTTGCGATTTGTTTTGCACCCTCTCTCGCGGACTCTATTATATTTCTAACGCTAACCCGGCTTGTAGTTGTGATTATTTTTGAGAATTTCAATTTCGCCCTATTCACCCCCCTCTAGGCGACTTTCAATTGGTATCAGAGCCCGGTGCTTCATTAGAGCCTAACCGCTCGAAGTGATGTCGGGAGATCACACCAAGAGGGAGATGGAGACCGGCGACAAGCCCACTGTCACACCCGGTTTTAGAAGGTAAACCGAATGCGAACCATGTACGTGCCAGGATCAGTTACTCACGTACACAGCAGTTACATAATATGGACATCATCACACAGTGCTCAAAATAGTATTAAAAGGAAAATTATAGTCGATTACATCGTACGTCTGAGACGTCCATATAGTCCTTACAATAAATCAAAGTGCGAAAACGAAACGTAGATAACTGCGGCCTTCACAGGCAGCCAACTGGGGGTTGCCGCTAACCCACACCTAGAACTCGTCGTAGTCTTGGAACTCCTTGAAGTCTCCTTCCACAGCTTCATCTTCTCCTGAGCAGTGGTTGCAATGCTGACAACCTGGGGGGGGGGGGTTGGTGTGTAGAGCAAGAGTGAGTACACATCAACATACTCAGCAAGTATCCTGTTTGGCTGTAGTGGACTAGCTTTATGTGGGGATAAGTCAAGCAGTTGCTTTTAGTTGGTCAAATTATTATTTACTAGTAGAAAGCCAGGTTTTAACATTAGCCCACGTTATTAGCCCGAAGTACCCTTTCCAAACGGAAAGAATACCACTTACCAGCACCATAGACATAACCAAAATCATCAGTCTCATTGCCACCTGTAAACCAAAATGTCTCTGATCAAGTACCACTAATCATTGGAGCTCCCTTGGCCGCTCATAACCGCGAGCACGGCTGATATATCAGTTTTCAAACACTCTGCAGAGGTTGTGCACTTTACCCACAAGCCGTGATCCCCTTTCTGCCCGGAGAGAGCTACTCCCCATTGACCACTACCTAGGTGGTCCAGCAGGGCATCACTACGTAGCCTTTACAAAGATTTCCCGGGGCTGTAGCCGCCCGTTAGGTTTCCTAAATGTACCTCCCCAAGGGGCAAATCAACCTTGGCAGAGCGAGCCGCATACACCGAGCCCCATTGACGGCACAACGGCTAAGCGAACTACACCCGGTTCCTCTAATTATTCAGCTAAGGGCGTCCCACTCCACCCTCATGGTTGCACTGTTTTCCCGGGCGATCATCCATAGAACAGGTCCTTACGGAGAGGCACTCGAGAAACCGCTCGAGCCCCCTTGAAGACCACAAGTATAACATCATAATAAGAGAGGGGAAAACAGCGTATCATATATAATCTCATCATGTTCATTGATTAGAGTTTGAGCAATAGCATAGAGCTAAATAATAATAATCCGACCCAAATAGGTAAACAAGGACATGGATAACAAAAGCTAGTCAATCCTTAAGTATAAATGTGTAATGCGGGAGGTGAATTAAAGAATGAATAGGACAGAGATAGGTCAAAGGACACTTGCCTCCACCAACCGACTGCTGCTCAGGGGCTTCTCCTGCGAGTTCTTCGGGCTCTCCAACCGGATCGTTCTCTAAGCGATTGCAAGCATACATACATCCATCCATTGAAATTAGGAAACCAACAATACACCATACAAGAGAACAAGTAGATTAAACATGCATAAAATATCACATACAATAATGAGTTTACCATGGTTAGAAAGAAATGAGAAAAGGTCTCGCGAGAGTTAAAGCTTATGCCCGAGACGCACTACGGGTTGGTGAATAACTAGACGTCACGTGTTCTAGTTCCAATTGGTTCTAACAAAAGAATTAGCTACATGCATTAATGTAAACGTGACCACTTTTAGTAGATTAACATTGAATAAGATAGACGATTAGCTATACAAATTAACTAACGTAACCAATTTCCAAATTGAGACTCCTATCTTATTAATATAAACAACGTGATTAGCGCATATAGGATACGGGGGGGGGGGGGGGGGTAGACGGGGCTAGGGGGTAGACGATCGTATCGCGAACACGCGCACGCGCAAAGCCACACTTAACGTGCCGCGAACGAGTCGTGCACGCGTCGGGGCCGTGCGCTGGCCGAGCTCGAGGCCGCACGCCGAAGGCACGCTGGGCCGAGCTCGAGGCCACGCCGAGGGCCGACACGACGCGAGCAAGGCACGGCGGGGCGAGCGGGCAAACATGCCAGGGCAAGCGAGCACGAGCGAGGACACGGTCGGGCGAGGCCGGGCGCGGGGCGACCGGGCCGGGGCGCGACGGGAGCGGCCGAGCCGGGGCACGGGGCGGCCGAGCCGGGGTCGGGGCAGGGCGGTTAGGCCGAGCGCGGGGGAGGGGCGGTTGAACCGGGGGGGGGGCCGAGCTCGCCAGGAGGCGGGCGGCCGAGCCGAGCGGGGGCGGTTGGGCCGGGGCCGGGGCGCGGGCGGCCGAGCCGGGGCCGGGGGCGGTTGGGCCGGGGCACGGGGCGGGCGGCCGAGCTCGCCGGGGCCGGGGCACGGGGCGGGCGGCCGAGCTCGCCGGGGCCGGGCGCGGCCGGGGGCGGCCGGGCGCGGGACGGGGCGGGGGCTCGCCGGAGCGGCCGAGGCGGAGCTGGCGCGGGGAGGGGCGGGGCGGGCGCGGCCGAGCGCGGCCGGGCACGGCGGCTCGCCGGAGCGCCGAGCGGACGGGGCCGGGCGAGCGCGCCATGGGCGCGGGGGAGGGCACCGACGAGAGGGGGAAGGAGGAGGGAGGGGAGGGAGGAGAGGGAAGCCTCACCGTGGGCGGGGAAGGGCAGCGCGGCGGCGCGTGGGGGAGGGAGCGGCGGCGGCGCGCTAGGGCAAGGGAGGGCGGCTGCGGCGCTAGGGCTAGGGAGAGGGAGAGAGAGAGAGGGGGAGGGAGGAAAATTTTGGGAAAAAAAAGAAAAGGGGAGGGGGGCGGTTGGGCCGGCTGGGCCCAAAGGGGGGAGGGGCGCGCGGTTGGGCCGCCGCGGGGCCCACGCGGGAAGGGGGGGGGGGGGGAAGGGGGCGGCTGGGCCGCCAGCTGGGCCGGCCGAAGGGGGGGGGGGGAGGCGGTTGGGCCAAAAGGGGAGAAGGGGGGAAGAGAGAGAAAAAAGAAAAAGGCTTTTCTTTTTCTAATTTCCATATTTTCTTATATACCTAATTCTTCAATTCACTCAACCACAAGCAAAAGAGTGCATAATCCGGCATGATGCGACAACCAAAAATAGCTCTAGGTTTTGCTTACACAAGATGTCGAGCTAATTCTCGCTATAACTTTTGGAAAAGATCAAGGCTTAGCGAGAACAAACGGGAAAAGGAAAGAGTAACGCCTGAATTTGGTGAGAGAAAGGAAGAAAAAATTCTACCCCCAAATTCAGGGCGTTACACCCACTACGAGCCACGAGAGCACTTCATCGGAAGAGTCCCGCACCAAGAGGAAGGAGAAGAAGAAGGACTCCTCCAAACGGAAGGAGAAAAGATCTTCTTCTTCACACCACAAGGAGAAGAAGGAGAAATCTTCTTCCCACAAGTCGCATCGGAAAGGCGACAAGCACAAGAGGATGAGGAAGGTGGTCTACTACGAGACCGACACTTCATCAACATCATCCTTCGACTCCGATGCGCCGTTCGTAACTTCTAAGCGCCAAGAGCGCAAGAAGCTTAGTAAGATCCCCTTACACTATCCTCGTACATCTAGACATACTCCATTACTTTCCGTTCCATTAGGCAAACCGCCAACCTTTGATGGCGAAGATTATGCTAGGTGGAGTGATTTAATGAAATTTCATCTAACCTCACTCCACAAAAGTATATGGAATGTTGTTGAGTTTGGAGCGCAGGTACCATCTGTAGGGGATGAAGACTATGATACGGACGAAGTGGCCCAAATCGAGCACTTCAACTCTCAAGCTACAACCATACTCCTCGCCTCTCTAAGCAAGGAGGAATACAACAAGGTGCAAGGGTTGAAGAATGCAAAGGAGATTTGGGACCTTCTCAAGACCACGCACGAGGGTGATGAACTCACCAAGATCACCAAGCGGGAAACGATCGAGGGGGAGCTCGGTCGTTTTCGTCTTCGCCAAGGGGAGGAGCCACAAGATATGTACAACTGGCTCAAAACCTTGGTGAACCAAGTGCGCAACCTCGGGAGCAAGAAATGGGATGACCACGAGGTGGTTAAGGTTATTTTGAGATCACTTATTTTCCTTAACCCCACTCAAGTTCAATTAATTCGTGGTAATCCTAGATACACACTAATGACTCCCGAGGAAGTTATCGGGAATTTTGTGAGCTTTGAATGTATGATCAAGGGCTCAAAGAAGATCAACGAGCTTGACGAACCCTCCACGTCCGAAGCACAACCGGTGGCATTTAAGGCGACGGAGGAGAAGAAGGAGGAGTCTACACCGAGTAGACAACCAATTGACGCCTCCAAGCTCGACAATGAGGAGATGGCTTTAATCATCAAAAGCTTTCGCCAAATCCTCAAGCAACGGAAGGGGAAGGACTACAAATCCCGTTCCAAGAAGGTTTGCTACAAGTGTGGTAAGCCCGTCACTTTATTGCTAAATGTCCATTATCAAGTGACAGTGACAGGGATAACGACAAGAAGGGCAAGAGGAGAGAAAAGAAGAGGTACCACAAGAAGAGGGGCGGCGATGCCCACGTGTGCCGCGAGTGGAACTCCGATGAGAGCTTCACCGACTCCTCCTCCGACGACGAGGACGCCGCCAACATCGCCGTCACCAAGGGACTCCTCTTCCCCAACGTCGGCCACATGTGCCTCATGGCAAAGGACGGCAAAAGGAAGAAGGTTAAATCTAAATCCTCCACTAAATATGAATCCTCTAGTGATGATAATGCTAGTGATGAGGAAAATAATTTGCGTACCCTTTTTGCCGACCTAAACATGCAACAAAAAGAAAAATTAAATGAATTAATTAGTGCCATCCATGAGAAGGATGATCTCTTGGACTCCCAAGAGGACTTCCTAATCAAGGAAAACAAAAAGCATGTTAAGGTTAAAAATGCTTATGCTCTACAAGTTGAAAAATGTGAAAAATTGTCTAGTGAGCTAAGCACTTGCCATGAGACTATTGACAACCTTAGAAATGAAAATGCTAGATTAATTGCTAAGGTTGATTCTCATGTTTGTATTGATTCAACTTCCAATCCTAGAATTGATAATGTTGATTTACTTGCTAGGATTGATGAGTTGAATATTTCTCTTGCTAGCCTTAGAGTAGAAAATGAAAATTTGATTGCTAAGGCTAAAGATGTTGATGTTTGCAATACTACTATTTCCGACCTTAGAACTAAGAATGATATGTTGCATGCTAAGGTTGTAGAACTAAAATCTTGCAAACCCTCTACATCTACCGTTGAGCACACTTCTATTTGTACTAGATGTAGAGATGTTGATATCAATGCTATTCATGATCACATGGCTTTAATTAAACAACAAAATGATCATATAGCATTATTAGATGCTAAAATTGCCGAGCATAACTTAGAAAATGAAAAGTTTAAATTTGCTAGAAGTATGCTCTATAATGGGAGACGCCCTGGCATCAAGGATGGCATTGGCTTCCAAAGGGGAGACAATGTCAAACTTAATGCCCCTCCTAAGAACTTGTCTAACTTTGTTAAGGGCAAGGCTCCCATGCCTCAGGATAACGAGGGTTACATTTTGTACCCTGCCGACTATCCTGAGAACAAAATTAGGAGAACTCATTCTAGGAAGTCTCACTCTAGCCCTAACTATGCTTTTATGTATAAGGGTGAGACATCTAGCTCTAGGCAACCAACCCGTGCTAAGTTGCTAGAAAGAAAACTCCTAGTGCATCAAATGATCATGTTATTTCATTCAAAACTTTTGATGCATCGTATGTGCTGACTAACAAATCCGGCAAAGTAGTTGCCAAGTTTGTTGGGGGCAAACACAAGGGCTCCAAGACTTGTGTTTGGGTACCCAAAGTTCTTGTTTCTAATGCCAAAGGACCCAAAACCGTTTGGGTACCTAAAATCAAGAACTAAAATTGTTTTGTAGGTTTATGCATCCGGGGGCTCAAGTTGGATACTCGACAGCGGGTGCACAAACCACATGACAGGGGAGAAGAGAATGTTCTCCTCCTACGAGAAAAATCAAGATCCCCAACGAGCTATCACATTCGGGGATGGAAACCAAGGTTTGGTCAAAGGTTTGGGTAAAATAGCTATATCTCCTGACCATTCCATTTCCAATGTTTTTCTTGTAGATTCTTTATATTACAATTTGCTTTCCGTATCTCAATTATGTCAAATGGGCTACAACTGTCTCTTTACTGATGTAGGTGTCACTGTCTTTAGAAGAAGTGATGATTTAATAGCATTTAAGGGTGTGTTAGAGGGTCAGCTATACTTAGTAGATTTTGATAGAGCTGAACTCGACACATGCTTAATTGCTAAGACTAACATGGGTTGACTCTGGCATCGCCGACTAGCCCATGTTGGAATGAAGAATCTTCACAAGCTTCTAAAGGGAGAACACATTTTAGGACTAACAAATGTTCATTTTGAGAAAGACAGGATTTGTAGCGCATGCCAAGCCGGGAAGCAAGTTGGCACTCATCATCCGCACAAGAACATCATGACAAGTGACAGGCCACTGGAGCTCCTACACATGGATTTATTCGACCTGATCGCTTACATAAGCATCAGCGGGAGTAAGTACTGTCTAGTTATTGTGGATGATTATTCTCGCTTCACTTGGGTGTTCTTTTTGCAGGAAAAATCTCATACCCAAGAGACCTTAAAGGGATTCTTGAGACGGGCTCAAAACGAGTTCGGCTTAAGGATCAAGAAAATTAGAAGCGACAACGGGACGGAGTTCAAGAACTCTCAAATTGGAGGCTTCCTTGAGGAGGAGGGCATCAAGCATGAGTTCTCTTCTCCCTACACCCCACAACAAAATGGTGTAGTGGAGAGGAAGAATCGAACTCTATTGGACATGGCAAGAACCATGCTTGATGAGTACAAGACACCGGATCGGTTTTGGGCCGAGGCGGTCAACACCGCCTGCTACGCCATCAACCGGTTATATCTACACCGAATCCTCAAGAAGACATCATACGAACTCCTCACCGGTAAAAAGCCCAACATTTCATATTTTAGAGTCTTTGGTAGCAAATGCTTTATTCTTATTAAAAGAGGTAGAAAATCTAAATTTGCTCCTAAGACTGTAGAAGGCTTTTTACTAGGATATGATTCAAACACAAGGGCATATAGAGTCTTTAACAAGTCCTCATGACTTGTTGAAGTTTCTTGTGACGTCGTGTTTGATGAGACTAACGGCTCTCAAGTAGAGCAAGTTGATCTTGATGAGATAGGTGAAGAACAGGCTCCGTGCATCGCACTTAGGAACATGTCCATTGGGGATGTGTGCCCTAAGGAATCCGAAGAGCCTCCAAATGCACAAGATCAACCATCCTCCTCCACGCAAGCATCTCCACCAACCCAAAATGAGGACGAGGCTCAAAATGATGAAGAAGAAGATCAAAGAGATGAGCCACCTCAAGATGACGGCAATGATCAAGGGGGAGATGCAAATGATCAAGACAAGGAGGATGAAGAGCCAAGGCCGCCACACCCAAGAGTCTACCAAGCAATACAATG
The DNA here is from genome assembly GCA_029449295.1 of Zea luxurians. Lineage (NCBI taxonomy): Eukaryota > Viridiplantae > Streptophyta > Magnoliopsida > Poales > Poaceae > Zea > Zea luxurians. Next base: position 1,073,166 of record JAOPSE010000203.1, on the reverse strand, counting down.
AGATCACCCCGTCGACACCATCCTCGGTGACATTCATAAGGGGGTAACTACTCGATCTCGTGTTGCACATTTTTGTGAGCATTACTCTTTTGTTTCCTCTATTGAGCCACACAGGGTAGAGGAAGCACTTCAAGATTCAGATTGGGTGATGGCGATGCAAGAGGAGCTCAACAATTTCACGAGGAACGAGGTATGGCATTTAGTTCCACGTCCTAACCAAAATGTTGTAGGAACCAAGTGGGTCTTCCGCAACAAGCAAGACGAGCATGGTGTGGTGACTAGGAACAAAGCTCGACTTGTGGCCAAGGGTTATTCCCAAGTCGAAGGTTTGGATTTCGGTGAAACCTATGCACCCGTAGTTAGGCTTGAGTCAATTCGCATATTATTAGCCTATGCTACTTACCATGGCTTCAAGCTTTACCAAATGGACGTGAAGAGTGCCTTCCTCAATGGACCAATCAAGGAGGAGGTCTATGTTGAGCAACCTCCCGGCTTTGAAGATAGTGAGTACCCTAACCATGTCTATAGGCTCTCTAAGGCGCTTTATGGGCTCAAGCAAGCCCCAAGAGCATGGTATGAATGCCTTAGAGATTTCCTTATTGCTAATGGCTTCAAATTCGGCAAGGTCGATCCTACTTTATTCACTAAAACTCTTGACAATGATTTGTTTGTATGCCAAAGTTATGTTGATGATATTATATTTGGGTCTACTAACGAATCTACGTGTGAAAAATTTAGTAGGATCATGACACAGAATTTCGAGATGTCTATGATGGGGGAGTTGAAGTATTTTCTAGGATTTCAAGTCAAGCAACTCCAAGAGGGCACCTTCATTTGCCAAACAAAGTACACTCAAGACATTCTAACCAAGTTTGGAATGAAGGATGCCAAGCCCATCAAGACACCCATGGGAACAAATGGGCATCTCGACCTCGACACGGGAGGTAAGTCCGTGGATCAAAAGGTATACCAGTCGATGATTGGTTCATTACTCTATTTATGTGCATCTTGACCGGACATTATGCTTTCCGTTTGCATGTGTGCAAGATTCAAAGCCGACCCTAAGGAATCACACCTTACGGCCGTAAAACGAATCTTGAGATACTTGGCTTATACTCCTAAGTTTGGGCTTTGGTACCCTCGGGGATCCACATTTGATTTGATTGGTTATTTGGATGCCGATTGGGCGCGGTGTAAGATTAATAGAAAGAGCACATCGGGGACTTGCCAGTTCTTGGGAAGATCTCTGGTGTCTTGGGCTTCAAAGAAGCAAAATTCGGTCGCTCTTTCTACCGCCGAAGCCGAATATATTGCCGCAGGTCACTGTTGCGCGCAATTGCTTTGGATGAGGCAAACCCTGCGGGACTACGGTTACAAGCTAACCAAAGTTCCTCTTCTATGTGATAATGAGAGTGCAATCCGCATGGCGGATAATCCCGTTGAGCATAGCCGCACTAAACACATAGCCATTCGGTATCATTTTCTTAGGGATCACCAACAAAAGGGGGATATCGAGATTGCATATATTAATACTAAAGATCAATTAGTCGATATCTTTACCAAGCCACTTGATGAACAATCTTTTACCAAACTTAGGCATGAGCTCAATATTCTTGATTCCAGGAACTTCTTTTGCTAATTTGCACACATAGCTTATAAATATACCTTTGATCATGTCTCTTTTATATGCTATGACTAATATGTTTTCAAGTGTATTTCAAACCGAGTCATAGGTATATTGAAAGGGAATTGGAGTCTTCGGCGAAGATAAAGGCTTCCACTCCACTACTCATCCTTCGCCGTCGCTCCGCATCACTCTCCGGCTTTGGTATAATCTTCACTCATTTATTTATGACCAAAGGGGGAGAAAGTACTTAACGGGCCTATATTTCATTCCAAGTATCCATTTTTGGCGATTCATGCCAAAGGGGGAGAAAGTATTGGGCCCAAAGCAAAAGGACCGCACCACCACCCTAATTTTTAAATTAATGATTTTCAATTGGCCAATTTCAAATTGGTATCTCTTTGTGTTCTAAAGGGGGAGCAAGTAGTATTTTCAAAATTGATATCTTGAAACCCTCTTGAGCCTAAGAGGAGAATTTATTTGAGGGGGAGTTTTGTTTTTTAGTCAAAGGAAAAAGCATTTGAAACAAGGGGAGAAAATTTTCAAATCTTATAAATGCTTCTCAAAATCTTACTCATTTACCTTTGACTATCTTGCAAAAAGACTTTGAAAAGAATTTACAAAAGAATTTGCAAAAACAAAACTTGTGGTGCAAGCGTGGTCCAAAATGTTAAAAATAAAGAAACAATCCATGCACATCCAGTAAGTAACATTAATTGGCTTAATTCAAAGCAACCTTTGCACTTACATTATGCAAACTAGTTCGTTTATGCACTTTTATATTTGCTTTGGTTTGTGTTGGCATCAATCACCAAAAAGGGGGAGATTGAAAGGGAATTAGGCTTACACCTAGTCCCTAATTAATTTTGGTGGTTGAATTGCCCAACACAAATCTTTGGACTAACTAGTTTGCTCTAGTGTATAAGATATACAGGTGCCAAAGGTTCACACTTAGCCAATAAAAAGACCAAGTATTGGGTTCAACAAAAGAGCAAAGGGACAACCGAAGGCACCTCTGGTCTGGCGCACCGGACTGTCCGGTGTGCCACCGGACATGTCCGGTGCACCAGAGGATTCCATCTCAAACTCGCTACCTTCGGGAAATTCGAGAGGCAACTCCACTATAATTCACCGGACTGTCCGGTGTACACCGGACAGTGTCCGGTGCTCCCAGGAAGAGCGGCCTCAGGAACTCGCCAGCTTCGGGAATTCACTTCAGCTGCCTCGCTATAATTCACCGGACATGTCCGGTGTACACCGGACTGTCCGGTGTAACAGCGGGGCAACGACTATTTCGGCGCCAACGGCTACCTGCGGCGCATTGAATGCGCGCCAGCGCGCGACCAGTGCGCGCAGAGGTTAGGCACGCCCATGCTGGCGCACCGGACACTCTACAGTACATGTCCGGTGCGCCACCGGACATCCAGGCGGGCCCAGAAGTCAGAGCTCCAACGGTCGAAACCCAACGGCTTTGGTGACGTGGCTGTCGCACCGGACATGTCCGGTGTGCACCGGACTGTCCGGTGCGCCATTCGACAGACAGCCTCACCAAACGGCTAGTTTGGTGGTTGGGGCTATAAATACCCCCAACCACCCCACATTCAAGTCATCCAAGTTTTCCACTTCCCAACTACTTACAAGAGCTCTAGCATTCAATTCTAGACACACCAAAGAGATCAAATCCTCTCCAAATTCCACACAACGCCCTAGTGATTAGAGAGAGAGATTTGCTTGTGTTCTTTCGAGCTCTTGCGCTTGGATTGCTTTCTTCTTTCTTGATTCTTTCTTGCGATTAAACTCACTTGTAATTGAGGCAAGAGACACCAATCTTGTGGTGGTCCTTGTGAGGAACTTTGTGTTCCAAGTGATTGAGAAGAGAAAGCTCACTCGGTCCGAGGGACCGTTTGAGAGAGGGTAAGGGTTGAAAGAGACCCGGCCTTTGTGGCCTCCTCAACGGGGAGTAGGTTTGAGAGAACCGAACCTCGGTAAAACAAATCCGCGTGTCTCACTTCATTATTCGCTTGCGATTTGTTTTGCACCCTCTCTCGCGGACTCTATTATATTTCTAACGCTAACCCGGCTTGTAGTTGTGATTATTTTTGAGAATTTCAGTTTCGCCCTATTCACCCCCCCTCTAGGCGACTTTCAATAGCAAAAGGCTATACACATTATTCCCTCGGATCACAAAACGGAGAGTTCGAGGTTTATGATTCTGACGACATTTCGTTTGGATAGTTTTCGTGACTGTTTCGGGCAACACAGAAACAGACTGGGTATTGGATACATTATTTGAGACAACACTAGTTTCGTCGATCTCGGATAAAAATTTATTCGATGTCTAGGCACAGTTGATTTTATTATTTTACCGAGTGTGCTAAAAAATAAATTAGATCATCGCCTCGCGCACGATTTTTTTCTCGGACAGTGCGCGATTTAGATTATTTTGCTCCGAACATTTCTATCGTCGAGTTCAAAATAAATTTGTTTGGGATAAAAAGGCGTAGAATGAGGGCGAGCTTCTGAATTCGGATTCGCGCGACGATGAATTTTAGTTAATCATCGGACGCACCGATTTTCGGAACACGACGTTCCGAACATCACGAAAATTTCGGAAGAGCCCGGATAGACGAAAAATAAAAATGATGTCGTACTCGCGACAGATGAAACAGACGCGATATTAAAATCGCGATACACAAAGAAGATTAAAATTTAACATCTGTTTCATTCACTGATATTACGTACTTAAATCCACACTCGTTGTCGAGCGGAATATAAACACCAGGGGTGTTACAGAAACCTACACAACACACCACACCAGCATCACTGACTAACCAGATCCTCCACCATAGGTACCACATAAACACAAGCCTGCTAGGATATATAGTACCTGGGGAGCTGAGTTCTTAAAAACATCATTCTCTACGATGAATTCGTCCCCTTCCATGATAACTGTTGCACTGCTCAGTGTCCCTGCGCCAATCGCTCCTGATGGCTGGTGAGAGAACAGATGCGGAATATGTGAGGGGTATTCAGAAAAAAAATACAAGAGGAGAAAATCCTGGTACAAGAACTTTACATGATCACATTCAATTATGTGAAGGGTATTCAGAAAAGCTACCTGAGTGTGTTTGATGCAAGTCGTAGTCCTGTTGTTCCAACAGATCACAGTGTCCTTTATCGAAGATCCACACAAGGTGATGAAGTTCTTGGTCCTAGGAATGCGCACCTGCTGCCGGTGCACACCAGGACTGATCCTGATGACGGTGCCCACTTGGTTGTTCGGCGGAACAGCATCCACGGTGTCCTGAACGCTTGCGAATGAGACGACCCCATCATAACAAAGGACTACTACCTCAGGAGACGCAACAAGCAGAACCCTCCTATCCCCCATCGCTCCTTATTTTCTTCCGAGTCTTTGGTCGTTGAAACTTTCTGGCCTATACAGATGTTGGAAGGATCTGGTTTTTATGAAGCCTAATCTTCCAATACTCTACTCTATGAAGACTGATCTTTCGATTCTGAAGCACACGATAACTGTTGCACATCACACATTTTAGAAGCTGCTCTTAGCTTTTGTCGTATGCAATGGCATCTCTCCATAGAGTAAATTCTAGCAAGCAACCAAAAAGTGAAATGTGTGTGCTCTGTAATAAATTCAGTTTTGTATTAGTTTTAAAATGTCGTGCTCTGAAACTATTAAATATGTGTGCTCTTCACTAAAAATTCAGTTCTAAAACAAAAAAAAATTAATTCTGAAATAAAATAAATGTCTGTGCACCTCAAAAATTCAGTTCTGAAACAAAAGAAATGTGTGTGCAACTCAAAAATCCAGTTCTGAAATGTGTGCTCCTAACAAATTCAGTTATCTAGCAAAACTCTTGAACCTCTAAAAATGTGTGTATTCCTCACAAATTGCGAAAAAATGGTCTTGACAAACAAGACCCAGCCAAAGAGAAGCAAACCAGCTGATGTTGCAAAGAAAATAGACAAATCCTTTTAGTTGCAGTGTCTATTGAATGCTCAGATAGAAGAGATATGGTTCTATATAGTTACATTAAATAGGAGTATGATTAATGGTTGGTCATTTCACATTATTTTCTTGAAGTTAACACTTCCTTGTTCTCGCACAGGGCATGCTGATAATTATTGCAAAATAGAGGGAGTAAGATCAAGATAGCAAGGATATGCAGTGTCAACTAATTAATTTTGTCTATATATATTTGCAGACTTGTAGTCATGTAAGCTATGCACATGCATGAACTAACTCATCTAGGAACTACATAGGTCCATGTATTATGTGCTTGTGAAATGTGAATCATTAGCCTTGTCAAGTAACAATCCAATTTCATTTCTGGCCTAGATGCATATTATCCAATGACTTTCAGAGTCCAGATGGAACTCAAATTCACCTGAACATTTGCACAGCTGATCACAGTGTTATAACTTATAACGATTGATTTCAACAAAATAAGGGGGCATGTCGATTAAAAAATAAGAAGAAAAACATAGATAAAGTTTGCATAAAGAGGTACACATGGAAATGTCGTTATGAAAAAAGTTAAATTATATGAAGAAAAGGTAAATATACTCCTAGTATCAACAATTCAACATAGAAGGGTTGCCAGCTATGAAACCTAAACAAGATAGAATAGAAATCAACCTACATAAGTAGTACTTGATAATTCTTTGGAGTCATCCGAATGGGAGTTGCAAAAGTATTGGCAGATTCATCTCATCCAGTCTCGCCCCTAGCAGCAAATATGCCACTTCTTGTCATTTCCTTCCACTTGGGAGCTGAGCATGGTTTCCTGAAGGGGAAAAGGGAACGGGGGAACGACTTGGTGAGCCACGGGTCCCTTCATCTATAGAACTTGACAAAACATAGACAAATCATGAGCCTTGTGATCAACACAGATTCACCGATTGCGTACCAAAGCTGGATTAGTTGTTTAAATAGTGCGATTGATCTTGGATGAAACTATCTATGCAACTCATCTTCAGCATACCTTAGGGAAGAAATTTGAAGGATGTGGTCATTTTTTAATAATCCAAGTCTCCAACATAGTTGGTGACTGCATTGAATCCTAAATTAAAATCAAGAAAAATGCAAGCATACAGAATTATAGATCAAGTTGAGAATATACCTATGATCTAAAAGGCCTTTCCACTAAGCCAAAGGCTTGACACAGTGGTGAAAGGCCTTTCCACTGAGCCAAAGGTCCTGGGTTCGATGCAATTTCTCTAAAAAATACAGGGTTAAGGCTTGCCTTGGTTATTCCTTCCCTAGACCCCACTTAAGTGGGAACAATTAGTACTGGATCTGTCCTTTTTAAATTATCTAGCAGTGCAAGATCAACATTGAGGAAACAACCAAACATATCTTCCAATGCTCGACAGTAAAGAACCTTTGTTTTCAGCAAATGTTGATAGCTTACGTGATGGAATGAACAAATATTAATTCGCAAATAACAAATAGAATAGCATCCATAGCATGTACCTCCTTCATAATTTAGATATTCAGTGACACAAATGGTCTTTATCATTGTCCAATTTTCACCAGTTCCTTGTAGTGTTGAAGGAAACATGATCTGAAAGCACCTTCAAATCAATAAGCATTTCTCAAAAAAGAGTGCTTGCAAGAAATGAGAGTTCGCAAGTGCCACAAACATAGTATTGAAATATTACTGTTAAAATCATTGATGTTGCTGATAATGCATTTAGTGGGGGTGAAAGTCGCCTAGAGGGGGGGTGAATAGGGCGAAACTGAAATTTACAAAAATAATCACAACTACAAACCGGGTTAGCGTTAGAAATATAAACGAGTCCGCGAGAGAGGGCGCAAAACAAATCGCAAGCAAATGAAGAGTGTGACACGCGGATTTGTTTTACCGAGGTTCGGTTCTCGCAAACCTACTCCCCGTTGAGGAGGCCACAAAGGCCGGGTCTCTTTCAACCCTTCCCTCTCTCAAACGGTCCCTCGGACCGAGTGAGCTTTTCTTCTTCTCAATCAAACGGGAACAAAACTTCCCCGCAAGGGCCACCACACAATTGGTGCCTCTTGCCTTGGTTACAATTGAGTCTTGATCACAAGAACAAGTGAGAAAGAAAGAAAGCGATCCAAGCGCAAGAGCTCAAAAGAACACGGCAAATCTCTCTCGCTAGTCACTAAATGCTTGAGTGGAATTGGAGAGGATTTGATCTCTTTGGTGTGTCTAGAATTGAATGCCTAGCTCTTGTAAGTGGTTGGGAGTTGGAAAACTTGGATGCAATGAATGGTAGGGTAGTTGGGGTATTTATAGCCCCAACCACCAAACTTGACCGTTGGCTGGAGGCGTCTGTTCGATGGCGCACCGGACAGTCCGGTGCACACCGGACAGTCCGGTGCCCCTGCCACGTCATCAATGCCGTTGGATTCTGACCGTTGGAGCTTCTGATTTCTGGGCCCTCCTGGGTGTCCGGTGCACACCGGACATGTACTGTTTGATGTCCGGTGCACCGGTATGGGCACGCCTGACGACTGCGCGCGCAGAACGCGCATTAAATGCGCCGCAGGGAGCCGTTGGCGCCGAAATAGCCGTTGCTCCACTGGCACACCGGACAGTCCGGTGCACACCGGACAGTCCGGTGAATTTTAGCGGAGCGGCTGCCGCGCGAACCCGAGGCTGGCGAGTTCCGGGGACCGCGCTTCCTTGGAGCACCGGACATGTCCGGTGCACACCGGACAGTCCGGTGAATTATAGTGCGCCGGCTTCCGAGAATTCCCGAAGGCGAAGAGTTTGAAGTCGGAGTCCTCTGGTGCACCGGTGGCGCACCGGACATTGTCCGGTGTACACCGGACAGTCTGGTGCCCCCACCAGAGGTGCCTTCGGTTGCCTCATTGCTCCTTAGTCGAATCCAAAACTTGATCTTTTTATTGGCTAAGTGTGAACCTTTTGCACCTGTATAACTTATGCACTAGAGCAAACTAGTTAGTCCAATATTTGTGTTGGGTAATTCAACCACCAAAATTATTTGGGGACTAGGTGTAAGCCTAATTCCCTTTCAATCTCCCCCTTTTTGGTGATTGATGCCAACACAAACCAAAGCAAATATAGAAGTGCATAATTGAACTAGTTTGCATAATGTAAGTGCAAAGGTTGCTTGGAATTGAGCCAATATAGATACTTATATGATGCGCATGGATTGTTTTCTTGTTTTTGACATATTGGACCACATTTGCACCATAAGTTTTGTTTTTGCAAACTCTTTTGTAAATTCTTTTCAAAGTCATTTTGCAAGATAGTCAAAGGTAAATGAATAAGATTTTGCAAAGCATTTTCAAGATTTGAAATTTTCTTCCTTTGTTCAAATGCTTTTCCTTTGACTAAACAAAACTCCCCCTCAAATAAGGTCTCCTCTTAGTGTTCAAGAGGGTTTTAAGACATCAATTTTGAAAATACTAGTTGCTCCCCCTTTAGAACACAAAGAGATACCAATTTTGAAATTTACCAATTTAAAGTCATCAAATTTATAAAATTAGGTGGTGGTGCGGTCCTTTTGCTTTGGGCTCATATTTTCTCCCCCTTTGGCATGAATCGCCAAAAACGGAATTATTAGAGCCCAATGAAGTTCTTTCTCCCCTTTTGGTCATGAAATGAATGAGTGAAGATTATACCAAAGTTGGAGAGATGATGCGGAGCAACGGCAAAGAATGAGTAGTGGAGTGGAGTGGAAGCCTTGTCTTTGCCGAAGACTCCAATTCCCTTTCAATATACCTATGACTTGGTTTGAAATACACTTGAAAACACATTAGTCATAGCATATATAAAAGAGACATGATCAAAGGTATATTTATGAGCTATGTGTGCAAGACTAGCAAAAGAAATTCCTAGAATCAAGAATATTGAGCTCATGCCTAAGTCTGGTAAAAGATTGTTCATCAAGTGGCTTGGTAAAGATATCGGCTAATTGATCTTTAGTGTTAATGTAAGAAATCTCGATATCCCCCTTTTGTTGGTGATCCCGAAGAAAATGATACCGAATGGCTATGTGTTTAGTGCGGCTATGCTCGACGGGATTGTCGGCCATTTTGATTGCACTCTCATTATCACATAGCAAGGGGACTTTGGTTAATTTGTAACCGTAGTCCCGCAGGGTTTGCCTCATCCAAAGCAATTGCGCGCAACAATGGCCTGCGGCAATGTACTCGGCTTCGGCGGTAGAAAGAGCGACCGAATTTTGCTTCTTTGAAGCCCAAGACAATAAGGATCTTCCCAAGAACTGGCAAGTCCCCGATGTGCTCTTCCTATTAATCTTACACCCCGCCCAATCGGCATCCGAATATCCAATCAAATCAAAAGTGGATCCCCGAGGGTACCAAAGCCCAAACTTAGGAGTATAAGCCAAATATCTCAAGATTCGTTTCACGGCCGTAAGGTGGGATTCCTTAGGGTCGGCTTGGAATCTTGCACACATGCATACGGAAAGCATAATGTCCGGTCGAGATGCACATAAATAAAGCAATGAACCAATCATCGACCGATATACCTTTTGATCCACGGACTTACCTCCCGTGTCGAGGTCGAGATGCCCATTAGTTCCCATGGGTGTCTTGATGGGCTTGGCATCCTTCATTCCAAACTTGCTTAGAATGTCTTGAGTATACTTCGTTTGGCTAATGAAGGTGCCCTCTTGGAGTTGCTTGACTTGGAATCCTAGAAAATACTTCAACTCCCCCATCATAGACATCTCGAATTTTTGTGTCATGATCCTACTAAATTCTTCACATGTAGATTTGTTAGTAGACCCAAATCTAATATCATCAACATAAATTTGGCATACAAACAAATCATTGTCAAGAGTTTTAGTGAATAAAGTAGGATCGGCCTTGCCGACTTTGAAGCCATTTGCAATAAGGAAATCTCTAAGGCATTCATACCATGCTCTTGGGGCTTGCTTGAGCCCATAAAGCGCCTTAGAGAGCCTATAAACATGGTTAGGATACTCACTGTCTTCAAAGCCGGGAGGTTGCTCAACATAGACCTCCTCCTTGATTGGTCCATTGAGGAAGGCACTCTTTACGTCCATTTGATAAAGCTTGAAGCCATGGTAAGTAGCATAGGCCAATAATATACGAATTGACTCAAGCCTAGCTACGGGTGCATAGGTTTCACCAAAGTCCAAACCTTCGACTTGTGAATACCCCTTGGCCACGAGTCGAGCTTTGTTCCTTGTCACCACACCATGCTCGTCTTGCTTGTTGCGGAAGACCCACTTGGTTCCTACAACATTTTGATTAGGACGTGGAACCAAATGCCATACCTCATTCCTTGTGAAATTGTTGAGCTCCTCTTGCATCGCCATCACCCAATCCGAATCTTGTAGTGCTTCCTCTACCCTGTGTGGCTCAATAGAGGAAACAAAAGAGTAATGCTCACAAAAATGTGCAACACGAGATCGAGTGGTTACCCCCTTATGAATGTCGCCGAGGATGGTGTCGACGGGGTGATCTCGTTGTATTGCTTGGTGGACTCTTGGGTGTGGCGGCCTTGATTGTTCATCCTTCTTGTCTTTATCATTTGCATCTCCCCCTTGATCGTTGCCGTCATCTTGAGGAGGCTCATCTTCTTGATCTTCTTGTTCAATATCTTGAGCCTTATCCTCAACTTGAGTTGGTGGAGATGCTTGCGTGGAGGAGGATGGTTGATCTTGTGCATGTAGAGGCTCTTCGGATTCCTTAGGATACACATCCCCAATGGACATGTTCCTTAGCGCTATGCATGGAGCCTGTTCTTCACCTATCTCATCAAGATCAACTTGCTCTACTTAAGAGCCGTTAGTCTCATCAAACACAACGTCACAAGAAACTTCAACAAGTCCTGAGGACTTGTTAAAGACTCTATATGCCCTTGTGTTTGAGTCATATCCTAGTAAAAAGCCTTCTACAGTTTTAGGAGCAAATTTAGATTTTCTACCTCTTTTAACAAGAATAAAGCATTTGCTACCAAAAACTCTAAAATATGAAATATTTGGCTTTTTACCGGTTAGGAGTTCATAAGATGTCTTCTTGAGGATTCGATGAAGATATAACCGGTTGATGGCGTAGCAGGCGGTGTTGACTGCTTCCGCCCAAAACCGATCCGGTGTCTTGTACTCATCAAGCATGGTTCTTGCCATGTCCAATAGAGTTCGATTCTTCCTCTCCACTACACCATTTTGTTGTGGAGTGTAGGGAGAAGAGAACTCATGCTTGATGCCCTCCTCCTCAAGGAAACCTTCGATTTGAGAGTTCTTGAACTCCGTTCCATTGTCGCTTCTAATTTTCTTGATCCTTAAGCCGAACTCATTTTGAGCCCGTCTCAAGAATCCCTTTAAGGTCTCTTGGGTATAAGATTTGTCCTGTAAAAAGAACACCCAAGTGAAGCGAGAATAATCATCCACAATTACAAGACAATACTTACTACCACCGATGCTTATGTAAGCGATCGGGCCGAATAGATCCATGTGTAGGAGCTCCAGTGGCCTGTCGGTAGTCATGATGTTTTTGTGTGGATGATGGATGCCAACTTGCTTCCCGGCTTGACATGCGCTACAAATCCTGTCTTTCTCAAAATGAACATTGGTTAGTCCTAAAATGTGTTCCCCCTTTAGAAGCTTGTGAAGATTCTTCATTCCAACATGGGCTAGTCGGCGGTGCCAGAGCCAACCCAAGTTAGTCTTAGCAATCAAGCAAGTGTCAAGTTCAGCTCTATCAAAATCAACTAGGTATAGCTGACCCTCTAACACTCCCTTAAATGCTATTGAATCATCACTTCTTCTAAAGACAGTAACACCTATATCAGTAAAAAGACAGTTGTAGCCCATTTGACATAATTGGGATACGGAAAGCAAGTTGTAATCTAAAGAATCTACAAGAAAAACATTGGAAATAGTATGGTCAGGAGATATAGCAATTTTACCCAAACCTTTGACCAAACCTTGATTTCCATCCCCGAATGTGATAGCTCGTTGGGGATTTTGGTTTTTCTCATATGAGGAGAACATCTTTTTCTCCCCTGTCATGTGGTTTGTGCACCCGCTGTCGAGTATCCAACTTGAGCCCCCGGATGCATAAACCTACAAAACAAGTTTAGTTCTTTGTTTTAGGTACCCAAACGGTTTTGGGTCCTTTGGCATTAGATACAAGAACTTTGGGTACCCAAACACAAGTCTTGGAGCCCTTGTGTTTGCCCCCAACAACTTTGGCAACTACCTTGCCGGATTTGTTAGTTAAAACATAAGATGCATCAAAAGTTTTAAATGAAATGGCATGATCATTTGATGCATTAGTAGTTTTCTTTCTAGGCAACTTGGCACGGGTTGGTTGCCTAGAACTAGATGTCTCACCCTTATACATAAAAGCATGGTTAGGGCCAGAGTGAGACTTCCTAGAATGAATTTTCCTAATCTTGCTCTCAGGATAGCCGGCAGGGTACAAAATGTAACCCTCGTTATCCTGAGGCATGGGAGCCTTGCCCTTGACAAAGTTAGATAAGTTCTTTGGAGGGGCATTAATTTTGACATTGTCTCCCCTTTGGAAGCCAATGCCGTCCTTGATGCCGGGGCGTCTCCCATTATAGAGCATGCTTCTAGCAAGTTTAAATTTTTCATTTTCTAAGTCATGCTCTCTAATCTTAGCATTAAGTTGTGCTATGTGATCATTTTGTTTTTTAATTAAGGCTAGGTGATCATGGATAGCATCAACATTAATATCTCTACATCTAGTACAAATAGAAACATGTTCAATATTAGATGCAGAGGGTTTGCAAGATTTTAGTTCAATAACCTTAGCATGTAATATTTCATTCTCATCTCTAAGGTTAGAAATGCAAATATCAAAATCTCTAGCCTTAGCAAGCAATTTTTCTTTCTCATCTCTAAGGCTAGCAAGAGAAACATTCAACTCATCAATTCTAGCAAGTAAATCAATATTATCATCTTTAGAATTGGAAGTTGAATCAATACAAACATGAGAGTCAACCTTAGCATTTAATTTCTCATTCTCTTTTCTAAGGTTGGCAATAGTGTCATGGCAGGTGCTTAGCTCACTAGATAATTTGTTACATTTTTCTACCTCTAGAGCGTAAGCATTTTTAACCTTAACATGTTTCTTGTTTTCCTTGATTAGGAAGTCCTCTTGGGAGTCCAAGAGATCATCCTTTTCATGGATGGCACTAATTAGTTCATTCAATTTTTCCTTTTGTTCCATGTTAAGGTTAGCAAAAAGAATGCGCAAGTGATCCTCCTCATTTTTATCATCATCCTCATCACTAGATGTTTCATATTTAGTGGAGGACCTTGATTTTACCTTCTTTTTGCCGTCCTTGGCCATGAGACACTTGTGGCCGACGTTGGGGAAGAGAAGGCCTTTGGTGACGGCGATGTTGGCGGCGTCCTCGTCGTCGGAGGAGTCGCTTGAGCTTTCGTCGGAGTCCCACTCCCGACAAACATGGGCATCGCCGCCCTTCTTCTTGTAATACTTCTTCTTCTTCTCCTTTCTTCTTCCCTTCTTGTCGTTGCCCCTGTCACTGTCACTAGACATAGGACACTTTGCAATAAAGTGACCGGGCTTACCACACTTGTAGCAAACCTTCTTGGAACGGGATTTGTAATCCTTCCCCTTCCGTTGCTTGAGGATTTGCCGAAAGCTTTTGATGATTAGGGCCATCTCCTCATTGTCGAGCTTGGAGGCGTCAATCGGTTGTCTACTTGGTGTAGACTCTTCCTTCTTCTCCTCCGTTGCCTTGAAGGCCACTGGTTGCGCCTCGGATGTGGAAGGCTCGTCAAGCTCGTTGATCTTCTTCGAGCCCTTAATCATGCATTCAAAGCTTACAAAATTCCCGATAACTTCCTCGGGGGTCATTAGTGGATATCTAGGATTACCACGAATTAATTGTACTTGAGTGGGGTTAAGGAAAATAAGTGCTCTTAAAATAACCTTAACCACTTCGTGGTCATCCCATTTTGCGCTCCCGAGGTTGCGCACTTGGTTCACCAAGGTCTTGAGCCGGTTGTACATATCTTGAGGCTCCTCCCCTTGGCGAAGACGGAAGCGACCGAGCTCCCCCTCGATCGTTTCCCGCTTGGTGATTTTTGTGAGTTCATCACCCTCGTGCGCCGTCTTGAGTAGGTCCCAAATCTCCTTTGCGTTCTTCAACCCTTGTACTTTGTTGTATTCCTCCTTGCTTAGTGAGGCAAGGAGAATGGTTGCGGCTTGGGAGTTGAAGTGCTCGATTTGGGCCACTTCGTCCGTGTCGTAGTCCTCATCCCCTACAGATGGTACCTGTACACCATACTCAACAACATCCCATATACTTTTGTGGAGAGAGGTTAGATGAAATCGCATTAAATTACTCCACATAGCATAATCTTCACCGTTAAAAGTTGGTGGTTTGCCTAATGGGACGGAAAGTAAAGGTGTATGTTTCGGAATGCGAGGGTAGCGTAGAGGAATCTTACTATACTTCTTACGCTCTTAGCGTTTAGAAGTGACGGATGTCGCGTCGGAGCCGGAGGTGGATGTCGATGAAGTGTCGGTCTCGTAGTAGACCACCTTCCTCATCCTCTTGTGCTTGTCCCCACTCCGATGCGGCTTGTGAGAAGAAGATTTTTCCTTCTTCTCCTTGTGGTGAGAAGAGGAAGATCTTTTCTCCTTTCGCTTGGAGGAGTTCTTCTTCTTCTCCCTTCTCTTGGTGCGGGACTCTTCCGATGAAGTGCTCCCTTGGCTTGTAGTGGGCTTGTTGTCGCCGGTCTCCATCTCCCTCTTGGTGTGATCTCCCGACATCACTTCGAGCGGTTAGGCTCTAATGAAGCACCGGGCTTTGATACCAATTGAAAGTCGCCTAGAGGGGGGGTGAATAGGGCGAAACTGAAATTTACAAAAATAATCACAACTACAAACCGGGTTAGCGTTAGAAATATAAACGAGTCCGCGAGAGAGGGCGCAAAACAAATCGCAAGCAAATGAAGAGTGTGACACGCGGATTTGTTTTACCGAGGTTCGGTTCTCGCAAACCTACTCCCCGTTGAGGAGGCCACAAAGGCCGGGTCTCTTTCAACCCTTCCCTCTCTCAAACGGTCCCTCGGACCGAGTGAGCTTTTCTTCTTCTCAATCAAACGGGAACAAAACTTCCCCGCAAGGGCCACCACACAATTGGTGCCTCTTGCCTTGGTTACAATTGAGTCTTGATCACAAGAACAAGTGAGAAAGAAAGAAAGCGATCCAAGCGCAAGAGCTCAAAAGAACACGGCAAATCTCTCTCGCTAGTCACTAAATGCTTGAGTGGAATTGGAGAGGATTTGATCTCTTTGGTGTGTCTAGAATTGAATGCCTAGCTCTTGTAAGTGGTTGGGAGTTGGAAAACTTGGATGCAATGAATGGTGGGGTGGTTGGGGTATTTATAGCCCCAACCACCAAACTTGACCGTTGGCTGGAGGCGTCTGTTCGATGGCGCACCGGACAGTCCGGTGCACACCGGACAGTCCGGTGCCCCTGCCACGTCATCAATGCCGTTGGATTCTGACCGTTGGAGCTTCTGATTTCTGGGCCCTCCTGGGTGTCCGGTGCACACCGGACATGTACTGTTTGATGTCCGGTGCACCGGTATGGGCACGCCTGACGACTGCGCGCGCAGAACGCGCATTAAATGCGCCGCAGGGAGCCGTTGGCGCCGAAATAGCCGTTGCTCCGCTGGCACACCGGACAGTCCGGTGCACACCGGACAGTCCGGTGAATTTTAGCGGAGCGGCTGCCGCGCGAACCCGAGGCTGGCGAGTTCCGGGGACCGCGCTTCCTTGGAGCACCGGACATGTCCGGTGCACACCGGACAGTCCGGTGAATTATAGTGCGCTGGCTTCCGAGAATTCCCGAAGGCGAAGAGTTTGAAGTCGGAGTCCTCTGGTGCACCGGTGGCGCACCGGACATTGTCCGGTGTACACCGGACAGTCCGGTGCCCCCACCAGAGGTGCCTTCGGTTGCCTCATTGCTCCTTAGTCGAATCCAAAACTTGATCTTTTTATTGGCTAAGTGTGAACCTTTTGCACCTGTATAACTTATGCACTAGAGCAAACTAGTTAGTCCAATATTTGTGTTGGGTAATTCAACCACCAAAATTATTTGGGGACTAGGTGTAAGCCTAATTCCATTTCAGGGGGCATATTTTCTGGTATAGGCTTTTCAGTTACTCTGAACCAACTGTATGTTCAGAACAACAACTTCATTGCGTGCTGAGGGTGGCGAAGCAACAGCAGAAATTACTGACTGTCGAGGCTCAGCTACTCGCTTCAAAAACCTTGCCACAACGATTATGTGCAGTTACCTACGCTAGAATAGGTAAGTGCACATAAGATCCAAACCTCGCCAATGGAGAGCAACTTCTTGAACTATGTTGTGGCCTCAAGCTGCACAGTGGGGTCATTGGAGAGGATGACATGTACCATCATTGGCAAGCCATCAAGCTGCACAAAAAGGCAAGGAGAAAATCAAATCCGAATCCGCCAGATCGAGTATCACTCCATCACCCAAACCCTAACCAGTAGAACTCAAGCGTGGCGCGGTACTCATTGGCGTAGAAGGTGTTGAAGGAGCCCCGCTTGACGATCTTCTTCCTGCCCTTAGATAGGATGGACTGCACGAGGCACACCAGCGACTCCCACTGGTTGCGGTTCAGCAAGTCCCCCACACGAACATGAGCTGCTTCCCGCGCATTGCCTCCATGAATCTCCGAGTGTCGAACCTGCTTTGCCAATCAATCGAATCACACAACTAGCCAACTAGGCTTGGAAGATGCGATCTGGAGGAGAAGGAACACGTACGTGGTGAGGAAGCACTCGTTGGGCTGCCATCTCCAGTACTGCCACATGTCGTTGGGGCGGCCGTTAGGGAGGCAAGAGACCTGCTTGGTGAGGAAGGTGCAGTCTTTCTCCCAATATGCTAGAACAGAGACGTTGTCGAAGACCTATCTACTACGGGAGAGGTCGCAGGTGAACAGGGGCAGCACGAGGGGCGGTAGGCCGGAGACGTTGTAGAGGTCGGCGTCCGGGTAGAGGTAGTCGTCGATGGAGAGCTCGGCGATGGTGCAGACGTCCTCGCCATACATGACGAGCGCGAGGAGGAAGAAGGCGGCGACTAGCG
This sequence comes from Zea luxurians, assembly GCA_029449295.1. Taxonomy (NCBI): domain Eukaryota; kingdom Viridiplantae; phylum Streptophyta; class Magnoliopsida; order Poales; family Poaceae; genus Zea; species Zea luxurians. Next base: position 1,055,392 of record JAOPSE010000203.1, on the reverse strand, counting down.
TGGTGACCGAGGAGCGGTGCGACGAGGTGAGGAGGGAGCACGCGGAGGCTACGAGCAGATCAAGGAGGCCTCGGGGGCAAGGGTAGGGGCGAGACGATGATTTGGGGGCCGACGAGGTGGTTGTAGCAGTGGTGGGGAGCGCGGGGTCAAAGGTGGAGGTGGGCGGCGGTGGCTTGGCCATGGCTGCGACTGGAGACTACTGCTGGGGAAAGGGAAGGAGCTGGCTGGATGGTGGTGGTGGTGGCGACTCTCCTCCGCGGCGGCAGAGAGGGCACCAACCAAGGCGAGGCCAACAAGCCCAGCTCGATCCCGTGGCGATGGCTTGGCCATGGATGTGGAGGACACCGAGGCAGGCGGGCGAGTGAGGATGTGACGTGGGCGTGGGAAGTGGCATCGCATGAGCGTAGGGGGAGGGGGAGGTGAGGGCACGTATATGGTCTACACTATCGTCTTAATAGATAGTAGAGATATTTGAAGTAATAACTGTAATCTAGAACCAATATGAACCAATATAAACGCAGATACTCGTGTCCCTATGAATACACTCACACCCTATCCTTATTAGTTGCTCCGAAGAATTAAGGTAAATCCTCAAGATTAACGAAGTTATCACAGCCATATCGCCTACCATTGAAAGATCAACATCGTTATAACCTAAAATAAACGCAGAAAAATATGAACACCCAGATCAAGTTCAGACTTGAACTTTGATATCCAAGTTCACCACCAAAAACCTAACTCAAAGTATCTATGAACTGCGGCGCGGCTGCCACCGCGACGCATCGCCTATCTACAACCTCGACGTCGCCTTACGTTATGTCATCGGCATATTCAATTACATAATGTGACTATTATTTTTCAAGTAAACAACATCAATTACATCATGTTGCAATTATTGCATCACTGTTTAGGGTTCCTTTTTAAGCTATCATGACAACACATGGGTAGCCTACAGAATCATGAATGAAGTATTAGTGTATTACTTGAGAGCCCAACACTTTTTGTTTCTAAGTATATATGAATTTGAAAAGTAACCAACAATGGAAAGATCAAGTTGGGTTTGTGCTCAGAATATTTGGAACATCTATTTTCAGGCTATTGTAACTGGTTTTTTCCTGGATTTTTGTTAGGTTTTAACTATAGCCTATCCCAACTTGTTTAGATTGAGACTAAAAGATGTTGATGTTGTTTCACACTTATATGGCTATTGGATTGTTCCAATTTAGTACATGTGATGGAACCTCTCAAGTCATTAGGCCCACCTACAGTTGTCTTTGTCTAACAGACTTCAGACAACCCTGTAGGTGTTCCTGAATCACTTGATAAGTTCGATATCTGCTTTTCTCATCTTTCCCAAGAGCGTTTTACCCGTCACACAGACATTATAAATCATCGGAGATACAGAAATGCGGAAGCAATTACATAAACTTACAATTATTTAAAAGTAAGACAAAGTTATATATTACAGACCAGGATATAATTAAACGAGTGCAGAGTATTATTATTACAGAACCAAGGGAGGCAAAAACCCCTCCCGATAAGTTTCAAACAAAAGTTTTTATGGAGGATCCTTTCCTCCCGCAGCTTCACTCCTGGTGTTCTTCCTTTGAAACCACCTTAGAACAGAAACAACAAAAGTTTGTCGCTTCTTCACCTAAAAACAACAGGGAATAAAACCCTGAGTATGGAATTACTCAGCAAGTCTTACCCGACTAAAGAAAAGACTCTCAAGGGTATGTTGGTTATCAGGGAGTCAAGGTAAGGTTTCTCAATGATCAATGACTCTGTCTGCAGAAATGCTTACTAAAAGTGGATCCTTAAAATCCAGTTTTATTTATCAAGTTTAAGTAAAATTTCCTGCAGCTAAAGTTCTTGCTACCCTAGTTCAATCACTTGGCCTGCACTAGCCAATTTCTTAACAACCCTTTATTTTCACTGGATTTCTACGTATAGGTCAGTGACCAAGTCTTCATAACCGCGAAGGTACGACGATCCGAATCGATTATACTCAGTTGAGGATCTCCAATCACACGACATATGTAGCACTTAACCCTTGCATATATCAACTCGCCACCGGGGTTCTTAAGACTAGATCAGGTTCACGCCAACCGAGAGCACAGATACACCACCGTCTAGCCTCTTGCCACGGAGGGTACACGCTACTCTCGCCATCTCTCCACTCCTATTGCGTGGTATCTTATTCTGGCCTTAGTCTGCCCGAGGCAAAGCTTACCCATAACGAGGCATGTGACCAGTTAAAGGGTCCTCGGTCATCAAGCCTACATCGACACGGTCCTTAATCGACTCAGACAGAGACACTACACCAAGACTCTCTTCTCGTGCAAGTCACCCACCCGGTCTCAGCTTTATCATTTCAAATCCCAAAGTTTGGTACCTGGCAGAGGTACATCTTTTCCGATGTTCAACCCATCATGGCCATGATGGATGCACCATCAAGTTTTATTTTCAAAAACATCCCTCCCACTTTGCACATCATATTTTGTAAGAACAAAACATTTTGTTTTGCTAAAGCAAGACTAAGCATAAGAAAAACCTTTTGTAAAACAGGTATTCCAAGGAAGGTAATCAAATTCAAGGAAGGTAATGCAGGAATTGTTTTAGCATTCAACTCCTATCACCTAATGCATCAAGCAAGTGAGAAAGATTTTATAAGCATCAAGGAGGTGGCAAATGCACCGGGCTTGCCTTGGTTTACAGGTGAATCAGGCTCAGACCCACAGATGTCAAAATAAAAACAGCTGCTTGCCTGATGTTCCGCAGGTGGTGGTGGTGAAGTCTTTTCTTCTTCTACCTTAACCTCTTCTTCGTTTTCTAAATATAACCACACATACATGTATAAGAATGAATGCCCATGTAATGCTCATGAGATGCAAAGATAGTAAGGGTTTATTAACTAAAGTCTTGAATACAACTTTCCTTCACGGTTCTCCAAGAAACTAGGGTTTCCGGAGTCAGTAAAGGAATTCAAAGGGCAGGGGTGGGGTTTTGGGTTCTAGTTATTAAACAATGTCCAAATCAAACCAAACTCTACCCAAGGCTTCTAAATAATGTTTAGAGTTCAAATAAAAAGTTTGGGGATTTTTGGAATTATTATCTATTTTCTAAAAATCTAGAAACAATGTTTTAGGCTATTTTAAATACTCCAAAATTTCCCATTTGATCTAAAAATCATGAAACTATTTTTATTAAATACTATGGAAAATTAGGAATCTAGGAAAATTGATTTGACCTTTTTACCATTTTTCTGCAATTTTCTACAGATTTCCAAAGTCTCATAGAAAAAGAAAAAGAAAAAGTTGAAACAGTGTTGGGCCGAATCTAGCCCAGGCGGCCCAAATCAAGTGGAAAGCACGCGCCCATGCCCACGCTGTAAACTTTGCAAGAAAGGCCCTGGCGTTCTGGTTAACTGGGAATGGGTTCTTTCACTATTTCATTGAGTCACTGACAGCTTGCAAGAAAGCCCCCCACGTTCTATTCTTTTACGAGCCAAGGTCCCCGACGGCGATGAGCGCAGCAGAGCTCCGGTGAGCTCCTGGACCGGCCAAACGGGGCAAAGACTAGTGCCCTACTTCAGCAGAAACCGAATTCACGCTCTATCCAATGTTTCCCCTAAGTCAATTGCATGAATGGCTACCTATTCGTCTCTGGCCACGATGACAGTGTGGATAATCCAAAGAACACTGCGTTCCCGTTGATTGGTGGCGGTCTAGCTCAATTGGATGGGTTGACGAGCATTACGGGGGTATGAAAGCACTCAAACGAGAGAGCAGAGAGGGTGAACTGACCGGAATTGCGCTGTCAACGGCAAGGTTGTTTTCACGATGGTGGAAAACCGAATAGGGGAAAACGAGAAATTCGCGAGCTCTAGGGAATGATTCGAGGTACGAGTTGCTTCACTGGTTGCGTAATTACCTAACGGAGCCAAGGGTGTGCTCAATTTATAGGCTCCGGGGGCGGTGGCTGGTGAATCGGGGATGGCGCGGTGGCGGCCGGAGAGAAGAGGGTGTACTGGTGTAACGATTAGTGGCTTGTACCATGGCGAGCTCACCGGCAATCACCAGATATGCTTAACGCAATATACTACGACGTGGTAAGATGCCCGGGCACGTGGCAAACGGCAGTGATGGATCAACGGCGATGAGATCCTACCCGAGCGATCGGTGAACAAGGGGGAGGTATGGCGGCTAGCCGGATTGGTGTCCAGCTCAACGACGGCGATGATCTTTCTACCCCGAGACGTTATCCACTTACCCCGAGCATGAATCGAGACGCCGGTGGCATGAATCATGGTGGAGAGATCGGCGGCGGCGAGGGGAAGAATCAGATGATCTGATCTGTTTCAGGTCACTGTACAATGGTGTTCTTCATTTAGTGCTTCTGACAGAGCGATTTGCAGAGCCGTTTACTTCCAATTTTATGTAGTAACTTGATTTTCTCCCTTTAGCAAAGTTATAGCCCTAAGATCGAGCTACAACATTGTTATAGCAATACTAAGCAGATTCTTGCTCGATCATGCTTGAATTCATGTCCAAAGTCACTGCAGTTGCACTGTCAGTCTAAAATTCAGACTTTAACAGCCTGACAACCCATCTTTGGGTTTGATTATCTCCAATTTCTTCATAACAACTATGCTTACACTCTTAAACAAAGTTGTTCTCCTTTGGTAGGTTTACAAATTTGATGTGGTGACCTAGGGTAAATTCTCACTATTTTGGAAGATATAGAGCTCCAAAGTGGAGTCAATATCACTGAATTTTCAGACTTAGCCCTAGAACACCCATGGGGTATTTTTGCAAATAGGTCCAAAATTCATGGTTTAGCTTGCAAAACTTCATGATTGTGAACCAATTGACTTTATATGTCTTAACATCATAGTTTTTACACTTTAGTCCAAAAGTACACTGATTTTGCACTTAACCCCCTAGGGTTTAGGTTTAGGGTTTTCCAGGGTTCCAATTAGGGTTTTTGGTATCTCAGGGGTGTAAATGTAATGCAGGTCCATTCTTAGGAACATTTTATGACCATTTCACTTAAACTTTAGGGTTTTCTCTATTTGGCTCTTGTTTTTCCCTTCAGAATCCTATTTAGGGTTAAGTACCCTACACTAGGATCTTATTTGCAATATGCCATAACAATACAACTTGTTTGAATTTTTTTTGCCTAGTGAATGCATTCTTGGTGTGTCAAACATATGAAATGCCCATGCTTATGATGTTATGCTCAAGTTTTAGTAACAGCAACACCAGGGGTGTTACATCCTCCCCCCATAAAAGAATCTCGTCCCGAGATTAAAAGTCTTAGGGTAAGTAGTGGAAAAGGAAATGCTTCACATTTTTATTTCCTTATTTTTGGTACAAGGCAGGGGTGGTTTGGGGGCTCACTCCTTTATTACAACAATTATATACATATCACAATTTACATGAGGCTAGAAAGCCTAGGAAATTCTTCTCTAAACAGTCTTGAGTCTCCCATGTAGCCTCATCTTCGGAATGTTGGTTCCACTATAGCTTGTAAAACTTGTGAGTTTTTCTTTGGGTAATCATGTCCTTTTGATCCAAGACTCGAATAGGGTGCTCAGAATATGTCAAGTCCGGCTCCAGGACAACATATGTCACTTCAATGGTTTGATCTGGAACCTGAAGATATTTCTTCAACTGAGACACGTGGAACACATTATGTACAACAGACAAGGTTTTGGGTAGTTGAAGTCGGTATGCCACTGGCCCGCATTATTCAAGGACAAGGCAAGGACCAATGTATCGAGGTGCAAACTTTCCTTTAACCCCGAAACACGATACACCCTTCATTGGTGAAACCTTCATATAGACATAATCCCTTACTAGAAAATATAAGGGTTGTCGCCGCTTGTCTGCATAATTCTTCTGACGAGCTTGGGCTTTCTTCAAATTACGAATTATTCTCTACACTTTTTCTTCAGTTTCTTTTACCATATCAGGCCTAAAGAAGTACCTTTCACCAGGTTCAGACCAATTTAGCGGAGTACGACATCGTCATCCATATAAAGCTTCAAAGGGTGCCATCTTAATACTTTCTTGATAGCTATTATTATAGGAGAACTCCGCTAATGGTAAACATTCATCCCATTTCTGTGGGAACTCCAGAACACATGCCTGCAACATATCTTCGAGTATCTGATTTACCCTCTCGGTATGCCCACTGGTTTGAGGATGATAGGCCGAACTATGGAGCAATTTAGTACCCAGGGATTTGTGAAGTTCTTCCCAAAATTTGGATATGAATTGAGGTCCACGATCCGACACTATAGTCTTCGGAACACCGTGCAAACTGAGAATGCGAGCAATGTATAATTTTGCATAGGTGAGAACCGGGTAATATGTCTTGACTGGCAGAAAATGAGCAATTTTCGTGAGTCGATCAACAATAACCCAGATAGAATCATACCCTTTCGCGGTTCTGGGCAATTCCACAATAAAGTCCATACTAATATCTTCCCATTTCCATGTCGGTATTAGTAAAGATTGTAATAGACCAGCAGCTTTCAGGTGTACGGCCTTGACACGTTTACAAGTGTCACATCTAGCCACATAGCGTGCAATTTCAATTTTCATCTTCGTCCACCAATAATGTTGTTTCAGGTCTTGATACATCTTAGTGCTTACGGGATGAATAGAATAGCGACTAAGATGTGCTTCATCTAGAATTTGCTGGCGGACATCTTCATCCTTTGGCACAACTATGCGGTTGCTGAACCATACGACACCTTGATCGTCTTCTCACGTATATGTTTCATACCCTCATCATTCTTTTGTGCGTCAATTATCCTTTATAGGATGACTGACTCTAGCTTCAAGTGATTTGAAGTCCCCTGTTGAATCATTCCCAGGTTCAGATTTTCCATCTCCTGGCACAATGTAATGCCAGAAGTCCTCATGGTTAAACAATGGCAGGAGGCTTTACGACTGAGTGCATCTGCCACCACATTAGCTTTGCCTGGGTGATAATGGGTCTCCAGTTCATAATCTTTAATAAGCTTGAGCCATATCCTTTGTCTCATATTGAGCTCTGACTGGGTAAAGATGTATTTCAAACTTTTGTGGTCCGTATAAATATGACAGACATTCCCCAGTAGATAATGATGCCATATCTTTAGAGCATGAACCACTACAGCTAGCTCCAGGTCATGAGTTGGATAATGCTCCTCATGCCGGCGCAACTGCCTTGAAGCATAAGCTATTACTCGGCTTTCTTGCATTAATACACAGCCGAGACCACTGCCTGATGCATCACAATACACATCAAAGGGCTTATTAATGTCCGGTTGAGCCAATACCGGAGCAGTGGTTAATAATATCTTCAATTTCTCAAAGGCTTCATTACATTTTGAAGACCAATTGAATTTAGTCTCATTCTTCAATAAACTTGTGATTGGCTTCACAAGCTTAGAAAAATCCGGTATAAATCGGCGGTAATAGCCAGCTAGTCCAAGAAAGCTTCGGACTTGATGAACAGTGGTTGGGGGTTTCCACTCCAAAATATCCTTGACCTTGCTGGGATCCACCGCAATCCCCTTGGCAGATAACACATGTCCCAGAAATTGGATTTCTTCTAGCTAGAACGCGCATTTACTAAACTTAGCATATAATTAGTGTTCCCTTAAGCGCGTCAATACGATCCGTAAGTGTTGAGCATGCTCCTCTTCATTCGTGGAGTATATCAAGATATCATCTATGAAGACCACCACAAATTTTTCCAATTCGGGCATGAATACCGAGTTCATCATATAAGTGAAGTGGGCTGGAGCATTCATCAGTCTGAAAGACATTACCAAATATTCAAATAACCCATACCGCGTAGTGAATGCGGTCTTTGGTATATCCTCGGGTCGAATACGTATCTGGTGATAGCCCGATCTGAGGTCAACCTTGGAGAATACCCTCGCTCCAGTTAGTTGATCAAACAAGATATCAATCCGAGGAAGAGGATACTTATTCTTGATAGTGACCTCATTAAGGGGTCGGTAATCCACGCACATCTGCAATGTTTGATCCTTCTTCTTGACGAATATGGCTGGACAACCCCATGGTGACGAGCTTGGCCGGATGAATCCCTTTTCTAGTAGATCTTGCAATTGGGTCTTGAGTTCTGCCAGCTCATTTGGAGGCATTCGGTACGATCTTCTAGAAATGGGAGCTGTATCGGGCTTTAACTCAATTACAAACTCTACATCTCTTTCGGGTGGCAATCCAGGCAAATCTTCTAGAAAGACATCTGGGAACTCACATACTACCAGAATATCCTTGATCTCTGGTATAATGGCTTCATTAATTCTGCCAATTGGCCTAGCTGGAATAGTTATAGGGATAGACAAAAGAATTTCTTCCTGGCCATAACTCAACCTGATTGTTCTCAGATCAGTGTTGAGAACTGCTTTATGCTGGGCCAACCAATTCATGCCCAAGATTACATCTATGTCTTGGCCTTTCAGAACAATCATCTTAGTAGGAAAGTCCCGTCCAGCCAATGTTACGGGCATTTGGTAAGCCACTTCTTTGGTAAATATTTGTCCCCCAGGCGAATGTATTTTAAACCCTTCCCTTGATTCAATATATGGAATGCAGTGTTTCTCCACAAACTTTTTGCTTATGAAAGTATGTGAAGCACCAGAATCAAAGAGAATAAGTGCAAGGTGGTTGGCTATGAGGAACGTACCCATCATCACCGGTTCACCTTCCGGTGTTGTAGCCACTTGAGTGTAATAAACCCGTCCAGTTTTCCTTGTATTTTTGCCCATGGTATTGGTTGCGGTATTTCCCTTAGAACCTCCAGAGCTTTGCTGATTATTTGCTTGATTCTGCCTCGGATATGGACAATCCTTAATGAAATGACCGGACTTTCCACAGTTGAAGCAGCCGGTTGATGAGCTTGGAAGAGCAGGGAAACGAGTGCCAGGGGCACCCAGCTGATTTGTAGCAGTGGGGGAAGTGGTAGGACGGATAAACACTAGTTGCTTGAATGGGAAGGAGGGTGGACGAGAGAAAGAATGACTTTGATTAAAAGGCCGGATAACTAACCGTTGCCTTTTCTCGGGACCCTGATTAGGCCTGTTGCCTCCATTCCCCTTGGACTTTCCAGAACTTGTATATTTAGCTTCAACTGCCAGCGCTGTGCTGACAGCCCTTCCATAGGTAAGGTCGATGCAAGTGGCCATCTTTCTTTGCATCCTATCATTCAGCCCTCGCATGAAACAATTCTTTTTCTTTATGTCTGTGTTGACTTGGTCGATTGCATACTGAGATAAATGATTAAATTTATTGAGATACTGGGTGACAGTATCTCCGCCTTGCTTCAATTTCATGAACTCCTCTTGCTTCATGTGAAGAACTCCCTCAGGTATATAATGCTCTCTGAAGGCCAGCTTGAATTCATCCCATGTAATCTGATGATCAGCCGGCTGAACGGCCACAAAGTTTCCCCATCACATACTGGCAGGACCTCGCAGTTGTTGGGCTGCAAACAGGGGCTTTTGAGTTTCAGAACACTAAAGAAGTCCAAATTTTTGTTCAATGACGCGGATCCATTCATTCGCCTCTAGAGGGTCTTCTGCCTTGACGAACAACGGAGGGCGCGTCTCGCAGAAGTCCAGATAAGATGTCTCATGGGGGCCTTGCATATAGTCCTGCCCGCCTTGTTGTTGAAGTTGTTGACCTGCCATCTCCCGCAGGAAGCGGGTATTGTCTGCTGTAGCGTTTACCAAGGCAGCGATGGCCTCGGCAAGTGTCGGGGGTACTGGAGGTGGATTCGGGGTCGCCTCCCTCCCACGGGAGGTACCAGCCTCATCCTAAGCGCGAGTCCTGGAAGGCATCTGAGGCAAAGAACATTTGGAGCAATATGATATGCCATACAAACTATCCATTTCACATTACTTAAAAAGGTAATGTTACAGACTCGTACTTCACAATAGGATTACACCCCCTATTACACAATAGGACTACTTCTATACTATACTATTCCTACTTCCTGTCACTCTTGGTAGCCTCACTGTCGGGCGTAGGAGACCACTCATCGACCAACTTCATAGAGGGAGGGGGCCTGAAAAGGTCCAATTCGCCACCAAAAGCTTCTCCCGCTACTTGAGAAGGTCCGGCTTCTGTCCCGACAGGATCCGCAGGTACACTGGGGTGTAGTTGTGAGTACAATACATGAACTTCTTCATGTAGAGTATTACAATAAGCCTGTAAGTTATCAATAGCTGAGCTAAGCTCTTCTACTCGGGCTCGAGCTTTCGCCTCCTTAGCCCAGGCAAGCGAACGAGAGTGAACCGCCCAGTCGAGCGCTAGATCTCGATCCGTGAGCTGATCTTGCAGGCGGCGGATGTCGCTTCTCAATTCATTGATCCTCTCGCCATCCGCGACCCATATGTTATTCCTGCGACGGAGTTCTGTTTGAAGCTGATTAAATTGTGCTTCCAGATCGCCAATCGGATTGTTGCTCCCACTACTGCTATCTTCATGTTGTGGGGCAAGTTGATGACGGGGTACACCGATTGGCCCAGTTGACTTGCGCGCAGTCTTTCTCGTGCGCGGCGGCATTTTGCTAAGGGGGAAATATTATTAGCATAGTTTTTAGCATGATGCATGTATAATTATAGAATCAACCTTAGTTGATTCACACCTTCTATACGTTGCACTCTTCCTATCTGGTCTTTCATATAAACTCTTCAGAGGTACTAGGTAAGAAGGGAAGAAATTTTCTAGATAAGTCTTTAAAAAATTCTTTTGAAGATGCCTCATAACATCTGCAGAGATGGGCTTCGCTCCAATACCAGCTGTGATGGAACCTCTCAAGTCATTAGGCCCACCTACAGTTGTCTTTGTCTAACAGACTTCAGACAAGCCTGCAGGTGTTCCTGAATCACTTGATAAGTTTGGTATATGCTTTTCTCATCTTTCCCAAGAGCGTTTTACCCGTCACGCAGACATTATAAATCATCGAAGATACAGAAATGCGGAAGCAATTACATAAACTTAACATTATTTAAAAGTAAGACAAAGTTATATATTATAGACCAGGATATAATTAAACGAGTGCAGAGTATTATTATTACAGAACCAAGGGAGGCAAAAACCCCTCCCGATAAGTTTCAAACAAAAGTTTTTATGGAGGATCCTTTTCTCCCGCGGCTTCACTCTTGGTGTTCTTCCTTTGAAACCACCTTAGAATAGAAACAACAAAAGTTTGTCGCTTCTTCACCTAAAAACAACAAGGAATAAAACCTTGAGTATGGAATTACTCAGTAAGTCTTACCCGACTAAAGAAAAGACTCTCAAGGGTATGCTGGTTATCAGGGAGTCAAGGTAAGGTTTCTCAATGATCAATGACTCTGTCTGCAGAAATGCTTACTAAAAGTGAATCCTTAAAATCCAGTTTTATTTATCAAGTTTAAGTAAATTTCCTGCAGCTAGAGTTCTTGCTACCCTAGTTCAATCACTTGGCCTGCACTAGCCAATTTCTTAACAACCCTTTATTTTCACTGGATTTCTACGTATAGGTCAGTGACCAAGTCTTCATAACCGCGAAGGTACAGCGATCCAAATCGATTATACTCAGCTGAGGATCTCCAATCACACGACATATGTAGCACTTAACCCTTGCATATGTCAACTCGCCACCGGGGTTCTTAAGACCAGATCAGGTTCACGCCAACCGAGAGCACAGATGCACCATCGTCCAGCCTCTTGCCACGGAGGGTACACGCTACTCTCGCCATCTCGCCACTCCCATTGTGTGGTATCTTATTCTGGCCTTAGTCTGCCCGAGGCAAAGCTTACCCATGACGAGGCATGTGACCAGTTAAAGGGTCCTCGGTCATCAAGCCTACATCGACACGGTCCTTAATCGACTCAGACAGAGACACTACACCGAGACTCTCTTCTCGTGCAAGTCACCCGCCCGGTCTCAGCTTTATCATTTCAAATCCCAAAGTTTGGTACCTGGCAGAGGTACATCTTTTCCGATGTTCAACCCATCATGACCATGATGGATCCACCATCAAGTTTTATTTTCAAAAACATCCCTCCCACTTTGCACATCATCTTTTGTAAGAACAAAACATTTTGTTTTGCTAAAGCAAGACTAAGCATAAGAAAAACCTTTTGTAAAACAGGGATTCCAAGGAAGGTAATCAAATTCAAGGAAGGTAATGCAGGAATTGTTTTAGCATTCAACTCCTATCACCTAATGCATCAAGCAAGTGATAAAGATTTTATAAGCATCAAGGAGGTGGCAAATACACCGGGGCTTGCCTTGGTTTACAGGTGAATCAGGCTCAGACCCGGAGATGTCAAAATAAAAACAGCTGCCTGCCTGATGTTCCGCAGGTGGTGGTGGTGAAGTCTTTTCTTCTTCTACCTCAACCTCTTCTTTGTTTTCTAAATATAACCACACATACATGTATAAGAATGAATGCCCATGTAATGCTCATGAGATGCAAAGATAGTAAGGGTTTATTAACTAAAGTCTTGAATACAACTTTCCTTCACGGTTCTCCAAGAAACTAGGGTTTCCGGAGTCAGTAAAGGAATTCAAAGGGCAGGGGTGGGGTTTTGGGTTCTAGTTATTAAACAAGGTCCAAATCAAACGAAACTCTACCCAAGGCTTCTAAATAATGTTTAGAGTTCAAATAAAAAGTTTGGGGATTTTTGGAATTATTATCTATTTTCTAAAAATCCAGAAACAATGTTTTAGGCTATTTTAAATACTCCAAAATTCCCCATTTGATCTAAAAATCATGAAACTAGTTTTATTAAATACTATGGAAAATTAGGAATCTAGAAAAATTGATTTGACCTTTTTACCATTTCTCTACAATTTTCTACAGATTTCTAAAGTCTCATAGAAAAAGAAAAAGCTGAAACAGTGTTGGGCCGAATCTAGCCCAGGCGGCCCAAGTCAAGTGGAAAGTGCGCGCCCGCGCCCACGTTGTAAACTTTGCAAGAAAGGCCCTGGCGTTCTGGTTAACTGGGAATGGGTTCTTTCGCTATTTCATTGAGTCACTGACAGCTTGCAAGAAAGCCCCCCACGTTCTATTCTTTTACGAGCCAAGGTCCCCGACGGCGACGAGCGCAGCAGAGCTCCGGCGAGCTCCTGGACCAGCCAAACAGGGCAAAGACTAGTGCCCTACTTCAGCAGAAACCGAATTCACGCTCTATCCAATGTTTCCCCTAAGTCAATTGCATGAATGGCTACCTATTCGTCTCTGGCCACGATGACAGTGTGGATAATCCAAAGAACATTGCGTTCCCGTTGATTGGTGGCGGTCTAGCTCAATTGGATGGGTTGACGGGCATTACGGGGGTATGAAAGCACTCAAACGAGAGAGCAGAGAGGGTGAACTGACCTGAATTGAGCTGGCCACGGCGAGGTTGTTTTCACGATGGTGGAAAACCGAATAGGGGGAAACGAGAAATTCGCGAGCTCTAGGGAATGATTCAAGGTACGAGTTGCTTCACTGGTTGCGTAATTACCTAACGGAGCCAAGGTGTGCTCAATTTATAGGCTCCGGGGGCGGTGGCTGGTGAATCGGGGATGGCGCGGTGGCGGCCAGAGAGAAGAGGGTGTACTAGCGCAACGATTAGTGGCTTGTACCGTGGCGAGCTCACCGGATATGCTTAACGCGATCTACTACGACGTGGTAAGATGCCTAGGCACGTGGCAAACGGCAGTGAGGGATCAACGGCGATGAGATCCTACCCGAGCGATCGGTGAACAAGGGGGAGGTACGGCGGCTAGCCGGATTGGTGTCCAGCTCAACGACGGCGATGATCTTTCTACCCCAAGACGTTATCCACTTATCCCGAGCACGAATCGAGACGCCGGTGGCACGAATCGTGGCGGAGAGATCATCGGCGGCGAGGGGAAGAATCAGATGATCTGATCTGTTTCAGGTCACTGTACAATGGTGTTCTTCATTCAGTGCTTCTGACAGAGCGATTTGCAGAGCCGTTTACTTCCAATTTTATGTAGTAACTTGATTGTCTCCCTTTAGCAAAGTTATAGCCCTAAGATCCAGCTACAACACTGTTATAGCAATACTAAGCAGATTCTTGCTCGATCATGCTTGAATTCATGTCCAAAGTCACTGCAGTTGCACTGTCAGTCTGAAATTCAGACTTTAACAGCCTGACAGCCCATCTTTGGGTTTGATTATCTCCAATTTCTTCATAACAACTATGCTTATACTCTTAAACAAAGTTGTTCTCCTTTGATAGGTTTACAAATTTGATGTGGTGACCTAGGGTAAATTCTCACTATTTTGGAAGATATAGAGCTCCAAAGTGGAGTCAATATCACTGAATTTTCAGACTTAGCCCTAGAACACCCATGGGGTATTTTTGCAAATAGGTCCAAAATTCATGGTTTAGCTTGCAAAACTTCATGATTGTGAACCAATTGACTTTATATGACTTAACATCATAGTTTTTACACTTTAGTCCAAAAGTACACTGATTTTGCACTTAACCCCCTAGGGTTTAGGTTTAGGGTTTTCCAGGGTTCCAATTAGGGTTTTTGGTATCTCAGGGGTGTAAATGTAATGTAGGTCCATTCTTAGGAACATTTTATGACCATTTCATTTAAACTTTAGGGTTTTCTCTATTTGGCTCTTGTTTTTCCCTTCAGAATCCTATTTAGGGTTAAGTACCCTACACTCGAGTCTTATTTGCCAAATGCCATAACAATACAACTTGTTTGAAATTTTTTTTGCCTAGTGAATGCATTCTAGGTGTGTCAAACATATGAAATGCCCATGCTTATGATGTTATGCTCAAGTTTTAGTAACAGCAACACCAGGGGTGTTACATCCTTCCCCCATAAAAGAATCTCGTCCTGGTTGATTTCCTCACTTAAGGTGCGTGAACTCTGTAATCCTTGGTTTTTTCCGACCATGAATCAACTGAATTGTTATTTTATTTGATCATGTATTGTTATGTACAGAGTTCATGCCCATACCATTTAGGTTATTCTTAGCCTGCCCATACCATTTTGGTTTCATTTTTTGACCATGTTTCTGTTGAATTTTCCTAACAAACTATGGCGTTAATGCCATGGATGCTTGTGTGTATTGGGGGTTTTTATTGGGCTATAAAGTTTATATGCATTCTTCCAGTATATATCGGTTGATGCTAATTTTTAGATAAAATGATAGTGGGGAGGCATTAGACATTCTCTCAGTAGATTCGAAGGCCTTATGGCCCTAGACTCTGCAAAGTCAACCAAAGATTAAGACATTATTAAAAAAACAGGTTCTTTCATCCGATACTCATACTTATAAGGTTTGAACTTTAAAGTAACCTGACATGCAACTATTTGTGGATGTAACAAACAAGCTGGCCAAAACAAGTCTGAAGTGTGAGACCAGGAAAAATCATTAAGCGATCACTAACTGTATCTTCTGGTAAATGTGAAACACAGTAAGATCAGCATAACCCAAACATAACCACGTTCACCCATGAAAGTCTCGGTCATCAACTTTTTAGTAGTGCAAGTAGCAATACGATTGGAGATGGCAGCAACAAATTGAATAGTATGGTACATTTTCATGCACAAGTAACCAGCTGACCATGAACAGTACAATGTTAACTTCACGTAATTGATTATAAAACGAAGAAAGTGAACATTTGGAGAACTGTAGAAGCATAGCACCAGATAATCAGTTCTCTGCAATGGGAAAGGTTGATCCAATTT
Source organism: Zea luxurians (assembly GCA_029449295.1). NCBI lineage: Eukaryota > Viridiplantae > Streptophyta > Magnoliopsida > Poales > Poaceae > Zea > Zea luxurians. Next base: position 1,039,648 of record JAOPSE010000203.1, on the reverse strand, counting down.
TGTTGTTCCCCAATCGGTAGCACTTGACGTTCACACTGTACGGGCCAATATCGACGCGGTTATCTTCCCCTCCAACAAAAAAGCACAACGTGTAGAGTGCAACCTCGAACTCAGGACTGACGCCAATCAACGTGTTGGATACTGATTTCAGCACGCCATGCCACTCAAACTGAACAATCAGCAGCTGTATCTCTAAATCAGGCTGCCAAGACCAGGGTAGAACATTTTAGCTAACATTATTCGTATGCACAGCAGCGTTGCATCAATTCTTAGCTACATAGTAATCTCTACTACTCTATAAGACTCTATTGTAGACGTTCACAGCGTGTACCACGGTTCTGCCTGCCCCCATGCCCCTCTGGCGTCCTTGCTCATGCCCCCAAATCCGCTCCCGACATTCTCGCACACGGCATACCTTCCATCGTCGGCGCGATGATCCCATAGCGCAATCCTAGCAAATTCTATGCCGACGCCCCGTCATCGTCGCCCCCGCGCCCGGCATCCTACCCCTCGCGCATTCGGCTCCGCCTGCTCCCCCCATCCCCGCTATGCCCCTGCCTCCATGACCCCCGCGCCCCGCCCCACCACCCCCGGCAATCTCCCGTGCTCCCCCTCCCCCCATCAACGCTCCCTCCTCACATTCCCCGCACACCAAGAGACGAATCTGTCCACGCTAGGGTTTGGATTCGTGGGTGGAGCCCGAGGTTAGATCCAGCAGGGGAAGGAAGATAGAGGAAGGGAGGGAAGGGGTGGCGGGCCTAGCAGAAATGGATGGCCGCCACCGTCGCAGAGTTGGACGAGCTGGTAGCGGCGGCAGCTGTGGGGGCGGCGAGCGGATGAAGCTGCTATTCAGCCTGGGCGATCGCATCCTCCCGTGCCCAGGAGATGGCACGCTGTGGTATGCAAGAGGGGACATCCGAATCGTGTCCGTACTGCGCGGGGTGTCGCTGCAGGACCTCCTCGTGCGGCTCACCGACACATACGACGCAAGCCATTGTCCGCCTCCAGCCCTCCATCGATAGCAGCGGCGATGGCACCTCCTTCCATCTGCAACAACCCATGGAGGCCGACGGCGGTGCATCTAGGGTATGGAACGACGATCGAGTGGATGCCCCTACCCCTCAAGGCATTGCGATCCACCCTGGCTCCCTCCTTGGATGCAGTTAGAGCTCGCTGCGGGTGCCCGTGTACAACGCCCGCAGCAACAGGTGATAGCTCGGGAGTCAGGGTGGAAGAGGAGGTGGCTGCAAGGTGACTACTTGAGATCTGCAACTCTTGTTGATGTTAGTTGTGGTTTTAACCTTAACAAAAAGTAACTCTCAACACTCCTCCCATTTCTCAACCACGTATAGGACAAAACAGTTAGTGGTATAAAATGGAAGTTATGGATGAATTGTTCTTTCTACGCTCATGCTTTTAATCCGTGAATATTATAGGTAAATAGCTATTTTATTCTTTGAAATTATTTTATATTTTGCAGGAACTATTAGAAGTTTTCTGGAGAAGCAAAAAGACAAAATAGCTGGTATTGTTTTTTGTACTGGGCCATCATCTAACATACATATATGCAAACGATACTTAAACTGAACCCTAGAACGTGTATTACCTTTTAGTTGTTCATCAGCTTCTTGTAAGCAATTATACAATGCAGGTTGCTCCCACTGTATTTCCCTCTGGACAAGCAGGAGGAAGCGATTGTGATAGTAAAGCTCCCTAATGTTGGGGATGAGAATGGTGCTACGACAATAGATGGAAGGAAAATAAAAATAAGACATTTGCCTGCTGGTGCGGTAGATAGAATAGTGTCTGCAACTCTTGTTGATCTTCCTCTTTTCTAATTCTATACATGGAGAATTTATTATATACTTTTTGTTCATATTAATTAGTTTGAATTTTATTTTTATGGTCCTATTTGTGCAGGTAAATATATTTAAGTTGTTATCATTCTTGTTTTCTGAAAGAATTATCCTTATTTAGTGGGATGATTGTTCTTTTTCTATCGATTCATTTGCCATCTAAGTCATTTGTTACAAGTTCTTTGTCTCATTGTTGTTTGATTTACATGGTCTCTTGTATTGACTACATTTAGTTGTAGATCTTTATCTTCCAATATTTGTTCTTTGACTCACTTTCTCTGATTATTCTAGAGGGGTTATTTCAAATTGGATTCATACTTGGATCCTTCGCTTATGTCAATAATTAAAGATCCAGATCTATAGTGCAAGGAGATGGGAAAATTTTGCTCAAACTCAAAAGGGATTTAATTATGCTAGGTTACTTGGATATGGGGATCTAGGTTGTCATTCATTATCTGCAGCATAGGAATACTCAATTCATTTACGATACCTCGCTAAAGCAAATTCTCTTAATCTTTTAGAGATTGCTGAAATTATGTTATGATCTTATACTTCTTGTTTATGCTTAATTATGTTTATGCGAAGGTATATTAAATGACATATGCTCCAATGACTTCATTGCCTACAGACTGATATTTTTCAGCAACTACAATTACCGTGGAGTTGATATTGAAGGACGCCCGATTATGGTGGTTGTTGGTGCACAGTTCCTTCTTTAATGCCTTGATCTTGAATGGTTTGTTCTACATGTAGTGATGGTATGGTAATGTATCTTGATGTCCTAAAGCATTGGATCAAGTGTCAGTATGCACTTTATAATCATCTGGGGTGTGTATATCATGTACATTTGTATATCAAGTGTCCTGCTACCCCACACTCTAAAATATTTTTAGAGCAGGTCATGCACATTTGTAGATCGACAACGACCAGCCTTGTCCCGATGTTGTGTAGTGCTCGCATCTTAGGTGCCTTGCCTGGATGCTTTTGGCGAGATGTGTGCTTGGAAAACTTCAGGTGCATTGTCTGGTGAAGCATGTGTGTCCAAAAGTAGGATATGAGCTTAAAACAGTGCTAAATGGTTGTTTTTTGAATTTGGAATTTACATGCCTTGGTCATTGCTATAAGATCACAATCATTGATGTAGTAGCTATTTTGCTGTGCTCATCGATAGTTGCTTGCTTGTTTACTCAGGTGAATATTCAAAAAGATAATGGGGTGTAGATGAAGATTATTGGTACTCATGTCGATGCTACAGAAATTGTCTACGATGAGGACTCCTACAATAAGGTATACATAGACTGGACTACAGATTTCAGTCTACCTTTTCTCCAGTGAACTTTCATCTGATTTCCCAATATTCCATGACTTATTCCTTGCAAGGTCCTGTTTCATTCTCTCATGCACCATCGTCTCTGTTCCCTTGTGATGCATGTATCATTCTGTCCTAGAATTAATTGCCATTGCACACCTGTTGAGTTGATCGCCACGTTTTGTAGGGCTTGTCATGTTATATTTTTCCTTGACTACTAGATACAAAATGCTACGTGCTTACTCTTGCCTTTTTTATAAAAAAGCGTCATCGGATTATTATGATATGTGATTACTAACTACATATCAGAGGCTTATATTTCCAATGCTTTTGATGTTTTATTTTTAATTTATATCAGAAATGTTATTTGATCTTACTGCGTGGTAGATTTGTTTTCCTATTGTGTGACCATGATACAAAGTCATAAGCACTCCCTGTTGCTATTAATATTTTTTGTTTAACTGGATGGCCTATGCTAACCCACTATAATGGCTCATTAGTTTTTGTAGTATGTACAATGACACAAGATTAAAAATAGTGATGTCATGGATGCTCGAGTGGCGCTTGTCGTTACCGTCGATGTCGTTATTGGTGAGGTTGACGGTGGTGATGTCGTGGATGCTCGATTGGCGCTTGTCCTTGACGCTGGAGTTGAGGCGGATGATGTACTTCTATGCATGGTTGGCCAACTACATTGGAGTTGAGGCAGATGTTCCTCCAGTCCCTAGAAGCTCAACTTTGAGCCACCAAGAGGTATATTTCTCTTCCACTAGACATGTATTGTTGTCTGGTCACTATGTTTTCAGCCATGGCAACACTTTTCTAAATTCATGTCAACACTTTAATAGCTGTACAAATTAAATTATAATTCACTAAACAAATTAATTCTTTTTTTTGACAAACATATCACCAGTATTGCTTGACTGAAATTTCTTCAAACAAAACCGAATACTAGGGAAGTTGAGGAGCAAATTGAGCAAACTCTAGCTAAGGTTTTTGAGAATTACAAGCCACTAGACGACTCTATACTGTTGGGTGTGACAGAAGATTTTAGGTCTCCAACTGGATTGGCTGTTGTTGCTGCGATGGATCTAGCTATCAAGTTGTATAGTCTTCTACATGATGTACTACCCTAGAAGCTCAAATTTTGCTATATTTTTAGTTACAAGAAGCTGTATACGTACGTAATAAGTACGCCAGAGTGGAGGTCGAAAGAACATATTCTCTTATGAAAAATGTAATGAACAGTAGAATCAGAAATTCAGAGTTGTGCCCGCGCGGTTTCAACAGAAAGGTAAAGCAAAACAGGCGAAGATTTGAATAGGAACTTGGGATCCTGAGCAAACAAAGACTGAAAAGTAAGTCAAAGTGGATTTTCCCCTTCCATTCAAGCCTTCCTGAGATCTTTTGTTTGCCCCGTTTTTTGTCTGATGAAAGACTAAAACTCATGTATTTTCGTGGGCTTTCAAGGAACTAATGTGAATGAAGATTTCTTTCGCTCCCAGTGACCATTAAAGAAAGGAATACGTAGAGTCAGGAATTGGTAATCTATCTGTGTTTGTGTAGTTCTTTTCCCTGCATATGACCTTGATGTTTTCAGTTTGTAAAATGATGCTATTGTACTGTTTTGTTACTGACATCATTTTACCTTTATAATGTTTATTACTTGTCAGTTATTCTGATAAATCCATTTCCAGCATTATCTTTGAAAAAGGTAAATCAGAGAGGGAGAAGAGAACTATGAAAGGGAAGAGGTACATCTGATATTTTGGGTTAAGTGGTGACACGCCTACAGTCTGCAGAAATAACGATGTCTGGTTAATTGATGATCCAGTTGTCTCTTCAGGCTCTTGGAGAATCAGTTCTGTCAGGTGCAGTTTATAATCGCACATGAAGGTTACTATACCTTGACAACATGGAATCATCAATCAGGAAGTGAAGACAACGACTAATTAAGATGGTGAACAATCTCAGGCTTCTGGTTCTTAAACTATGTGTTTTGTAATGACTTGTTTCGAACTTCTAGAAGTCAGATGGATGAATAAATATTACTCTCTATTCTATGCTCATGAGCTCCTCTCAGGCCGGTGGTTAGTTAACATTTTCAAAGGCTTGTTGTTCATTCCTAATGCTGGATTCTGTACCTCAGCCTTCATCATATGGTTTACTCGATAAACATGTTTTGATATCTTATAGTAACTTCTTTAGAACTTCTAGAAGTCAGCTGGATGAATAAATTTCACTTCTTCTATTTACTTACGAGAGTTTATGCAATATGGTTTACTGAAGCAACATGCTTATGTCGGTGCTTATATATGGGTTGAACTAACTTTCTATGGACTATGACGAAGCCTCTAAGGCAAACATACACAGATTTTTGCTTGAAGCAGTTTGAAACAGAAATTGAGTTAAACCTTTATGTGCTCGACTTTGTGACCAACTCACTTGGTCGTAACTCGGATGTAGGTTGGTTCCTGTAGAGAGCAACAATTCTAAAGTTCCACTTAACTGTCGTGCTATGATGGTTGAATTTTGACCATGCATATGGTTACATGCTAGGTGACTTGTTTTTTCTCGTGTTCTATCTAGGTTCATGGTTTTAGAGTTTTGATTGCATGTTTTGTTTTGTTTTTCTTAAATATTCTTTAAGTTCTTTCATTTAGATCTTACTTCCTTTCATCCTTTGTATTGTGGTGCTTTGTTATCATGTAATGTTAAAATTGTACCATGCTGATTGCAGATCCCTTTATGTTTTCAATCATCTTAAAAAGTAGAACCTCATTTGCTTGGCTAAACAATCAGTAGAGCCTAAGCACACAAGAGAAAAAAACTGTGAGTGGTTCACCCTTTTTCTGATGTGGGTGCAGGAATAAGGAGCACATGCTATTGTGCACTTCAGAGATTTGCAACGCTGAAGAAATCTGTGAGTGGGTCTAGAGCTTAGAAGCTTCAAGTACAACTCATATTCTTGACTGATGCTCCTCTGCCTTTTCTGACATTTCTGAAGCAGTTTGAGCTTCGAGCTGTTCAATAAGATTCTTCAAATTTCTTGACTGATGCTTCTCTTGCACTAAATTCACTTGCAGGGAGTCAAGTTCTCTTTCGCACTCTATAATGAGAACAACCTTCCACACCTTCTATTTTCTGGAACACTCCGCCTTGTGCACACAGTCCAACCGTCATCATCGCTCTTGATGCAGAGAAGTTCTCTTTTTATTTTTTGATTGCAATAGATAGAGAGCGACGCTGCACTGATCATGGTATTGCAGATCCATCTAACTGAACTCGAAGGAGATATCCTATTGTTCCTAACCGACCAGGAAGAGATCGATCATGCTTGTGAGCCTCTCCATGAGAGGATGAAGCCATTCGGTGGGGACATACTAGAGCTGATAATTTGTCATGTGTATAGTGCTCTTCCTAATGAAGTTTAGTCAAAGATAATTGAATCGGCTCCTGTTAAGAGGAAGGTGGTCGTGGCCACCAACATAGCAGTTAGTTAATGAACTTCATGAAATTTCAAAACTCAGCATTTTGTGAAAACATTAGTGATCTCCACTTGATAAGTTAGCTACTTTGAAAACTCAATTGCAGTCTGCATATCTTGCGTTTTGATTTTAGCTAAATTGCTTGTTAAACCTAAATGCATTTTGGATGGGTAACTTATGCTATTGCCCCTCTGTACAGAAACAAGATTAGAAGACAGCGCTGAGAAAATACAGGAAATCCATGCAGCTTTAGATCTTTGCTGGGAAGAAAGAAGACATTGATGAAGGTAGTTTTTTTTACTTTTTCTCGCCGTTTAGTTTGTTTATTCTACAGTTTGTTAATTAAATATCAGCACACATTTTACTTTTAGTCCTAACGCTGACTTTCTATTTATGCTTAGAGAGGAACACTGCTCTGCGAAAAACTGAGTCAATTATATTCACAAGCTCTGTAAGTTCCATTTCAGCCTCTTGTTCATGCACAAGTTTCTGATTATGTAGTATAACTTTTTGCAAGGTTCTATTTTCAGCACCATTAGTGTTTCCTCAATTGTACCTACAGTTGAGCCATTCGTTAAATGTGCAAACATTAATATGTATTCTTAGTATACATATGCTACCGAGTAACACCCGCGAGTGTGCACAAATGTACGCCTCCATCCTTCAAAAATATGTGTCAAACAGAATGTTCAATCATTTTATCAGCATACAAGTGTCATATGCCATTGAACGAACTTGTTTGTCTCCTAATGGGTCAGAGTAAAATCCAGCACAATAGATATGATAAAAGAACCTATGGGGGAAATAAGATGACATTGTACTTTGTAAACTATCACAACATAGTGGTAAACTAAAAGATATGATTAACTGAAGCAGTTATTGAGGTACATTAGCATTATATGATTATTATAAAGTACTCAAGATTAATCCAGATGCTGGTTTGAACTAAATAATCATTGCTTTATATATCTAAAATGTAGAGTTTCGTCTCTTGCCCCTCAAACACTATAGGTATGCCCTGCAATCATTGTAAACCAGTACAGAGCATATGACACTTATGGCTTAATTAATTCCTTCTTTTGATAATACTTGTCTTTAATCCTGCTTCACGACAATCCAGTTGAGAATTACAAATGGGCTAACAAGATTTTTAATGTGGATTCTCAACCAGTATGTTGCTGCTCACATTTCCAACTTTAGAAATACACTTCAATTATTGTTGTTTACTTAATGTTTATTTATCCACGTTCATGTTTGGGATTTTTCAGGGCAAACAAACCTGATATTAATGAATGAATGGAATGAACTACATGACTGCTTCCATGCAGATCAAGCGGTAGCATCAGCTGCCATATCCGATCCATCTATATGCCATCTTAGAAGTTTTAAAGCTCCTTGTTTTTGTTGAATGTACACCTGATTCGTCTAATGGAATCATGGACCATAGGTTGTGTAGCTGTTTTGGTTAAGAGTTACAATGATCCTAAGGCGTCTGTTTTGTATGTTGCCTATTAATTTTGACTACTTTGTACCATTCATTTTGCATCTGTATAGTTGTTTGTTGATTACAAAATGAAAAATATCTGATACCAACCATTGATAATTTGGTACTCACTAAGCAAAGCCAAAGATAAGTGTTTGAACAAATATCGATCTATCTATGTTATATGTGTAAACTGTAACAAAGTACGGGCACCAATGTGATCACTATGCACTAACATTTATCGAATAATATGTATGCCATTGCAACGGGGACATATAATACACATATTTTATATATAAGTTACAATAGAGTCTTATAGAGTATTAGAGATAAGTTACCGTGGTATTATATGTCCCCGTTGCAACGCACGGGCACTCACCTAGTATACTCACTAATTCACCACGACGCCTTGGAAATATATAACCTTGGTAATCCACATTTCCCTTGGCTTCTTCCAGGTAAAACTGCAAATTAGTCACGGAATACCTGTTAGAAATGTCCAAATGAGGAAATTAGATTTCATTAACAACAGGAGAACTTGCCTGAATCCAGTTATGGAAGCCTGATACCTCACTCTCTCCTTGTCCCCGTCCTTTGATCTCACCAACAAACACATGCTCAAAGGCAGTAGAGCAGCTAGAGTTGCCACCTCTTCCATACAAATCAAACCATAGGGATGTCAGCATTCTCTTGAAGTCCTCGTAGTCCTGAGGCACAACCCCCTTCTGCACTAAGTACCGGTGCAAGTACTTAATCGGCGATGTTCTGGCGATCTCTTCAACAAAAGCTATTTCTTCATGCTTATCCTGGTGGGGGTTATAGTTATCCAGAAGTGCGCAGAAACGTGAGTAGGTGGGTTTTCTTAGCACATCATCGCCTAGCCAGCTGAACAAGCTTTCAGATGCCATATCACCCTTCTGATAAACTTTCTTCCCCTCGCCACAGTCAATTCTGTAGTCCTTACCAGGAACGATACGGTTCATATCAAGCTCCCAAAGTCGGCTACACGCTTTCGCTAAGCTATTCAGCTCCTCCCTGGTGGGCTCGAAATTGAGTCCTTGGTGGCTATGACCGACATCCTCAGAGTACTTTTGTTCTGATGGTGGCTTTCTGTATCCATTCCATGCTTCAGACTGCATTATGCAATATCGTGAATTCAGAGTTTAGATAGTACAAGAAAGCTTCAGAACACACAATTATCACCATTCAACTAGAGTGTCAATTGATTTATGTGGACGTAAAAGTAACAGTCTTACAAGAAACAAATGGGGTGCAACCGTGTATCTACACCTGGTTTGGTCAGATCTGTCACCAGCAAGGCAGCAATAAAGCTCAAACTAGTGTGGTCTTCTAACAGAACGACACAACTTCAGACTATTGATACAGTTAAAATAAAACTTCAGAGCAATTATCTTGACTTGGTTCATATTCTGGTTTCCTCATTCAAAGATGAGCAAAGAGGGAAGAGTCGACAAGTGGCATATTTAACACTAACAGACCACATTCTGCAATGGTCGTAACAATAACTCACTAAAGCATTGGCTCCATGGCAAAATGTTGGTTGACTGTCTGTATAAATAGTAAAATAGAAGTAAAAGGACCTGAAAACTAAAACAAGAGCTTAAATATGTTCAATGAGGAAATAGAATAACAAAAAAGAAATGTCATTTTTGATCTTTGGAAGATTGAAATCAAACCTGCTGTGGTCTTCCATGGCGCCTTTTCTCACCGACGGTCTGCCAGCCTCCATCGTTTATCCTTTCTTCCTAAAATAGTCCAAATTATAAACTTGATGATACACTCTAACATGCAGCCAATCATTTGGGCTTGTAATTCTTCTATGAAAAGCGTAAAACCTTCAAATTTAACCAAGAAAGCTGTAGTGTTATTGCAACTTTATACTTCGAAACATTCTATATGGGAAGAAAATTCTTGAATATTATATCATTGATTCTCCGGCTATCAGCTCATTAGTGCATGCTGCTGATTCCTGTATCCTTGTGCCTGCTACTATTGCTGATGCCGTCGGCTGCCATCCCACCTTTCCTCCCCCTCGCACTGCAAAAATTGAAACCCGCGTAGCTGCATCAGCATGCTTCGAAAGAAGCAACCCAGAAATGGACACTTAAATCATTGTAAATCCGGTCAACCTGGTTCTGCCGACCTGCGTGGTGCTGGTGCTGGTTCCGACTCATCAAACAGAACCACGTTCACACATGAAAGTCTTATTCATATATACCATGAATATTTCCTGTTAATTCAGCATATAACAAACACATGTAACACCTGTTAATATTTCCGGTTTTTACTCATGAATGAAATGTTGCAATCAGGTTAGACAATGTAGTCAGATTACTTCCATTTGTTCACATTGCAAATTTGCAATAATAGAAATAATTCTTACAAATTCAACAATGAACAAGCCTCTCGCCTTCTGGAGAACATAGTCCATGATATCTGTACATGTTGGCTTCCCGTTCATCTTTATTGTTGCCGGGGAAACAGAGGGGGGCTCTTTACAAACTGTTGTACACTTCCTCTCCTCATGAAGTTCATCAACATATGGCGACTCCTCCTTTCCTCTAGCACTTGTCTGCTAGGGAACTTCCTCTTAGTCCCAAAGATGCATCTGTTCACTGCCTTTTCCTCCTTGACCTCCAACCCAGTAAGCTCCTTGGCATCTGCCTTCTTGTCAACCACTACAGCTTCTGTGGCAGGAACTGTTACCATGCCATTCTCGAGCTTAAATCCAGCAGGCAGTGATGGCCACCTGGTGGTGGGCATCCGGCCACAGCACATCGACCGGGCTGGCAATGTTGGAGGTGTATCCTTGGGTTGCTCATCGTGCTTCTTTAGCTTCTCAAGCAAGACCACTCAAGGGAGCTCTTCTGCATGGCTGCTGCCGGCGCCATCATCTGCGACATCTGGATCTCACTAATATAAGATATCAAAGAAGTTCCAGAACGGTTAACTGTCCTGTTGTTGCCACGACACTGCAACAACTGTTACTGAAGATTCTGGACAATGTCTGCATTGTGCCTGGGAAGATTATCTATTTTCTTGAGTGAAGATTATCTGAAACAAGTATAAGGTTATAGCCAAATTTGAAAACTGGTGCGAAAGTATGATATGTGTTCCATTTAAATTTAAATTTTAAATTATGTTAAAGGCTACAAGGTTTTGATGGAACCGGTCGTATTGAACCGTGAAAGAGCCGCAGCGGACTGCCTAAAACGGATGACTATATAAGTTATTATATAAATATATTTACACAAAATTTGTCTATCAAAGTTATGACCGTTATTTAGTCGTATGTTTAATATAGCTTCAGATTGTTCGACGACTACCGTGATGAAGATTTTTATGGGCTACCGCGGAAATACAATATTGTCGCTCGGGTAGAAGTTAAATTCCTGATTGAACCACGTTTTCGTGACAGACAACATTTCATTTTATCTGACATCAATGTAAGACAACAATTCTTTAAGTTTCATTTTTAAAGGTACATGATCTTCATGCCATCGCCTCTTCTCCTACTAAAATACTATTAGGGAGCCAAGATCGAGGCCATAACATATTTGTATGAGACAGTCAAACATTTCGACAATTTGCTCCATGAAAAGCATGTTTACAAGATGCATAACGTAAAGTTTGGTCTTTCTTTTGTCTCACGTGTTTGGCCCGTGCTCGCAGGTCACCATAGAATGTTCTGGGCTCTTCACGAACAGAGGTAATCCAATTGCACCGGTTGTTAAATTAGTTGGTAAGCGATTAGGTTATAATAAATAACAAGCCAACATGTTCACAATATCATCATTTGACATAGATGGTTCTAATTATAGAAGCACGAGTCATATAAGTCCGGATTATATACAAAATACAAGAAATATTGCCCTAATACATTTTTGGACTATATTTTAATCGATTGACATGAGTTAAATCAGTGGTGGTGGTAGAAATAATAGTGTCTGGACCTTGAATTTTTGAACCGGATCGTTCTGAAAAAGATATAGTTGTCGCCTCATCAAATCAGTGACTTATTTTTGATATGCAGGGTTCTAAGATAGTATGTTATTTGCTTCAAAGTTTTGCTGCTGATTAGACATATGGAGTTTCTTCTTTGGACGGGATAGAGTGTATTTTGTAGTCACTCTATGCTTACAGCTGTCTTCGGTCCATCACATTGAATTGCCATTCAAGATTCTGCCAGGATAAACAGTGGCCCTGCATTTTTTAACTATAATAATAATGTTGGTTGGCACATTTGACTCTTGTGCCTTGTCCCCAGCCGATGCTGTAGTGCTTTGCGAGATTAGTAAAGATTACTCTTACCACCAGATGTGGAGCCTAACCGGTTGGTAGGGATACCAATGGTGCTCCTCTGTTAATGGTGCTTATTGTCATATTGGAGGAAGGGCTTGAAGCTCAATGGAAGTACACAGACCACTTTAATTTAGTACTACAAAAGTATGCCTGCTACTGTATCTTCACAGATCGCTTTAATTTAGTACTACAACATTCACTGTACCCAAATACCTTGTATTGCTCAAAACATTTTCTCCCATATTTCAGGGTGAAGTAGATTGCTCATTTCTATTTGTCGCTTCAACTATCATGATCGGTCAGGTCTTTTTGTTTCATAACTATTAATTTGGTTGAGTTAAATGATCATTGACATCCTATAGGCCATTTTGTTCGATTTCCATTGTGTTCCAGAAGGGTAGAGAAACCATCTGGGCACTTCTTTGATAAGAAACCAGTGAGGGATTTCAGGATGAGAAATATGGTGCTGGTTTCAAGAAGTGCCATATGTTGATGAAAGACAATAATGCGGTGTTTCACCAAGCACTGCCTACCAACATCACAGTTCCTTGCACAGGATGGCGATAGGCTCAAACTGCAACCCTCATCAGCAGTCACTATGTCTTCAGACAGGGCCTGCAGTACATCAGCTGATGATCCAGCAACTAATCATGATTACATGACTGTACTGTCAGTAAAAGGTATCCTTCCTTGCTTATTTAATAAACCATTCTGTCTAAATTTGCATTGGGTACTACTTATGGAAATATCTGTCTCAATACTTTTTCTTGCTATTCTGATGATCAACGGCCACTATTGCTTCTCAGTGGTTGGAATTACTGCATCAGGACATCAGGGGGCGCCTCGCTGGTATAATTCTGAAATCTGATGTAAATGTGAATGTTGTACTCATGCATTGTACTTAACACATTTGTTTGTTTTCTTGAAGCTTTAAAGCGCAGCAGGAAGAGAGTCAGAAATGCTCTTCATACAGAATTGTCTTACCTAATATCGACAGAATTTTCATCTAACCAAGAGAACGAATCATCCATTGCAAATACTTGTGATGCTGGATGTACTGAAAAAGCAGTTTCAGAAGCGCATTTGGCACGATGGAGGTCTCTGTTTGTCCAGATGGACCGAGCACTTCAGGAGGAAGGGAAACAGCTGGTGAGTTTGCCGGTTGTATTAGTTTGTGTTGTAGGAAAGGACTATGCCATCCGTCATTGTTTGTGTTGGTACATAGCCCTATTCATACTACTTGTAAAATTTATATGCTCATAGAGTATATACATGAATCACCGGAGTACCTGATTGCCTAATACTTGTTGCAGGAGAACCGGTTGAAGCAAGTGCAAGAAATGCAATCGAACTGTGATAAAGGCCTCAAACACATAAGCTGTGAAGCTCCTCTGCTAGGGACATGCATTCTACTATGTAGTGATGAAATAGCTAGATTAAAATAACAAAATTTATGTATGACTAGGATCACAAATAGATTACGAAATCTTTTCTCATAACAGTATAACACACATTTGTAGATAAGTTATCGTGGTATTATATGTTTCCGTTGCAACGCATGGGCACTCACCTAGTATTGCATAAGATACATTGGTGGATGCACTCTAGGTTCAAACATAAAAATCTTCAGGTTTGAGCGAAAAACCCTTATTTTTGACCATAAATGCCGAGCCAAAGTGTGTGACGTTAATAACTCAGATGCTTTGTATTTATCATCATAAAAATGCTCAAGTTTGAGCATAAATAGAGTTAGATAAAAGCGTAAATGTTGATTCACTCCCGACCAAAAGCTCCCATCCATTGCGGCCACCATAAATCAAGAGATTTGATTAGATGAGTTGGTTAGGGGATTTAATTAGGTGAATTAATTTGATTTTTTATAGTGGTCACAAACACCATAAATCAAGGATTTCCTTTCCACTATGCATGCAGAAAAATATTGCACTAATGGATGCACTCCAAGTTCGAGCATAAAAATCTTTAGTTTTGAGCATGAAAGCTCTTAGTTTTGACCGTAAATACTGAGCTAAAGTGAGAGACATTGATAATCCTGATGTGTTGTATTTATGACTATGTAAATCCTCACATATGAGCATAAATAGGGTTAGATATACCATAAATGTTGATTCACTACCAACCAATAGCCTCACGTCCATGCGGCTAGCATAAATCAAGGGATTTGATTAGGGGAGTTCATTAAGGGATTTGATTTTTATGTCAGTTACATACACCATAAATCAAGGGGTTTTCTTTTCAATGTGCACACAAAAAATATGGCATACAGGACACTAGTGGGCGCACCCAGGTTTGAGCATAAAATACCCAACTTAGAGCATAAAAATCCCCAGTTTTGAGCACAAATAGTGACAATGATAGGAGTAAAAATCCTCAATGTTGTTACAATGGTCAGCGTGATGTCACATATGACATCCCTGTAACAAACATGAGCAAATCCAGGTGGTTACTGTAAAAACCAAGCCACGTGAGAGACATCGTATTCATCATCGACCATCACGTCGCAAGCTGCCACGGTAGCCACAGCCTTGGCTCCAGTCCCTCGCGCTAGCTATGCAACGATAGTCTTCGTCTTTTCAGCGACGTGTATCGTTGGCAGAGGCTGCAGCAACCCACCCTCAGGAGCCATAGCCTTGCCGCCTACCTCTACGTCTCCAGCGATCTGGGCGCTCGTCTTTGCCCTCCTTGCTTTCGCAAGCAGGGCCTTTGTCGCCTACCATGGGTTCACCAGCTAGATCACCTCCTTCCTTTTTCTTCGAGGTCACCTTCCGATCATTCTCCATGAGTGCTGATAAAACATCCCAGATGTTACAACCGTAGGGAAAATTTTTACAACCGTAGGCGGAGCCGTGAAAGTGTTTGAGCCTAAAGACCTAGAGGTTAGAGCATCGAACCATGAAGGCAAAATTAGCGGTGGCGGTGGTCGGGTTCCTGAGTGCTTGTTAAGAAGAAACGACGTTAGTCATGCGTTGTTGTGGGCTAGGTCGAGAAAACAATGAAGCAAGTGTCTTCTAATTTGATGGACCAGACCAATGTATACCATGGGCCATAGTAGGTCATACCACAACCTCTCCATGTTAGTTTCTTCAAGTTCAAACATGATTTTACAAAAAAGGATCTAAAATAATAAAATCTGAATGACACACACACTAAATAATAACTAGTCAGGTGCTCGTTGCTACCATTCTTACTTATATATCAACCTCAAACACATTTCAAACCTTTACAATAATACTAACAATGAAGATGCCATTGTTAAGTAGAAATTTAATAGCAACAAGGTTAATATTTATATAACATCTTTTCTCAATCTAGGCATTCTCATTCTTTTCTTTACTAAAGGCTTTAAGGTTTGAGAAATCCTGACCAAAACTCTTGTAGAAACAATTAAGCAGTTATTGTACACAAGACATTGCTCAGGGACCAAGGAAAATAAATGAATCAGAATTATAATAATATCACCATCTTTCCCTTACATGCTATCGATAATTACAGAAAAGATCATGATTAAAGCCTTTCCACCATCAATCTGTCCATTCCTAATAAAAACATACCAAAATACTAGTGCCGATACCATGTAGGCTATCCCGTAAGTGCATCCAATTCCATGACCTTTAGCCATCCTAGTTTCGTAACCAAGCTTCAGTGTGTTTTGGATTGCTTAAAATAGGAATTGAGTGCTTTGCTCTCCCCATCAAAAGAGTACACTGTCACCACAACCTTCCTAGTTCAACCACCGAGTCTGTCTGAGAACTGATCCTCATCCCTAGCAGAGGTTTGTCCTGGTAGGAGTGTGACAGACATATGGCGGCAAAGGTGGGAGTAGAGCGTGAAGGTGTCACCCTTGCTATGGTCGCCGACGCGGAGGACGACACAGACGTACCTGAGGAGCGCGACAAGCATACGTGAGCATCTAGTAAGACAAAGGAGAGCACACCGAGGATCTCCTCATTGCTCTTCGTGTGCCGGATGTCCTACGCAAACGCTGCCTTGTACACATACAATGATGATGTGCTGAGACCATAGTACACCATGCCAAAACTTTGGTAAGTCAGGCACAACATCATCTACCATGGCACCCCTTATCATCCTCCGCGCTTCTTCTCCCGCTAACACAGTTGAAAGGGAAATAGGGATTAACCTTTTCCTATAATTAATTTTGGTGGTTGAATGTCCAACACAAATATTGGACTAACTAGTTTACTCTAGAATACATGTTCTACAGGTGCATAAAGGTTCAACACGAACCAATGAAAGATTGAAGAAAGGGTTCAAATTCAAAGGAGCAAGAAACTTGAGTGTGCCCTGGTTTGGTGCACCGGACTGTCCGATGTGCCACCAGACTGTCTGGTGTGCCACCGGACAGTGTCCGGTGCACTAGGGCCGTACAAAAATAAACTCGCCACTCTCGGGTTTCAACCTGCACGCTCCGCTATAATTCACCGGACTGTCTGGTGTGCCACCGGACTGTCCGGTGCACTAGCGGAGCAACGACTACTCGTGCAACGGTTGACTGCAAAAGCACAGTGATCAGATGAACAATGTGCTACAGTGCGCGGCAGAGTCAGAGCGTAGAGTTAGAGGCGCACTGGACACTGAACAGTAGCTGTCCGATGCCACTAGAAGACAAGCCTCCAACGGTCAACTGCTCCAGAACCCTAACAGTTGGGTGACGTGGCTGGCGCACCGGACAGTGTCCGGTGGCGCACCGGACTATCAGGTGTGCCCATCGACAGCAGCCATCTCCAACGGCTATGTGGTGATTGAGGGCTATAAATACCCCCAACCACCACCACTCCAAGCATCCAAGTTTTCTGAGTTCCACATTCAATACAAGAGCTAGTGCATTCACTCCAAGACACAATTCAAAAGATCAAAGCCTCTCCAGGTGCCAAAATCCATTCCATCCTCCTAGTGACTTAAGAGAGTGTTTGTTCGTGTTCTTTGCGCTCTTGTTTCTTGGATCGCTTTCTTCTTTCTCTTTCTTGTTCTCAAGCAACTTGTAATCAAAGTAAGAGACACCTAAGACTGTGGTGGTCCTTGCGGGGTCTAAGTGACCCATTTGATTAAGGAGAAGGCTCACACGGTGTAGGTGACCGTTTGAGAGAGGGAAAGGGTTGAAAGAGACCCGGCCTTTGTGACCACCTCAACGGGGACTAGGTTCTTTAGAACCGAACCTCGGTAAAACAAATCATCGTGTCATCCGCTTTATTTCTTGGTTGATTTGTTTTCCCCTCTCTCCTGGACTCGGATTTAATTCTAACGCTAACCCCGGCTTGTAGTTTGTGATTTAAGTTGTAAATTTCAGATTACGCCTATTCACCCCCTCTAGGCGACTTTCAATTGGTATTAGAGCCCGGTACTTTATTAGAGTCTAACCACTCAAAGTGATGTCGGGAGATCACGCCAAGAGGGAGATCGTGACCGGCGGCGACAAGCCCGCAAGCCTTGGGAAGGCTCCATCAAGGGAGTCTAGCAACAAGGTGAAGGAAGGATCCCCTTCACGCATCAAGTCACATCGAAGTGGCGACAAGAAGAAAAAGATGAAGAAAGTGGTCTACTACGAGACCGACTCTTCGTCGCCCTCCATCTCCGGCTTCGACTCGACATCCGTCACTTCTAAGCGCCATGAGCGCAAGAAGTATAGTAAGATGCCCCTACACTATCCTCGCATTTCTAAGCGCACTCTATTACTTTCCGTTCAATTAGGCAAGCCACCATTTTTTGATGGTGAAGATTATTCTATGTGGAGTGATAAAATGAGGCATCATCTAACCTCACTCCACGAAAGCATATGGATTATTGTTGAGTTTGGAGTGCAGGTACCTAAGGTAGGGGACGACGGCTACGACTCGGACGAGGTCGCCCAAATCTGGCACTTCAATTCCCAAGCAACTACTATAATCCTTGCCTCCTTGTGTCGAGAGGAGTATAATAAAGTGCAAGGGTTGAAGAGTGCCAAGGAGATTTGGGACGTACTCAAGACCACGCACAAAGGAGATGAGGTGACCAAGATCACCAAGCGGGAGATGATCGAGGGAGAGCTCGGTCAATTCGTCCTCAACCAAGGAGAGGAGCCACAAGCAATGTACAACCGGCTCAAGACCTTGGTGAACCAAGTGCGCAACCTCGGGAGCACCAAATGGGATGACCATGAGATGGTCGAGGTTGTTCTTAGATCACTCATATTTCATAATCCTACTCAAGTTCAATTAATACATGGTGATCCTAGATATAAGCTAATGTCTCCCGAGGAAGTGATAGGAAAGTTTGTGAGCTTTGAACTAATGGTCAATGGCTCCAAACACATTGTAAACTTGGAGCAAGGCACCACCTCCACACCCGAGGTGCAACCGTCGCATTCAAAGCGATAGAAGAGAAGAAAGAAGAGTCTACATCAAGTAGGCTCCCCATCGACGCCTCCAAGCTCGACAATGAGGAGATGGCGCTCATCATCAAGAGCTTCCGCCAAATCCTCAAGCAAAGGACGGGGAAAGACTACAAACCCCGCTCCAAGAGGATGTGCTACAAATGTGGTAAGCCCGGTCATTTTATCGCTAAATGTCCTATGTCTAGTGATAGTGACAGGGACGACGACAAGAAGGGGAAGAAGAAGGAGAAGAAGAGGTACTACAAGAAGAAGGGCAGTGATGCCCACGTGTGTCGGAAATGGGACTCCAACGAGAGCTCCACCGACTCCTCCGATGAGGATGCCGCCAACATCGCCGTCAACAAGGGCCTCCTTTTCCCCAACGTCGGTCACATGTGCTTCATGGCAAAAGACGGCAAAAATACGAAGGTACAAGCTAGAACCACCCCAAGTATAC
This sequence comes from Zea luxurians, assembly GCA_029449295.1. Classification (NCBI taxonomy): domain Eukaryota; kingdom Viridiplantae; phylum Streptophyta; class Magnoliopsida; order Poales; family Poaceae; genus Zea; species Zea luxurians. The sequence continues at coordinate 1,020,347 of JAOPSE010000203.1, read as the reverse complement.
TGCATCTAGTGATGAGGGTAGTTCTAGTGATGATGAAGATGATTTGCTTACTCTTTTTGCCAACCTTAACATGCAACAAAAGGAAAAATTAAATGAATTGATAGGAGCCATTTATGAGAAGGATGAACTTTTGGATAGCCAAGAGGAATTCCTTATTAAAGAAAACAAAAGGCATAAGTAAAAAATGCTTATGCTCAGGAAGTAGAGAAAAATGAAAATTTGACTAAGGAGCTTAGCATTTTCCATGACACTGTCTCCAACATTAGAACTAAGAATGCTAATTTAATTGCTAAGATTGAGAAGTTAAATGTTTGTAATGATTCAATTGTCAGTCTTAGAAATGCAAATGCTAGCCAAAATGCCAAGATTGATAAATTGAATGATACAATTTCTAGCCTTAGAGATGAGAACGCTAGATTAATTTCTAAGGTTAAAGATTTGAATGTTTGCAATGATTCTATTTCCAGTCTTAGAAATGATAATGCTATTTTACATGCTAAGATCGATGAATTAAATGTTTGCAAACCCTCTACATCTATTGTTGATCATGTTACTATTTGTACTAGATGTAGAGATGTTAACGTTGATGCTATTCATGATCACCTTGCTTTAATTAAACAACAAAATGATCATATAGCACAGTTAACTGCTAAAATTGTAGCATCCCAAAAATTCAAATCTTGAATTTTTCTCAAACTCGCTCTAAATTCAAAATGAATTTCAAATTTCATTTCAAAATATTTGTTTGCGAGTTGATATCAACAAATAAAATATAGTGGTCTATATTTTCTCCAAAATCCTCCTCAAATATCCTACAAATATTTCCCAGTGATCACCCTCAATTTGTTTCCAGAAATACTGCCCGGATATTTCCCCAGTAATCCCCCTCAAGTTCTTTCTAGAAATATTGCCCAGATATTCCACCGATATATCTCCAAGTATTTTCCTCTTGAGAAATACCTTCAGAATCATTTTTCAAGTCCCTACAAATATTTTCTTCATAACTTTCCTCATGCTCATACGTATACGTATGCCTCCAGTGTCATACGGTGAGCTCTACAAGCTAATTACACTTATACAAGACAAATACATGCTAACCTCCCACTAATCATCTCATCCTCCCACTAATCCTCTCATCCCTCCCACTAATCCTCTCATCCCTCCCCCTAATCCCCCCACCATGGCTATAAATAGAGGGGCAAGGGCCTCCTCCCATCCCACCCCAAGCCATTTCATGGCAACTCTCTCCCCCCCCCCCACACACACCCACTCCATGTTCCACACAAGCACACACTAGCACAAGGATCGTTCCATCGTTCTTCGATCGTTCGTCCGATCGTTCGATCGTTCGTCCGATCGTTCATGGTTCGTTCGTCCGTTCGTCCGATCGTTCGATCGTTCGTCCGTTCGTTCGTCCAAATAATCTTTTTCCTACCGTTATGCTGCCGAAATTCCGATCGTTCGTTCGTTCGATCATTCGATCGTTCATCGTTCGTTCATAGTTCCTATTCATCGTTCATCGTTCGTTCATAGTTCCTATTCATCGTTCATCGTTCGTTCATAGTCCCTATTCATCGTTCTTCCAAATAATCTTTTTCCTGCCGTTATGCTGCCGAAATTCCGATCGTTCGTTCGTTCGATCATTCGATCGTTCATCGTTCGTTCATAGTCCCTATTCATCGTTCATCGTTCGTTCATAGCCCCTATTCATCGTTCTTCCAGATAATCTTTGTCCTGCCGTTATGCTGCCGAAATTCCGATCGTTCGTTCGTCCGATCATTCGATCGTTCGTCCGTTCGTTCATCCAAATAATCTTTTTCCTGCCGTTATGCTGCTGAAATTTCGATCGTTCGTTCGTCCGAGCATTCGATCGTTCGTCCGTTCGTTCATAGTTCCTATTCATCGTTCATCGTTCGTTCATACGAACTATTCACTATCACTATTCACCATTACTATTCACCATTACTATTCATCGTTACTATTCACATACACTATTCATCATCGTTACTATTTATCATTACTATTCATCATTGTTACTATTCATCGATGATATGTATAATTACTTTTCCGTCGCCACTATTCATCGTTACTATTCATCGGTCATCCAGTCATCCCAAATTTCAACTAGTCATCCATCATGCTGTCCAGTCCACCTAAGACCAGCCAGACCCATGTTCCAGTCATACGAACTCCGATGACTGTGATTTTCCTTCCAGTGGGAAACTTCCCATCTGGTCACCCATCCTAGGTTTCTCCAAGTTGAGCATGCTTAACTTTGAGATTCCTTCGAATCAGGCTTCCAAACTCCGATTCTAATAATTCTTGTTTCTAAATTCTTATCGAATTATTCCCTATTCAACCATGTCATCCCTTAAGCATGGTTCATGTTCCAGAAAACTCCCAAAATACTCTTGTCCCATATTCTGCCTATAACTCTCATGTTCATACCAAGTCAGACGATTCATTCGTCACTATTCTCACCTACAGTGAACTTCACTGTGCTACACCACCTACACTCAGCTATAAATACACCCAGCTACCCTCTCCCTCTCCACACACACTCAACACCCTCAGCCAAGGCAAACACCCCACCCACTCAGTTACTCCGCTCTGCCGGCTACACGCATAGTGTCGCTTTGCCTCCAGTCCACCCTCCTGGTAAGCACCTCCGCTCCACCACCAGTAATATCACAACACCACATGACATAGATTCTACTCAAGACTCTACCCATCCATATATCGCTATTTTGACCACTATACTAAATATTTGTTGGTATACTTGCTGGTTTGTATGTTTGCTTGTTCATGTTGCATAGTTATCGGAGCGTTCGTGCCATCTCGTGGAGGCCAGATCTGCAAGTCTACGCCAGGCGGTGGAGCCAGAAGCCAGTTCCGTGAGCTCTCCTTCCCCCTTCGCCGAATAAGCACGGCAAGCTCACTGGATCCCTTTGATGCATAAATTACCTATGATTTTTCAACCACAACCCTTAGCCTGTTATTTTATGCATGATATGATTTTGAGACAAGTTATTATGGCCACCCAGCCGCTTGCCGCAATCAATCCCTGATATATATGTTCCAAATGATTTGAGAACAGGTGTGAGTTTTCAAAAGAAAATGCTTTTCAAAATGTGTGTGATGAAGGGTTTTCACCCTTATCACCTTGTGAGCGGGATAATCAGGGACTCCCTGGTTTAGGGGAGGGCCTAAGGTGTTGGCTCAGCTGGTTTAGGCGTGAGCAGAAGGATTGTCCCCTCATATAAGGACCGGTTTGTCATCTTCACTACCTGTACTCTTTAATAGTACAACCACTCGAGACTGTGTGGGCAGTCACTCAATCTGAACTCGTACGGTCCAACCCCAGGGTTATGAAGGCTGGGGAGCACCGGGAGGATAAGGAGGGGGAAAGTTTTGTCCGGTTTGGACATGGTGGTGGCCTGACTCCTTCCGATATAACCGTTAAGGTTAGGACGTGCGAGGAAAGAAAGAGATTCGGATTCGGATCTCATTGATCATGAGATCGCAGAGCCGGACTAGTGGGTAAAGTGTACACCTCTGCGCAGAGTTTGAAAACCTATTCGAATAGTCTGTGTCCACAGGAATGGACGAGTCTGGTATGGTATGGCAATTAATGTTTTGTTTTCCAAAAAAAAGAGATGGTTTTGAGAAAAGTGGTTTTTAAAAAGGTTCGGCGGTTGAGCCGTGAGCTATGGTGGACGGGAAGTCCAGTAGCGGTTTTTGAAAAGGAAAACCAGTGGGAAACTGCTGAGATGCCTGGATGGTTTAGTCCAGGGGATTTTATTCTATATTGAAAAACTTCCTGCTCCCTTGGGAGAGGATGCGCTTTGCAAAATACAAAATGTTTTTCAAAACAACACTGCATAAAATATTGCTGTTTCTGCAAAGTATCCTAAGCTCCATATATTCCATGCATTATATCTGATTTCCCCATTCCGCGGGTGAAGGTGGGCTGCTGAGTACGTTTGTACTCACCCTTGCTTATTTGTTGTTTTTCAGAAAAAGGAGATCGGGTAAGAGTTACGACTGTTCCCAACCTTGCCTGTGGCTGTTGGACCGCTGACTTGCTTCACTGCGTATATCGGGCTGCTGCAGCCCCACTCTGATGATATGTCCCGAGTTGTGGACCAACTCTTAAAGTTGTTCGCCACCTGTATAGGTTTGTCTTGTTTAAGCAGATCTGGAATCATCTGATGTATAAATGTGTTTACTAGCCTCCTGGGACTAGTAATTGTATCACATTTGAGTCCCAGAGGATCGGGACGCTTCAGGTGGTATCAGAGCTGTTAGGTTGGCCGCAGGACGTAACCCTTAGCCTGATCAAAAGTTTTTGAGTCAAAACTATTTTCTTAAAAAAAATTCTTGCTCTCATCCCTTCATTTCAAAAATGTTTTCCCCCTTTCCTTCTCTCAGAAGTCAGATGGAGGTTCAGTGCCAAACCAGCTTCTGCCAGAATGAAGATGGTTTCCCCAAGTTGCTGAGAGCATGCACAGTCCGCCTCGGAATCAGGAGCCAGCCAGAGTATGATGGTCGTGAATTCATCGAGCATGGCACAGAGAAGTGTGTCGTGACTGTATACATTGGATCCAGTCCGCACCATGTGGAATGGAGTGTCACTACTGCTGGGCACAGATTCAAAGACACCTGCCAAGTCGTCGCTCGCAAGGCATTGAGGGCTCTGTGTCAGATCTATGAAGAAGAAGTGGCCGACACCTCGCTCAGATTCTTTCCGCCCTTTCAGAGAGACCGTCCAGTTTGGATGGCCAGGATGCGTGCATTGGAAGAGCAGCAGCTGCTTGAGGACGACCCCACAGTCGTGTACCTCACTGCATACCTGCTCACCCTGGATGCCCAGTATGATTTCTTGGCCCGGCACCACCATCAGATGATTGCCCGAGCAGAAGATGCAGAGAAGCTCAACCGTAAGCTCCATGTGGATCTCACCACAGCTCAAGCCCGTGCAACTGCCTTGGAGAGTCGTGAAGTCATTGCTGTTGAAGCCCTGAAGCAAGCCAAGGATGAGCACGTCCAGAAGTTGATGGAGGCCTACTTGGTAACCCATAACCAACGTAGAGCCCTGCGGATCCAAGAGCCCGCTCCATCCAACCCAGTTCAACCCAGGAGAGCTGAAGATCCCCAGATTCTTCAAGGTCACCCGGTCTCTACTAGAGGAGAGAAGAAGGCTTGGGAACTCCCGGAAGGAGCCATAGTCTTGGAAGGAATTCCAGTCTCCCCTAAGGCTATGGGTAAACAAGAGCACCCTGAATCCTCCCAAGATCCCCCGCCAGAGTTGTTTGAGCCCCTCACCATGAAGAAGATTCCAGCACCGTCCCTTGAGGTCAAGGAAGAAGCTACAAGCACCCCGCCAGCACCGCCGCCCTCAGAGGAGCTACAAGAGTCAGTCCAGCTTGAAGAAGAGTTCGACCACGTCTTGCCATCTCAGTCGCCGCCAGAAGAAGTTATCAACATCAGCTCCCTGTTGACCCATCCAGGAGATATCTCAGATTGAAGTTGTGCGTCAGCCTTGCCAGAAGAGAAGCTGCCAGATCTGAGTTAGCTATACCCAGTCCTCTGCGTGCATTAGGTAGTGAAGTTTTTCTTCACTTTGGCTAGAGCCCTGCATGTATGAGAGGTAATCGTGTAGTCCCGTGCCTTGAAAAACTCTAATTGTGTGGCCCCCTAAGGCATTTCAAAATGAATTTCGATTGATGTTTTCTCCCATTTTGAGTGCATATGTGATGCTTTAACGTTAGTGCTCATAAGTTGCATTTAGCATAGTTCTCAATTCAGGAGCCAAGCAATAGTAGTTATGCTTAGCCCCCGAATCTGAGTAGTCCATGCTTTGAAAAAAACTCTATTCTTCCCTTATTCAAAACTTTTGATTTGTTTGTGCTTATCATTGCTGAGCTTGTGTGTTTTCTTTCTTTCTAAGAAAGGTTTTCTCTAAAAACATAGATCACAAATTAGAGCTAATCCTCACCTTATGCTTCCATTCTCATCTTAATCCATCTGAAGAAAAAAGTGCCTTACCCAAGAAGACACCGGGAAGCTCACCCTTGAAGCCTGTAACAAGCTACAGAAGAAACCAGTCCAGCCGCTCAGTCAAAAGGACCGACCGTGAGAATCAAAGCACTGTCCCTGAGTCAAAGTAAACAGGAAAAGAGGACAGAAGGAGTTATTACCATACAGAGAGGCAAAGATTCTTGGAACCAGAGACCACAAACATCAGGGTCATCGATGTAACACCCCTGGTGTTACTATAACTAAAACTTGAGCATGGCATCATGAGCATGGGCATTGCATATGTTTGATACACCTAGAGTGCATTCACTAGGCAAAAATTTCAAACAAGTTGTATTGTTTTGCTGTTTGGCAAATAGGACCCTGGTTTAAAGAACTTAACCCTAACTAGTGGTTAAAGGGGTAAAACTTAACCCAAGTTGAGAAAAACCTTAGGACTTTTGGGAAAAGTCATAAAACATCCCTAGGCACTAAGTTGAATCACATTTATACTCCTGGGATGCCAGAAACCCTAATTGGAACCCTGGGAAAACCCTAAATCAAACCCTAGGGGCTTATGTGCAAAATTAGCCCACTTTTGGGCTAAAGTGCAAAAACCAAGCCAAATAAGTATTTCAAGTCAATTGGATCACAAATATGTGGACTTGAAAGCCAAACCCTAAGTTTTGGACTAAAGTGCAAAATGGACCTCCTTTGAATTTACTCTAAGTCTGAAAAATCAGTGAATGGGCTCAACTTTGGAGCTTTGTAACTTGCAAAGTATAGGGTTTTTGCCCTAGGTCACCACATCAAAGTTGAAGCCTAATCATAGGAGAACAACTTTGCTAAAGGGTGCAAGCATAGTTGTTATGAGAAATTTGGAGAAAAACCCCATCAAAGTTTGGCTGTCAGGCTGTTTGATCTGAAATTCAGTTTAGCAGTGAACTGACACCAACTTCTAGCTCAGATTCAAGCATGATCCAGTGCTCAAATGTGATCAAGTCCTATAGTGGAGTTGTAGCTGGTATGTAGCACTACAACTTTGGTATAGAGACTGGGACCTGTCATCACATGAAATTTGGAGAGAAATAGCTCTAAACCTGCTCGGTCAGACACCCTGATGAACTTTGGCCATGGTACAGTAACCGTTATAACTGAAGAAGATCGGGTTTCGTCTTCACCGCCGGTAGCTGCCGCCGTCGATCGCCGCTCGCCAAGATTCGTGCTCGACGGTCACCGGATAAGGCTGCCGCGGTAAGGCCTCGTCACCGGTGAGCTGGAAGTCACCCCGCTCGGCCACGGTACACCCCCCTGGCTCACCGCCCGCAGTAAAGTGTTCGCCGTCGACCGCCGCCTCTCGGCCGGGTGCCGTGTGTCCAAGCCCTTCCATAGCGTCGCCATGACTCCTCTAGGCCGTCCCATCAGCGTTAAGGAGCTTGCCACGCCGTAGGCCACGTAACCGCGCGCCAAGCTTCTTCCTCCCCTCCGGCCGCCAACGCATCGCGATCAAATTGAGAGCCACCGCTCTCGGAGCCTATAAATTGAGCCCCCCCTCGGCTTCGCCATGTATTTTGCTAACTATTGCACCCGTTCCCACACTCGATCGCCCACCAGCTCGCCGGAATTTCGCGTTGCCACCAAATCAGTTTTCCGCCGCCGTGAGTTGAGTTCACCGTCGCCAGCCCAACTCCGGTCAGTACCCACCCGTTGCTTCCTCGTTTAAGCTTTCCCATGCCTCAGTGATGCTTCCCGACCCCTTCAATTGAACTAGACCGGTGCACATCGCCGGGAACACGATCACTTCGCCGTTTTGCTTGCGGTCACCGTGGCCGGAGCTTCCTAGCCCACCATTAGTGCAATTTGGTTAGGGGAAATGCTCCTTAGGGGTTTAATTCCGTGTATGCCGCTTGGAGAGCTCAGCCGCTGCCTCAATCGCCCGGCGTAGTTGCTCGCCGGAGCACGGCCACGCCTAAACGCCGTCGGGGACTACGAATTGTGAATTGACAAGACCCCGAGGGCTTTTTCGTGAACGGTCAGCGACTCAAAACAATAGTGAATGGCCCTGTTTCGGTTTAGCTGTTAAGCCAGGGTCCTCGGTGCAAAACCACCGCGGGCGCGCGCGCGTGGGCAGGTTTCTGCTGATAGTGGGCCGACCTGGGCTGGTTTCGGCCCAGTGCTGTTCACTGTTTGTCTTTTTCTTTTATTCCCAGAGCCAAAACAATTATAGAAAATGGTAGGAAAATGATAAAATTGTGAAACCAATTTTCCTAGGATCCTTATTTTCCCTAGGATTTTATAAAAATAAGTTTGTGATTTTTAGTTGGAATAGGGAATTTTAGGATATTTAAAATAGCCTAAACCAATGGTTCTGGATTTTTAGAAAATAAATAATAAGTCCAAAATTCCCCAAACTTTTTATGTGAGCTTTTCACATTATTTAGAAGCCATGGGTAGAATTTGGGTTAATTTGGGCCTTGTTTGATCACTAAACCCAAAACCACCCCCCCGGCTCCATGAACTCCTTTACTGACTCCAGGAACCCTAGGTTCTCGGAGTACTGTGAAGGAAAGTTGTATTCAAGACATAACTAATAAGTTTATGCTATCTTTGCATCCTCATGAGCATTCCATGACATCCATCCTTATGTATGTATATGGTTATATTAGAGCAAGAAGAAGAAGAAGTTGTTGAAGAAGGGATACCACCCACCTCTGATCCCCAGGCAGACAACTGCTTTTATTTTGATATCTGTGGATCCGAGCCCGACACATCTGATAACAAAGGCAAGCCCCGGTGCATTTGCCACCTCCCTTGATGTTTTAAAATCTTTCTCACTTGCTTGATGCATTAGGTGATAGGAGTTGATTGATTAAACAATTCCTGCATTACTTTCCTTGATTTTGATTACCCTCCTTGAAATCCTGTTTTTACAAAAGGTTTTACTTTGCTTAGTATTGCTTTAGAGAAACAAAAGGATTTGTTTTACACAAGATGTTTGGCAAAGTGGGAGGGATGTTTTCGAAAATAAAACTTGATGGTGGATCCATCACGGCCGTGATGGATTCAACATCGGAAAAGATGTACCTCTGTCAGGTACCAAACTTTGGGTTTGAAATGGTTAAGCTGAGACCGGGCGGGTGACTTGCACGAGAAGAGAGTCTCGGTGTAGTGTCTCCGTCTGAGTCGATTAAGGACCTTGTCGATGTAGGCCTGCTGACCGAGGACCCTTTAACTGGTCACATGCCTCGTCATGGGTAAGCCTTGCCTCGGGTAGACTAAGGCCGGAATAAGATAACACGAAATGGGAGTGGAGCGGTGGCGAGAGTAGCGTGTACCCTCCGTGGCAAGAGGCTGGACGGTGGTGTATCTGTGCTCTCGGTTTGCGTGAACCTGATCCGGTCTTAAGAACCCCGGTAGCGGGTTGACATATGCAAGGGTTAAGTGCTACATATGTCGTGTGATTGGAGATCCTCAGCTGAGTATAATCGATTCGGATCGCCGTACCTCCGCGGTTATGGAGACTTGGCCACTGACTTACACGTAGCACTCCACTAAAGATGATGGGTTTTTGGTTAAGAAATTGGCTAGTACAGGACCAGTGATTGAACTAGGGTAGAAAGAACTCTAGTGCAGGTAATTTTACCTAACTTGACAAATAAAACTGGATTTTTAAGGATCTACTTTAGTAAGCATTTCTGCAAAACAGAGTCTTTGACTATTGGAGAGCCTTACCTTGACTCCCATATACCCAGCATACCCTTGAGAGTCTTTTCCTTAGTCGGGTAAGACTTGCTGAGTAATTCCATACTCAGGGTTTATCCCTTTGCTGTTTTTAGGTGGGGAAGTAGCAGACTTCTGCTGCTTCTGTGCTAAGGTGGTTCCCAACGAAGAGAAACAGGAATGAAGTGCGGGAGGACTCAGTCCTCCACTTTAGATCTTTTGTTTTTAATCCTTCGGGAGAGGTTTGTGTCTCCCTGGTTTGTATAATTATTACTTTTATGCACTCACTTTTAGAACTGGTCTGTAATAACTTAACTTGAGCTTACTTTGGAAATAAATGTAAGATTATGTAATTCGCTTCCGCATATCTTTATCTCCGATGATCTGTAATGTCTGCAAGACGGGTGAAACGTTCCTGGTAAGGTAAGGAAAGATACCGAGCTTGTCAAGTAACTTAGGAACATCTACAGGGTGTCTGATGTCTGTTAGACAAGGACAACTGTAGGTGGGCCTGATTACTTGGGAGGTTCCGTCACAGCTGGTATCGGAGCGTAGCTCTTCTTTGCAGATATTCCGGGACATCTTCAAAAAGATTTTCAAGAGTCTTACCTAAAGATTCTTTTCTCTTCTTACCTAAGTATTCTGAAGAGTTTATCTTAAAGACCAGTTAGGAAGAGTGCAACGTATAGAAGGTTGAATCAACCAAGGTTGGTTCTGTACTTACTCATGCATCATGTTAAGAATTATACTAATAAATTTTTCCCCTTAGAAAATGCCGCCGCGCACAAGAAAGACCGCGCGTAAGTCGACTGGACCACTTGGAGTGCCTCGACATCAGCTTGCTCCGCGAGATGTAGATAGTAGTAGCGGGAGCAATGATCCCATAGGGGATCTGGAAGCAGAAGTAAGCAGGCTCCAATTGGAACTCCGCCGCAGGACAGCTATATGGATTGGAGATGGTGACCGTATAAATGAGTTACGAGCAGACGTTCGCCATCTACAAGACCAGCTGGCCGATCGGGATTTGGCACTCGATTGGGCTGTTCAATCTCGTTCACTGGCATGGGCCAAGGAGGCAAGGGCTCAGGCCCGAGTGAAAGAACTCAGCACAGCTGTCGATGAACTGCAGGTGTACTGCAATACACTACATGAAGAAGTCCATGTGCTCTACTCGCAACTACACCCTAGTGAGCCTATACCCCCTTCTGAGGCAGAAGCCGGACCTTCTCACGCCGCGGGACGCTCGTTGGGTGGGGAATTAGACCTGTATGAACCCCCTCCTTCTTTGAGGTTGGTTGACGTCTGGACTCCCACACCTGATGATGAAGCCGCCAAAAGCAATGGAAAACAGGACTAGTGGTGTAATAAGAGTAGAGTAGTGTATTGTAGGGTGTACGGTTGTATAATAGGTTAAACTTTTGTAAAATGGGTAATGTATCCTGTTGTGTAATGTCGAGTCTGTACCATTACTTTTTACAGTAATGTAAAACGGAAGGTTTTCTTTGGCACATTATGTTTATTCAAATGTTTTTGCCTCAGATGCCGACCCGTACTCGAGGACAGGATGCAGCTGGAACATCCGGGGGTGGGGATGCTACCCCGAATCCACCTCCCGTTCCACCCACGCTTGCCGAGGCAATCGCTGCCTTGGTAAATGCTACAGCCGACAATACCCGCTTCCTGAGGGAGATGGCGGGTCAGCAACAGCTTCAGCAACAAGCAGGAAGAGGATTTCAACAGGGTCCCCGTGAGACCACTTATCTGGATTTCTCTGAGACTCGTCCGCCTCTCTTCGTCAAAGCAGAAGATCCGCTTGAAGCCGACGAATGGATAAGGGTCATTGAACAGAAATTTGGCCTTCTTCGCTGCTCAGAAACCCAGAAGCCGTTGTTTGCGGCTCAGCAACTTCGAGGCCCTGCCAGCACTTGGTGGGGGAATTTTGTGGCCATCCAGCCGGACAATCATCCAATTACATGGAACGAGTTCAAAGCAGCATTCCGCGAGCATTATATTCCTGAGGGAGTGCTGCACATGAAGCAAGAAGAGTTCATGAAATTGAAACAAGGGGGAGATACTGTGAACCAGTACCTCAACAAGTTCAATCACCTGTCCCAATATGCAATTGATCAGGTGAATACAGATTTGAAAAAGAAGAATTGTTTTATGAGAGGTCTGAACGACCGGATGCAGCGAAAGATGGCTGCATGTATTGATCTTACTTATGGAAAGGGTGTCAGCACAGCCTTATCTGTGGAGGCCAAATATGCAAATACTGGGAAAAGTAAGGGATTCAGTGGTGATCGGCCTAGTCAGGGCCCGGTAAAGAGGCAACGGTTTATTCTCCGGCCCTCTAACCAGAACCGTTCAAGTGCACCATCTTTCCCTTTCAAGCAGCCTATAATTATTCGTCCCAACAAAGCCCCTACTGCCTCAAGTCAACCGGGTGCCCCAGGCACTCGATTCCCTGCACTGCCAAGTTCTTCAACTGGATGTTTTAACTGTGGCAAATCTGGGCATTTTATTAAAGATTGTCCCTATCCTCGGCAAAATCAGGCTAATAATCAGCAAGGATCGGGAAGTTCTGCTCCAGGCAAGGGAGGTACTTCGGGCAAAAATACTAAAAAGACGGGGCGAGTATATTATACGCAAGTGGCTACGACACCGGAAGGAGAGCCGGTGATGATGGGTACGTTCCCTGTGGCCAGCCACCCTGCAATAATTCTTTTTGATTCTGGTGCTTCGCATACCTTCATTAGCAAGACATTTGTGGAGCAACATCACATTACATGTCATGAATCAAAAGAGGGTTTTAAAATTCATTCACCTGGGGGACATATTTTTACTAAAGAAGTGGCCTATGGAGTGCCAGTAACTATGGCCGAGCGGAACTTTCCTGCTAACATGATTGTTCTAAGAGGCCAAGATATAGATGTAATTTTGGGGATGAATTGGTTAACTCAACACAAGGCAGTACTCAACACTGAACTCAGAACCGTCAGGTTGAGTTATAATCAAGAAGAAATTCTCTTATCTCTCCCCAAGACCAATCCAGCCAAAGCTTCTGGTAGAATCTTTGAAGCCATTGTACCGGAGATCAAGAACATTCTGGTAGTGTGTGAGTTTCCAGATGTATTTCCGGAAGATTTGCCTGGACTGCCCCCAGGAAGAGATGTAGAATTTGTAATTGAGCTAAAACCCGGTACGGCTCCCATTTCCTGAAGATCGTACCGTATGCCCCCTAATGAATTAGCAGAATTGAAGATTCAATTACAAGATCTGCTGAATAAAGGATTTATCCGGCCAAGCTCGTCCCCGTGGGGTTGTCCCGCCATCTTTGTGAAGAAGAAGGATCAAACCTTGCGAATGTGTGTGGACTATCGGCCCCTAAATGAGGTCACCATCAAGAATAAATACCCTCTTCCAAGGATCGACATCTTATTTGATCAACTGACTGGGGCGAGGGTGTTTTCCAAAATTGATCTCAGGTCGGGCTATCATCAAATCCGTATTCGGCCCGAGGATATACCGAAGACCGCTTTTACTACGCGGTATGGATTGTTTGAATATCTAGTAATGTCTTTCGGGCTCACTAATGCTCCTGCCCACTTCACCTATTTAATGAACTCGGTGTTCATGCCCGAGTTAGACAAGTTCGTGGTGGTCTTCATTGATGATATTTTGATATACTCTAAAAATGAAGAGGAGCATGCTCAGCACCTACGGATTGTATTGACGCGCCTGAGGGAACATCAGCTGTATGCCAAGTTCAGTAAGTGCGTGTTTTGGCTGGAAGAAATTCAATTTCTGGGGCACGTGTTATCAGCCAAGGGAATTGCGGTAGATCCTAGCAAGGTCAAGGATATTCTGGAATGGAAACCCCCAACAACTGTTCACCAAGTCCGGAGTTTTCTTGGACTCGCAGGATATTATCGCAGATTCATACCTGATTTTTCTAAGCTTGTGAAGCCAATCACAAGTTTATTGAAGAATGATACTAAATTCAATTGGTCTTCTAAGTGTAACGAAGCCTTTGAGCAACTGAAGACACTATTGACCACTGCTCCGGTATTGGCTCAACCGGACATCACTAAGCCTTTTGATGTATATTGTGATGCGTCAGGCAGTGGACTCGGCTGTGTGCTGATGCAAGAGGGCCGAGTAATTGCGTATGCTTCAAGGCAGTTACGCCGACATGAAGAGCATTATCCAACACATGATTTAGAGCTAGCTGCTGTGGTTCATGCCCTGAAAATATGGCGTCACTATCTGCTGGGAAACCTCTGTCACATATATACTGATCATAAGAGTTTGAAGTATATATTTACCCAGTCAGAGTTGAATATGAGGCAAAGACGATGGCTTGAGCTCATTAAGGATTATGAACTGGAAATCCATTATCACCCAGGCAAGGCCAATGTGGTGGCAGATGCCTTGAGTCGCAAGACTTCCTGCCACTGTCTTATGGTAAAGACCTTCGAAAACACTTTGTGTCAAGAAATGGAAAGGTTAAACCTGGGGATAATCCAGCAAGGAACTCTGAATCAACTAAAGCTTGAGTCAACCATTTTGCAAAGGATAATTGATGCTCAAAAGGATAATCTAGGCATGAAGCACATCCGAGAGAAGATCAGGGCTGGAACAGCCCAATGTTTTAAGGAAGATGATCAAGGTGTGTTATGGTTTAATAACCGCATAGTAGTGCCGAAGAATGAAGAACTCCGCCAGCAAATTTTAGATGAAGCGCATCTTAGTCGCTATTCCATTCATCCGGGAAGCACTAAGATGTACCAAGACTTAAAGCAACATTACTGGTGGACAAAGATGAAGATTGAAATTGCACGCTATGTGGCTAAGTGTGACACTTGCAGACGTGTCAAAGCCATACACATGAAAACTGCTGGTCCATTGCAATCTTTGCCAACCCCAACATGGAAATGGGAAGACATCAGCATGGACTTCATTGTGGGATTGCCCAGGACCGCAAAAGGGTACGACTCTATCTGGGTGATTGTTGATCGACTTACAAAGGTTGCTCATTTTCTGCCGGTCAAGACAAATTCCCCGGTTACTGTCTACGCCCAATTGTATATTGCTCGTATTCTTAGTCTGCATGGTGTTCCAAGGACCATAGTGTCGGATCGTGGACCTCAATTTGTAGCCAAGTTTTGGGAAGCACTTCACCAATCTTTGGGTACTAAGTTACTCCACAGTTCGGCCTACCATCCCCAAACCAGTGGACAGACTGAGAGAGTGAACCAAATACTTGAAGATATGTTGCGGGCATGTGTCCTGGATTTCTCGCAAAAATGGGATGAATGTTTGCCCTTAGCGGAGTTTTCCTATAATAACAGTTACCAGGAAAGCATCAAGATGGCACCTTTTGAAGCTTTGTATGGGCGACGGTGTCGAACTCCGCTAAATTGGTCTGAACCTGGTGAAAGATATTTCTTTAGACCTGATATGGTAAAAGAAACCGAAGAAAAGGTTCAGAAAATAGTTCATAATATGAAGAAGGCACAGGCTCGTCAGAAAAGTTATGCAGACAAACGGCGAATGCCCTTATACTTCTTGAAAGGAGACTACGTCTACTTAAAGGTTTCACCAATGAAAGGCGTATCGCGTTTTGGGATTAAAGGAAAACTTGCACCCAGGTACATTGGTCCATTCCTGGTACTTGAACAATGTGGACCAGTGGCATACCGACTTCAGCTCCCCGAAACATTGTCTGCCGTGCATAATGTGTTCCACGTGTCACAATTGAAGAAGTGTCTTCGGGTTCCTGATCGAACCATTGAAGTGACTGATGTTGTCCTGGAACCAGATTTGACATACTCGGAACATCCCATTCGAGTTCTGGATCAAAAGGACAGGGTTACCCGGAGAAAAACTCTCAAGTTTTATAAGATACAGTGGAACCAACATTCGGAAGATGAGGCTACATGGGAAACCCAAGATTTCTTAGATAAGAATTTCCCAGGCTTTCTAGCCTCTTGTAAGTTGTAAAGTTTGTATAGCTGTGTAATAAAGAAATGAACCCCCACACCACCCCTGCCTTGTACCAAAAATAAGGAAATAAAGATGTGACACATTTCCTTTTCCAATACTCACCCTAGGACTTTAAATCTCGGGACGAGATTCTTTTATGGGGGGAAGGATGTAACACCCCTGGTGTTACTATAACTAAAACTTGAGCATGGCATCATGAGCATGGGCATTGCATATGTTTGATACACCTAGAGTGCATTCACTAGGCAAAAATTTCAAACAAGTTGTATTGTTTTGCTGTTTGGCAAATAGGACCCTGGTTTAAAGAACTTAACCCTAACTAGTGGTTAAAGGGGTAAAACTTAACCCAAGTTGAGAAAAACCTTAGGACTTTTGGGAAAAGTCATAAAACATCCCTAGGCACTAAGTTGAATCACATTTATACTCCTGGGATGCCAGAAACCCTAATTGGAACCCTGGGAAAACCCTAAATCAAACCCTAGGGGCTTATGTGCAAAATTAGCCCACTTTTGGGCTAAAGTGCAAAAACCAAGCCAAATAAGTATTTCAAGTCAATTGGATCACAAATATGTGGACTTGAAAGCCAAACCCTAAGTTTTGGACTAAAGTGCAAAATGGACCTCCTTTGAATTTACTCTAAGTCTGAAAAATCAGTGAATGGGCTCAACTTTGGAGCTTTGTAACTTGCAAAGTATAGGGTTTTTGCCCTAGGTCACCACATCAAAGTTGAAGCCTAATCATAGGAGAACAACTTTGCTAAAGGGTGCAAGCATAGTTGTTATGAGAAATTTGGAGAAAAACCCCATCAAAGTTTGGCTGTCAGGCTGTTTGATCTGAAATTCAGTTTAGCAGTGAACTGACACCAACTTCTAGCTCAGATTCAAGCATGATCCAGTGCTCAAATGTGATCAAGTCCTATAGTGGAGTTGTAGCTGGTATGTAGCACTACAACTTTGGTATAGAGACTGGGACCTGTCATCACATGAAATTTGGAGAGAAATAGCTCTAAACCTGCTCGGTCAGACACCCTGATGAACTTTGGCCATGGTACAGTAACCGTTATAACTGAAGAAGATCGGGTTTCGTCTTCACCGCCGGTAGCTGCCGCCGTCGATCGCCGCTCGCCAAGATTCGTGCTCGACGGTCACCGGATAAGGCTGCCGCGGTAAGGCCTCGTCACCGGTGAGCTGGAAGTCACCCCGCTCGGCCACGGTACACCCCCCTGGCTCACCGCCCGCAGTAAAGTGTTCGCCGTCGACCGCCGCCTCTCGGCCGGGTGCCGTGTGTCCAAGCCCTTCCATAGCGTCGCCATGACTCCTCTAGGCCGTCCCATCAGCGTTAAGGAGCTTGCCACGCCGTAGGCCACGTAACCGCGCGCCAAGCTTCTTCCTCCCCTCCGGCCGCCAACGCATCGCGATCAAATTGAGAGCCACCGCTCTCGGAGCCTATAAATTGAGCCCCCCCTCGGCTTCGCCATGTATTTTGCTAACTATTGCACCCGTTCCCACACTCGATCGCCCACCAGCTCGCCGGAATTTCGCGTTGCCACCAAATCAGTTTTCCGCCGCCGTGAGTTGAGTTCACCGTCGCCAGCCCAACTCCGGTCAGTACCCACCCGTTGCTTCCTCGTTTAAGCTTTCTCATGCCTCAGTGATGCTTCCCGACCCCTTCAATTGAACTAGACCGGCGCACATCGCCGGGAACACGATCACTTCGTCGTTTTGCTTGCGGTCACCGTGGCCGGAGCTTCCTAGCCCACCATTAGTGCAATTTGGTTAGGGGAAATGCTCCTTAGGGGTTTAATTCCGTGTATGCCGCTCGGAGAGCTCAGCCGCTGCCTCAATCGCCCGGCGTAGTTGCTCGCCGGAGCACGGCCACGCCTAAACGCCGTCGGGGACTACGAATTGTGAATTGACAAGACCCCGAGGGCTTTTTCGTGAACGGTCAGCGACTCAAAACAATAGTGAATGGCCCTGTTTCGGTTTAGCTGTTAAGCCAGGGTCCTCGGTGCAAAACCACCGCGGGCACGCGCGCGTGGGCAGGTTTCTGCTGATAGTGGGCCGACCTGGGCTGGTTTCGGCCCAGTGCTGTTCACTGTTTGTCTTTTTCTTTTATTCCCAGAGCCAAAACAATTATAGAAAATGGTAGGAAAATGATAAAATTGTGAAACCAATTTTCCTAGGATCCTTATTTTCCCTAGGATTTTATAAAAATAAGTTTGTGATTTTTAGTTGGAATAGGGAATTTTAGGATATTTAAAATAGCCTAAACCAATGGTTCTGGATTTTTAGAAAATAAATAATAAGTCCAAAATTCCCCAAACTTTTTATGTGAGCTTTTCACATTATTTAGAAGCCATGGGTAGAATTTGGGTTAATTTGGGCCTTGTTTGATCACTAAACCCAAAACCACCCCCCCCCCCGGCTCCATGAACTCCTTTACTGACTCCAGGAACCCTAGGTTCTCGGAGTACTGTGAAGGAAAGTTGTATTCAAGACATAACTAATAAGTTTATGCTATCTTTGCATCCTCATGAGCATTCCATGACATCCATCCTTATGTATGTATATGGTTATATTAGAGCAAGAAGAAGAAGAAGTTGTTGAAGAAGGGATACCACCCACCTCTGATCCCCAGGCAGACAACTGCTTTTATTTTGATATCTGTGGATCCGAGCCCGACACATCTGATAACAAAGGCAAGCCCCGGTGCATTTGCCACCTCCCTTGATGTTTTAAAATCTTTCTCACTTGCTTGATGCATTAGGTGATAGGAGTTGATTGATTAAACAATTCCTGCATTACTTTCCTTGATTTTGATTACCCTCCTTGAAATCCTGTTTTTACAAAAGGTTTTACTTTGCTTAGTATTGCTTTAGAGAAACAAAAGGATTTGTTTTACACAAGATGTTTGGCAAAGTGGGAGGGATGTTTTCGAAAATAAAACTTGATGGTGGATCCATCACGGCCGTGATGGATTCAACATCGGAAAAGATGTACCTCTGTCAGGTACCAAACTTTGGGTTTGAAATGGTTAAGCTGAGACCGGGCGGGTGACTTGCACGAGAAGAGAGTCTCGGTGTAGTGTCTCCGTCTGAGTCGATTAAGGACCTTGTCGATGTAGGCCTGCTGACCGAGGACCCTTTAACTGGTCACATGCCTCGTCATGGGTAAGCCTTGCCTCGGGTAGACTAAGGCCGGAATAAGATAACACGAAATGGGAGTGGAGCGGTGGCGAGAGTAGCGTGTACCCTCCGTGGCAAGAGGCTGGACGGTGGTGTATCTGTGCTCTCGGTTTGCGTGAACCTGATCCGGTCTTAAGAACCCCGGTGGCGGGTTGACATATGCAAGGGTTAAGTGCTACATATGTCGTGTGATTGGAGATCCTCAGCTGAGTATAATCGATTCGGATCGCCGTACCTCCGCGGTTATGGAGACTTGGCCACTGACTTACACGTAGCACTCCACTAAAGATGATGGGTTTTTGGTTAAGAAATTGGCTAGTACAGGACCAGTGATTGAACTAGGGTAGAAAGAACTCTAGTGCAGGTAATTTTACCTAACTTGACAAATAAAACTGGATTTTTAAGGATCTACTTTAGTAAGCATTTCTGCAAAACAGAGTCTTTGACTATTGGAGAGCCTTACCTTGACTCCCATATACCCAGCATACCCTTGAGAGTCTTTTCCTTAGTCGGGTAAGACTTGCTGAGTAATTCCATACTCAGGGTTTATCCCTTTGCTGTTTTTAGGTGGGGAAGTAGCAGACTTCTGCTGCTTCTGTGCTAAGGTGGTTCCCAACGAAGAGAAACAGGAATGAAGTGCGGGAGGACTCAGTCCTCCACTTTAGATCTTTTGTTTTTAATCCTTCGGGAGAGGTTTGTGTCTCCCTGGTTTGTATAATTATTACTTTTATGCACTCACTTTTAGAACTGGTCTGTAATAACTTAACTTGAGCTTACTTTGGAAATAAATGTAAGATTATGTAATTCGCTTCCGCATATCTTTATCTCCGATGATCTGTAATGTCTGCAAGACGGGTGAAACGTTCCTGGTAAGGTAAGGAAAGATACCGAGCTTGTCAAGTAACTTAGGAACATCTACAGGGTGTCTGATGTCTGTTAGACAAGGACAACTGTAGGTGGGCCTGATTACTTGGGAGGTTCCGTCACAATCGACCCCACCACTCACCCGTGCCCCTCGCACGCGTGCCCGCCTCCATGCGCACTACCACCGCCCCACGCCCCCCCTTTTGCAGCACACTACCGCCGCCCACGCCACCTTTGCAGCGCACCCACCACCACCATCATCGCCGGCAACACCAAACCCCCCCTCCCCTTGTCGCACCCGCTGCCGCGTAGCACCTACTCCATCACCACCACTCTGCAACCGGACACCCCCGCTCGCCTATAAATCCCCCCCAGCTCCCTCAACTCCCATCCCAAGCAAAGCACACACACCAGATAAAATACCCTCTGCCAAATCGCAAGCAACTCCATTTTCCACTCCCTTGCCCCTAAGATCACAATGCTTGGTAATTCTTGGGTTGAAGACTGTTGCACATGGTTCATAGTCTTTGGTTTCCTCCAGTGTATGATAGTAATACTCTTTGATAGAATCCTCGAGTGGGAAGAGCAAAGAGAAAGAAAGAGGCAGTGAAAAGTGAGAAGATAAAAGAAGATAGTGAAGAGAAGATAAGAAGAAGGTTCTCCCAGAATCAACCTTGTGTCAGTCATCTCTCTGCAGCCTGCTCAAGCAGCAACAACAGAAGAAGGCCCCGTAACACCCTTGTTATGAGGTACTTCAAGGAGTTCAAATCCCCAAGATTCAAGAGATCTACCCTCATTCTTTTTAAGCGGGGTAGTATTCCAGTAAGGTTCCTGCTATGGAGAAAAAGAAGAAGGCCTTAGTAAGCTTGTGGAGGACCAGATCATCGAAGCTTATAAGTTTCTGGATGAGAAGTGGTTACCCAAGTTTTGTTGATGAAGCACCAGAAGACCAATCAAGGAAGGAATCCATGTGGGAGTTCGCAAGAGAAAGGTTTGCGTGTTGACATCGATGCTTCCTCAATAAGCTAGCTGCCAAGCGAAAGCTGAAGCCTGAAGATGATCTTTGAGTAGCCAGAATCAGCATTTGCAATCAGCAACCGGATGCTCCTCAAAGGCCGGATTTTGTTGAAGTTCCATCTCCTCGAAGAGTTGCAAAGTGAAGATATGTAGCTGAAGTAAAGCTATACCCATAACCCTTCTAAGCCAAATCTCGAGGACGAGATTCCTTTTAAGTGGGGTAGATTTGTAGCATCCCAAAAATTCAAATCTTGATTTTTTCTCAAACTCGCTCTAAATTCAAAATGAATTTCAAATTTCATTTCAAAATATTTGTTTGTGAGTTGATATCAACAAATAAAATATAGTGGTCTATATTTTCTCCAAAATCCTCCTCAAATATCCTACAAATATTTCCCAGTGATCACCCTCAATTTGTTTCCAGAAATACTGCCCGGATATTTCCCCAGTAATCCCCCTCAAGTTCTTTCTAGAAATATTGCCCAGATATTCCACCGATATATCTCCAAGTATTTTCCTCTTGAGAAATACCTTCAGAATCATTTTTCAAGTCCCTACAAATATTTTCTTCATAACTTTCCTCATGCTCATACGTATACGTATGCCTCCAGTGTCATACGGTGAGCTCTACAAGCTAATTACACTTATACAAGACAAATACATGCTAACCTCCCACTAATCATCTCATCCTCCCACTAATCCTCTCATCCCTCCCACTAATACTCTCATCCCTCCCCCTAATCCCCCCACCATGGCTATAAATAGAGGGGCAAGGGCCTCCTCCCATCCCACCCCAAGCCATTTCATGGCAACTCTCTCCCCCCCCCCCACACACACACCCACTCCATGTTCCACACAAGCACACACTAGCACAAGGATCGTTCGATCGTTCTTCGATCGTTCGTCCCCTATTCTTAGTTTGTTCGTTCGTTCGTCCGATCGTTCGATCGTTCGTCCGATCGTTCATGGTTCGTTCGTCCGTTCGTCCGATCGTTCGATCGTTCGTCCGTTCGTTCGTCCAAATAATCTTTTTCCTACCGTTATGCTGCCGAAATTCCGATCGTTCGTTCGTTCGATCATTCGATCGTTCATCGTTCGTTCATAGTTCCTATTCATCGTTCATCGTTCGTTCATAGTTCCTATTCATCGTTCATCGTTCGTTCATAGTCCCTATTCATCGTTCTTCCAAATAATCTTTTTCCTGCCGTTATGCTGCCGAAATTCCGATCGTTCGTTCGTTCGATCATTCGATCGTTCATCGTTCGTTCATAGTCCCTATTCACCGTTCATCGTTCGTTCATAGCCTCTATTCATCGTTCTTCTAGATAATCTTTGTCCTGCTGTTATGCTGCCGAAATTCCGATCGTTCGTTCGTCCGATCATTCGATCGTTCGTCCGTTCGTTCATCCAAATAATCTTTTTCCTGCCGTTATGCTGCTGAAATTTCGATCGTTCGTTCGTTCGAGCATTCGATCGTTCGTCCGTTCGTTCATAGTTCCTATTCATCGTTCATCGTTCGTTCATACGAACTATTCACTATCACTATTCACCATTACTATTCACCATTACTATTCATCGTTACTATTCACATACACTATTCATCATCGTTACTATTTATCATTACTGTTCATCATCGTTACTATTCATCGATGATATGTATAATTACTTTTCCGTCGCCACTATTCATCGTTACTATTCATCGGTCATCCAGTCATCCCAAATTTCAACTAGTCATCCATCATGCTGTCCAGTCCACCTAAGACCAGCCAGACCCATGTTCCAGTCATACGAACTCCGATGACTGTGATTTTCCTTCCAGTGGGAAACTTCCCATCTGGTCACCCATCCTAGGTTTCTCCAAGTTGAGCGTGCTTAACTTTGAGATTCCTTCGAATCAGGCTTCCAAACTCCGATTCTAATAATTCTTGTTTCTAAATTCTTATCGAACTATTCCCTATTCAACCATGTCATCCCTTAAGCATGGTTCATGTTCCAGAAAACTCCCAAAATACTCTTGTCCCATATTATGCCTATAACTCTCATGTTCATACCAAGTCAGACGATTCATTCGTCACTATTCTCACCTACAGTGAACTTCACTGTGCTACACCACCTACACTCAGCTATAAATACACCCAGCTACCCTCTCCCTCTCCACACACACTCAACACCCTCAGCCAAGGCAAACACCCCACCCACTCAGTTACTCCGCTCTGCCGGCTACACGCATAGTGTCGCTTTGCCTCCAGTCCACCCTCCTGGTAAGCACCTCCGCTCCACCACCAGTAATATCACAACACCACATGACATAGATTCTACTCAAGACTCTACCCATCCATATATCGCTATTTTGACCACTATACTAAATATTTGTTGGTATACTTGCTGGTTTGTATGTTTGCTTGTTCATGTTGCATAGTTATCGGAGCGTTCGTGCCATCTCGTGGAGGCCAGATCTGCAAGTCTACGCCAGGCGATGGAGCCAGAAGCCAGTTCCGCGAGCTCTCCTTCCCCCTTCGCCGAATAAGCACGGCAAGCTCACTGGATCCCTTTGATGCATAAATTACCTATGATTTTTCAACCACAACCCTTAGCCTGTTATTTTATGCATGATATGATTTTGAGACAAGTTATTATGGCCACCCAGCCGCTTGCCGCAATCAATCCCCGATATATATGTTCCAAATGATTTGAGAACAGGTGTGAGTTTTCAAAAGAAAATGCTTTTCAAAATGTGTGTGATGAAGGGTTTTCACCCTTATCACCTTGTGAGCGGGATAATCAGGGACTCCCTGGTTTAGGGGAGGGCCTAAGGTGTTGGCTCAGCTGGTTTAGGCGTGAGCAGAAGGATTGTCCCCTCATATAAGGACCGGTTTGTCATCTTCACTACCTGTACTCTTTAATAGTACAACCACTCGAGACTGTGTGGGCAGTCACTCAATCTGAACTCGTACGGTCCAACCCCAGGGTTATGAAGGCTGGGGAGCACCGGGAGGATAAGGAGGGGGAAAGTTTTGTCCGGTTTGGACATGGTGGTGGCCTGACTCCTTCCGGTATAACCGTTAAGGTTAGGACGTGCGAGGAAAGAAAGAGATTCGGATTCGGATCTCATTGATCATGAGATCGCAGAGCCGGACTAGTGGGTAAAGTGTACACCTCTGCGCAGAGTTTGAAAACCTATTCGAATAGTCTGTGTCCACAGGAATGGACGAGTCTGGTATGGTATGGCAATTAATGTTTTGTTTTCCAAAAAAAAGAGATGGTTTTGAGAAAAGTGGTTTTTAAAAAGGTTCGGCGGTTGAGCCGTGAGCTATGGTGGACGGGAAGTCCAGTAGCGGTTTTTGAAAAGGAAAACCAGTGGGAAACTGCTGAGATGCCTGGATGGTTTAGTCCAGGGGATTTTATTCTATATTGAAAAACTTCCTGCTCCCTTGGGAGAGGATGCGCTTTGCAAAATACAAAATGTTTTTCAAAACAACACTGCATAAAATATTGCTGTTTCTGCAAAGTATCCTAAGCTCCATATATTCCATGCATTATATCTGATTTTCCCATTCTGCGGGTGAAGGTGGGCTGCTGAGTACGTTTGTACTCACCCTTGCTTATTTGTTGTTTTTCAGAAAAAGGAGATCGGGTAAGAGTTACGACTGTTCCCAACCTTGCCTGTGGCTGTTGGACCGCTGACTTGCTTCACTGCGTATATCGGGCTGCTGCAGCCCCACTCTGATGATATGTCCCGAGTTGTGGACCAACTCTTAAAGTTGTTCGCCACCTGTATAGGTTTGTCTTGTTTAAGCAGATCTGGAATCATCTGATGTATAAATGTGTTTACTAGCCTCCTGGGACTAGTAATTGTATCACATTTGAGTCCCAGAGGATCGGGACGCTTCAAAAATCAATGAGCATGAAATTGAAAATGAAAAATTTAAATTTGCTAGAAGCATGCTCTATAGTGGGAGACACCCTGACATTAAGGATGGCATTGGTTTCCAACAGGGAAGCAATGTCAAGCTTAATGCCCCTAAGAAATTGTCTAACTTTGTTAAGGACAAAGCTCCCATGGTTCAGGATAATGAGGGGTACATTTTATATCCTGCCAATTATCCTGAGCACAAGATGAGGAGAATTCATGCTAGAAAACCTCATAATGTCTCTCATCATGCATTTATGTATAAAAATGAGGCATCTAGCTCTAGGCATTCTACACATGTTAAAATGCCTAAAAAGAAAACTCCTGCTGCATCAAATGAGCCTACTATTTCAATTAAGACTTTTGATGCTTCATATGTCTTAACTAACAAATCAGGCAAAGTAGTTGCTAAATATGTTGGGGCCAAACACAAGGGCTCGAAGACTTGTGTCTGGGTACCCAAGGTGCTTGTTTCTAATGTGAAAGGACCCAAGACCGTTTGAGTACCTAAGAACAAGGCCTAAATTGTTTTGCAGGTTTATGCATCCGGGGCTCAAGCTGGATAATTGATAGCAGATGCACAAACCACATGGCAGGGGAGAAAAGGATGTTCTCCTCCTACGAGAAAAACGAAGATCCCCAAAGAGCTATCACATTCGGGGATGGAAATTAAGGTTTGGTCAAAGGACTTGGTAAAATTGCTATATCACCTGACCATTCTATTTCCAATGTTTTTCTTGTAGATTCTTTATATTACAATTTGCTTTCTGTATATCAATTATGCAAAATGGGTTACAACTTTCTTTTTAGTGATGTAGGTGTTACTGTCTTTAGAAGAAGTGATGATTCAGTAGCATTTAAGGGAGTGTTAGAGGGTCAGCTATACTTAGTTGATTTTAATAGAGCTGAACTTAACACTTGCTTAATTGCTAAGACTAATATGGGTTGGCTCTGGCATTGCCAACTAGCCCATGTTGGAATGAAGAATCTTCACAAGCTTCTAAAGGGGGAACACATTTTGGGACTAACAAATGTTCATTTTGAGAAATACAGGGTTTGTAGTGCATGTCAAGCATAGAAGCAAGTTGGTGCTCATCATCCACACAAGAACATCATGACAACAGACAGGCCACTGGAGCTGCTCCACATGGATCTATTCGGCTCGATAGCTTACATAAGCATCGGCGGGAGTAAGTACTGTCTAGTTATTGTGGCTGATTATTCTCGCTTCACTTGGGTATTCTTTTTGCAGGAAAAATCTCAGGCCCAGGAGACCTTAAAGGGATTCTTGAGATGGGCTCAAAATGAGTTCGGCTTAAGGATCAAAAAGATAAGAAGCGACAATGGAACAGAGTTCAAGAACTCTCAAATCGAAGGCTTTCTTAAGGATGAGGGCATCAAGCATGAGTTCTCTTCTCCCTACACACCTCAACAAAATGGTGTAGTGGAGAGGAAGAATAGAACTCTATTGGACATGGTGAGGACCATGCTTGATGAGTACAAGACTCCGGACCGATTTTGGGTGGAAGCAATCAACACTGCTTGCTACTCCATCAACTGACTCTACCTTCACCTAATCATCAAGAAGACATCTTATGAACTCCTAACCGGTAAAAAGCCCAATGTTTCATATTTTAGAGTCTTTGGTAGCAAATGTTTTATTCTTGTTAAAAGAGGTAGAAAATCTAAATTTGCTCCTAAGGCTGTAGAAGGTTTTTTACTAGGATATGATTCAAACAAAAGGGCATATAGAGTTTTTAACAAGTCTACTGGACTAGTTGAAGTTTCTTGTGACATTGTGTTTGATGAGACTAATGGCTCCCAAGTGGAGCAAGTTGATCTTGATGAGCTAGATGATGAAGAGGCTCCGTGCGTCGCGCTAAGGAACATGTCCATTGGGGATGTGTGTCCTAAGGAATCCGAAGAGCCCCCACAAGCACAAGATCAACCATCATCTTCCAACCAAGCATCTCCATCAACCCAAGATGAGGAACAAGCTAAAGGTAATGAAGAAGAAGATTAAGAGGATGAGTCACCTCAAGAGGAGGACAATGATCAAGGGGGAGATGAAGTTGATCAAGACAAGGAAGATGAGCAAAAAGTTCAGGGTCAAAGACCGCCACACCCAAGAGTCCACCAGGCGATTCAAAGAGATCACCCCGTCAACTCTATTCTCGGTGATATCCATAAGGGGGTAACTACTTGATCTCGAGTCACACATTTCTATGAGCATTACTCTTTTGTTTCCTCTATTTGAGCCTTACAGGATTGAGGATGCATTAAGAGATTCGGATTGGGTGATGGCAATGCAAGAGGAGCTCAACAACTTCACGAGAAACGAGGTATGGCATTTGGTTCCACGTCCTAATCAAAATGTTATAGGTACCAAGTGGGTATTTTGCAACAAGCAAGATGAGCATGGTGTGGTGATAAGGAACAAATCCTGACTTATGGCCAAAGGTTATTCACACGTCGAAGGTTTGGATTTCGATGAAACTTATGCACCCATAGCTAGGCTTGAGTCAATTCGTATCTCATTTGCCTATGCTACTTACCATGGCTTTAAGCTCTATCAAATGGACGTGAAGAGTGCCTTCTGTGACACCCCAGGTGTCTATTTCGTGTTATGTTGGGAGATTAATCCTAATTTTGGATGCTTAGTAAAAATTTCTATTTCTCGGTCGTGCCTATCTCTGTTTATCAGGCTTTCTCTTGGAAGTTCACCGAATTCAGAGTTAATCGATCGCGAGAAAACAACCAATTTTGGAGCGTGTTAAGACTTTTAATTCTCGGAACTAATGCAGACTCGAAGATCATTCTCGAATTATAAATCTCATCTGAAGCTCTTTAAAATCAAACTCTCGACGACTGTTATCTGATCTGAGCCCGAGTCTAATTCCTCGGACTTCGACCGATGTCCGACTATTTTATCCGAGTCCGTACTCTTAAACAGAATACTCAGTATGTCGCCCTCTAATTAATTCTTACTCGACTCAACCTAGTATCTTTGCGTCTAAACCGAATTCAAAACCCAATCCGGCAGCGATTTTAAAATATCACGATTCGCCTTCTCCGACTACACATCCGAAACCAATCGGTCTCAATTCGTTTTATTCCTAATTGGGTGCGAGAAATTATTTTTACGAGCGACGCTAAACAAATCAAATTCTTAGTACGGATAATCCGTCATTCTGTCCGATCGAGCACCAGCTCGCTCTATTTTTACACAGACGACTTCTGCGAGAGCATTTTTATTCCGGAAAATAAATTAGCGCAGCCCGATTTACCGTTTGGGCCAGCCCAACCCAGCCCAATAGGCCCACTAAGAAACCCTAACCCTAGGGCTCATCTATAAATAGGACCCCTCTCCCCTTGCACTTGGAAATTTTGCATTCCCACCCCTATCTTTTTTCAGCCGCCACTTCCTTTTCCCTGCCTTCTTCTCCCACACGCAGCAGCCAGCGCGCACGAGCTCCTCCCCGTCGGCCAGCCATGGCGTGGGCGAGCTCTGATCCATGGCGCCCAGAAATTCCAGCCGGCTCCCCCTTCTTCTTCCTCCAGCCAGCAGGTCGTTCCCTCGGCTGTCTTGGGCGCGGACGAGCTCCTCTCGCCCTGCTCTTCTTTGGCCGGACCGCCCCCCAGCTCGGGCAGGCGAGCCCCCCCCCCCCCCCCCCCGTCGCCCATGGACGAGCTCCCTCCCTGCTCCCATGTTGGCTCGCCTCCTCCCACCTTTTCTTGTACCTCTAGCGCCATGGCCAAGCTTCCTTTTCCCTGCTGTTCCCCTGCGCGCAGAGGCTTCTCCTTGGGCGCGGGTACCTCTGCTCCAACCATGGCGCCTCCCTCTGCTGTCCACGGCGAGCAGCCCAGCAGCCGAGCGCCACACGGTTGAAGTCCCATTGGCCGACCTCCACTTTTCTGCTCCATGGCCGCCCAGCAACAGCGCCCTTCTTCCCCGCGCAGCGCCTCTGCTCTCCCTCTCCCAAGCTCCAGCTCTCACAGAACAGCAAATCATCGGCGCCCTTGTTTCCCTGCTCGGACAGCAACCATGCCGCCATGATTCTCTGCGCAGCGATGCCGGTCCAAAAACAGCATCCCCGGATCCCCTCCGCATCGCGTGCTCGCTCGATCTGCACAGTCCCGATCCGCGCCGTCGCGATGGTGTTTGAGACAGCCCCATGCCGTGTCGTCGATCTGCGCCGCGTTTGTGAGTCGGCGTCAAAAAAAATCCTTGCTAGATGTTGCCGCGGCGTCTCGCGCGATGCATGATTCGGTGAAGCACCTAAACCATGGACGCATGCGCGACTCGAATCTGAGATAACAGGTTGATGGATTTATAATTTACTATTGATGTGATTCGGTTGATGGCATGCATATAGATATGGTGTATATTGGTGTTGAATATGTGTGATTGCGATAGTTCATTTACGTGTCGCGAGGGTAGTTCGTCGATATATTAATTGAATGTTAAAATGTTTCGTCGTAAAATAATGTGTTTGTGCGGTGAATTTAATGAGGCGTAAAGTATGCTTGGTAGTTTCCGTGGTCGACTAATGGGTTAGTCTATGTTAAATATATTTTATGTATTCATCGTGGATATAGGTTAAAGTGGGTTAAAAATATAAATTATGCCACTTGTGACTGGTGTTTGACGACGAGATGTGTGAATGATCAGTTGGTGTTTCACTCGTCTAGTCGATAATTGTTGACATAAATAATTATGCTAAAATTTGTCATGAGAATGCAGTGGGCACGTGGTGTGTTTGGATGCGACAAGTAAATTGGAAGTGTGGGGTTTGTCGAAGCACTGTGATGTCAAACGGTATGTCGAAATGCGTAGTAATAGTGATTACGTTAAATTGAACCGAAGTGTCTCGAGTACACGCCACCATATGGTTGTATGCGAGACAAGGTTATGCTCAGAATGAGTTTAGTAAAAATCCATTGGTGTCACTATTGTTAGGTTGAGATTTATTTGCGCATGGAAAGTAACAGTGTGTTTAATACTTAGAACTTTTAGTCGTAGTAGAAATTGTTTTGGCTTATGTAGAGAGGTGATGACATGCCGTAAGTAGTCATCACTTCCTCTATAATTATAAGTCGAGTCTATACGCGTTAGGCGTTCCTTAAATTGTGCTTCACAAATAAGTGTATGATTGTGCTTATGACTTGAATAGATGTCTTCGAGTGAACTAATAGGTTCCTAAGGCAATTAGGTGTAAGGTGTATATAGTAACGCTTCATCCCAATAGGTGTTAAGTCTGCGCATAAATAAGAGATAAGTGTATTTTGCGTAGTGTGGATTAATTTTGAGTGCATGTGCCGCAAGCAATGAATTACTGCGCACATAGGCGATGAATGAGTGTGATGAATTGGTGACATGCTGAAGTAGTCATCGCTTCCTTTGCGGTTGAGTCAAGGTCGTGTGTGATGATGCTATGTACGTGGTGAATGCATTTGTTAAATGTATGTGATAATTTTAGTGCACTAAATGATTTGGATAAAATTTGTAAGCCTACTTGCTAGTCCTCATGTAATTAATTTAACTCTAAGAAGTGGTAAAGTGCTAGAATGATTCAAGTCTCTAGAATGCTGCAATTCTTGAATTGTATAGAAGCTGAAATGTATCGATTGCTGTTTTGGGCTGCACGTACTGTTTTTGGTGTGCTGTATGTTTGATGAACTAAATTGTGTTTTCTGTAGATACGTGCTATAGAAAAGTGGTAGATAACTTTATTATCTTGCTGGTGTTAAAATTTGACAGCCATAGGTCTGACAGTTTAGGAGTTATGCTGTTCACAAATTCAGTAACTGAATCTGTCCAAATTCTATACAGATTTCAGAAACTGTATTGTTTGTTCAATTTAATGTTACAATCTGTGCATGGTCATTATAAGAAAGTTGTAGGTGCTTTTCTTATCTTGCTTGTGTTAAAATTTCATAACCACAGGCCAGATAGTCTAAGAGTTATGAATTTTACAAATTTCTTGCTGTGTTCTGTCCACTGTCAGAACAGATTTAGAAAACTATGCTGTTTGATTTTGTTAGACATTGAATCACTTCTTAGTGATTATAAAAGTTATGTAGTGCTTTTGCTAAGCTTTCCAAAAAGTCTTGGATCACTCTTTTTGGCGGTCTGAAGCTTAAGTTATGAATGTTTCAAATATGAAGACTGAATCTGTAAAGTTCTGGACAACAAAGTCTTTTAGTGATGTTTATCCTTAGTTAAATATTGAATCACCTTGGGATATTTATAAATAATTTGTAGGACATTTAATTAGCTTTCCAGAAAGTCTAGGATCAATTTGTTTGGATGTCTAATCTTCAGTTATGAATTTTTAAAGTCATAAGTCTGAATCTGTCCAGATCTGGACAGCGCTGTTGTGTTAACACCTTTTGACCTTGCTAAGTGTTTAATCATGCTGTGATGACAATACCAAAGTTGTAAAGCACTTTTCAAGCTTTCTAGAAAGTCCTAGTTTACTATTTTTGGTTAAATATCTTGTGAGTTATGACTGAAACAATTGACTGCTGTATTGCTGTCCAAAAATTCTGCTAGTGCGCTTTTGATTGTTTAGTTCACCCTTCTCGCTAAAAATGTTTGGTTTGCTCTTAAGTAATGTAGGCTTGCCATGGTTAAGCTAGAGATGACATGTGTGTCTTGTTTTATATGTTCCTTTCTCTAGTGATTGCGATATAGGAGTTTCATAGACATTGATGCCTAGGTCCGATTTAAACTTACGTTGTCCTGGTTGCTCTTGTGTGGTCAATAGGAGAACAAATGAATGATTAAGGTGAGCGTAGAAAATGCGTGTACTTGTCATATCGTATTTAGGTTACGTAAATAATTAAAATGTGGTCGTCTTGTTAATGGTGTTAATGATGAACGCCGATAACATACGAATAGCTAGCGCTTGCGTATAGTCGTTGCGGTGTCTTACAATTAAATGTTAGTTTGCTACCATGTATTTATATAGCTTGTGATATTTTTCATTGTATTCATACATATGCATCCTGCATCTCATTTAGGACCGAGAGGTGACGACCGTGCAAGTGATGTGGTGCCAACCACAAGATGCAGTTGGTGGACGATCTGAAGAGATGATGGACTTATCCAGTGGATGCTCGCCAAGCGAGTACCCACCCCAGCAAACACTATCTAAGTGTTAAAATAAAGGCATGCCCCGGTTTTATGCATAACCTGTTCTATATGCTATTTTACTACACTTAATGTTTGTAGGCTTGTATTGTGCACTTAAGTGTAGGAGTTGTTTGAAATCCTAGTTGCATGATCTCAGGAATCCTTTTGAGATGGATACTAGTATGCTAGGTCGAGTAGCTGCTTTACTAATTAGGGATCTCGGTAGAAGTCGAGTGATTTTTCTAGCACTCGCGCGAGGTCAGGAATTGGTTGTATCCACTTTCTTATCCTATTGATGTTGGTTGTGGGCAACAATCCATGGGGATTGGTTGTTCACGGGACAAAAACTGGAATAAGGATTAAGGTGTGGTACCGTGTGTCAAGCGTTTGAACGTACTAAACACATGCCGAGAAATATGGTAAATCGGTAAGCCTAGTACCTGAGTGAACCTGCCCGCAGATTGCCCTCCTCACGCGACCTGAGACGTGGTCTCCCATTCTGGTTATGGTGGGTACAAGTGCGGCCACTGCACGACGGCAGTCGGGGTCAGTGGGGCATTGTATGCCAAGGCGGTGAGCCCCTTTCTGTTGCCAGGGAATCAATGGGGACGGTTGATGTGTGTGGGGACGGAGTGCCTCACCACGTCGTGTGTTTAGGTTTACCTTGCAAGGTTTAAAAACTCGATTTGAATCGTCTGCTTCTCGTAGCTAATGAGACTGCTTGATCCATACTGCTACATTGAGTAACAAGTGGAAATGTGATGAGTTGATATAAGATGTTGATTGCTAAAAATGTTTGTTACTATGTATGAGTAGATAGTACATATTTAGCCTTAAGAGAGTCACACTTAAATTTGCAAAGTTAAAACTTGATTTAGAAACTCAGCTAGTGCTTTTGGCAACCAAACCCCACAGCCAAACAGCTGCATGTCTAGAGGTAGAGGAGTAGACTCCTCACACCGGGTAAGTCTAGCTGAGTATTAGTATACTCAGCCTTGCTTGTGGCACAATTTTTGCAGGTACTCCTTAGGTTGATTTGGTTGATGGTGTGACTTGGCCTTCGTCCCTGCCACCGAAATAGACGGTCAAGTGGGTTATTGCTTCCGCAGGAGAGGACCAGGAGGAGTAGCGTGGCCAGGCTTCGCCATGTTACTCGGTTTTCTCCGTTAGTTATTTCCGCTGCATTAATTTATGGTTATTATTTCTGAAACTCCGATAATGTAATCACTAATGATACTTATTAAATTTGTGGTATTATGTTTTATTGTATTTCTCTATGCCTCACCTTCGAGTGAGCTAGTGGTATTCGATCCTGGTAAGTGGCTTTATCGGACTAGATCCGAGGGACTGACGGGTTATTCTGGTTTAAGTGTGTTGTTGCCCTTAAGGGTGCGACTTGGGCACTTAATCTGGAATAATTCGGGCGGTTCCGCCATAGCTGGTATCGGAGCGAATACCAGTACAGAGAAGTCAATAAGTCATGATTACCAACCTTTTCAAAAGTAAAACTTGCTTAGAAACACAGTTGGATAGATGTCAGGACGATAAGGATAAACATAGGACGTGAAGCCTTAGAAAATAGATGGGTAGCTAGGTGGCTATATTTATATAGGCCATAAAGGCTACTATTTCTACTATTAGGATGTTGTCGGAGCACCCGAAAAATTAGTTAGGTATGAGAAGACGACTAGAATGAGCATGCATCATGATTGTCGCATTATAATTGTCTTTTGTGCACCAACATGCTTCTCTCACCTTTATTCCAATAATAAAAACTTGTAAATAATGTGATGTACTGCTATGTTAGAAATGCCTTACCTCGTGTCAGATTGGTAAGTCTTGTTAGGTCGTGCTATGTGTTTCTCCTGCCTTGCCATCTAGGTAGTATTGTAATTGTTCAACCCTTTTTGCAAAACATTTTGTTGCTTGTTCTGTTCATAAAAAGATCCCCACCCAAACAACCTTGAGTTTAGCAAGTGAAACCTCTTAAAAAATTCATTCTTATGTTGGTATTTTCTAACCCTTGTGTGTTTTACCCTAAAGTTGCACCTACACAACTTGTAGACCCCATAGCTTGACCGCTTGCCAAACCGAAACTTCCTTGTGCACGTGGTT
Organism: Zea luxurians; assembly: GCA_029449295.1. Taxonomy (NCBI): domain Eukaryota; kingdom Viridiplantae; phylum Streptophyta; class Magnoliopsida; order Poales; family Poaceae; genus Zea; species Zea luxurians. The sequence goes on along the minus strand of JAOPSE010000203.1, from coordinate 986,375 downwards.
TTATCAAAAAAAAATCGTTTGGTGTCTAGTTGCGCAAACCATGACCAAGCCATGTTTCTTTCCATAAGTCCTTGCCCCAAAAACTTCCTAGCATATCTGCTGATCATCCTAGCTGATCTTGCTTGATGACCTCTCTTTTCACCTGGATCTAGTAAACCTTTACCTTTGTGAATCATGTTGTGGCCTTATCATCCGAATCTCTGGATCCCTTAATGATTCTGCCTCGTTATCTGGTTATCTATTGTAACCCGTTCTCAAGTATCGGATGTTTATCTTGCCTAAATCTCTCATTCTAATCATTCTCATACTCTTTCTCCAAGGATCATGACGTCATTTTATCAACTTATCTCTAATCAGTGTATCCATTTAGTTCAATGGATTTCATTGTTGTCCTTGGTTCTCTCATGTCTCTAAAAGCTCAACAATCTATTTTGATCTCATGGTCGGTTCATCCTCATATCAAATCCCGTGCTAATATCTGATCTGATAATCTCCATGTTGATCATAAAATGGTTCTTTGAGTTGAAGAAAATTCTCATGTGATGCTCTTTTGCCAACAATCTTTGCTTCAACTCTGGTCACATTCTTGTTTTCTGAGCCATACTCTCATGGGCTCCATCTATTTATGTTATGTGGAATTCTCATTGGTTACGTTTGGTAATGGTGTTATGACTAACGACCGATGGTGCCGCGACGAAACCGAGAGCCTACTATGGTGCACACATGGTTGAGCTGCTCGGCACGCGCTGGTATCATGGTTAATAGTTGTGACCTATTACGAGACTATACTGATGTGCTATCTTTTGTGAACATTCTCTCAGAGTGGTCGCTGCATTTTGTCTCAACATGCCGTGATATTCTAACCAAATCTATCTTCAGTATCTTGTCAAATCACATCTCATAAATTTGCATCTATCTCCAGCCCGGGAGTTACATGCTTCTTCACCCTTGAAGATCCTTGTCCGAATCTCGGGACGAGATTCTTTTTAAGGGGGGAAGGCTGTGACACCCTAGGTGTCTATTTCGTGTTATGTCGGGAGATTAATCCTAATTTTGGATGCTTAGTAAAAATTTCTATTTCTCGATCGTGCCTATCTCTATTTATCAGGCTTTCTCTTGGAAGTTCACCGAATTCAGAGTTAATCGATCGCGAGAAAACAACCAATTTTGGAGCGTGTTAAGACTTTTAATTCTCGGAACTAATGCAGACTCGAAGATCATTCTCGAATTATAAATCTCATCTGAAGCTCTTTAAAATCAAACTCTCGATGACTGTTATCTGATCTGAGCCCGAGTCTAATTCCTCGGACTTCGACCGATGTCCGACTATTTTATCCGAGTCCGTACTCTTAAACAGAATACTCAGTATGTCGCCCTCTAATTAATTCTTACTCGACTCAACCTAGTATCTTTGCGTCTAAACCGAATTCAAAACCCAATCCGGCAGCGATTTTAAAATATCATGATTCGCCTTCTCCGACTACACATCCGAAACCAATCAGTCTCAATTCGAATTATTCCTAATTGGGTGCGAGAAATTATTTTTACGAGCGACGCTAAACAAATCAAATTCTTAGTACGGATAATCCGTCATTCTGTCCGATCGAGCACCAGCTCGCTCTGTTTTTACACAGACGACTTCCGCGAGAGCATTTTTATTCCGGAAAATAAATTAGCGCAGCCCGATTTAGCGTTTGGGCCAGCCCAACCCAGCCCAATAGGCCCACTAAGAAACCCTAACCCTAGGGCTCATCTATAAATAGGACCCCTCTCCCCTTGCACTTGGAAATTTTGCATTCCCACCCCTATCTTTTTTCAGCCGCCACTTCCTTTTCCCTGCCTTCTTCTCCCACACGCAGCAGCCAGCGCGCAGGAGCTCCTCCCCGTCGGCCAGCCATGGCGTGGGCGAGCTCTGATCCATGGCGCCCAGAAATTCCAGCCGGCTCCCCCTTCTTCTTCCTCCAGCCAGCAGGTCGTTCCCTCGGCTGTCTTGGGCGCGGACGAGCTCCTCTCGCCCTGCTCTTCTTTGGCCGGACCGCCCCCCCCCCAGCTCGGGCAGGCGAGCCCCCCCCCCCCCCCCCCGTCGCCCATGGACGAGCTCCCTCCCTGCTCCCATGTTGGCTCGCCTCCTCCCACCTTTTCTTGTACCTCTAGCGCCATGGCCAAGCTTCCTTTTCCCTGCTGTTCCCCTGCGCGCAGAGGCTTCTCCTTGGGCGCGGGTACCTCTGCTCCAACCATGGCGCCTCCCTCTACTGTCCACGGCGAGCAGCCCAGTAGCCGAGCGCCCCATGGTTGAAGTCCCATTGGCCGACCTCCACTTTTCTGCTCCATGGCCGCCCAGCAACAGCGCCCTTCTTCCCGGCACAGCGCCTCTGCTCTCCCTCTCCCAAGCTCTAGCTCTCATAGAACAGCAGATCATCGGCGCCCTTGTTTCCCTGCTCGGACAGCAGCCATGCCGCCATGATTCTCTGCGCAGCGATGCCGGTTCAAAAACAGCATCCCCGGATCCCCTTCGCATCGCGTGCTCGCTCAATCTGCACAGTCCCGATCCGCGCCGTCGCGATGGTGTTTGAGACAGCCCCATGCCGTGTCGTCGATCTGCGCCGCGTTTGTGAGTCGGCGTCAAAAAAAATCCTTGCTAGATGTTGCTGCGGCATCTCGCGCGATGCATGATTCGGTGAAGCACCTAAACCATGGACGCATGCGCGGCTCGAATCCGAGATAACAGGTTGATGGATTTATAATTTACTATTGATGTGATTCGGTTGATGGCATGCATATAGATATGGTGTATATTGGTGTTGAATATGTGTGATTGTGATAGTTCATTTACATGTCGTGAGGGTAGTTCGTCGATATATTAATTGAATGTTAAAATGCTTCGTCGTAAAATAATGTGTTTGTGCGGTGAATTTAATGAGGCGTAAAGTATGCTTGGTAGTTTCCGTGGTCGACTAATGGGTTAGTCTATGTTAAATATATTTTATGTATTCATCGTGGATATAGGTTAAAGTGGGTTAAAAATATAAATTATGCCACTTGTGACTGGTGTTTGACGACGAGATGTGTGAATGATCAGTTGGTGTTTCACTCGTCTAGTCGATAATTGTTGACATAAATAATTATGCTAAAATTTGTCATGAGAATGCAGTGGGCACGTGGTGTGTTTGGATGCGACAAGTAAATTGGAAGTGTGGGGTTTGTCGAAGCACTGTGATGTCAAACGGTATGCCAAAATGCGTAGTAATAGTGATTGCGTTAAATTGAACCGAAGTGTCTCGAGTACACGCCACCATATGGTTGTATGCGAGACAAGGTTATGCGCAGAATGAGTTTAGTAAAAATCCATCGGTGTCACTATTGTTAGGTTGAGATTTATTTGCGCATGGAAAGTAACAGTGTGTTTAATACTTAGAACTCTTAGTCGTAGTAGAAGTTGTTTTGGCTTATGTAGAGAGGTGATGACATGCCGTAAGTAGTCATCACTTCCTCTATAATTATAAGTCGAGTCTATACGTGTTAGGCGTTCCTTAAATTGTGCTTCACAAATAAGTGTATGATTGTGCTTATGACTTGAATAGATGTCTTCGAGTGAACTAATAGGTTCCTAAGGCAATTAGGTGTAAGGTGTATATAGTAACGCTTCATCCCAAAAGGTGTTAAGTCTGCGCATAAATAAGAGATAAGTGTATTTTGTGTAGTGTGGATTGATTTTGAGTGCATGTGCCACAAGCAATGAATTACTGCGCACATAGGCGATGAATGAGTGTGATGAAGTGGTGACATGCTGAAGTAGTCATCGCTTCCTTTGCGGTTAAGTCAAGGTCGTGTGTGATGATGCTATGTACGTGGTGAATGCATTTGTTAAATGTATGTGATAATTTTAGTGCACTAAATGATTTGGATAAAATTTGTAAGCCTACTTGCTAGTCCTCATGTAATTAATTTAACTCTAAGAAGTGGTAAAGTGCTAGAATGATTCAAGTCTCTAGAATGCTGCAATTCTTGAATTGTATAGAAGCTGAAATGTATCGATTGCTGTTTTGGGCTGCACGTACTGTTTTCGGTGTGCTATATGTTTGATGAACTAAATTGTGTTTTCTGTAGATACGTGCTATAGAAAAGTGGTATATAACTTTATTATCTTGCTGGTGTTAAAATTTGACAGCCATAGGTCTGACAGTTTAGGAGTTATGCTGTTCACAAATTCAGTAACTGAATCTGTCCAAATTCTGTACAGATTTCAGAAACTGTATTGTTTGTTAAATTTAATGTTACAATCTGTGCATGGTCATTATAAGAAAGTTGTAGGTGCTTTTCTTATCTTGCTTGTGTTAAAATTTTATAACCACAGGCCAGATAGTCTAAGAGTTATGAATTTTACAAATTGCTTGCTGTGTTCTGTCCACTGTCAGAATAGATTTCGAAAACTGTGCTGTTTGATTTAGTTAAACATTGAATCACTTCTTAATGATTATAAAAGTTATGTAGTGCTTTTGCTAAGCTTTCCAAAAAGTCTTGGATCACTCTTTTTGGCGGTCTGAAGCTTAAGTTATGAATGTTTCAAATATTCAGACTGAATCTGTCCAGTTCTGGATAGCAAAGTCTTTTAGTAATGTTTATCCTTAGTTAATTATTGAATCACCTTGGGATGTTTATAAATAATTTGTAGCACATTTAATTAGCTTTCCAGAAAGTCTAGGATCAATATGTTTGGATGTCTGAATCTTCAGTTATGAATTTTTAAAGTCATAAGTCTGAATCTGTCCAGATCTGGACAGCGCTGTTGTGTTAACACCTTTTGACCTTGCTAAGTGTTTAATCATGCTGTGACGACAATACCAAAGTTGTAAAGCACTTTTCAAGCTTTCTAGAAAGTCCTAGTTTACTATTTTTGGTTAAATATCTTGTGAGTTATGACTGAAACAATTGACTGCTGTATTGCTGTCCAAAAATTCTGCTAGTGCGCTTTTGATTGTTTAGTTCACCCTTCTCGCTAAAAATGTTTGGTTTGCTCTTAAGTAATGTAGGCTTGCCATAGTTAAGCTAGAGATGACATGTGTGTATTGTTTTATATGTTCCTTTCTCTAGTGATTGCGATATAGGAGTTTCATAGATATTGATGCCTAGGTCCGATTTAAACTTACGTTGTCCTGGTTGCTCTTGTGTGGTCAATAGGAGAACAAATGAATGATTATGGTGAGCGTAGAAAATGCGTGTACTTGTCATATCGTATTTAGGTTGCGTAAATAATTAAAATGTGGTCGTCTTGTTAATGGTGTTAATGATGAACGCCGATAACATACGAATAGCTAGCGCTTGCGTATAGTCGTTGCGGTGTCTTACAATTAAATGTTAGTTTGCTACCATGTATTTATATAGCTTGTGATATTTTTCATTGTATTCATACATATGCATCCTGCATCTCATTTAGGACCGAGAGGTGACGACCGTGCAAGTGATGTGGTGCCAACCACAAGATGCAGTTGGTGGACGATCTGAAGAGATGATGGACTTATCCAGTGGATGCTCGCTAAGCGAGTACCCACCCCAGCAAACACTATCTAAGTGTTAAATTAAAGGTAAGCCCCGGTTTTATGCATAACCTGTTCTATATGCTATTTTACTACACTTAATGTTTGTAGGCTTGTATTGTGCACTTAAGTATAGGAGTTATTTGAAACCCTAGTTGCATGATCTCAGGAATCCTTTTGAGATGGATACTAGTATGCTAGGTCGAGTAGCTGCTTTACTAATTAGGGATCTCGGTAGAAGTCGAGTGATTTTTCTAGCACTCGCGCGAGGTCAGGAATTGGTTGTATCCACTTTCTTATCCTATTGATGTTGGTTGTGGGCAACAATCCATGGGGATTGATTGTTCACGGGACAAAAACTGGAATAAGGATTAAGGTGTGGTACCGTGTGTCAAGCGTTTGAACGTACTAAACACATGCCGAGAAATAAGGTAAATCGGTAAGCCTAGTACCTGAGTGAACCTGCTCGCAGATTGCCCTCCTCACGCGACCTGAGACGTGGTCTCCCATTCCGGTTATGGTGGGTACAAGTGCGGCCACTACACGACGGCAGTCGGGGTCAGTGGGGCATTGTACGCCAAGGCGGTGAGCCCCTTTCTGTTGCCAGGGAATCGATGGGGACGGTTGATGTGTGTGGGGACGGAGTGCCTCGCCACGTCGTGTGTTTAGGTTTACCTTGCAAGGTTTAAAAACTCGATTCGAATCGTCTGCTTCTCGCAGCTAATGAGACTGCTTGATCCATGCTGCTACATTGAGTAACAAGTGGAAATGTGATGAGTTGATATAAGATGTTGATTGCTAAAAATGTTTGTTACTATGTATGAGTAGATAGTACATATTTAGCCTTAAGAGAGTCACACTTAAATTTGCAAAGTTAAAACTTGATTTAGAAACTCAACTAGTGCTTTTGGCAACCATACCCCACAGCCAAACAGCTGCATGTCTAGAGGTAGAGGAGTAGACTCCTCACACCGGGTAAGTCTAGCTGAGTATTAGTATACTCAGCCTTGCTTGTGGCACAATTTTTGCAGGTACTCCTTAGGTTGATTTGTTTGATGGTGTGACTTGGCCTTCGTCCCTGCCACCGGGATAGACGGTCAAGTGGGTTATTGCTTCCGCAGGAGAGGATCAGGAGGAGTAGCGTGGCCAGGCTTCGCCATGTTACTCGGTTTTCTCCGTTAGTTATTTCCGCTGCATTAATTTATGGTTATTATTTCTGAAACTCCGATAATGTAATCACTAATGATACTTATTAAATTTGTGGTATTATGTTTTATTGTATTTCTCTGTGCCTCACCTTCGAGTGAGCTAGTGGTTTTCGATCCTGGTAAGTGGCTTTATCGGACTAGATCCGAGGGACTGGCGGGTTATTCTGGTTTAAGTGTGTTGTTGCCCTTAAGGGTGCGACTTGGGCACTTAATCTGGAATAATTCGGGCGGTTCCGCCACACCTTCCTCAATGGACCAATCAAGGAAGAGGTCTATGTTGGGCAACCTCCCGGCTTTGAAGATAAGTTTAGTAGGATCATGGTACAAAAATTCGAGATGTCAATGATGGGAGAGTTAAGATACTTCTTAGGATTTCAAATCAAGCAACTCCAAGAGGGCACCTTCATCAGTCAAACCAAGTACATTCAAGACATACTTAATAAGTTTGGAATGAAGGATGCCAAACCCATCAAGACACCCATGGGAACCAATGGGCATCTCGACCTCGACACGGGAGGTAAATCCGTAGATCAAAAGGTATACCGGTCGATGATAGGATCTTTACTCTATTTATGTGCGTTTCGACTGGATATTATGCTTTCCGTATGCATGTGTGCAAGGTTCCAAGCTGATCCTAAGGAAGTTCACCTTAGGGCCGTGAAGAGAATCATGAGGTATTTAGTCTGCACTCCTAAGTTTGAGCTTTGGTACCCCAGGGGATCCACATTTGATTTAATAGGTTATTCAGATGCTAATTGGGCAGGGTGTAAAATTGATAGGAAGAGCACATCAGGGACTTGTCAGTTTCTGGGGAGATCCCTGGTGTCTTGGGCTTCAAAGAAACAAAACTCAGTATAGCTCTTTCTACCGTCGAAGCCGAGTATATTGATGCAGGCCATTGTTGTGCATATTACTTTGGATGAGGCAAACCCTCAGGGACTATGGCTACAAATTGAGCAAAGTCCCTCTCCTATGTGACAAAGATAGTGCTATCCGCATGGCGGAGAATCCCGTTGAACACAGCCGCACTAAGCACATAGACATTCGGTATCACTTTTTGAGGGATCACCAACAAAGGGGGATATCTAGATAGCATATATTAACACCAAAGATCAATTAGCCGATATCTTCACCAAGCCATTAGATGAGAAAACATTTAGCAAACCTAGGAATGAACTAGATATTCTTGATTCTCGGAATTTTGATTGAAACATTGCACACATAGCTCATTTATTTACCTTTGATCATATCTCTGTCGTTTGGTACATGTTCATATTTCTTATTCTTCTTGTGCCAAGGCTAAGACTAATATGTTTCCATGAGTCTTTCTTGTGTTAGTCTTAGATTGAAAGGGAAATGGAGTATCCGGCACAGACAACGCTTCCACTCAACTCCATCGGTATTATTTACCCTTTGTCGGTATTCCACAACACTCTCAATTTGGTATAATCCTTCACTCATATATTGTTTACCAAAGGGGGAGAATATATTAAAAGGGCTCCAACGTTCTCCGTTTTTGGCGCTTAATGCCAAAGGGGAGAAAATATTAAGCCTAAAGCAAAAGGACCGCACCACCACCATTTTCAAAATTTTCGAAATGAAAGATTTAATTGGTATTCATAAATGTTTGTTTTTCAATTAGTACTCAAGACAATTTCTTCAATTGGTAGAATTTCAAAATTTGGTATCTATGCTTATGAAATTAAGATTTCAAAATTGGTACCCATTTCAAAACCCTCTTGAAAGCTAAGAGGAGAATTTCATTCAGGGGGAGTTTTTTTTAGTCAAAGGAAAAGCATTTGAAACATGGGGAGAAATTTCAAATCTTGAAAATGCTTCTTACAATCTTATTCATATACCTTTGACTATTAGCAAAAGAGTTTTGAAAAGAATTTGAAAAGATTTGCAAAAACAAAACATGTGGTGCAAATATGGTCCAAAATATCAAATAAAAGAAAGCAATCCATTCACTCGTATTCATATGCAACAAGTCTTTCATATTGGTTTAATTCTAAGTAACCTATGCACTTACCTTATGCAAACTAGTTCATTTCTGCACATTATATATTTGCTTTGGTTTGTGTTGGCATCAATCACTAAAAAGGGGAAGATTGAAATGGAAATAGGGATTAACCTTTTCCTATAATTAATTTTGGTGGTTGAATGTCCAACACAAATATTGGACTAACTAGTTTGCTCTAGAATACATGTTCTACAGGTGCATAAAGGGTTCAACACGAACCAATGAAAGATTGAAGAAAGGGTTCAAATTCAAAGGAGCAAGAAACTTGAGTGTGCCCTGGTCTGGCGCACCGGATTGTCCGGTGTGCCACCGGACATTGTTTGATGCACCAGAGCCGTGAAAAAATGAACTGGCCACTCTCAGGTTTCAACCTGCACACTCCGCTATAATTCACCGGACTGTTCGGTGTGCCACCAGACTCTCCGATGCACCAGCGGAGCAACGACTACTCGTGCAACGGTCGACTGCAAAAGCACAGTGATCAGATGAACAATGCGCTACAATGCGCGCTAGAGTCAGAGCGTAGAGTCAGAAGCACACCAGACACTGAACAGTAGTTGTCCGGTGCCACTAGAAGACAAGCCTCCAACGGTCAACTGCTCCAGAACCCTAACGGTTGGGTGACGTGGCTGGCGCACCGGACTGTCCGGTGTGCCCATCGACAGCAGCCATCCCCAACGGCTATGTGGTGGTTGAGGGCTATAAATACCCCCCAACCACCACCACTCCAAGCATCCAAGTTTTCTGAGTTTCACATTCAATACAAGAGCTAGTGCATTCACTCCAAGACACAATTCAAAAGATCAAAGCCTCTCCAAGTACCAAAATTCAATCCATCCTCCTAGTGACTTGAGAGAGTGTTTGTTCGTGTTCTTTGCGCTCTTGTTTCTTGGATCGCTTTCTTCTTTCTCTTTCTTGTTCTCAAGCAATTTGTAGTCAAAGCAAGAGACACCTAAGTGTGTGGTGGTCCTTGCGGAGTCTAAGTGACCCATTTGATTAAGGAGAAGGCTCACTCGGTCTAGGTGACCATTTGAGAGAGGGAAAGGGTTAAAAGAGACCCGGTCTTTGTGACCACCTCAACGGGGACAAGGTTCTTTAGAATCGAACCTCAGTAAAACAAATCACCGTGTCATCCGCTTTATTTCTTGGTTGTTTTGTTTTCCCCCTCTCTCTCAGACTCGGATTTAATTCTAACGCTAACCCCGGCTTGTAGTTTGTGATTTAAGTTGTAAATTTTAGATTATGCCTATTCACCTCCCCTCTAGGCGACTTTCAACAGCGCAACCACACAAACAAAAAGAAATCAACACAATGTAGCACTGGGACCCTCCTGTGGCTAGGGTGGAGGTGATGGCCACACGACATAGGTATGGAAGAGGAAACATGCGTCCGCCACGACACATGTTCGCCAACAAAATAGAAGCAATAATAAATAGAAGAACCGGTTTTTGCAGTTATCTATGGCATGGAAAACGAAACATCACACACCCACCATATGGAACTGCTCCAATGAATTTATCTCTAGTGCCAGTTGTATGTACAAGTTCATCAGGAGGTATAACTTCGGTCGTACTTAGAAGTAACCTTCCACTTATCGAGCCTACTCAATCCACACTTATTCTCAAGTTTGACTGAAAGCAAACAGAAGCATAAAGAAACAAATTAGAAAAATACCATTCAAAATTGCGAGCAGGAGTCATGAATATCATACAGATTTCCACTACTATACTCGAAACAATGTGCTAGTATAGAAGCAGGATGTTTGCGCTACTCCATATTTCAATTTTAATTTTCAAACAAAAAAGGTGTATTACAACTCCTACACTGTGATTATATCTGTACATATAGTTCAAAATGGCAGTGTGGAAAAATACACTCAGCCCATGTGCATTACAAGGCATCATACCTTAGAAGTAATGCATTTTGGTATAGTAGAACTATGGTCAACTTTCTTCTCTAGTGATTCAAATAAAGCTTACACATCTATTTCCCTTGCCATAGAAGTGTATGCAACACGCTTTTTCCAATAAAAAAGAAAATATACATCACTGGACCCTTTGTTGATAGAATTCATAATCCCATGTATCCATGTATTTCCCAAATACTTAACATTAACACACAGAGAACAACAGAAAACTAACCTCTAATGCTTATCTCAAGCATTAAACAACCTTTTCCCCCCCAAAGTTACAATAACAAATTTGATGTTTGGTAACCTTGAAAGCATGGATACTAAAACGACATGTATTGATGAGGCTCTTGTCCAAGCCTACAAATGTAGCCCAGCTTGAAAAGAACATATCACTAATCAACAAGAATAGAGAACTAAAAGTGCTAAACGACCAAAGCCTTTAGTGTTGCAAAAGTCCAAAATATCTAGCACAAGGAAATTTTGTTGCTAACTGCCTTATTTGATTATGCTAATCCAACTATAAGTTACCTCTCTAAGTTAGATTACAGTAAAGCAAAGCCATCACAATTTTGCATCACAAATAATATGATGTCGACCCATACATTGTGAGAAGTATATAAAGAATTTGTTTTTGCCTCAGTCATAGGAGATGTAAGAGGTTTACATTGCTACAAGGAGAAGCTAGTAAAAGATAATGTTTTATAGTAAAACTTTAGAAACAGTCAATTGGGCATGTCTTGGAGATGATTATGCAGTTAGGCGCTTTTGCTCTTTTATAGTTCAACAACTTACCTCAGGAAACTTTGCAGATCATACAATGTAAGATGCAAAATTGAGAGGCTCATCCAGCCCTCCCTATTTTTTCGACATCAATTAAAATTGGGATTTTTCTTTGACTTGCATGCACTGGATTGTTCCATAAACAAAGATCAATCTCAGTAACAGTGCAGAAAGGAGAAAGTTAACCATAGAAAGGCTTATGTGTGGTATTAATGCAACATAAGGTGTAGGCTGGCAACATGGACAAAATTAAAACAACTTTGCTATTTAGATCCAGATCTATGATTTTTTTATAAATGGGCTAAATAAAAGACCATCCCTATTCCAAATAAAAAGTAGAGTACGTTCACAAGAGATTGAGTGTGTCGAGTGAGCTCACGTCTGCTCATCAATTATTATGTAGGTGAAAGGTGAATTATCGTTCTCCATGACCTAAAAAATGGATGGATGCAGCATTGTAGAGGACAATGATATTAACACCAGAGTGATTGTCACTGAAATGTTAAGGGATAGTAACTCACACCAAGATGTAGGATGTGTCCATGCCATTAGATTTGAGCTTATTGAGGATACTTCTTCCTTGAGCATTGTTGGCTACCTGATCTGGACGAGATGAATGGATTCTTGTATGCATTAGAGCAAGGTCATGCGTTGACTACCTGCATCCAGTTGAAGAGAAGAGGATAGGGGAAAATCAAGAATGGACCTTGGAGATGATCTTGGGAGGCTAGGACGGAGCGAAGCGTGCTGTCGCAGTGATTGCGTTGCTAGTGTTGCTACCCCCTGCATCTTGAGGGTGAGGCTACGGATCTTATCGTCGAGGCTAGGGAAGGACGCCACTGTGGCTAGGTAGTCGATGAAGGTGCCGCCACACCCTAGCTGTAGCATCATGTCACAAAAATGAGAGGAGCAGGAGGAGTTGAGAGGTTTAGACTGAGGCAGAGAGGAAGAGGAACACGAACATAATATTATGGGAAGGAGAGTCAGCACCGTACCACAACTAGGTTGGGGTGCCGGAGTGTAGCGCCTACTGGCTGCCGACAAGGCTAGCGTCAGGGTGTGAGAACGCACGCCAGGCGTCAAGAATGGCCAGGTAAAAACCCTAACAACCTATTTGGATCTCGATATTTCAGACTAGAATTGAAAATTGGAAAGCACATGCCCAAATTCTACTGTTTGGTTGGTGAAAGAATTGGCATCCGGAAATGTGGCTCAATTCCTCCGCTATATTCGACCCAGCAAAAATAGCATCGCCACAATTCAGAGCCTGCACACTTGGTATTGGCATCGAAACGCTGATATTACATTGAGATCCATTTCAATTGCCATACAGATTTGATATTAGACCCATTTCAGTTATGTGGCTCTCAATACCAACATCCAAACATAGCCTAACCAAATTGGTTCTGGTATTTCTGATTTATGTTATTCCATAGTTTTCTGATTGATTACAAGAAGGCTTATATATATGCTTTTCAACGTCTAAGGCCACACCAAACCCTTCTCATCTACTACTATTGTTTAACCGACACAATACTAAGCTAGTTGTCAATTACAAACAATGTTTAGGCACTATGGCCCGTGACACCTTCCCCCTCTTCAACTTGTGCTTGTCCCCAAGCACCAATCTCTAGAAATAGTTGTCAAATCACATTCCAGTCTTCCCAGGAAGTAGCTTCCCCTGGCTTCAAAGTCCATTGAATCAAGACCTGAGAAATAGCATGGTTGCCTTTCTTGACCAATCTTCTCTCCAAAATCTTGACTGGCCTTAGAGATCCATTCTCCAGATTCAAAGAAGTGGGCAATTCTAAAAAATGGATTGTAATTAGGCATAAAAGGCTTGAGTTAAGAGATATGAAACACGAGGTGAATTAGGGAGCCTTCTGGTAAATCCAGTCTATATGCCATAGATCCAATGTTTTGCACCACCTTAAAAGGCCCAAAATATCTAAAGGACAACTTAGGAGATGCCCTGAAGATCAGAATGTTGCACATAAGGTTGCAGTTTGAGCAACACCATTTTCCCCAATTGAAACTCCTTGCTAGTCCTGCCTTTATCAGTATGTTGCTTCATTCTATCCCGAGCTCTAGCCAAATGTTGTTTCAATATCTCCAAATGTTGTGCTCTGGCTTCCAATAGTTCAGCCATAGATTTATCACAATCAGCAGACACTAAAGGGGTAGCAGCAATTGACAGATCATAGCCATATAAGACTTTAAAAGGGGAACAACCCAAAGCAGAATGATATGATGTATTATACCATAGTTCAACCAAAGGTAACCACACCTTCCATTTTGAGGGAGAAGTGCGGACAGAACACCTCAAATACATTTCTAAACACTGGTTCACCCTTTCACTTGGCCCATCTGTCTGAGGATGGTAGGCAATGGACATCAACAACTTAGTGTTCATTAGAGCAAATAACTAGTACCAAAATGCAATTGTAAAAATATTACCACGATCATACACTATGGTCAGAGGCATTCCACGCAGTTTGCACACATTATCAAACACCACTTGTTGAGTAGAATATGTATGCTTAAGAGGAAAAAATGAGCATATTTCGAAAATCGTTCCACTACCACCAAAATGGATGAATAACCTTCAGATTTAGGTAATCCTTCTATAAAATCCATAGCAATGTCTTTCCAAACACCTTTGGGAATGGGTAAGGGCTAAAGCAATCCAAAAGGATGTATGTGATCCACTTTTGCTTGTTGACACACAACACATTGTTTTATATAGTTCTCTACATCACCCTTAAGTCCCTTCCAATAGAATGCTTTCATTACACGATGATAAGTAGCCATAATCCTAGAGTTGCCACCAAGAGCACTATCATGCAAGACAACTATCAATTTGGTTCTCAATGCTGAGTTGTGGCCTACCCAGATCTGATCCCCTTTCCTGACCAAGCCTTGATGGAGAGAAAGCCCTTGCTCATTAGGACTACACACAACCAACAATGCTAATAACTATCGAGCCACCCATCAGTCATGTAAGAATTTAGAACCTCTTGCACCCACAAAGGCTTAACTTCACTTACAACCTGAACAACCATCATATGGCCAACTCTGGACAAGGCATTAGCAGTAACATTATCCTTTCCATGTCTATAGACAATATGAAATTGCAAGGCCATCAATTATGTAAAGCCCAAAATTTGTATAAGGGGAAAATAATAAAATAAATAAATGCAGAAATAAAATATCTCGAATTATACTTAAGCTTTGAATTTTGAGGACTGAATATCGGAACCAAGAATTAATTTAGAAAATAAGTAATAGAAAGGTTTTCTATTCAACTAAATGATTATTCATTTCATTAAATAATACACTATAAGCATTTATTTAAATGAGTATTAAATTAGATGACTCAAATCTAGACTAGACTTTTTAAATTTAGCATATAAAATTGGAACTCGGGAAAATAAATAATAGAAGATACTCCATTGATTTGTTCTCCTCATAAACTATACATACTCTTAAAACAATAAAAAACCCTTAAATGAAAGTATACAATGCCTTCTTTCAAAATAAATAGATAATGAATATTTATTTTTGAAGTAACTTTTGATTCTTATCCCACATTCAAAATGCTATTTTCCTAAAAAGAAAGGAACAATATGAGTGTGTTTCATATTTCAAACATCTACCAAACAAATAAATAAATTAAAATAAAAATATATCTATTGCATCATGATTGATTTTGAGTGTGAATTAAATTTGAATTCTTAAACTTTATCTTGTATTTGAATTTAAAATTTGGAAATCAAAAGGGGAATATAAACTAGAAAAGAATATAGAAAAAAGAAAAGGACTTACTTGGCGCTTGGGCCTAGATCCCCAAACTGGCACAACACCCTTTCTCCCCAGCGCCGGCCCATGGGCCTATTTCGCCTCCACCCCTCGCCGCGCGCTGGCAAGTGGCCGACTGGTGGACCCGCTTCATCAGTCACTCGGGGGAGCCATGCGTGCGCTTGCTTGGTCTCTGCCGCGTGGGCCCTATGGCCTGACGTCAGCCACCCACCTTCACGCACACTTGCGGGCACGGACTCGCCACTGTGCCGCTGCTTGTGGGCCCCCTTGATCAGCGTCGTCCCTATCCTCTCTAACAGAAACGGCGCATGGGACGCCGTTGCGTTCGCTGGGTCTGCTTACCGGCCGCCACAATCACGCGCCCTCATCCTTATTCCTTGACCAAAAGAACTGGCCTTAGAGGTTCGCGGGGTTCATTGGGTTGGGGTCAGGGCCTCGCCGTGTGGATTTGAAGCCTGTGATGCTCAGGATTACTCGGCGTCACCGTGTGCCGCTTGCTACCATGGCTAACTCTCTGCGTCCACTCGATCCGATAAGAAGCCTCCCAGTTGATAGCCCTGGTAGGATCTATGCGTTGGACTCGTTGTCACTTAGAATCGAACGCCAAAACCTCGTTTAGATGCATTTCGGTGGGGTGGCGCCGCCGTGGGGTGTCTCTGTGCCGCGGTGTCCATGTGGCCAGAGGTAGAAGAAGAAGTGTGGATCGTTGATTGTGGATCTGGCGCTATAGAGTTGATGGGAGAGCCGTTGGATAAGGAGTGGATGGGCTGGATTAGGGGCAGCATACCATTATGGAGAGTTTGGTACGAGTCCTCAGCTGGTGATCGGACGGTCGGCATTCAACCATACCCCTTCGGCCGAAGTGATTATGCAAATGTGCCACTAAGTTTATTAGAATTAAAGTCATCGTCCACCTTAGTTCAAACTATATTGCAGATTGATCCTTCTTCTTTCGGTTGGGCCCCTAGGCTATTAGAAATTTAACACGCAGTCCAAACAGATTACCAGAAACGGGTATATAAATGTAGAAAATGATTTTAAACATAAAAATAATCCTAAAAATGTTATAAAAATCATATCTTACACATTTTAAATCTGTTTTACTATGTTCTTGTTGTGTTAGATTTATAAAATTCTTGTCTACACAATAACGACATTTATTGTACCATGTCTCATTCTTTTATAATTAGATCTTTATTTAACTCATGTTGATTAATCTTGTTAATTTGTCTATCATTATAACCCACTAAAATATGATCTATGGTCAAGTTATAATTTAGATTAAAGTTGAATTAATTACTACTTTAGGTTATCTCTTCTCCTGATTTATAAAATAAACATAAGACCTAGTTTTAATCATTTAATCACATCATAACTCCTTAACTGTAACTCCGATTTTTGTAGTTCTCGAACCCACGATCTCATAGCGGCGTGTAGATTATTATTATGCATCTTGTGCTTATGTTTGGCGTGATGTTAATTTTGTCAATACCATGTCTGTTTGTATTGCTACGAATAGAAGTGAGGTCGTGACAATTGGAAGATCATTATGGTACCTAGATTCTCGAGTCCCAGGCAAGTTGTGCCCTTGACCACTTTTATTTAACCAATAATGTTCTCTGTAACCATTTTATCATGCATAGGCTTAATTTTTATGGGACCCATTAGGTCACCCTAGTTTGGTTATCTTTACACCTTATTTACCCCTGAACTTTTGGGTAGTCTTTGCTATTGCTCTATATAGTTTTGGGATTAATATTACATTATGATCATGTTCTAATTATACTGTTGTTTTACTTATTATTCATGACAAGATCATTATATTAATTGGAACATCGACCTTAACTTGAGAAACATGTGCCACCACAAGGGTGGAATGGGACACCCTTAGCTGACTAATTAGGAAAGCTAGTGGAAGACTATCTTACCCGAAAGGGACAATGACAATAGGGGAGTAGGCGTGTAGGGAGGTTCTCGGGTTGATTTTGCTGCGATGGCGATCAGACGAGGGATTCCTGCATTGCTCTTCCTAGAAACTGTAGCGGGTTTTCGGAAGCTAGTGGAACTTTGTAAAGGCCTCGTAGTGTTACCCTGCCTCCCTTCCTTGGTAGAGGTGTATGGGGCCCGTACAACCCCATGGCAGATGGGTAACATGACTTGTGGGTAAAGGATACCACCTCTGTAGAGTGTAAAACTAGTATACTAGTCGTGCTCGCGGTCATGAGCAGCTCAAGACCCTTGCATGATTAATTTATGAAACTAAATTCAATTTGTCATATGCATTGCATCGCTGGTGTTGTTATAAATTTTGATCTACTACTTATTTGGGTTGGTATCTACTTATACTTAGTAATTGCTAATAAAATTTTGACCAACTTTAAAAGCAATGTTCAGCTTCAACCATCCTCTTTGGTAAGCCTTACACTTCACATGAGCTCCCACCTTTGGCGAGTTCATGCACATTATTCCCCACAACTTGTTGAGCAATGAACGTATGTGAGCTCACCTTTGCTGTCTCACACCCCCACAGGTCAAGAACAGGTACCGTAGGAAGAGGCGCATGGAGGATGCTGTGATGAGATCATGAGAGGTCTAGGCCGTCGTCTCACAGTCAACTTTGGGTTGTTGGATCGCTATTTTCGTATAATATAATTATTTAATTATTTTGTACAGAACTCCTATTATATAGTAAAGATGTGACATTCTTTCTGTACCATGAGTCATCATATATGTAAGACTTGGTTCTAGCACACCTGATGATTATGTTCGTGCCCGGGTCTTGGTGCCCCGAAATCCGGGTGTGACAAATTTAGACATAGACTTTCTTTGTAAAAGGAGAGTGCAACTGATGACCTTCCAAGAATGTTAAACTCTTGTGATCAATCTTAATAGTGACATTATGCTGTAAATAGGGTCTCCTTTTTTCCACAACCATAATCAAAATAAGAATTATTTCTCATAGATGGACAAATGCCTATTCTTTTCAACCAAGGCCTTACTTATGAAAGCAATAGGTTGGCCCTTTTGCAACAACACTGCTCCAACCCCACATCACTAGCATCAGTCTCCATAGTAAATGGTTGAGAAAAAACTGGAAGAGCTAGAACAGGAGTACTGATCATATCCTTCTTTGATTGTTGAAAAGCAGTGGTTGCCCCTTCATGCCACTAAAATTGTTTCTTCCTCAACAAAAGAGTTAATGGCTTGGCAATAACTCTATAATCTTTCATAGACTTCCTATAATATCCAGTCAAACCCAAAAAAGTAGACAAAGCATTTATTCAGTTGAACCAAAGACAAAGCAGTAACTACAGAAGCACCAGCATCTAAAACTCCTTGCAACTTAATTGTTCTTTGCTTATACCAGAATTATAGAGTTTTGTACTCCTAATTACAAGTCATAGGACTATGGCCCTTCAACCAATCGAAGTCCAATATGGCATCATAAGAACCTAGATCTAATATTCTCATATCAGTCTGGAAAGTGAAACCATCACACCACCATTCCACATCAGAGACCATCAAATTACTCACCAATTCAACACCATTAGCTACCTTCACCTTGATAGGAGCACACTGAATATATGGCAAACCCACTTGTTGCACAAATGAAGAGTTGGTAAAGGTAGCTAAACTACCAGAATGAACCAACAACAAAAACACCTGATCCTTCACCATGGCTCTTAGCCAGATACTCTCCATCCCTTTAGTTCCTGACACAACATGAACAAAGATCTTGCACAAACCTTCTGTCAACTGATCCTCTAGCTCTAGATGTTGGAGTACCACCTCACTAAGTTCTTTGTCCATATCCTCTTAGGCATAACTTGCAACTGGTCCTGAGGTTTCTTCCCACATTTAGCTGCATGACCCGCCTCAAATTTGTCTCCACATGTGAAACACAGACCATGCAAACGTCTGTAATCTCTCAGTTGTCACTATTTGGTGTAATCCATCGGACCAACACCCCCTTCACTTCCATCTTAGGTGGCCCTACAATTCTGGTATTACCAACAGGTCTCTAAAATCTAGACTTGGATTTGGCCAAACATCTTGATGCAACTGAGTCAAAAGGACAACTATACTCATAGTAGTATGAATTTGACACAGAACTGGACCTTGAATCTCCTCTTTCAATCCCTTCACAAATTGTGTCACATAAAAGAGTTCACCCATTTGAGGATTATGCACAGCTGTAGCATACCTCAAATCATCGAAAACAACAAAATATCCTTCCACTGATCTAGTCTGTTTTAGATGCATCATGTTATACATGACTTTTGGATAATCATAAGGACCAAAAGTAGTAACCATCGCAGTGGTGAACTGCTGCCAACTCACCACTATGTGTTGTAGTTTTTAGACCTGCCACCACTTAGCTGCCTTCCCCTCCATATGCAACAAAGCAGCCATAACCCAAATAATATCCGACACATGACAAATAGTGAAGTAATCCTTGCATTTATCTAACCAAATCGATGGTTGATCTCCTTGAAACTTGGGGAATGAGAACTTCAGCAACGAGGCATGAGTAGCACTCTCCTCTTGTCTGTTTTGAAACGCTCCATGGCCATGCTCCCCTGTAGTTCTCTGCTATTCCCATACATGCCCGCCTAGGTGACATGATGGAGAAGGTCTAGAATGAGTAATAGAAGGCTCACCAGATGGTTCCGAACCTTGTTCACCAAATTGCTCCATCTCCTCTGCCATCCTTTTCAACATTAATTACACCACCCTCTTCCCGATCTCCTCGATCTGCCGAGCCATCATATCACGATCCTTCATTGCCTGCTCAGCCATAGAAAATGACAACATCTGTTGGCCCATCAACTGATGTTGAACTTGTTCCACCTTGCCTATGCGTTGGTTGATCGACTTCAACTCATCCATGACTTGGGTCCAATGATCACCCTCCATACGCAAAGATTCAACCATCGCATCCAGAACAAACCTCATTTGCACTGAAGGTTTTACAAGTGGCACCGTGATGACGCCAAACAACTCGCACGTCGAAGACGCACGAGCACGATGACACCAGTCGTGATTGCAGCAAAGGACGATGACAACCTGACGACGACAATGACGACATGG
The DNA here is from genome assembly GCA_029449295.1 of Zea luxurians. Taxonomy (NCBI): domain Eukaryota; kingdom Viridiplantae; phylum Streptophyta; class Magnoliopsida; order Poales; family Poaceae; genus Zea; species Zea luxurians. Next base: position 966,008 of record JAOPSE010000203.1, on the reverse strand, counting down.
AAGCCACCGAAGACTGTTGAATCCGATACCAAGTGTAGCGCATGCTGACCGCCGACAAGGACAGCGTTGGAGTGTAAGAACGCACACTAGGAAATCACCAAGAATTGCTAAGTAAGAACCCTAACTGAATTGGTTCTGGTATTTCTGATTTCTGTTATTCCATAGTTTTTTGATTGATTACAAGAATGCTTATATATGCCTTTAAATGGCCTAAGGCCACACCAAACCCTTCTCTTCTACTACTATTGCTTAACCAACACAATACTAAGCTAGCTGTCAATTACAAACAATGTTCAGACACTATGGGCTGTGACACAGAGGAGGCAGAGGTGAAGGCGAACGCCATGGTTGTGATGGTACGACGGCTGCGACGATGTAAACGAGGAAGCGAAATATGCATCCTAGGGTTTGGGTGATGAAATATGTCCGCGCGAGTCAGACGACGGTTGAGAGAGTAGGTGGGGGTGTTTGCGGTGGTCCTGCAAGCGTGTCAAGGCGAGGATGATGGATAGGACAAGGTCGCAGCTATGGCAGGGACGGCACACGTGAAGTGGGGGAAGAGGACGACACACGGAAGCGGGTGAGTTCGCGGACTTGAATATGGACGGATATTACTCGTTCCATATTTGTTTTCATATTTTTCTTTTAAATTTAAATCGGATATATTGAGTTTTGTTGCATAAGATTTAAATACTGTCGGGTACCATAATAGGGGTACCCCCAACACTCCTAAACACGGCTGGTGAACACCTTCATAGCAAACCATAAAGACTGACAGCTCGGGTCAAAGTCAAAGCTTCGTCTACCAAGGGACGCGATCTCGCCTCGTCCGAGCCCAGCCTCGGGCGGGAACAGTGGTCCCGGACGAATTCACGTCTCGCCCGAGGGTCTCCTCAGGCAGTGAGCGCACCCTCGGCTCAGCCAAAGGAAAGCCTTGTCGTGTAAGCCAAATCGCCTTACCAGCCGACCGTATTGCATGTGCATTCAATGCTGTGATCGCCTGACACCTTATCCTGACACGTGCGCCTCAGTCGGCAAGGTCGAAGTGACCACAGTCACTTTGCCCTTTTACTGACCGATCTCAGAGGAAAACAGCGCCGCTCGCCCCGCTCCGGCTGCCGTGCCAACCACCCGGGTGAAACCGACAACAACCAAGTTCAGCCTCGGGCGCAACAGGAAGCTCCGCCTCGCCCGACCTTAGGCCTCGGCCTCGGCTGGCGGCGAAGTCGGCCGTCCCTGGGTCCAGCGGGGCGCCGGAGGCTACGGTTGCCGCCGGTGGTTCCAAGTCTGCAAAGGCAGCACCGGCGTCCAGCAGGGTGCCGGAGGCCGCGAAGGCGGCCTGGGAGTTGCCGCCGCCGGGCAAGCGCGACGTCGACTTCGCCACCGACATTAGTGTGGACGATTATTTTGTTGGTAAGTCATTGGCTCTATTTTTTTTAATTTGTTGATACATCGCAGGGTCGGACGAAGGCCAACTTGTTGTTGCTCCGCTGTCCGCGGCGACCACGGCGGCTGCCGTGGAGCTAAGGGCGAAGGGCGGTGCTCCTAGTGCCGGCGGCGAGATGCCGGCACTCACTGCCGTCGGGGACGAGGCGGGTGCTGTATCCCGCCGGCTGAAGGGGATGAAGGAGGCACTGAGCCAGGTACGTTGAGCTAGATTTCGTTTTTTTTTGGCTTCACCGGGGCTGTGGTCTTATGTGTGTCTTGCAGGCGGCTGACTTCGCGGACCGCGCGGCGTCGGGGGCCCTCACGGCAGTCGTGTCTGCCGAAGTCGAGAGACTTCGGACGCAACATGCTGACGCCGTACGGGAGAAGTCTGCCGCCGACAGTAAGTGTCGCAAACTGGCGGACAAGGTGGCTGCACTGGAGGGGGAGAAGACTGACCTCCGGCGCTAACTGGCGGAGGAGAGGAAGGAGGCCAATGAGGCCCTCGCCAAGGCGCAGGTTGCGCAGGCGGAGGCCAATTTGGCGCGGGTGGAGGGCAGTCTTGCCAGAGAGCGCGCCGAGCAGCTGGAGGAGCGTCTCAGCGCGCTGCAGAGCCATGTGGAGAGAGCCGAGGCCGCGTCGCGCTCGGAGGCTGAGCGGACACGCAAACAGCTTATGGATTCATACCATGAGTTGGGCGCGCGTACCGCTGACTTCGAAGTGCCGGACCTGGAGCCCAGACTTCGCTGCCTGGAGTGGGTACAGGAGGAGTTGCAGGCGCTCCCCACCATCGTGGAGGGGTTTATGTCTTATGCCTCCCTGGTCACCTGCGAGGGGGCGATGAACGCGCTCTCTCGCGAAGGGTGCCGGCACTATGAGGTCTTCGACCAAGGTGATGAAGATTTCAAGCGTGATATCTACAAGGTTGAGGACCCTATAGTGAAGGAATCCGCCGAAGCTCTCTACGACGGATGTGGGGCCCCTACGGTCGAGAGGTGGTCAGGGAGCGGGTCGAGATGGCGAGGGATCAAGTAATGTTTGGCTTTTGTTTGGTGTTTGTTGAATGTGGGTTGTGTATGGGTTTGCTGAATTTGTGTGCCCTCAGGCGGCACGTGGCGAGAGGGTAGATGACCTCGGGGCTTTGAACAGCGTGCTGCCTGACCCGGAGCCGAACCCGACGGAGGCTGTGCCCGAGGCCGCCCTGCAGCCGCCCCGAAAACTGCCGAAGGCGCTCCTGATGCCCCCGCAGCCACTGCAGCCGGCGGAGGCCCGTCGCTAACTGCCGCGCCGGGGGCTGAGGATCCTGCGGAGGTGGCGGCGGAGTCGACAGCGGAGGAGCCTGCGACGGCTGGGTCATCGCAGGTGGCGTAGTGGGTGTGGGTAGTTAGGGAATTTTGGATATATTGCTGAATCTTGGTTGCTGCGCAGGTTCGAGATTTTGGGCTTGTGCATGCAACCGCTACTACTAATTTTTTGGCGGCTTCGACCGTGGATGATGGCAATAAATCGGATGGGTCTGCATCTAGGTTTTCTGATTTTGGTGACTCCGGGAGCTCGGTTGAGTGGACTGAGGAGTCGTCGGATGAGGACTAGGACTACTTTGCGGCCTTGGATGTGAGAGCACCTAGAGGGGGGGTGAATAGGTGATCCTGTGAAACTTAAAACTTAAGCCACAAAAACTTGTTAAGTGTTAGCACAATAATTGCCAAGTGGCTAAAGAGAAGTCTCAACAAAACACAGTACCACAAGAGATCAAGCACAGAGGTGACACAGTGGTTTACCCCGTGGTTCGGTCAAGACCAACGCTTGCCTACTCCACGTTGTGGCGTCCCAACGGACGAGGGTTGCAATCAACCCCTCTCAAGCGGTCCAAAGACCCACTTGAATACCACGGTGTTTTGTTTTGCCTTTCACTATCCCGTTTGCAAGGAATCTCCACAAATTGGAGTCTCTTGCCCTTACAAGTATATGATCACAAAGAAACACAGAGTAAGGGAGGGAAGCAACACACACAAATCCACAGCGAAACGCGCACACACACGGCCAAGAATCGAGCTCACAAGAGTATCACAAAGTTCTCACTAGAACGGAGCTCGAAACACTTAGAATGACAAACAAATGCGCAAAGACTGAGTGTGGATGATCAAGAATGCTCAAAGGTTGCTTGTGTGTATCCTCCATGCGCCTAGGGGCTCCTTTTATAGCCCCAAGGCAGCTAGGAGCCGTTGAGAGCAAATCCGGAAGGCCATCCTTGCCTTCTGTCGTCGGGGGCACCGGACACTGTCCGGTGCCCGATTTGTTTCCTTAAACAGCAAAGCCGACCGTTGCAGACCGTTGGCAGATCTGGAGCCGTTGGCGCACCGGACATGTCCGGTGCACACCGGACAGTCCGGTGATATCTTCCGACCGTTGGCTCCGCCACGTGTCCCGCGCAGATTGCGCGGCCGACCGTTGGCCCGGCCGACCGTTGGTTCACCGGACAGTCCGGTGCACACCGGACGGTCCGGTGAATTTTAGCCGTACGCCGTCGGCGAATTCCCGAGAGCGGCCTGTTCGCGCCGAGTCGGTCTGGCGCACCGGACACTGTCCGGTGCACACCGGACAGTCCGGTGCCCCAGACCGAACTGACTCTCGGCTGTACACAGCCAAGTCTTTTTCTCTTCTTCTTTTTTCTGTTTCTAACACTTAGACAAGTATATTAGTACACAAAACCAATGCACTAAGGCTTAGAAACATACCTTTACTTCATGATTTGCACTTTGTTCATCCATGGACATAAATTCACAATTAAGCACATGTGTTGGCACTCAATCACCAAAATACTTAGAAATGGCCCAAGGGCACATTTCCCTTTCAATCTCCCCCTTTTTGGTGATTTATGCCAACACAACATAAAGCAAGTAGAACAAGTACAAAATCAAATCAAATAAGAACTCAAAATTGTTTTGATTCATTTTTGACATATATGGATCACTCTATGCCACCACTTGGTTTGTTTTTGCAAATCAAACTCAAATCTCTATCTCTAAGTCAAACACACATGTTAAAGCATAAAGAGAGTCATTTCAAAAGAGATTGATCAAGGATTTCAAAAAACTCCCCCTTTTTCCCATAATTACTACTTCTCCCCACAGGAAGCCAACTTTGATAAGAGAGACAACAAAAAGAGTTTTGACAAACCAAAAGCTCTACTCTACTATTTTCAAAATCTCTCAAGTGGTAGCTGATCCATTTATCGCTTTGGCCTTTATTTTCTCCCCCTTTGGCATCAAGCACCAAAACGGGATCAATCTTGGCCCTTTAACCCCATTGCCTCACCAAAATCTTCAATTTAGAGCAAATGGCAATAAGAGTTCATGAGATGGACTTGGAATAAGTTACCCTCTCATCGGAGTGCAGTGGAAGTCTTGCATGATCCAAGTCCACCTTTTCCCTTTCAATTCTCCTTTGAGACTAAATCAAACAAACTCAAACATATGGTTAGTCTCAAGGGATCAAGTTGTAACACATCTCCCCCTAAACATGTGCATCACTTTGCAACGGACTTGTGAGGTCCAGGGAGTGTTTGTACAACTTGAGCACCATAATAAGCAACAAAATGCAGAATGAACATGATCAAAGGCATAAGCACATGTATGCTACAATTCAATCCAAGTTCCACGAATCTAAGACATTTAGCTCACTACGCAGCCTGCAAAAGGTCTTCTCATCTAAAGGCTTGGTAAAGATATCGGCTAGCTGGTTCTCGGTGCTAACATAAAACACTTCGATATCTCCCTTTTGCTGGTGGTCTCTCAAAAAGTGATGCCGGATGTCAATGTGCTTTGTGCGGCTGTGCTCAACAGGATTTTCCGCTATTCGGATAGCACTCTCATTATCACATAGGAGTGGGACTTTGCTCAGATTGTAGCCAAAGTCCCGGAGGGTTTGCCTCATCCAAAGTAGTTGCGCGCAACACTGTCCTGCGGCAACATACTCGGCCTCAGCGGTGGATAGGGCAACGGAGGTTTGTTTCTTAGAGTTCCATGACACCAGGGACCTTCCTAAGAATTGGCACGTCCCCGATGTACTCTTCCTATCGACCTTACATCCAGCATAGTCGGAATCTGAGTACCCAATCAAGTCAAAGTTAGACCCCTTTGGATACCAGATCCCGAAGCAAGGCGTAGCGACTAAATATCTAAGAATTCGCTTCACCGCCACCAAGTGACACTCCTTAGGATCGGATTGAAATCTAGCACACATGCATACGCTAAGCATAATATCCGGTCTACTAGCACATAAATAAAGCAAAGAACCTATCATGGACCGGTATGCTTTTTGATCAACGGACTTACCTCCTTTGTTGAGGTCGGTGTGTCCGTCGGTTCCCATCGGCGTCTTTGCGGGCTTGGCGTCCTTCATCCCAAACCTCTTTAGCAGATCTTGCGTGTACTTCGTTTGGGAGATGAAGGTGCCGTCCTTGAGTTGCTTCACTTGGAACCCAAGGAAGTAGTTCAACTCGCCCATCATCGACATCTCGAATTTCTGCGTCATCACCCTGCTAAACTCTTCACAAGACTTTTGATTAGTAGAACCAAATATTATGTCATCGACATAAATTTGGCACACAAACAAATCACCATCACAAGTCTTAGTGAAAAGAGTTGGATCGGCTTTCCCAACCTTGAAAGCATTAGCAATTAAGAAATCTCTAAGGCATTCATACCATGCTCTTGGGGCTTGTTTAAGTCCATAGAGCGCCTTAGAGAGCTTACACACGTGGTCGGGGTACCGCTCATCCTCGAAGCCAGGGGGTTGCTCCACGTACACCTCCTCCTTTATTGGCCCGTTGAGGAAAGCGCTCTTCACATCCATTTGGTACAACCTGAAAGAATGGTGAGCGGCATATGCTAGCAAGATACGAATGGACTCTAGCCTAGCCACAGGAGCAAAAGTCTCCTCAAAGTCCAAACCTGCGACTTGGGCATAACCTTTTGCCACAAGTCGAGCCTTGTTCCTTGTCACCACTCCGTGCTCGTCTTGTTTGTTGTGGAACACCCACTTGGTTCCCACAACATTTTGCTTGGGACGAGGCACCAGCGTCCAAACTTCATTTCGCTTGAAGTTGTTAAGTTCCTCCTGCATGGCCAACACCCAATCCGGATCTAGCAAGGCCTCCTCTACCCTGAAAGGCTCAATAGAGGAGACAAAAGAGTAATGTTCACAAAAATTAACTAGTCGAGACCGAGTAGTTACTCCCTTGCTAATGTCACCTAGAATTTGGTCGACGGGATGATCCCTTTGAATCATCGCTCGAACTTGAGTTGGAGGTGCCGGTTGCGCTTCTTCCTCCATCACGTGATCATCTTGTGCTCCCCCTTGATCACACGCCTCCTGTTGATGAACCTGTTCATCGTCTTGAGTTGGGGGATGCACCGTCGTTGAGGAAGAAGGTTGATCTCGTTCATCTTGTTCCTGTGGCCGAACGTCTCCAATCGCCATGGTTCGTATAGCGGCCGTTGGAACATCTTCTACATCATCACAATCAACAACTTGCTCTCTTGGAGAGCCATTAGTCTCATCAAATACAACGTCGCTAGAGACTTCAACCAAACCCGATGATTTGTTGAAGACTCTATACGCCTTTGTATTTGAATCATAACCTAATAAAAACCCTTCTACAGCTTTGGGAGCAAACTTAGAATTTCTACCCTTCTTCACTAGAATGTAACACTTGCTCCCAAATACACGAAAGTACGATACATTGGGTTTGTTACCGGTTAGTAGCTCATACGAAGTCTTCTTGAGGAGTCGATGAAGATAGACCCTGTTGATGGCGTGGCAAGCCGTGTTCACAGCTTCCGACCAAAAGCACTCGGGGGTCTTGAACTCTCCAAGCATCGTCCTCGCCATATCGATTAGCGTCCTGTTCTTCCTCTCTACCACACCATTTTGCTGTGGTGTGTAGGGAGCGGAGAACTCGTGCTTGATCCCTTCCTCCTCAAGAAACTCCTCCACTTGAAGGTTCTTGAACTCGGACCCGTTGTCGCTCCTTATCTTCTTCACCTTGAGCTCAAACTCATTTTGAGCTCTCCTGAGGAAGCGCTTGAGGGTCCCTTGGGTTTCAGACTTATCCTGCAAAAAGAACACCCAAGTGAAGCGGGAAAAGTCATCAACAATAACTAGACCATACTTACTTCCTCCTATGCTTAGATAGGCGACGGGTCCGAAGAGGTCCATATGCAGCAGCTCCAGAGGTCTTGACGTGGTCATCACATTCTTGATGTGATGTGCTCCTCCCACTTGTTTACCTGCCTGACAAGCTGCACAAGGTCTATCTTTTTCGAAATAAACATTTGTTAGACCTATCACGTGTTCTCCCTTTAGAAGCTTGTGGAGGTTCTTCATCCCCACATGTGCTAAGCGGCGATGCCACAGCCAGCCCATGCAAGTCTTAGCCATTAAGCATGCATCTAGACCGGCCTCTTCTTTTGCAAAATCAACTAAGTAAAGCTTGCCGTCTAGTACACCCTTAAAAGCTAGTGAACCATCACATCTTCTAAAGACAGACACATCTACATTTGTAAATAAACAATTATATCCCATATTGCACAGTTGACTAACAGATAGCAAATTGTAACCAAGAGACTCAACTAAAAACACATTTGATATTGAGTGCTCATTAGAAATTGCAATTTTACCTAACCCTTTTACCTTGCCTTGATTCCCATCACCGAATATAATTGAATCTTGGGAATCCTTATTTTTGACGTAGGAGGTGAACATCTTCTTCTCCCCCGTCATATGGTTTGTGCATCCGCTGTCGATAATCCAGCTTGAACCCCCGGATGCATAAACCTGCAAGGCAAATTCAGGCTTGGGTCTTAGGTACCCAACTCATGTTGGGTCCTACAAGGTTAGCACATATTTCTTTAGGGACCCAAATGCAAGTTTTATCTCCCTTGCATCTTGCCCCTAACTTCCTAGCAATTACCTTCTTACCCTTTCTACAAATAGCAAAGGGAGCATTGCAAGCATAATAAATGTAGAAGGTTTGTTCACAACTTTTCTAGGAACATGAGCAAAATTTCTCCTAGGCATATGTACACCATTTCTCCTACACATATCTCTATTTTGCTTATAGGAAGAACTAGAAGCAAACATGGCATGAGAATCATAAACATGTGAATCAAAATCATTATAAGCATTTCTAGCATGTCTCCTATCATTATACATAAAAGCATGGTTCTTTTTAGCACTACTAGCCATAGGGGCCTTCCCCTTCTCCTTGACGAAGATGGGAGCCTTATGGCTTGTTAAGTTCTTGGCCTCTCTCTTGAAGCCAAGACCATCCTTAATTGAGGGATGTCTACCAACCGTGTAGGCATCCCTTGCAAATTTTATTTTATCAACTTCACTCTTGCTAGTCTTAAGTTGAGCATTAAGACTAGCCAATTCATCACTTAATTTGGAAATTAAAACTAGGTGTTCACTACAGGCATCAATATTGAAATCCTTACACCTAGTGCAAATCATAACATGTTCTACACAAGAATTAGATTTATAAGCTACTTCTAATTTAGCACTTAAATCATTGTTAACACCTTGTAAGGTAGAAATGGTTTCATGACAAGTAGATAGTTCACTAGAAAGCATTTCATTTCTTTTAATTTCTAGAGCAAGAGAATTTTGTGCACTAACAAATTTATCATGCTCCTCATATAAAAGATCCTCTTGTTTTTCTAGTAATCTATTCTTGTCATTTAAAGCATCAATCAACTCATTAATCTTATTAATTTTAGATCTATCTAATCCCTTGAATAAGCATGAGTAATCTATCTCATCATCATCACTAGACTCATCCTCACTTGAAGAAGCATAAGTACTAGTATCATGAGTGCTTACTTTCTTTTCCTTTGCCATAAGGCATGTGAGACGCTCGTTGGGGAAGAGGGAAGACTTGTTGAAGGCGGTGGCAGCGAGTCCTTCATTGTCGGAGTCAGAGGAGGAGCAATCCGAATCCCACTCCTTTCCTAGATGTGCCTCGCCCTTTGCCTTCTTGTATGCCTTCTTCTTCTCCCTCTTGTTCCCCTTTTCCTGGTCACTTTCATTATCGGGACAGTTAGCAATAAAATGACCAAGCTTACCGCATTTGAAACATGAGCGCTTCCCCTTGGCTTTGGTCTTGCTTGGTTGTCCCTTGTGACCTTTAAGCACCGTCTTGAATCTTTTGATGATGAGAGCCATCTCTTCATCATTGAGTCCGGCCGCCTCAATCTGTGCCACCTTGCTGGGTAGCGCCTCCTTGCTTCGTGTTGCCTTGAGAGCAAGGGGTTGCGGCTCGTTGATCGGACCATTCAAGGCGTCGTCCACATACCTCGCCTCCTTGATCATCATTCGCCCGCTAACAAATTTCCCAAGAACTTCTTCGGGCGACATCTTGGTGTACCTGGGATTTTCACGTATATTGTTTACCAAATGAGGATCAAGAACGGTAAATGACCTTAGCATTAGGCGGACGACGTCGTGGTCCGTCCATCGCGTGCTCCCGTAGCTCCTTATCTTGTTGATAAGGGTCTTGAGCCGATTGTATGTTTGCGTCGGCTCCTCGCCTCTTATCATTGCGAATCGTCCGAGCTCTCCCTCCACCAACTCCATCTTGGTGAGCAAGGTGACGTCGTTCCCCTCATGAGAAATCTTAAGGGTGTCCCAGATCTGCTTGGCGTTATCCAAGCCGCTTACTTTATGGTATTCATCCCTGCACAAGGAAGCTAGAAGAACAGTAGTAGCTTGTGCATTCTTATGAATTTGTTCATTAATGAACATGGGACTATCCGAACTATCAAAGTGCATTCCACTCTCTACAATGTCCCAAATACTAGGATGGAGAGAGAATAGGTGACTACGCATTTTGTGGCTCCAAAATCCGTAGTCCTCTCCATCAAAGTGTGGGGGCTTGCCGAGTGGAATGGAGAGCAAATGTGAATTTGAACTTTGCGGAATACGAGAGTAGTCAAAAGAAAAGTTCGAATTAACCGGTTTCCTTCTCTCGTAGTCGCTGTGGTCGTCCTTTTGGGAAGAAGTAGACTCATCACTGTCGTGGTAGACGATCTCCTTGATGCGCCTTGTCTTCTTCTTCTTCCCTTCCTTCCGTCTGTGGCCCGAGCCGGAGTCGGTAGGCTTATCGTCCTTTGGCTCGTTGACGAAGGATTCCTTCTCTTTGTCATTGATCACGATACCCTTCCCCTTAGGATCCATCTCTTCGGGCGGTTAGTCCCTTTGTGAAGAGAACGACTCTGATACCAATTGAGAGCACCTAGAGGGGGGGTGAATAGGTGATCCTGTGAAACTTAAAACTTAAGCCACAAAAACTTGTTAAGTGTTAGCACAATAATTGCCAAGTGGCTAAAGAGAAGTCTCAACAAAACACAGTACCACAAGAGATCAAGCACAGAGGTGACACAGTGGTTTATCCCGTGGTTCGGCCAAGACCAACGCTTGCCTACTCCACGTTGTGGCGTCCCAACGGACGAGGGTTGCAATCAACCCCTCTCAAGCGGTCCAAAGACCCACTTGAATACCATGGTGTTTTGTTTTGCCTTTCACTATCCCGTTTGCAAGGAATCTCCACAAATTGGAGTCTCTTGCCCTTACAAGTATATGATCACAAAGAAACACAGAGTAAGGGAGGGAAGCAACACACACAAATCCACAGCGAAACGCGCACACACACGGCCAAGAATCGAGCTCACAAGAGTATCACAAAGTTCTCACTAGAACGGAGCTCGAAACACTTAGAATGACAAACAAATGCGCAAAGACTGAGTGTGGATGATCAAGAATGCTCAAAGGTTGCTTGTGTGTATCCTCCATGCGCCTAGGGGCTCCTTTTATAGCCCCAAGGCAGCTAGGAGCCGTTGAGAGCAAATCCGGAAGGCCATCCTTGCCTTCTGTCGTCGGGGGCACCGGACAGTCCGGTGCACACCGGACACTGTCCGGTGCCCGATTTGTTTCCTTAAATAGCAAAGCCGACCGTTGCAGACCGTTGGCAGATCTGGAGCCGTTGGCGCACCGGACATGTCCGGTGCACACCGGACAGTCCGGTGATATCTTCCGACCGTTGGCTCCGCCACGTGTCCCGCGCAGATTGCGCGGCCGACCGTTGGCCCGGCCGACCGTTGGTTCACCGGACAGTCCGGTGCACACCGGACGGTCCGGTGAATTTTAGCCGTACGCCGTCGGCGAATTCCCGAGAGCGGCCTGTTCGCACTGAGTCAGTCTGGAGTGTCCGGTGCACACCGGACAGTCCGGTGCTCCAGACCGAACTGACTCTCGGCTGTACACAGCCAAGTCTTTTTCTCTTCTTCTTTTTTCTGTTTCTAACACTTAGACAAGTATATTAGTACACAAAACCAATGCACTAAGGCTTAGAAACATACCTTTACTTCATGATTTGCACTTTGTTCATCCATGGACATAAATTCACAATTAAGCACATGTGTTGGCACTCAATCACCAAAATACTTAGAAATGGCCCAAGGGCACATTTCCCTTTCAGGATGTGGCGGCGGCGGAGGCCTCGCCGCACGCTGCCGATGCTGAAGTTGTACCTGGTCCGAGTACTGTGCGTAGGCGGCGAAGGGCGGTTGCGAAGCGTAGAGTGAGTGGGGCGGACGGTGGTCGGCTTCTTGTGAGTAGGGCTGGTCGGCAGGAGCTGTTGTCTCTGCCGGCCATCGTGAGTGCAGGTGAGGGGGAATTGCGAAGTCTTTTTGCGGGTGAGGAGCTTAGGATAATGTTATTTAACTATAGGGAGATGGGAATTATTCCGAAGGTTGAGCCGATGTAGGGTGTGATGCCCTCGCTTGTACATGTGTGATGGCTTGTATGATGAAGTTGTGTGCCTTCGCACTTTCGTCTGTGGTCGCGAAGGCGCTATGTACTTGCGCGGACAGTTTGGTGTAGTCGTTTTTGCTTTTGTTATGCTGCGTCCGGCTGCGCCTTTGGGCAGCTGTTGCACGGATAATTTTCGCGGAGGACCTCAATATTTCGCACTTGTTGCGTTAGTCCGGCTGCACCCGTAGGCGACTTCTGCACGGATAGTTTCCGTGGTAGACTTCGATTTTTCGCACTTGTTGCGTTAGTCCGGCTGCACCCGTAGGCGACTTCTGCTTGGACAGTGTTCGCGGTAAGCTTCGATTTTTCGCACTTGTTGTGCTGGTCCGGCTGCACCCTTAGGCGACTTCTGCTCGGACAGTCTTCGCGGTAAGCTTCGATTTTTCGCACTTGTTGTGCTGGTCCGGCTGCACCCTTAGGCGACTTCTGCGCGGATAGTCTCCGCGGTAGACTTCGATTTTTCGCACTTATTGTGCTGGTCCGGCTGCACCCTTAGGCGACTTCTGCGTGGATAGTCTCCGCGGTAGACTTCGATTTTTCGCACTTATTGTGCTGGTCCGGCTGCACCCTTAGGCGACTTCTGCGTGGATAGTCTCCGCGGTAGACTTCGATTTTTCGCACTTGTTGTGCTGGTCCGGCTGCACCCTTAGGCGACTTCTGCGCGGATAGTCTCTGCGGTAGACTTCGATTTTTCGCACTTGTTGTGCTGGTCCAACTGCACCCTTAGGCGACTTCTGCACGGAGTTGTCGCACGCGAGGGTGGCTAGCGCTGAGCCTCGCGGTGACTTTGAATTGGTTGAATGTCGAAGACCGTCGTCGCGGTCTTTTTTCGACGTATGTTTTTGTGGGGGATTTTTCGCTTGTATATTACATGGCTCCGCCTCGTTAAAAACCTCACCCCCCGGGAGGAAAAGAGTGCGGGCCAGAATAAAATTGTTTTTGCGAATTACAAGGGCGGATCGGCCCTGATGAGTCAAACAAAAAATTTGCGGAGATTGTCGATGTTCCAGGAGTGCTCCAGGTCTTCACCGTTTGGCGTTGTGAGCCTGTAAGCGCTGGGGCAAGCTTTCGTCTTGACAATGAAGGGGCCCTCTGAAAGGGAATTAGGCTTACACCTAGTTCCTAAATAATTTTGGTGGTTGAATTGCCCAACACAAATAAATGGACTAACTAGTTTGCTCTAGTGTATAAGTTATACAGGTGCCAAAGGTTCATACTTAGCCAATAAAAAGACCAAGTTTTGGGTTCGACAAAAGAGCAAAGGGACAACCGAAGGCACCTCTGGTCTGGCGCACCGGACATGTCCGGTGCACCAGAGGGTTCCAAACTCCAACTCGTCACCTTCGGGAATTTCTAGAGGCAGCTTGCTCCAACAAAGAACGGCCTCCGAAACTCGCCAGCCTCGGGAATTCACTTCGGCCACTCCGCTATAATTCACTGGACATGTCCGGTGTGCACCGGACTGTCCGGTGTAACAGCGGAGCAACGGCTATTTCGGCGCCAACGGCTACCTGCAGCGCATTAAATGCGCGCCAGCGCGCGCAGAAGGCAGGCACGCGCGTCATGGCGCACCGGACACTCTACAGTGCATGTCCGGTGCGCCACCGGACATCCAGGCGGGCCCAGAAGACAGAGCTCCAACGGTCGACCCCAACGGCTTTTGGTGACGTGGTTGTCGCACCGGACATGTCCGGTGTGCACCGGACTGTCCGGTGCACCATCGAACAGACAGCTCCACCAAACGGCTAGTTTGGTGGTTGGGGCTATAAATACCCCCAACCCCCCACCATTCATTGCATCCAAGTTTTCTACTTCCCAACTACTTACAAGAGCTCTAGCATTCAATTCTAGACACACCAAAGAGATCAAATCCTCTCCAAATTCCACACAACGCCCTAGTGCTTAGAGAGAGTGATTTGCTTGTGTTCTTTCGAGCTCTTGCGCTTGGATTGCTTTCTTCTTTCTTGATTCTTTCATTGCGATCAACCTTACTTGTAATTGAGGCAAGAGACACCAAACTTGTGGTGGTCCTTGTGGGAACTTTGTGTTCCAAGTGATTGAGAAGAGAAAGCTCACTCGGTCCGAGGGACCGTTTGAGAGAGGGTAAGGATTGAAAGAGACCCGGCCTTTGTGGCCTCCTCAACGGGGAGTAGGTTTGAGAGAACCGAACCTCGGTAAAACAAATCTGCGTGTCTCACTTCGTTATTCGCTTGCGATTTGTTTTGCACCCTCTCTCGCGGACTCTATTATATTTCTAACGCTAACCCTGCTCGTAGTTGTGTTTATTTTTGAGAATTTCAGTTTCGCCCTATTCACCCCCCTCTAGGCGACTTTCAATTGGTATCAGAGCCCGGTTCTTCATTAGAGCCTAACCGCTCGAAGTGATGTCGGGAGATCACACCAAGAGGGAGATGGAGACCGGCGACAAGCCCACTACGAGCCAAGGGAGCACTTCATCGGAAGAGTCCCGCACCAAGAGGAAGGAGAAGAAGAAGGACTCCTCCAAACGGAAGGAGAAAAGATCTTCTTCCTCACACCACAAAGAGAAGAAGGAAAAATCTTCTTCCCACAAGACGCATCGGAAAGGCGACAAGCAAAAGAGGATGAGGAAGGTGGTCTACTACGAGACCGACACTTCATCAACATCAACCTCCGACTCCGATGTGCCGTTCGTAACTTCTAAGCGCCAAGAGCGCAAGAAGTTTAGTAAGATCCCCTTACACTACCCTCGTACATCTAGACATACTCCATTACTTTCCGTTCCATTAGGCAAACCGCCAACTTTTGATGGCGAAGATTACGCTAGGTGGAGTGATTTAATGAAATTTCATCTAACCTCACTCCACAAAAGTATATGGAATGTTGTTGAGTTTGGAGCGCAGGTACCATCCATAGGGGATGAAGACTACGATACGGACGAAGTGGCCCAAATCGAGCACTTCAACTCCCAAGCTACAACCATACTCCTTGCCTCTCTAAGCAAGGAGGAATACAACAAGGTGCAAGAGTTGAAGAATGCAAAGGAGATTTGGGAGCTTCTCAAGACCGCGCACGAGGGTGATGAACTCACCAAGATCACCAAGCGGGAAACGATCGAGGGGGAGCTCGGTCGCTTCCGTCTTCGCCAAGGGGAGGAGCCACAAGATATGTACAACCGGCTCAAAACCTTGGTGAACCAAGTTTGCAACCTCGGGAGCAAGAAATGGGATGACCACGAGGTGGTTAAGGTTATTTTGAGATCACTTATTTTCCTTAACCCCACTCAAGTTCAATTAATTCGTGGTAACCCTAGATACACACTAATGTCTCCCGAGGAAGTAATCAGGAATTTTGTGAGCTTTGAATGTATGATTAAAGGATCAAAGAAGATCAACGAGCTTGATGAACCCTCCACGTCCGAAGCACAACCGGTGGCATTTAAGGCGACGGAGGAGAAGAAGGAGGAGTCTACACCGAGTAGACAACCGATTGACGCCTCCAAGCTCGACAATGAGGAGATGGCTTTAATCATCAAAAGATTTCGCCAAATCCTCAAGCAACGGAAGGGGAAGGATTACAAATCCCGTTCCAAGAAGGTTTGCTACAAGTGTGGTAAGCCCGGTCACTTTATTGCTAAATGTCCATTATCAAGTGATAGTGACAGGGATAACGACAAGAAGGGAAAGAGGAGAGAAAAGAAGAGGTACCACAAGAAGAAGGGCGGCGATGCCCATGTGTGCCGCGAGTGGGACTCCGACGAGAGCTCCACCGACTCCTCCGACGAGGACGCCGCCAACATCGCCGTCACCAAGGGACTCCTCTTCCCCAACGTCGGCCACAAGTGCCTCATGGCAAAAGACGGCAAAAAGAAGAAGGTTAAATCTAATTCCTCCACTAAATATGAATCCTCTAGTGATGATAATGCTAGTGATGAGGAAAATAATTTGCGTACCCTTTTTGCCAACCTTAACATGAAACAAAAAGAAAAATTGAATGAATTAATTAGTGCTATTCATGAAAAGGATGACCTTTTGGATTCCCAAGAGGACTTCCTAATTAAGGAAAACAAGAAACATGTTAAGGTTAAGAATGCTTATGCTCTTGAGTTAGAAAAATGTGAGAAATTATCTAGTGAGCTAAGCACATGCCATGAGACCATTAACAACCTTAGAAGTGAAAATGCTAAATTAATTGCTAAGGTTGATTCTCATGTTTGTATTGATTCAACTTCCAATCCTAGAAATGATAATGTTGATTTACTTGCTAGGATTGATGAGTTGAATATCTCTATTGCTAGCCTTAGAAATGAGAATGAGAAATTAATTGCTAAGGCTAAAGAATTAGATGTTTGCAATGTTACAATTTCCGACCTTAGAACTAAGAATGATATGTTGCATGCTAAGGTTGTAGAATTAAAATCTTGCAAACCCTCTACATCTACCGTTGAGCACACTTCTATTTGTACTAGATGTAGAGATGTTGATATCAATGCTATTCATGATCACATGGCTCTAATTAAACAACAAAATGATCATATAGCATTATTAGATGCTAAAATTGCCGAGCATAACCTAGAGAATGAAAAGTTTAAATTTGCTAGAAGTATGCTCTATAATGGGAGACGCCCTGGCATCAAGGATGGCATTGGCTTCCAAAGGGGAGACAATGTCAAAATTAATGCTCCTCCTAAGAACTTGTCCAACTTTGTTAAAGGCAAGGCTCCCATGCCTCAGGATAACAAGGGTTACATTTTGTACCCTGCCGGTTATCCCGAGAGCAAAATTAGGAGAACTCATTCTAGGAAGTCTCACTCTGGCCCTAATCATGCTTTTATGTATAAGGGTGAGACATCTAGCTCTAGGCAACCAACCCGTGCCAAGTTGCCTAGAAAGAAAACTCCTATTGCATCAAATGATCATAGTATTTCGTTTAAAACTTTTGATGCATCTTATGTGCTGACTAACAAATCCGGCAAAGTAGTTGCCAAGTTTGTTGGGGGCAAACACAAGGGTTCCAAGACTTGTGTTTGGGTACCCAAAGTTCTTGTTTCTAATGCCAAAGGACCCAAAACCGTTTGGGTACCTAAAATCAAGAACTAAAATTATTTTGTAGGTTTATGCATCCGGGGGCTCAAGTTGGATACTCGACAGCGGGTGCACAAACCACATGACAGGGGAGAAGAAGATGTTCTCCTCATATGAGAAAAACCAAGATCCCCAATGAACTATCACATTCGGGGATGGAAATCAAGGTTTGGTCAAAGGATTGGGTAAAATTGCTATATCATCTGACCATACTATTTCCAATGTTTTTCTTGTAGATTCTTTAGATTACAATTTGCTTTCCGTATCCCAATTATGTCAAATGGGCTACAACTGTCTATTCACTGATGTAGGTGTCACTGTCTTTAAAAGAAGTGATGATTCAATAGCATTTAATGGTGTGTTAGAGGGTCAGTTATACTTGGTAGATTTTGATAGAGCTGAACTCGACACATGCTTAATTGCTAAGACTAACATGGGTTGGCTCTGGCATCGCCGACTAGCCCACGTTGGGATGAAGAATCTTCAACTTCTAAAGGGAGAACACATTTTAGGATTAACCAATGTTCATTTTGAGAAAGACAGGATTTGTAGCGCATGCCAAGCCGGGAAGCAAGTTGGCACTCATCATCCACACAAGAACATCATGACGAGTGACAGGCCACTGGAGCTCCTACACATGGATTTATTCGGCCCGATTGCTTACATAAGCATCGGCGGGAGTAAGTACTGTCTAGTTATTGTGGATGATTATTCTCGCTTCACTTGGGTATTCTTTTTGCAGGAAAAATCTCATACCCAAGAGACCTTAAAAGGATTCTTGAGACGGGCTCAAAATGAGTTCGGCTTAAGGATCAAGAAAATTAGAAGCGACAACGGGACGGAGTTCAAGAACTCTCAAATTGAAGACTTTCTTGAGGAGGAGGGCATCAAGCATGAGTTCTCTTCTCCTTACACTCCACAACAAAATGGTGTAGTGGAGAGGAAGAATCGAACTCTATTGGACATGGCAAGAACCAAGCTTGATGAGTACAAGACACCGGATCGGTTTTGGGCCGAGGCGGTCAACACCGCTTGCTACGCCATCAACCGGTTATATCTACACCGAATCCTCAAGAAGACATCCTATGAACTCCTAACCGGTAAAAAGCCCAATATTTCATATTTTAGAGTTTTTGGTAGCAAATGCTTTATTCTTGTTAAAAGAGGTAGAAAATCTAAATTTGCTCCTAAAACTGTAGAAGGCTTTTTACTAGGATATGACTCAAACACAAGGGCATATAGAGTCTTTAACAAGTCCTCAGGACTTGTTGAAGTTTCTTGTGACGTTGTGTTTGATGAAACTAACGGCTCTCAAGTAGAGCAAGTTGATCTTGATGAGATAGGTGAAGAACAGGCTCCGTGCATCGCGCTAAGGAACATGTCCATTGGGGACGTGTGTCCTAAGGAATCCGAAGAGCCTCCACATGCACAAGATCAACCATCCTCCTCCACGCAAGCATCTCCACCAACTCAAAACGAGGACGAGGCTCAAGTTGATGAAGAAGAAGATCAAAGAAATGAGCCACCTCAAGATGATGGCAATGATCATGGGGGAGATACAAATGTTGAGGACAAGGAGGATGAAGAACCAAGGCCGCCACACCCAAGAGTCCACCAAGCAATCCAACGAGATCACCCCGTCGACACCATCCTCGGCGACATTCATAAGGGGGTAACTACTCGATCTCGGGTTGCACATTTTTGTGAGCATTACTCTTTTGTTTCCTCTATTGAGCCACATAGGGTAGAGGAAGCACTACAAGATTCGGATTGGGTGATGGCAATGCAAGAGGAGCTCAACAATTTCACGAGGAACGAGGTATGGCATTTAGTTCCACGTCCTAACCAAAATGTTGTAGGAACCAAGTGGGTCTTCCGCAACAAGCAAGACGAGCATGGTGTGGTGACCAGGAACAAAGCTCAACTTGTGGCCAAGGGATACTCCCAAGTCGAAGGTTTGGATTTTGGTGAAACCTATGCACTCGTAGCTAGGCTTGAGTCAATTCGCATATTATTAGCCTATGCTACTTACCATGGCTTCAAGCTTTACCAAATGGACGTGAAGAGTGCCTTCCTCAATGGACCAATCAAGGAGGAGGTCTACGTTGAGCAACCTCCCGGCTTTGAAGACAGTGAGTACCCTAACCATGTCTATAGGCTCTCTAAGGCGCTTTATGGGCTCAAGCAAGCCCCAAGAGCATGGTATGAATGCCTTAGAGATTTCCTTATTGCTAATGGCTTCAAAGTCGGCAAGGCCGATCCTACTTTGTTCACAAAAACTCTTGACAATGATTTGTTCGTATGCCAAATTTATGTTGATGATATTATATTTGGGTCTACTAACGAATCTACTTGTGAAGAATTTAGTTGGATCATGACACAAAAATTCGAGATGTCTATGATGGGGGAGTTGAAGTATTTTCTAGGATTCCAAGTCAAGCAACTCCAAGAGGGTACCTTCATTTGCCAAACGAAGTACACTCAAGACATTCTAACCAAGTTTGGAATGAAGGATGCCAAGCCCATCAAGACACCCATGGGAACAAATGGGCATCTCGACCTCGACACGGGAGGTAAGTCCGTGGATCAAAAGGTATACCGGTCGATGATTGGTTCATTACTCTATTTATGTGCATCTCGACCGGACATTATGCTTTCCGTTTGCATGTGTGCAAGATTCCAAGCCGACCCTAAGGAATCACACCTTACGGCCGTAAAACGAATCTTGAGATATTTGGCTTATACTCCTAAGTTTGGGCTTTGGTACCCTCGGGGATCCACATTTGATTTGATTGGTTATTCGGATGCCGATTGGGCGGGGTGTAAGATCAATAGAAAGAGCACATCGGGGACTTGCCAGTTCTTGGGAAGATCCTTGGTGTCTTGGGCTTCAAAGAAGCAAAATTCGGTCGCTCTTTCTACCGCCGAAGCCGAGTATATTGCCGCAGGCCACTGTTGCGCACAATTGCTTTGGATGAGGCAAACCCTGCGGGACTACGGTTACAAACTAACCAAAGTTCCTCTTCTTTGTGATAATGAGGGTGCAATCTGCATGGCGGATAATCCCGTTGAGCATAACCGCACTAAACACATAGCCATTCGGTATCATTTTCTTAGGGATCACCAACAAAAGGGGGATATCGAGATTTCATACATTAATACCAAAGATCAATTAGCCGATATCTTTACCAAGCCACTTGATGAACAATCTTTTACCAAACTTAGGCATGAGCTCAATATTCTTGATTCTAGGAATTTCTTTTGCTAAAACTTGCACACATAGCTTATAAATATACCTTTGATCATGTCTCTTTTATATATGCTATGACTAATGTGTTTCCAAGTGTATTTCAAACCAAGTCATAGGTATATTGAAAGGGAATTGGAGTCTTCGGCAAAGACAAAGGCTTCCACTCCACTCTACTACTCATCCTTCGCCGTCACTCCGCTTCACTCTCCGTCTTTGGTATAATCTTCACTCATTTATTTATGACCAAAGGGGGAGAAAGTACTAAAGGGCCTATATTTCATTCCAAGTATCCGTTTTTGGCGATTCATGCCAAAGGGGGAGAAAGTATTGGCCCAAAGCAAAAGGACCGCACCACCACCCTAATTTTTAAAATTAATGATTTTCAATTGGTAAATTTCAAATTGGCATCTCTTTGTGCTCTAAAGGGGGAGCAAGTAGTATTTTCAAAACTTGATATCTTAAAACCCTCTTGAACACTAAGAGGAGAATTTATTTGAGGGGGAGTTTTGTTTTGTCAAAGAAAAGCATTTCAAACAAAAGGAGAAAATTTCAAATCCTGAAAATGCTTCTCAAAATCTTATTCATTTACCTTTGACTATCTTGCAAAAAGACTTTGAAAAGAATTGACAAAAGAATTTGCAAAAACAAAACATGTGGTGCAAGCGTGGTCCAATATGTTAAAAATGAAGAAACAATCCATGCATATCCTGTAAGTATTTATATTGGCTCAATTCCAAGCAACCTTTGCACTTACATTATGCAAACTAGGTCAATTATGCACTTTTACATTTGCTTTGGCTTGTGTTGGCATCAATCACCAAAAAGGGGGAGATTGAAAGGGAATTAGGCTTACACCTAGTTCCTAAATAATTTTGGTGGTTGAATTGCCCAACACAAATAAATGGACTAACTAGTTTGCTCTAGTGTATAAGTTATACAGGTGCCAAAGGTTCATACTTAGCCAATAAAAAGACCAAGTTTTGGGTTCGACAAAAGAGCAAAGGGACAACCGAAGGCACCTCTGGTCTGGCGCACCGGACTGTCCGGTGTGCCACCGGACATGTCCGGTGCACCAGAGGGTTCCAAACTCCAACTCGTCACCTTCGGGAATTTCCAGAGGCAGCTCCGCAATAATTCACCGGACTGTCCGGTGTACACCGGACATGTCAGGTGCTCCAACGAAGAACGGCCTCCGGAACTCGCCAGCCTCGGGAATTCACTTCGGCCACTCCGCTATAATTCACCGGACATGTCCGGTGTGCACCGGACTGTCCGGTGTAACAGCGGAGCAACGGCTATTTCGGCGCCAACGGCTACCTGCAGCGCATTAAATGCGCGCCAGCGCGCGCAGAAGGCAGGCACGCGCGTCATGGCGTACCGGACACTCTACAGTGCATGTCCGGTGCGCCACCGGACATTCAGGCGGGCCCAGAAGACAGAGCTCCAACGGTCGACCCCAACGGCTTTTGGTGACGTGGCTGTCGCACCGGACATGTCCGGTGTGCACCGGACTGTCCGGTGCACCATCGAACAGACAGCTCCACCAAACGGCTAGTTTGGTGGTTGGGGCTATAAATACCCCCAACCCCCCACCATTCATTGCATCCAAGTTTTCTACTTCCCAACTACTTACAAGAGCTCTAGCATTCAATTCTAGACACACCAAAGAGATCAAATCCTCTCCAAATTCCACACAACGCCCTAGTGCTTAGAGAGAGTGATTTGCTTGTGTTCTTTCGAGCTCTTGCGCTTGGATTGCTTTCTTCTTTCTTGATTCTTTCATTGCGATCAAACTTACTTGTAATTGAGGCAAGAGACACCAAACTTGTGGTGGTCCTTGTGGGAACTTTGTGTTCCAAGTGATTGAGAAGAGAAAGCTCACTCGGTCCGAGGGACCGTCTGAGAGAGGGTAAGGGTTGAAAGAGACCCGGCCTTTGTGGCCTCCTCAACGGGGAGTAGGTTTGAGAGAACCGAACCTCGGTAAAACAAATCCGCGTGTCTCACTTTGTTATTCGCTTGCGATTTGTTTTGCACCCTCTCTCGCGGACTCTATTATATTTCTAACGCTAACCCTGCTCGTAGTTGTGTTTATTTTTGAGAATTTCAGTTTTGCCCTATTCACCCCCCCCCCTCTTGGCGACTTTCACCCTCCCACCTAGGCTCCAGCTTGCCCTGGACGC
Organism: Zea luxurians; assembly: GCA_029449295.1. Classification (NCBI taxonomy): domain Eukaryota; kingdom Viridiplantae; phylum Streptophyta; class Magnoliopsida; order Poales; family Poaceae; genus Zea; species Zea luxurians. The sequence continues at coordinate 943,215 of JAOPSE010000203.1, read as the reverse complement.
TGTCCGAGCTGTCCGGACGAGTACGAGGTCCCCTTCGCTAAATTCCCTCGGGATGACTGCGTGGTCGCGCCATGCTTTTGTCTGGGCTTGGTATTTATTTAAAGCCTGTAGGGCGAAGACTCGGTCTCCATCGATGAGATCCTTCGAAGTGGGCTCGTCCACGTCGGGGACGGCTGACTGAACTGTTCGCGGGGACCCATGTTTTATTTCCTGTGGGGTCATAGCCTCTGATCCATATAGAAGGCGGAAAGGAGTGAACCCGGTCGCCCTGCACTCAGTCGTGTTTAGCGCCCAGACCGCCTCGGGTAAGAAATCGGCCCACCTGCCCTTTTTTCGTCGAGGAGCATCTTTTTGACAGTTGTGAATATTTTTGCATTGGCGCGTTCCACAACTCCGTTGGACTGCGGGTGATAGACTGAGGCGAAGGCAAGCTTGGTGCCGATGGAGAAGCAAAAATCCTTGAAGTCTTGGCTATCAAATTGCTTGCCGTTGTCAACTGTTAGTTCGGAAGGTACTCCGAAGCGGCAAACAATGTTTTGCCAAAAGAATTTTTGGGCAGTCTTTGATGTTATTGTGGAAATAGCTCTTGCTTCGATCCATTTGGTGAAGTATTCGACAGCGACGAAGGCGAACTTAAGGTTCCCCTGAGCCGTGGGCAGGGGCCCGACGATGTCTAGGCCCCAGCGCTGGAGAGGCCATGTGTGGGCGATTAGCTTTGTAAATTGCGAGGGGCTTCCTGATCGAGGAGAAAACTTCTGGCATGCCTCGTGAAAGTCGCCTAGAGGGGGGGGGTGAACAGGGCGAAACTGAAAATCTCAAAAATAATCACAACTACAAGCCGGGTTAGCGTTAGAAATATAATAGAGTCCGCGAGAGAGGGCGCAAAACAAATCGCAAGCGAATAATGAAGTGAGACACGCGGATTTGTTTTACCGAGGTTCGGTTCTCTCAAACCTACTCCCCGTTGAGGAGGCCACAAAGGCCGGGTCTCTTTCAACCCTTCCCTCTCTCAAACGGTCCCTCGGACCGAGTGAGCTTCTCTTTCTCAAATCACTTGGGAATCAAACTTCCCGCAAGGACCACCACACAATTGGTGTCTCTTGCCTCAATTACAAGTGAGTGTTTGATCAACAAGAAAGAATGCCAAAGAAAAAGAAGCGATCCAAGCGCAAGAGCTCAAATGAACACTACAAATCACTCTCTCTAGTCACTAGGGCTTTGTGTGGAGTTGGGAGAGGATTTGATCTCTTTTGGTGTGCTTTGTAATGAATGCTAGCTCTTGTATAGTGGTTGGAAGCTGGAAAACTTGGATGCATTGAATGGTGGGGTGGTTGGGGTATTTATAGCCCCAACCACCAAACTTGACCGTTTGGTGAGGCTGTCTGTTCGATGGCGCACCGGACAGTCCGGTGCACACCGGACATGTCCGGTGCGACAGCCACGTCACCAAATAGCCATTGGGTCAACCGTTGGAGCTCTGTCTCTGGGCCTGCCTTGATGTCCAGTGGCGCACCGGACATGCACTGTAGAGTGTCCGGTGCGCCTGCTCCCGCGTGCCTGACGACTGCGCGCTTCTGGCGCGCATTAAATGCGCCTGCAGGTGACCGTTGGCGCGAAGTAGCCGTTGCCCCGAGGTTGCACCGGACAGTCCGGTGCACACCGGACATGTCCGGTGAATTTTAGCGGAGCAGCCTTTGCGAATTCCCGAGACTGGCGAGTTCCTGAGCCGCGTCTCAAATGAGCACCGGACACTGTCCGGTGTACACCGGACAGTCCGGTGAATTTTAGTGTGTTGGCTCTGGAAATTTCCCGAGGGCGACGAATTTGAGCTGAAGTCCTCTGGTGCACCGGACACTGTCCGGTGGCACACCGGTCAGTCCGGTGCGCCAGACCAGAGGAGCCTTTGGTTGCTCCTTTGCCCTTTTGTTGAACCCAACACATGGTCATTTTATTGGCTAAGTGTGAACCTTTTGCACCTGTATAACTTATACACTAGAGCAAACTAGTTAGTCCAATATTTGTGTTGGGCAATTCAACCACCAAAATTATTTAGGGACTAGGTGTAAGCCTAATTCCCTTTCAATCTCCCCCTTTTTGGTGATTGATGCCAACACAAACCAAAGCAAATATAGAAGTGCATAATTGAACTAGTTTGCATAATGTAAGTGCAAAGGTTGCTTGGAATTGAGCCAATATAAATACTTACATGATGCGCATGGATTGTTTTCTTTGTTTTTGACATATTGGACCATATTTGCACCACAAGTTTTGTTTTTGCAAACTCTTTTGTAAATTCTTTTCAAAGTCCTTTTGCAAGATAGTCAAAGGTAAATGAATAAGATTTTGCAAAGCATTTTCAAGTTTTGAAATTTTCTTCCTTTGTTCCAAATGCTTTTCCTTTGACTAAACAAAACTCCCCCTCAAAAAAGGTCTCCTCTTAGTGTTCAAGAGGGTTTTAAGACATCAATTTTGAAAATACTACTTGCTCCCCCTTTAGAGCACAAAGATATACCAATTTTGAAATTTTTCATCCGATTGACAAACATTAGTTTTAAAATTTGGGTGGTGGTGCGGTCCTTTTGCTTTGGACTCATATTTTCTCCCCCTTTGGCATGAATCGCCAAAAACGGAATTATTAGAGCCCTTAGAAGTACTTTCTCCTCCTTTGGTCATAAAATAAATGAGTGAAGATTATACCAACGTTGGAGAGTGATGCGGAGCGACGGCGAAGGATGAGTAGTAGAGCGGAGTGGAAGCCTTTGTCTTCGCCGAAGACTCCAATTCCCTTTCAATATACCTATGACTTGGTTTGGAATACACTTGAAAACACATTAGTCATAGCATATAAAAGAGACATGATCAAAGGTATTCTTATGAGCTATGTGTGCAAGTTTAGCAAAAGAAATTCCTAGAATCAAGAATATTAAGCTCATGCCTAAGTCTGGTAAAAGATTGTTCATCAAGTGGCTTGGTAAAGATATCGGCTAATTGATCTTTAGTGTTAATGTATGAAATCTCGATATCCCCCTTTTGTTGGTGATCCCGAAGAAAATGATACCGAATGGCTATGTGTTTAGTGCGGCTATGCTCAACGGGATTATCCGCCATGCGGATTGCACTCTCATTATCACATAGAAGAGGAACTTTGGTTAATTTGTAACCATAGTCCCGTAGGGTTTGCCTCATCCAAAGCAATTGCGCACAACAGTGGCCTGCGGCAATATACTCAGCTTCGGCGGTAGAAAGAGCGACCGAATTTTGCTTCTTTGAAGCCCATGACACCAAGGATCTTCCCAAGAACTGGCAAGTCCCCGATGTGCTCTTCCTATTAATCTTACACCCCGCCCAATCGGCATCCGAATAACCAATCAAATCAAAAGTGGATCCCCGAGGGTACCAAAGCCCAAACTTAGGAGTATAAGCCAAATATCTCAAGATTCGTTTTACGGCCGTAAGGTGTGATTCCTTAGGGTCGGCTTGGAATCTTGCACACATGCATACGGAAAGCATAATGTCCGGTCGAGATGCACATAAATAAAGCAATGAACCAATCATCGACCGGTATACCTTTTGATCCACGGACTTACCTCCCGTGTCGAGGTCGAGATGCCCATTTGTTCCCATGGGAGTCTTGATGGGCTTGGCATCCTTCATTCCAAACTTGCTTAGAATGTCTTGAGTATACTTTGTTTGGCAAATGAATGTGCCCTCTTGGAGTTGTTTGACTTGAAATCCTAGAAAATACTTCAACTCCCCCATCATAGACATCTCGAATTTCTGTGTCATGATCCTACTAAATTCTTCACATGTAGATTTGTTAGTAGACCCAAATATAATATCATCAACATAAATTTGGCATACAAACAAATCATTATCAAGTGTTTTGGTGAATAAAGTAGGATCAGCTTTGCCGACTTTGAAGCCATTTGCAATAAGGTAATCTCTAAGGCATTCATACCATGCTCTTGGGGCTTGCTTGAGCCCATAAAGCGCCTTAGAGAGCCTATAAACATGGTTAGCGTACTCACTATCTTCAAAGCCGGGAGGTTGCTCAACATAGACCTCCTCCTTGATTGGTCCATTGAGGAAGGCACTCTTCACGTCCATTTGATAAAGCTTGAAGCCATGGTAAGTAGCATAGGCCAATAATATGCGAATTGACTCAAGCCTAGCTACGGGTGCATAGGTTTCACCAAAATCCAAACCTTCGACTTGTGAATACCCCTTGGCCACGAGTCGAGCTTTGTTCCTTGTCACCACACCATGCTCGTCTTGCTTGTTGCGGAAGACCCACTTGGTTCCTACAACATTTTGATTAGGACGTGGAACTAAATGTCATACCTCATTCCTTGTGAAATTGTTGAGCTCCTCTTGCATCGCCATCACCCAATCCGAATCTTGAAGTGCTTCCTCTACCCTGTGTGGCTCAATAGAGGAAACAAAAGAGTAATTTTCACAAAAATGTGCAACACGAGATCGAGTAGTTACCCCCTTATGAATGTCGCCAAGGATGGTGTCGACGGGGTGATCTCGTTGTATTGCTTGGTGGACTCTTGGGTGTGGCGGCTTTGGTTGTTCATCCTCCTTGTCTTCATCATTTGCATCTCCCCCTTGATCGTTGCCGTCATTTTGAGGTGGCTCATCTTCTTGTTCAACATCTTGAGCCTCATCCTCAATTTGAGTTGGTGGAGATGCTTGCATGGAGGAGGATGGTTGATCTTGTGTATGTGGAGGCTTTTCGGATTCCTTAGGACACACATCCCCAATGGACATGTTCCTTAGTGCTATGCATGGAGCCCGTTCTTCACCTATCTCATCAAGATCAACTTGCTCTACTTGAGAGCCGTTAGTCTCATCAAACACAACGTCACAAGAAACTTCAACAAGTCCTGAGGACTTGTTAAAGACTCTATATGCCCTTGTGTTTGAGTCATATCCTAGTAAAAAGCCTTCTACAGTTTTAGGAGCAAATTTAGATTTTCTACCTCTTTTAACAAGTATAAAACATTTGCTACCAAAAACTCTAAAATATGAAATATTTGGCTTTTTACCGGTTAGGAGTTCATAGGATGTCTTCTTGAGGATTCGGTGAAGATATAACCGGTTGATGGCGTAGCAAGCGGTGTTGACCGCTTCGGCCCAAAACTGATCCGGTGTCTTGTACTCATCAAGCATGGTTCTTGCCATGTCCAATAGAGTTCGATTCTTTCTCTCCACTACACCATTTTGTTGTGGAGTGTAGGGAGAAGAGAACTCATGCTTGATGCCATCCTCCTCAAGGAAGCCTTCAATTTGAGAGTTCTTGAACTCCGTCCCATTGTCGCTTCTAATTTTCTTGATCCTTAAGCCGAACTCATTTTGAGCCCGTCTCAAGAATCCCTTTAAGGTCTCTTGGGTATGAGATTTGTCCTGCAAAAAGAACACCCAAGTGAAGCGAGAATAATCATCCACAATAACTAGACAGTACTTACTCCCGCCGATGCTTATGTAAGCGATCGGGCCGAATAGGTCCATGTGTAGGAGCTCCAGTGGCCTGTCACTAGTCATGATGTTCTTGTGTGGATGATGAGTGCCAACTTGCTTCCCGGCTTGGCATGCGCTACAAATCCTGTCTTTCTCAAAATGAACATTGGTTAGTCCTAAAATGTGTTCTCCCTTTAGAAGCTTGTGAAGATTCTTCATTCCAACATGGGCTAGTCGGCGGTGCCAGAGCCAACCCAAGTTAGTCTTAGCAACCAAGCAAGTGTCGAGTTCAGCTCTATCAAAATCTACCAAGTATAGCTGACCCTCTAACACTCCCTTAAATGCTATTGAATCATCACCTCTTCTAAAGACAGTAACACCTATATCAGTAAATAGACAGTTGTAGCCCATTTGACATAATTGGGATACGGAAAGCAAATTGTAATCTAAAGAATCTACAAGAAAAACATTGGAAATAGTATGGTCAGGTGATATAGCAATTTTACCCAATCCTTTGACCAAACCTTGATTTCCATCCCCGAATGTGATAGCTCGTTGGGGATCTTGGTTTTTCACATATGAGGAGAACATCTTTTTCTCCCCTGTCATGTGGTTTGTGCACCCGCTGTCGAGTATCCAACTTGAACCCCCGGATGCATAAACCTACAAAACAATTTTAGTTCTTGACTTTAGGTACCCAAACGGTTTTGGGTCCTTTAGCATTAGAAACAAGAACTTTGGGTACCCAAACACAAGTCTTTGATCCCTTGTGTTTGCCCCCAACAATCTTGGCAACTACCTTGCCGGATTTGTTAGTCAAAACATATGATGCATCAAAAGTTTTGAATGAAATAACATGATCATTTGATGCATTAGGAATTTTCTTTCTAGGCAACTTAGCACGGGTTGGTTGCCTAGAACTAGATGTCTCACCCTTATACATAAAAGCATGGTGAGGGCCAGAGTGAGACTTCCTAGAATGAATTTTCTTGATTTTGCTCTCGGGATAACCGGCAGGGTACAAAATGTAACCCTCGTTATCCTGAGGCATGGGAGCCTTGCCCTTAACAAAGTTAGACAAGTTCTTAGGAGGGGCATTAAGTTTGACATTGTCTCCCCTTTGGAAGCCAATGCCATCCTTGATGCCAGGGCGTCTCCCATTATAGAGCATACTTCTAGCAAATTTAAACTTTTCATTTTCCAAGTTATGCTCGGCAATTTTAGCATTTAGTTTTGCTATATGATCATTTTGTTGTTTAATTAAAGACATGTGATCATGAATAGCATTAACATCAATATCTCTACATCTAGTGCAAATAGAAGTGTGCTCAACGGTAGATGTAGATGGTTTGCAAGATTTTAATTCAACAACCTTAGCATGCAACATATCATTCTTAGTTCTAAGGTCGGAAATTGTAACATTGCAAACATCTAATTCTTTAGCCATAGCAATTAATTTCTCATTCTCATTTCTAAGGCTAGCAATAGAAACATTCAACTCATCAATCCTAGCAAGCAAATCAACATTATCATTTCTAGGATAGGAAGTTGAATCAATACGAACATGAGAATCAACCTTAGCAATTAAATTAGCATTTTCATTTCTAAGGTTGGCAATAGTGTCATGGCAAGTGCTTAGCTCACTAGATAATTTGTTATATTTTTCTACCTCTAGAGCATAAGCATTTTTAACCTTAACATGTTTCTTATTTTCCTTGATTAGGAAGTCCTCTTGGGAGTCCAAGAGATCGTCCTTTTCATGGATGGCACTAATTAGCTCATTTAATTTTTCTTTTTGTTCCATGTTAAGGTTGGCAAAAAGGATACGCAAATTATCTTCCTCACCACTAGCATTATCATCACTAGAAGATTCATATTTAGTGGAGGAGTTAGATTTAACCTTCTTCCTTTTGCCGTCCTTTGCCATGAGGCACTTGTGGCCGACGTTGGGGAAGAGGAGTCCCTTGGTGACGGCGATGTTGGCGGCGTCCTCGTCGTCGGAGGAGGAGTCGGTGGAGCTTTCGTCGGAGTTCCACTCGCGGCACACGTGGGCATCGCCGCCCTTCTTCTTGTGATACCTCTTCTTTTCTCTTCTCTTGCCCTTCTTGTCGTTGTCCCTGTCACTGTCACTTGATAATGGACATTTAGCAATAAAGTGACCGGGCTTACCACACTTGTAGCAAACCTTCTTGGAACGGGATTTGTAATCCTTCCCCTTCCGTTGCTTGAGGATTTGCCGAAAGCTTTTGATGATTAAGGCCATCTCCTCATTGTCGAGCTTGGAGGCGTCAATTGGTTGTCTACTTGGTGTAGACTCCTCCTTCTTCTCCTCCGTTGTTTTGAAGGCCACCGGTTGCGCCTCGGATGTGGAAGGTTCGTCAAGCTCGTTGATCTTCTTTGAGCCCTTAATCATGCATTCAAAGCTCACAAAATTCCCGATAACTTCCTCGGGGGTCATTAGTGGATATCTAGGATTACCACGAATTAATTGAACTTGAGTGGGGTTAAGGAAAATAAGATCTCTTAAAATAACCTTAACCACCTCGTGGTCATCCCACTTTTTGCTCCCGAGGTTGCGCACTTGGTTCACCAAGGTCTTGAGCCGATTGTACATATCTTGTGGCTCCTCCCCTTGGCGAAGACGGAAGCGACCGAGCTCCCCCTCGATCGTTTCCCGCTTGGTGATCTTGGTGAGTTCATCACCCTCGTGCGCGGTCTTGAGTAGGTCCCAAATCTCCTTTGCATTCTTCAACCCTTGCACTTTGTTGTATTCCTCCTTGCTTAAAGAGGCGAGGAGTATGGTTGTGGCTTGGGAGTTGAAGTGCTCGATTTGGGCCACTTCGTCCGTATCATAATCCTCATCCCCTACAGAAGGTACCTGTGCTCCAAACTCAACAACATTCCATATACTTTTGTGGAGTGAGGTTAGATGAAATTTCATTAAATCACTCCACCTAGCATAATCTTCGCCATCAAAAGTTGGCGGTTTGCCTAATGGAACGGAAAGTAATGGAGTATGTCTAGATGTACGGGGATAGTGTAAGGGGATCTTACTAAACTTCTTGCGCTCTTGGCGCTTAGAAGTTACGGACGGTGCATCGGAGTCGGAGGTGGATGTTGATGAAGTGTCGGTCTCGTAGTAGACCACCTTCCTCATCCTCTTGTGCTTGTCGCCTTTCCGATGCGACTTGTGAGAAGAAGATTTTTCCTTCTTCTCTTTGTGGTGAGAAGAGGAAGATCTTTTCTCCTTTCGTTTGGAGGAGTCCTTCTTCTTCTCCCTCCTCTTGGTGCGGGACTCTTCCGATGAAGTGCTCCCTTGGCTTGTAGTGGGCTTGTCGCCGGTCTCCATCTCCCTCTTGGTGTGATCTCCCGACATCACTTCGAGCGGTTAGGCTCTAATGAAGCACCGAGCTCTGATACCAATTGAAAGTCGCCTAGAGGGGGGGGGTGAATAGGGCGAAACTGAAAATCTCAAAAATAATCACAACTACAAGCCGGGTTAGCGTTAGAAATATAATAGAGTCCGCGAGAGAGGGCGCAAAACAAATCGCAAGCGAATAATGAAGTGAGACACGCGGATTTGTTTTACCGAGGTTCGGTTCTCTCAAACCTACTCACCGTTGAGGAGGCCACAAAGGCCGGGTCTCTTTCAACCCTTCCCTCTCTCAAACGGTCCCTCGGACCGAGTGAGCTTCTCTTTCTCAAATCACTTGGGAATCAAACTTCCCGCAAGGACCACCACACAATTGGTGTCTCTTGCCTCAATTACAAGTGAGTGTTTGATCAACAAGAAAGAATGCCAAAGAAAAAGAAGCGATCCAAGCGCAAGAGCTCAAATGAACACTACAAATCACTCTCTCTAGTCACTAGGGCTTTGTGTGGAGTTGGGAGAGGATTTGATCTCTTTTGGTGTGCTTTGTAATGAATGCTAGCTCTTGTATAGTGGTTGGAAGCTGGAAAACTTGGATGCATTGAATGGTGGGGTTGTTGGGGTATTTATAGCCCCAACCACCAAACTTGACCGTTTGGTGAGGCTGTCTGTTCGATGGCGCACCGGACAGTCCGGTGCACACCGGACATGTCCGGTGCGACAGCCACGTCACCAAATAGCCGTTGGGTCAACCATTGGAGCTCTGTCTCTGGGCCTGCCTTGATGTCTGGTGGCGCACCGGACATGCACTGTAGAGTGTCCGGTGCGCCTGCTCCCGCGTGCCTGACGACTGCGCGCTTCTGGCGCGCATTAAATGCGCCTGCAGGTGACCGTTGGCGCGAAGTAGCCGTTGCCCCGAGGTTGCACCGGACAGTCCGGTGCACACCGGACATGTCCGGTGAATTTTAGCGGAGCAGCCTTTGCGAATTCCCGAGACTGGCGAGTTCTTGAGCCGCGTCTCAAATGAGCACCGGACACTATCCGGTGTACACCGGACAGTCCGGTGAATTTTAGTGCGTTGGCTCTGGAAATTTCCCGAGGGCGACGAATTTGAGCTGAAGTCCTCTGGTGCACCGGACACTGTCCGGTGGCACACCGGTCAGTCCGGTGCGCCAGACCAGAGGAGCCTTTGGTTGCTCCTTTGCCCTTTTGTTGAACCCAACACATGGTCATTTTATTGGCTAAGTGTGAACCTTTTGCACCTGTATAACTTATACACTAGAGCAAACTAGTTAGTCCAATATTTGTGTTGGGCAATTCAACCACCAAAATTATTTAGGGACTAGGTGTAAGCCTAATTCCCTTTCACCTCGCAGGACCTTGTGACCCGATTTGCGGCGAAGATCATTGCGGGCCAGTAGAAACCCTGGCGGATCACCTTAGTAGCTAGGGCCCTTGGCCCTGCGTGGGAGCCGCAGGTACCACTGTGGACTTCGTGTAGGATCTGGACACCTTCGGTTTCGGTGACGTATTTAAGCATTGGCTGGCTGACCCCCTTCTTGTATAGTTGGCCCTCGATCAGTGCGAAGTCCCAGCTTCGATGTTTGAGGCGCTTGGCCTCGTTGATGTCGGCTGGGTGATAGTACCCCTGTAGGAACAGAGTTATTGGTGCCCGCCAGTCCTCGGTCATGATAAGATTGACTATGCGGTGGCCCTCGCTGTCGTTGGTTATTTGGAGCCCTTCGGGGCTCCGGACGGCTGGCGTGCCGATGACATGGAAGAACATGTTGGAGGGCAGGGACTCGCCTCTAGAGGCGGCCTTGGCCAATGCGTCGGCCTCTTCATTCTTGGCCCGGTCCACATGCTGCAAGGTGAATCCCTTGAATTGTCTCTCGAGACTTCGGATGGCCGCGAGGTATTGTATAAGTGCGGGGTCCTTTGCTGCATAGTCTTTCTCGACCTGGCCGGCAACTACCTTGGAGTCCGTTCTGATGATGCAGGTGGTGACGCCAAGGGCCCTCAGCTTGCGGAGGCCGAGGATGACTGCTTCGTATTCTGCAATGTTGTTTGTGCATCTGTCAGATTCCAGAGCGAAGCTGAGGCGTGCTGCATATCTGTGCTTGACCCCGGCTGGTGAGGTGATGACTGCGGCGGCTCTTGCCCCCGCATGGTACCATGCGCCGTCGCAGTGGATCGTCCAAACCTTCTCTACGGACGGGTCCGGCTGTGTTGTTGGACCAGTCCAGTCGACGACGAAAACTGCCAGGACTTGTGACTTGATGGCTGTCCTGGGCCCGAAATTGATGTGGTAGCCGGAGAGTTCGGCCGCCCACTTGGCAATCCTCACCGATGCTTCTGGGTTTCTGAACAATTCACTGAGTCCCCTGTCTGAGGTGACTCGGACCTTGAATGCTTCAAAATAATGGCGCAATTTGCACGAAGACATAACAACTGCGTAGGCAATCTTCTCCAGTTCTGTCATGTTACATTTGGACGGTGTCAGCACTTCGGAGACGTAATAAACCAGGCACTGCCTGATTACGCCCTCCACTGTCTGCTCCTGCACCAGTGCCGCGCTGACCGCATGCGGCGAAGCCGCAATATAGAGCAACAGGGGTAGCGAAGAGTCAAGGCTTGTAAGGACTGCCAACTCCGATAGGTATTGTTTCAATGAGGCGAAGGCCGCTGCCTGCTCTGGTCCCCAAGCGAAGTCTTTTGCGCCACGGAGAGTTTTGAGGAAAGGAAGACTTCGCTCGACGGATTTGGAGATGAATCTGTTGAGGGCGGCCAATCGACCCGTTAAGCGTTGGACGTCTCTGGCGGATTGCGGAGGCGTCATGTTTATGATGGCCCGAATTTTGGTTGGGTTGGCCTCGATGCCGCGGTGTGATACCAGGTAACCCAATATTTTGCCTTGGCGAACGCCAAAGATGCACTTTTCTGGGTTTAGGCGGAGTCATGCGTCTCGCATGTTTGCGAAGGTCTCGGCGAGGTCAGCGAGATGATCCTCCTTGCTCCTGCTTGCGACGACGATGTCGTCCACATATGTGAATATGTTCCTGCCAACTTGCCCTTTGAGCACTGTTTTGGTTAGTCTGGAGAAGGTGGACCCGGCGTTCTTGAGTCCCTCCGGCATTCTGATGAAGCAATATGTGCCGAAGGGTGTTATAAAGCTGGTGCTAGCCTTGTCTTCCTCCTTCATGTATATCTGGTGGTAACCGGAGAAGCAGTCTAGGAGTGACATGACTTCGCATCCGGCCGCGCTATCGACTATTTTGTCGATTCGTGGCAACGGGAAATTGTCCTTTGGGCAGGCCTTGTTGAGACTGGTGAAGTCGATGCACATTCGCCACTTGCCGTTCTTTTTCTGTACCATCACAACGTTGGAGAGCCACGTGGGATAAGCCACTGGCTCGATGAATTTGGCCTCCAGGAGGCGGTGTACCTCTGCCTTGGCGACCTCTGTCTTCTCGTCGGACATTTTGCGAAGCCGCTGTTTTTTCGGTCTCACCGAAGGGTCAATTCCCAAGCTGTGCTCAATTATGGAACGGCTGACCCCGACCAGGTCGTGGGCCGACCAGGCGAAGACATCTTTGTTCTTGGACAAGCAGCAGAGGAGTTTCTCCTCTTCATGCGAAGTGAGGTCTTCGCTGATAGTGACTGTCTGCGTGGGCGTGGCCTGGTCGAGGGGGACAGTCTTGGTCCCGTCGTTGCTCTGCAGCTGTGCCTTGTCGTGCTCTTTGTCGGTTGGGCTGAGGGACGCAGGGACCTCGCGCTGGGCCGTGAGGCAATGCACGTTTCTTTGTCCGGGGACGAAGTCCCGCTCTATGTTGCGTGCGGTCTGTTGATTGCCGTAGACCGCAATGGCGCCTAACGGACCTGGTATCTTCATGCATAGGTACAGTCCGTGAATGGCTGCCTCAAACTTGTTGATGGAGCCCCGGCCCATCATGGCGTTGTACAGATATACCATATCGACGATATCAAAGGTTATTTGCTCGCTTCGGGCATTGGGTGCTACATCGAAGGAGAGGGGCAGCTCTATTTTGCCAACAGGAAAAGTGCCCTTGCCGCCGAAACCATACAATGGGTTGTCCGAAGGCTTGAGCAAACTGTGGTTGATGCCCATGCGGTCGAAGGCATGGAGGAAAATGATGTCTGCTTGGCTGCCATTGTCGACTAGGACTTTGTGCAGATCCTAGCCTGCCACGCTGCAGTTGATAACCATGGCGTCGATGTGGGGGGCGCTGCGCAGGTCGACGTCTCGTGCGTCGAAGGTTAGCGGTACGTGGGACCACTTCGTCTGCACGACTGGGCCGGTGATGGCGACGTGGTTGATGCTGCGGTAGTGGTCCCGCTTCTGCCGCTTTGTGTCGAAGTCGGCGCTGGACCCCCCGGTGATCATATGAATGACTCCACGATACGGCTGATCGGCGAAGTCTTCTTGTTTTGGGGCGTGGGGGTGGGGGATGTTCTGATGTTGTTGGTGTGGAGGTGGGGGTGGAGGGGGTACGATTTGTACTTCCTGGTGGTGTTGGTATGCGTGGTGTGGTGGATGCGGGGCGGGGGCGTGGATGTAGGGTGGAGGGGGTTGCTGATAAGTGTGCGCGACAACCCTGGGGTTGTCGGCTGGCTGCGCCCGTGCCATTCTGTCTTTGGTGGCCTTCGTTTCTGGGCAGTCTTTGGTTTGGTGGGCGCAGTCTTCGCCATGAAAAAGACAGTAGAATCGGCGTGGCGGCTGCGCACGCCCCCGACCCCTACCGCGAGTTCCACTTCCGCGGCCCTGGGGGGATACTCCTGGCGGCGAGGGGCGTCGGTAGCGGGGTGTTGGTTAGCGATGTTGTGCACTTGCTGTTGATTGCGGCCGTCTCGACCGGAGTCTTGCTGCGGAGTCCTCGTCCACATGCGGCTGGACTATGGAGCATCTTTGGGCTTTCTTTGAGACTCAACCTTGCGCTGGTGGAGCTCTTCGGATTTGGCGTATTTTTCAAATAGCTGATATAATTCCTGGAGGTTCTTGGGCGGATCTCTGATGCAGTGGCTATAGAGGACGCCAACACGAAGGCCACTGATGGCGTAGTGGATGGCGATCTGGTCAACGACTGAGGGCAGCTGTGACTTGAGTTGTGCGCGCTGTTGCAGGGGTGGCCCATGTTGCAGGCCAAGGTGGCCTTCGCGCTGCATCAGCGTGATCTCCCGCTCGAGGTCCTGGGCCTTCTGCTCTTCGTCGCGTATCATTTGCCGCACCTTGGCTAATGCGGACACGCGCTGGCGCTTGGCCTCCAGTATCTCTTTTTGCCTCTGGAGATTGCGGTTCTTGAGGCGTAGGGCGCGCAGCTGTAGCTGTTCTTCCGCCGAGACACCGAGGACCTCGCCGTCCTCGGTGAGGTCCGTGCCCTCCGGTGGGGCGAAGTGAAAGTTCCCTTTGACCCGGGAACAGGATCTGGATGTCACCTAGAGGGGGGGTTGAATAGGCGAATAAAACTTATTACTTTAAAACTTAAATTCTTACTCTACTCGAAGAATTAGAACGCAGTGGAGTGAGAAGACTCTTCGAGTAGGTTGCAGCGGAATAGAAGATCCTGTCTCAAAATGTCCTGCACCTCAAATAAAGCTTATACCACAGATAAGTATTGAAGTGTAGATATAAAGACGAGTAAGACAGAGAGTCAGGATACAATACAGAACAGAGCACACAGACGCAAGGATTTATCCCGAGGTTCGGCCAAGCCTGAAATGCTTGCCTAGTCCTTGTTGGAGTTAGCCACACCTGGGCTTGGAGTCTATTTCAACTCCTTCCTCCGTTTGCTCAGATCTGTCAGTATAACAGATAGAGCCTTTCACTATTGAGTTGGGTTACAACAACACCGTGGCTGCTTACAAACTTCTTGGCAGCACCTCGGCAGAGTAACGATACGCTCAAGACCTTGCTCTAGCTCTTAGCAGCACTTCTCCTCTCTCTAAAGGCTTATAGTTGTGCCTTCTACACAAACTATAGAGTTACACACAAGATGGAGAGTGAGAATTGATTCGAGTGAAGTCTACACTTGTTGGTTGTGCTTGTGTATTGCTTGAGGCGCCTAGGGGTCCCTTTTATAGGCACAAGGGGCCTAGGAGCCGTTGGACTTCATTTGGAAGGCAATATCAGCTTTCTGTCAGGTGGTGCACCGGGCAGTCCGGTGCACCACCGGACACTATCCGGTGCCTGATCTCCTTCCATAAATGGAGCAGTCGACCGTTGCAGTCCTGGAGCCGTTGGCGCACCGGACACTGTCCGGTGCCCCCATCTGACCGTTGGCTTGTCCACGCGTCCCTCGCAGATTTCGCGGCCGACAGTTGGCCCAGTCGACCGTTGGCTCACCGGACAGTCCGGTGCACCACCGGACAGTCCGGTGAATTATAGCCGAACATCGCCAGACCCCTCCCGAGAGCGGCCTGTTCACCGGGGTTCAACCTGGCGCACCGGACACTGTCCGGTGCACCACCGGACAGTCCGGTGTGCCAGACTGAGCTGAGTCTTGGGTGAACACAGCCAAGCCATTTGCACCTCTTTCCTTTTCTTCTTCCTTCTGTTTCCAACACTTAGACAAGTATATTAGTACACAAAAACCAATGTACTAAGTTCAGAAACATACCTTCTCTTAATTATTACATCTATAGCATTTCACATGCTTGAGCTTTGATGTTGGACTCATAAATCATCAAGTCGGCTTGACTTGATCTAGATTGACATTTCTTGACTCCAACATCCTGCAAAGGTCACATAGAACATCTCCAAACATAGGAACAACCCAAACTAAAGATCAAGGTGAACTTAGCTCTTTTGGGCTGCTTCCAGTTCTGGTTCTGACACTTGTTCTCCTTCTAGTGACCTTGATCTCCTTCTTAGAGCTTGATCTTGAGCCTTATGACTTACACCACATAACTGTAGTTGTTACCTCATTGGCTGTAAGTCACGTCCTTATGTAGTGATCCTTGATGTGCCGTAGCTGTTCTCAACTCGATCACCCTTGACTTTGCAAGCCTTCTTCTTCACCCTTGGCTTTGGGTTCCTCAGCCTCCTTGACCTTCTCCCGTGCACTTGGTACCTCGAAGCTCTTCTTGCCTCCGTCCTTGGCTTGATCAGTTGTCTCCAAGCTACGCACCCGAGTCTCACTTTATGCAATGTCCATCTTACTTGTGATGTCCATAATCCAGTTCTTGGACCATCACACTTGTTCACTTGTGTTGAACCCTGTTAGCTCTATCTTAAGCACCTGTTCAACACTTAGTACATTGTTAGTCCTTTAATTGAGTTGTCATCCAAACACCAAAACTCACAAGAGAGCTTTCAATCTCCCCCTTTTCAGTGATTGATGGCAACACAATTAAAGCTTACATAAGAATAAGATTTAAAGCACAAATTTTGAAGTCTAAGTTTATAGAGTGCTCCCCCTAAATATGTGCTTACTTCAAAAACATAATTTTGGCCTCAGACGCCAATTTGCACATACTTAGGCAATTCGAAACATTTCTACACCTTAGCACTTTTTAGGATGCATTGTCAAGAATCAAACCATGATGCTTTAACACACAAGTGCACATAATCAGAATTAAACATCATTCAATTTAGTGGATATATCACAGGAATATCAACCTACCACTATTCACCATTAAGATACCAATTCAAACTAATACCAATTTAAACTAAGATACTAATTTAAAACAATCTTAAAGCACCATTAACCACATCACTATCTATTTCAGAAAGAACACAATAGATGCCAATTAATTCATAGCAGTGCAAGCACTAGTCCATATGATGCAACACATATAATACTGCAAGAAGAAGCATATGAATATCACACTGGCAAAGCTCAAACTAACACATCACCCCTTAGGATAAGCTTTCCTCTCAGGTTGAGATAAGCTTTAATGCACAACTTCTCCCCCTTTGACATCAAACACCAAAAACCATACTCAAGCAAGAACATGGGATGATGTCAAGGGACAGCAGGGTGTTTAGGAGGAAAACACACTATCAACACTCCCCCTTACTTATTGAACATATGTAGTACCAACATTTAAGTAAGATACATTTATGCAAAAAGATTAACACTTCCTTTTGTACCTTTACCATGTTGTAGTGCACTTCCCATCTTGAAAGCATTTAATCTCTTGAGAGCTTCTCAACACTTGTGCTTGATTCTTTATCCTAACCTTTTCTTGTTGCTAAGACACCAAACTTAGAACAAGTTATAGTATTGGGCACAAGAAGAAACTTCTATTCTAATGATTATCAAAAGATGTCAATTTAAGCAAACTATCATGGCTACCAATTGAAAGATACCAATTGCAAGATCATAGCTCCATGATACTTAAGGATAAGCATCTAGTATCACCAAATTTTATAGAGCATGAGCAATCTAAAAATATGCAATTTACTCATGACTTAAGATACCAATTCCTTGACTTACAGAGGTACCCCAGTCCTGATTGCTCCATTTCTTGCTTATCTTCTCTTTTCCACCTTGAGACTGTACAAGATTGCTCAAGAAACAGTTAGTCTCAAAAGACACAAGTTATGTGTGCTCCCCCTCAAGTTGTGCATCAAGTATTTGAATGACTTGCACTTTGCACATTCTAGCTTCCTTAGAACTAGAGGGGATCACAACATACCTTGGTCAAGGCATACTCTATCACTTTCATCACACAAAGATGCCAATTTGAATATCAAATGAAAAGCCACTTAACACCAATTGAAGGCTAAATGAAAGGTTGATTAAATACAACAATGCATGCCTCAGTGGCACCTAAGCCAATTGAATACTCACAGGAAGTATAACATTTACACGCAACTTAGACATGCTTCATACTTAACTATCATTGCATCACATATACTAATTGAAAAACAACATGATCATGTCTAAACACATCATAGTTAAGAAGATTCTTTAGGTACACCAAAAGAAACAACATTTTAATGCATAAGTCTTCTAAGCCACGATACTACCAATAAAATGCAAGAACACAGCTATGATCACTATCAATGGAACTTCAAGATATTCAATAAAATTGCACAGTTCCATTTTCCATACCTTTGCCTTTATGAGAGCACTTGTTATCACCAATTCAGAGCTCCTTTTGCTCATGCACCTCATAGCTCAAAAGGGCACGACATGGATTTGAAATTCACACAATACCAAACTAGGGTAATCATGTGAACATGGACTAAACAAAATGTCATATTTGCACACAGCATGACTTACAAAAAGTTATAGGTTTATCCATATTCACCAAGAGAGTTAATCGTTGTGGATATAACAAATGAAAGAGCTACCCATGAATGATTCAAAAGATATATCCTATATAGCACCAGTCATGATTAAGCAAACATCATTATGATTCGTTTAACATAGGCAATCATAAAGCATAACTACTCCAAAGACAGGTAGCACAACAAGCCAACTTAAGAGCAATACTAAATTGCAATTATGTACTTAAAATACACGGGGTACCGTCCTTTGGAGAGCAAGTTGTAGATTCTCATCAAAGTCCTTTACTTGATTTACCAATAATGATTAAGGACCTATACACCTTATTTCACTTGAGATGAACATGGATTTAGTGTTTCACAATAATTTAACCTTGGGTCAATAAACACCAAAACAGTTAACAGCTTTAAGCATAGAGTTTTAGGTAACCATCTTAAGCTCTCTCATGGTCTCCAGTCCATCTCAAGGCACCTGCATGGTCTAGTTAGCACAGTTTGGTACCCATCTCAGGATGGGTCCATAATGATCATCTAAATGTGCCTTTGGTACCCAAATTGCCTTTGTGCTAGTTCTAGGTGATCTCGTTATAGATCTAGCACAAGTGTATGATTTGGGTCTCCTACGCGAATAAGATTGACACACATTCACTTGCTTAGGAATCTTACCTTTATAACATACCTTGGATAGATGACCCTGCTCACCACACTTGTAGCAGAAGCGTCGCTCAACCTGACATGACGCTTGTTGTGTGTCATTTTCCTTAGTGAGGGTCACCTTGGAGGATGCACATCCTTGATTCTTCATGACCGGACATGAAGTGTTCGTGTGGTCCTTATTGTTGCATCCAAAACAACTCCTTGTCCCTTCATTCTTGTCTTTGTACAGACAAGACGCGATGAGGTGGCCTAACTTCTTGCACTTGAAACACCTCCTTTTTCCTTTTTCCTTTTTGTACTTGAATGACATGGAGAGAAGGTCAGTGCAAACAACATGATTAATTGAATCTTTACCTTTTTCCAAGCTCATGTTGATTTCTTCATCTTTAGGAACATTTTTCTTATTGAGCTTGACACTTGCAACAGTTTTTCCTTTCTCAAGCTTCTTCACCACGCGCCCGTGGATATCTTGAGAGAGTTGAGCAATGTGTCTTCTCCTCAGTTGTCTTTGCTTCTTGTTCCCACAGAATTTCTTTTGTGACCCTAAGACTTGTTGTTCAATCAATGATTGGCTTTCTTTTGAGCAACAGGGGTTAGCACATGGTGATATACAATTCAAATGCGCACACGTGCGAGAATGAGGTTCACATGAATTTAAGTTTGCAATTATAACCTCATGAGTAATATTGTCGGGGACCATAATTAGGGGTACCCTCAAGACGCCTAATTCTCAGCTGGTAACCCCCATCAGCATAAAGTTGCAGAGGCCTGATGGGTGCGATTAAGTCAGGAATCAGTCCATATGAGCGACTCGATCAGGCCTCGCCCGAGCCTAGCCTCGGGCAAGGGCAGCCAACCCTGAGGTGTTTCCGTCTCGCCCGAGGCCCCCTTTTTACGGCGGACGCATCTCCGGCTCGCCCGAGGCCTTGCCTTCGTTAAGAAGCAACCCTGACTAAATCACCGCGCCGACCGACCAAGTCACAGGGGTATTTAACGCAAAGGCAGCCTGGCACCTTTATCCTGACGCGCGCCCCCTGGCAGAGCCGAAGTGACCGCCGTCACTTCGCCGCTCCACTGACCGGTCTGACAAAAGAACAGCGCCGCCTGCGCCGTCCCGACTGCGGTGCCACTTGACAGAGTGAGATTGACAGGCGGCCAGGCCTTGCCAAAGGCGTCATAGGAAGCTCCGCCTGACCTAGGGCTCGGACTCGGGCTAAGGCCCCGGAAGACGGCGAACTCCGCTCCGCCCGACCCAGGGCTCGGACTCGGGCTAAGGCCCTGGAAGACAGCGAACTCCGCTCCGCCCGACCCAGGGCTCGGACTCGGGCTAGGCCCCGGAAGACGGCGAACTCCGCTCCGCCCGACCCAGGGCTCGGACTCGGGCTAAGGCCCCGGAAGACGGCGAACTCCGCTCCGCCCGACCCAGGGCTCGGACTCGGGCTAAGGCCCCGGAAGACGGCGAACTCCGCTCCGCCCGACCCAGGGCTCGAACTCGGGCTAAGGCCCCAGAAGACGGCGAACTCCGCTCCGCCCGACCCAGGGCTCGGACTCGGGCTAAGGCCCCGGAAGACGGCGAACTCCGCTCCGCCCGACCCAGGGCTCGGACTCGGGCTAAGGCCCCGGAAGATGACGAACTCCGCTTCGCCCGACCCCAGGGGTCGGACTCCGCCCCGGCCTCTGCCGAACGACCTCCGCCTCGCCCGACCCAGGGGCTCGGGCTCGACCTCGGCCATGCAGGACAGACTCGACCTCGGCTTCGGAAGAGCCTCCACGTCGCCCGACCTAGGGCACGAGTCCGCCACGTCAACAGGAAGCGCCATCATCACCCTACCCCGAGCCGACTCGAGCCGCAGAGAACAGGACCGACGTCCCATCTGGCTAGCTCCGCCAGATAGGCAATGATGGCGCCCTGCTAGACCCATCACGACGGCGGCTCTCAGCTCCCTTACGGAAGCAGGGGGACGTCAGCAAGGACCCAACCGCTCCGACAGCTGTCCCTCCACCAGGCTCCGTTACTCCTCCGACAGCCATGACACCACACCAGCTAGGTGCCAAGATCTCTCCGGCTGCCACCTTGGCATGTACTTAGGGCACTAGCTCTCCCCCGCTAGACACGTAGCACTCTGCTGCACCCCCATTGTACACCTGGATCCTCTCCTTACGCCTATAAAAGGAAGGACCAGGGCCTTCTCAGAGAAGGTTGGCCCCGCGGGAACGAGGGCAGGGGCAGGCGCTCTCTTGGGGCCGCTCGCTCCCCTCACCCGCGTGGACGCTTGTAACCCCCTACTGCAAGCGCACCCGACCTGGGCGCGGGGCGAACACGAAGGCCGCGGGTTCTCCACCTCCCTCACGACTCGGCTCCGGCCACCTCGCTCTCCCCCCTTCGCGCTCGCCCACGCGCTCGACCCATCTGGGCTGGGGCACGCGGCACACTCACTCGTCGGCTTAGGGACCCCCCGGTCTCGAAACGCCGACAGTTGGCGCGCCAGGTAGGGGCCTGCTGCGTGTTGACGAGCAGTTTCCCGTCAGGCTCCAGATGGGCAGTCTCCAACGACCTCTCCAACCCGGGACGGCGCTCCGTTTCGGGAGCCTCGAGTTCATGTCTCTCGACGGCAGCTACGACATGATACTCCTTCCACCGCCGCGCGACGACGACAATGGTGGCCGACAGCCCGCCTGCCGGCGGCGGAATCGACGACGTCTTCCCCGCGTGGGGGAAGAACACTGTCGGGGACCATAATTAGGGGTACCCTCAAGACGCCTAATTCTCAGCTGGTAACCCCCGTCAGCATAAAGCTGCAAAGGCCTGATGGGTTTGATTAAGTCAGGGATCAGTCCACACGAGTGACTTGACCACGCCACGCCCGAGCCTAGCCTCGGGCGAGGGCAGCCGACCCTAAGATGACTCCGTCTCGCCTGAGGTCTCCTCTTTCACGGCAGGCGCATCCCCGGCTCGCCCTAGGCCCCGCCTCCGATAAGGAGAAAACCCTGACTAAATCACCGCACCAACCGACCGAGTCACCAGGGCGTTTAACGCAAAAGGTAAGACCGACGGGCGGCCAGACTTCGCCAGTGGTGCCATAGGAGACTCCGCCCGACCCAGGGCTCGGACTCAGGCTAAGGCCTCGGAAGACGGCGAACTCCGCTCCGCCCGACCCAGGGCTCGGACTCAGGCTAAGGCCTCGGAAGACGGCGAACTCCGCTCCGCCCGACCCAGGGCTCGGACTCAGGCTAAGGCCTCGGAAGACGGCGAACTCCGCTCCGCCCGACCCAGGGCTCGGACTCGGGCCAAGGCCCCGGAAGACGGCGACCTCCGCCTCGCCCGACCCAGGGCTCGGACTCCGCCTCGGCCTCTGCCGAATAATCTCCGCCTCGCCCGACCGGGGCTCGGACTTTGTCTCTGTCTTGCAGGACGGACTCGGCCACAGCCTCGGAGGAGCCTCCACGACGCCCGACCTAGGATACGAGACCGCCACATCAACAGGAAGCGTCATCATCACCCTGCCCTGAGCCGACTTGGGTCGCAGAGAACAAGACCGGCGTCCCATCTGGCCAGCTATGCCAGATAAGCCATGATGGCGCCCCACCAGATCATGACGACGGCGGCCCCCAGCTCCCTTACGAAAGCAGGAGGACGTCAGCAAGGACCCAGCCACCTCGACAGCTGTCCCCCTGTCCGGCTCCGTTACTCCTCCAACAGCCACGACGCCACTCCAACAGGGTGCCACGATCTCTCTGGCTGCCACCTGGGCATGTACATAGGGCGCTAGCTCTCCCTCGCTAGACACGTAGCACCTTGCTACACCCCCGTCTTGTACACCTGGACCCTCTCCTTACGACTATAAAAGGAAGGGCCAGGGCCTTCTTAGAGAAGGTTGGCCTCGCGGGGACGAAAGGCAGGGGCAGGCGCTCTCTCGGGGCCGCCCTCTCCCTTCACCTCGTGCGGACGCTTGTAACCCCCTACTGCAAGCGCACCCGACCTGGGCGCGGGACGAACACGAAGGCCGTGGGAATTTCTCCGACTCCCTCGCGATCCGGCTCCGGCCACCGACCTCTCCCTCACTCCGTTCCCCCCTTTGCGCTCGCTCCACGCGCTCGACCCATCTGGGCTGGGGCACGCGGCACTCTCACTCGTCGGCTCGAGGACCCCCCGGTCTCGGAACGCCGACAGTTGGCGCGCCAGGTAGGGGCTGCGCTGCGTGTTGACGTTCGATTTCCCGTCAAGCTCCAGATGGGCAGTCTCCAACAACCTCTTCAACCCGGGACGGTGCTCCGTTTCGGGAACCTCGAGTTCATCTCGCTCGACGGCGACTACGACATGATACTCCTTCCACCGCCGCGCGACGGCGACATTGATGGCGGACAGCCCGCCCGCCGGCGGCGGAATCGACGACGTCTTTCCCGCGTAAGGGAAGGACAACTTTCGAGCTTGCCCCATCCTCTCCCTCGCCGTCGAAGGAGGAGGAGGCAGGGCAACCGGGGCCGAGCGGGAGGTCGCGCTCCGACGGCTGTCGGGCAAATCGACATCCCCGGCGCCTCGGCGGAGGACACGCCAAGCGTCGCCTTCGCGTTCAAGGCAGACGCGAGCGCCATCCCCCCGCAACACGTCGACTCCGAGCAAGTGGACGACGCCAGCACGCTCACGGAAGGCCTGCGGGACGTCGCCCTCGGACCCAAGACGACGACGCGGTCAGCCCCCGACGCGACTTCATCGCTCCTCGACGACAAAAAGGTATCGACTGCTACCCATCTTTCGTTATTTCGACTCGGCCTCGGCCCGCCTGGCGATCTCGCTTTGGCGGGCGCTCACATTGAGGCGAGTGCAACCTCTCTGGGGTTTCCTGTGCGGTCGCCTTGGGACCGATTGACGGGTGTCTCGACCTACGGACCCTCTGGGTCCGAGGAAGACGACGACCCCAGCATCTGCTGGGATTTCTCCGGATCTGGCAACCCTAGTGCCATGCGGGACTTCATGACCGCATGTGACTACTGCCTCTCCGACTGTTCCGACGGCAGCCGCAGCCTTGGCGACAAGGACTGCGGCCTGAGTCGCGAATGTTTCCACATCGAGCTAGGGGATCCCTCCGGAGGCGGCTGTCTCGGCATGCCGGAGGATGGTGATCCCCCTAGGCCAGCGCCTCGCGCTGACATCCCGCGGGAGCTAGCTGTGGTCCCCGCTTCGGCGGGAGGTCACGACCCACAGCTCGAGCAAGTCCGCGGGGCGCAGGCCGGGTTCGATGAAGGAGCAGGAGCGCTCGAGGCAATCCGTCAGAACATCGGGCAGGTATGGGCGAGCCAACCCCCGGCCGGAGGAATACGTCACTTGCCCCAAGGTCTCCAGCACCGCATCGCCAACGATGCCAGGGACAAACCGCCACCCGCATCCGGCGGGACTGGCCAGGACCTGGTCGCTGCAGCAATGCTCCTCCGCGCGATGCCGGAGTCATCAACCACCGAGGGACGGCGGATCCAGGGAGAACTCAGGCATCTCCTGGAAGGCGCTGCGGCCCGGCGGGCAGAGAGCTCTGCCTCTCGAAGGCGGGGATACACCCCGGATCCTCGTGCCGCGACTTCCCGACTCACGCGGGAAGCCTCGGTCTTCACCGGGCGCACGCGCAACACCGCGCCTGCTGCCCCGGGTAACCTCGGCGATGAGCACCCTCATCGTGACCGTCGGGCACGCCTCGACGAAAGGGTGCGCCGAGGCTACCACCCCAGGCGTGGGGGACGTTATGACAGTGGGGAGGATCGAAGTCCCTCGCCCGAACCACCCGGTCCGCAGGTCTTTAGCCGAGCCATTCGGCGGGCGCCGTTTCCGCCCCGATTCCGACCCCCGACTACTATCACGAAGTACTCGGGGGAGACGAGACCGGAATTGTGGCTTGCAGACTACCGCCTGGCCTGTCAGCTGGGTGGGACGGACGATGACAACCTCATCATCCGAAACCTCCCCCTATTTCTCTCCGACACCGCTCGTGCCTGGTTGGAGCACCTGCCCCCGGGGCAGATTTCCAACTGGGAGGATCTGGTCCAGGCCTTCGCCGGGAACTTCCAGGGCACGTACGTGCGCCCCGGGAATTCCTGGGACCTCCGAAGCTGTCGGCAATTGCCGGGAGAGTCCCTTCGGGACTACATCCGGCGGTTCTCGAAGCAGCGCACCGAGCTGCCCAACATCACCGACTCCGATGTCATCGGCGCGTTCCTCGCCGGCACCACCTGCCGCGACCTGGTGAGCAAGTTGGGTCGCAAGACCCCCACCAGGGCGAGCGAGCTGATGGACATCGCTACCAAGTTCGCCTCCGGCCAGGAGGCGGTAGAGGCCATCTTCCGAAAGGACAAGCAGCCCCAGGGCCGCCCGTCGGGAGATGCTCCCGAGGCGTCTGCTCCGCGCGGCGCCAAGAAGAAAGGCAGGAGGAAGTCGCAAGCGAAACGCGACGTTCCCGATGCTGACCTTGTCGCCGCCGCCGAGCGCAAGAACCCTCGGAAACCCCCCGGAGGTGCAAACCTCTTCGACAAGGCACTCAAGGAGACGTGCCCCTACCATCAGGGGCCCGTCAAACACACCCTCGAAGAGTGCGTCATGCTTCGGCGTCACTTCCATCGGGCCGGGCCACCCGCCGAGGGTGGCAAGGCTCACAACGACGAAAAAAGGGAGGATCACCAAGCAGGAGAGTTCCCCGAGGTCCGCGACTGCTTCATGATCTACGGAGGGCATGTGGCAAATGCCTCGGCTCGGCATCGTAAGCAAGAGCGTCGGGAGGTCTGCTCGGTGAAGGTGGCGGCGCCAGTCTACCTAGACTGGTCCGACAAGCCCATCACCTTCGACCAGGACGACCACCCCGACCACGTGCCGAGCCCGGGGAAGTACCCGCTCGTCGTCGATCCTGTCATTGGCGACGTCAGGCTCACCAAGGTCCTGATGGATGGGGGCAGCTGCCTCAACATCATCTACGCCGAGACTCTCAAGCTCCTGCGCGTCGACTTGTCGTCTGTCCGAGCAGGCGCTGCGCCCTTCCACGGGATCATTCCCGGGAAGCGTGTCCAGCCCCTCGGACAGCTCGACCTCCCTGTCTGCTTCGGAACACCCTCCAACTTCCGAAGGGAGACTTTGACGTTCGAGGTGGTCGGGTTCCGAGGGACCTACCACGCGGTGTTGGGAAGGCCATGCTACGCGAAGTTCATGGCCATCCCCAACTACACCTACCTGAAGCTCAAGATGTCGGGCCCCAACGGGGTCATCACCGTCGGCCCCACGTACAAACACGCATTCGAATGCGATGTGGAGTGCGTGGAGTACGCCGAGGCCCTCGCCGAGTCCGAGGCCCTCATTGCCGACCTGGAAAGCCTCTCCCGAGAGGTGCCGGATGTGAAGCGGCATGCCGGCAACTTCGAGCCAGCGGAGACGGTTAAGGCCGTCCCTCTCGACCCCAGTGGCGACGCCTCCAAGCAGATCCGGATCGGTTCGGGGCTCGACCCCAAATAGGAGGCAGTGCTCGTCGACTTTCTCCGCGCAAACGCCGACGTTTTCGCGTGGAGTCCCTCGGACATGCCCGGCATACCGAGGGAAGTCGCCGAGCACTCGCTGGATATTCGGGCCGGGGCCCGACCGGTCAGACAGCCTCTGCGCCGATTCGACGAGGAAAGGCGCAGAGTGATAGGCGAGGAGGTCCACAAGCTGATGGCAGCAGGGTTCATTAAAGAGGTATTCCATCCCGAATGGCTTGCCAACCCTGTACTTGTGAGGAAAAAAGGGGGGAAGTGGCGGATGTGTGTAGACTACACTGGCCTCAACAAAGCATGTCCAAAGGTCCCCTACCCTCTACCTCGCATCGACCAAATTGTGGACTCCACAGCAGGGTGCGAAACCCTGTCTTTTCTCGATGCCTACTCAGGGTATCATCAAATCAAGATGAAAGAGTCCGACCAGCTCGCGACTTCTTTCATCACGCCCTTCGGCATGTACTGTTATGTCACAATGCCGTTCGGGTTGAGGAACGCGGGTGCAACGTACCAGCGGTGCATGAACCATGTGTTCGGCGAACACATTGGTCGCACGGTCGAGGCCTACGTCGACGACATCGTGGTCAAGACGAGGAAAGCCTCCGACCTTCTCTCCGACCTCGGGCTGACATTCCGGTGTCTCAAGGCGAAGGGCGTCAAGCTCAATCCCGAGAAGTGCGTCTTCGGGGTGCCCCGGGGCATGCTCTTGGGGTTCATCGTCTCCGAGCGGGGCATCGAAGCCAATCCGGAGAAGATCGCAGCAATCACAAACATGGGACCTATCAAGGACTTAAAAGGCGTACAGAGGGTCATGGGATGCCTCGCGGCCTTGAGCCGCTTCATCTCGCGCCTCGGCGAAAGAGGCCTGCCCCTGTACCGCCTCTTAAGGAAGGCCGAATGCTTCACTTGGACTCCCGAGGCCGAAGAAGCCCTCGGGAGCCTGAAGGCACTCCTCACACGGGCGCCCATCTTGGTACCCCCAACTGATGGAGAGACCCTCCTGGTCTACGTCGCCGCAACCACTCAGGTGGTCAGCGCCGCGATCGTGGTCGAAAGGCAGGAAGAAGGGCATGCTTTGCCCATTCAGAGGCCAGTTTACTTCGTCAGCGAAGTGCTGTCCGAGACCAAGACCCGATACCCACAAGTCCAGAAGCTGCTATACGCTGTGGTCCTGACGAGGCGAAAGTTGCGACATTACTTCGAGTCCCATCCGGTGACTGTGGTGTCATCCTTCCCCCTGGGGGAGATCATTCAGTGCCGAGAAGCCTCGGGACGGATCGCAAAGTGGGCGGTGGAAATCATGGGCGAGGCGATCTCGTTCGCCCCTCGGAAGGCCATCAAGTCCCAGGCACTGGCGGATTTCGTAGCCGAATGGGTCGATACCCAGTTACCAACGGCTCCGATCCAACCAGAACTCTGGACCATGTTTTTCGACGGGTCGCTGATGAAGACGGGAGCTGGCGCGGGCCTGCTTTTCGTCTCGCCCCTCGGAAAACACCTGCGCTACGTGCTTCGCCTCCATTTCCCGGCGTCTAACAATGTAGCTGAGTACGAGGCTCTGATCAACGGGTTGCGAATCGCCATCGAGCTAGGGGTTCGACGCCTCGACGCACGCGGCGACTCGCAGCTCGTCATCGACCAAGTCATGAAGAATTCCCTCTGCCGCGACCCGAAGATGGAGGCCTACTGCGAAGAGGTTCGACGCCTGGAGGACAAGTTCTACGGGCTCGAACTTAACCACATCGCCCGACGCTATAACGAGACTGCGGACGAGCTGGCGAAGATAGCCTCGGGGCGGACAACGGTTCCCCCGGACGTCTTCGCCCGGGATCTGCACCAACCCTCAGTCAAGATAGGCGACGCGCCCGAACCCGAGGCACCCTCGGCCTCGTCCGAGGTGACCTCGGCTCAGCCCGAGCCGTCCTCGGCTCAATCCGAGGAACCCTCGGGGCCCGAGCGCGAAGCGCTGCACGTCGAGGAGGAGCAGAACGGGGTCGTGCCAGATCAAGATTGGAGGACCCCGTACCTGCAATATCTCCGCCGAGGAGAGCTGCCCCTCGACCAAACCGAGGCTCGGCGGGTAACGCGACGAGCAAAATCGTTCGTCCTGCTGGGCGACGAGGAGGAGCTCTACCACCGCAACCCCTCGGGCATCCTCCAGCGATGCATCACCATCGCCGAGGGTCAGGACCTCCTGCAGGAAATACACTCGGGGGCTTGCGGTCATCATGCAGCACCTCGAACCCTCGTCGGGAATGCTTCCCGCCAAGGCTTCTACTGGCCAACGGCGGTGGCTGACGCCACTAGAATTGTCCGCGCCTGCGAAGGGTGCCAATTCTATGCGAAGCAGACCCACCTGCCCGCTCAGGCTCTGCAGACGATACCCATCACCTGGCCCTTCGCTGTGTGGGGTCTGGACCTCGTCGGCCCACTGCAGAAAGCACCCGGGGGCTACACGCACCTGCTGGTTGCCATCGACAAATTCTCCAAGTGGATCGAGGTCCGACCCCTAAGCAGCATCAGGTCCGAGCAGGCGGGTGGCATTCTTCACCAACATCATCCATCGCTTCGGGGTCCCGAACTCCATCATCACCGACAATGGCACCCAGTTCACCGGTAAAAAATTCTTGGATTTTTGCGACGATCACAACATCCGGGTGGACTGGGCCGCCGTAGCTCACCCCATGTCGAATGGGCAAGTGGAACGTGCCAATGGCATGATTCTACGGGGGCTTAAGCCTCGGATTTATAACAGTCTCAACAAGTTCGGCAAGCGATGGATGAAGGAACTCCCCTCGGTGGTCTGGAGCCTGAGGACGACTCCAAGCCGAGCCACGGGTTTCACGCCGTTCTTCCTGGTCTACGGGGCCGAGGCAATCCTGCCCACGGACCTGGAATATGGTTCCCCGAGGACGAGGGCTTACGACGAAGAAAGCAACCAAGCCAGCCGAGAAGACTCGCTGGACCAGCTGGACGAGGCTCGGGACAGGGCCCTACTACACTCAGCGCGGTATCAGCAGTCCCTGCGACGCTACCACGCCCGAGGGGTCCGACCCCGAGATCTCCAGGTGGGCGATCTGGTGCTTCGACTGCGGCAGGACGCCCGAGGGAGGCATAAGCTAACGCCCCCCTGGGAGGGGCCGTTCATCATCGCCAAAGTTCTGAAGCCCGGAACTTACAAGCTGGCCAACAGTCAAGGCGAGGTCTACGGCAACGCTTGGAACATCCAACAGCTACGTCGCTTCTATCCTTAAGAATGTTTCCAAGTTGTTCTTATACCCCGTACCCACGCGAAGTTTAGTCAACAAGGAAGGGTCGGCCTTGCCTCAGCGGAGCCCGACCCTCCCTCGGGGGCTAAAAGGGGGTTAACCCCCTCTGCGTCAAAATTTTCCTCGAACAAAAAACCTCTTTTACCAGAACATCTTTCGTGCTTTTTGACTACTTCGAAAAGTGGGTCCTAGAAACGACGGGGTACACGTAAGCAGCCAAGGCCGACCGAGCCGAGGGACTCCTACGCCTCCGGGATACGGATACCTCACTCGTCACCTTCTGTGATAAGTAACTCGCGTTCGGATAAGGTGACTCCGCGGATCGAATGAGTCTTTACGTACGGAGGCTCTTCTGTTGAAGCAGGTTCTTCGAGCCTTCTCGACCGAGTCGGTGACAGGGCCTCATGGATGGGTAAAAGTACGCGTAAGCGGCGAGGCCGACCGAGCCGAGGGACTCCCACGCCTCCGGGATACGGATACCTCACTCATCACCTCCCGCGAGAAGCAACTCTTGCTCGCACTAACATCCCTGCTACCGACAAAAAGTCCAGATACTCGAAGCAAGAGGAAAAGAGACACAGCTTTATAACGCGACAAGGGTGGGTGTTCTGGCCTCAACGGCCGCACAAGGCCCACGCTACAGGACGACTTGACCCTGCAGGCGCGGACCTTGGCACTGGAAGAGGGTGGCGACACCCTCGGCATCAGCAGCACCTTCGGCAAGACCCGACCTGGCCTCGGGTGGCCACGCGGCCCGAAGGCCTCCGCTCCGAAGGACGACGTCGACACCGCGCTCGAGCAATCTCCGCCAGAGGCTTCCCCGAGAATCCGGCCCAAGCGGACGGCTCGGCCGGCCACCTCCGGGGCCTCGGCCGACCCCTTCTGAGGGCGCCAGCTCGGTCCGAGGCCTCGGCCAATCAACTCCGGCGCCGAGCCTGCCAGCAGACGATCCAGCTGGGCTCCGGCCAACCAGGTTCCATTTCCGAGCCAACAACGCCTCTGCTTGTGCTGATATCGCTACCCCTGGCCTCGGCTCGTCGAAGAGCGACCGAGGGGTCTTTTTAACTAAGCTAGAGGAGCCTCGGACAACAGGTCCGACCGAGCCGAGGGATTCCTACGCCTCCGGGATACGGATACCTCACTCGTCCCCTGGACACGGGGCGACTCATGCTTGGTGAAGCGATTCAGACAATCGATAGGCAAGTCTTATTGCTCAGAAATGAGGAAAAAACACGGCTCTGTGCCGGAGTTACATACATGTTCAGGCCCCGAAAGCCGAAATGAACAAAAAACCCGGCACTCGAAGTGCCATTACAAACGGAACTCCGGTTCCGTCTCCGCAGGTACGAACAACCCCACTCGACGGGGGTGGACCTGCGGAGCAACAGGAGACCGACGAACGGCACGTCGCCGACCGCCCCGACAGCGGCAACGACGATGAAGACTTCTGCCCCGGGGAGCCGAACAGCAGCAGTGATGGCCTCAGGGCGGATACTGCTGCTAGGAGGCCCCCACCCTCGCCCAAACTCGAGAGGCAAGGACGGGCAGAAGGCCGTAGAGTTGGAGGTCGGCCCATGGCCAACCTGGGCTGTCGCGCCGGCGGAAGAACCTCTTCCAGCTGCCGTGGCGGGAGGCGGCACCGGGAGCGATTCCGAAACTGCTCGGCTCAGAGAGCCGGGCACGGTGCAGCTGTTAGCGCCACAGGCGACTCCCGCCCTTCCCCCCGATCACTGAGGGAAGGAGCGAGCCACCGCCCGCGCGGAGACCGACCCCAACTCGGTACACGCCCCTCCTCAGCCCTGGTGATGAAAATCCTTGAGGCTGAGGAAGAGGCGGATACCGCAGCCCGGCTCGCTTTCCCCCACCATCAAGCCGGAGGTCGCCTTCTCGGGCGATCGCCGGTGGAGGGGTGCAGCCGGGCTGCATGATGAAAATCCTTGAAGCCGAACGATGGCTGAAAGGTACCAACTCCCACGGGGTTGCGTTCCTCCAACGATGGAGCGAAAAGACGGCGGTTCCCCCCCAACCGGGGGCCTGGAAGATGGAGAGACATAATGCATAAGGGAGAAAGGAGACATGGTCGCCTCACGAAGGGGGTCGCCCTCCTTTTAAAGGCAACTCCCCCTGCTAGCACCCTCAACCGTCATGGGCTGAGTCTTCTCCAACACGCCTCCAAGGCCCTTCCCCGCGGCGCGGGGGCTGGGGCCCGCCTGTCATGCAGACCAGCTCCAAGCAAAGGGAGCCAAACCGCCGCGCACGACGCGCGCAACCGCCCAGCGGTTACAAGTAACCCTCCACTTTTGCCCAGACCAACGGGCAAAGGGGGCGAGCGGCCATGCAAGCGGCATGCAACCACGCCAAGTGGACGCGCCTCCCCGACTCCTGACAGGCCAGCGCGACGGCTCAAGACCACGCGTCGTTCAACTGGCGCGCCAGGCGCTGCATGCGAACCGCTGCGCCTCTCGCTCCACCACCGCACCTCCTCGATTGCGGAACCGATACCGCGACTCGAGGCCGCCCAGCCTGCGATCCAGCGGCGCCAGCCTGGCGCAGCGGTCAAACGCGGTCAAAAATGGGCCGGCAGTAATGACGGTGGCAGGCGTGTGAGGGCAGCGGTTACGCCATCGGCCAGGCTCACGTCCCATCCGGGGGCAGCAAGAGAACCCTTCTCACGGCGTGAAGACAACACGTCCGTGACCCGTACCTCGAACGGCCCGCGCGCGCACAACGGCGACCTCGCCAACTACTCACCCCAGCGCATTAACTCCACGGCGAAATAGGTGACGTTTCTGGCAGGGGCAGCTGGCGGCGCTTCGCCTCCGCCAAAAAACGGCCACGCCGAGAAAGGTACGCCACGAAGTTCAATTTCGAATCCCTTTTTCCCTTTTCCTTCTTTCTCTATCTCTTGCAACAGGGACCGAGAAGGGGGATAACCCCAAAGGGATCCTTCCCCGTGAAGGAACTAGGCCCCGAGCCTCCCTACTGATCAGGGGTTCGAAGGCTGGCCCCCCGAAGGGTTCAACAGCCGCCTCAGATCGCGTGGGCCCGACACCCACTACTGGTCAGGGGTTCGAAGGTCGGCCCCCGAAAGGTTCCATGACCGCCTCAGGCTACTAGGGCTCCGTGCCCCCTACTGATCAGGGGTTCGAAGGCTGGCCTGTCGAAGGGTTCACAGCCGCCTCAGACGCCGAGCGAGGGATGACCAGGGGTACGTTCGATACATAACCAAGGCTCGGGCTGCGCTCCCGAGGTACCCTAGGACATTTCCGAGACCAGCGGGAACGACTCTGTAACGGAATCCCATCGGAGGGAGGCAACGAGCCCTCGGACCCCGTCGCTAGGGGACCGGGTCCGGCAGATCACCCGCAGGTACTTTTGGGCGTGCCTCCGGGCCCCTAGCCGACCCCTAACGAACGGGGCACGGACGTCCACTCGGATTACCCGATCGCAGCTCACCGGAGACACCATGTTCGGTGCCCATCGAGGGTAACATGGCGCACTCCCCCCCTCCTCCTTGCGGAAAGGCGACGTAGGGGCGTATATAAAAAGTCGAGTCTGTCCCTGATCGTCCTCTCGCTCCGTGCGAAGGCTCGGGGGCTGCTCTCGCAAACCCGGCTCTGGCCGAACCGTTGACAGCGTCAACATACCAGCCCGAGAACTTGGGCCCCGACAGTGCACCTGGGTTACGCCCTGCTCGCATGAGGGAACCGCTAGTCACGCCGAAGCATTGCGCAAGGCATTAAGACCTCGAAGGAGTGAAACCACTCCTCCGAGGCCTCGGGGGCTACACCCGGCGGGTGCGCTCGCGCGCACCCACCGGAACAAGGTACCTCCGAGAAAGGCTGGTCCCCTTGCAAAAAAGTGCGATGCAAGCCTCCAAGCGAGTGTTAACACTCTCTTCGAGGCTCGGGGGCTACTGTCGGGGACCATAATTAGGGGTACCCTCAAGACGCCTAATTCTCAGCTGGTAACCCCCGTCAGCATAAAGCTGCAAAGGCCTGATGGGTTTGATTAAGTCAGGGATCAGTCCACACGAGTGACTTGACCACGCCACGCCCGAGCCTAGCCTCGGGCGAGGGCAGCCGACCCTAAGATGACTCCGTCTCGCCTGAGGTCTCCTCTTTCACGGCAGGCGCATCCCCGGCTCGCCCTAGGCCCCGCCTCCGATAAGGAGAAAACCCTGACTAAATCACCGCACCAACCGACCGAGTCACCAGGGCGTTTAACGCAAAAGGTAAGACCGACGGGCGGCCAGACTTCGCCAGTGGTGCCATAGGAGACTCCGCCCGACCCAGGGCTCGGACTCAGGCTAAGGCCTCGGAAGACGGCGAACTCCGCTCCGCCCGACCCAGGGCTCGGACTCAGGCTAAGGCCTCGGAAGACGGCGAACTCCGCTCCGCCCGACCCAGGGCTCGGACTCAGGCTAAGGCCTCGGAAGACGGCGAACTCCGCTCCGCCCGACCCAGGGCTCGGACTCGGGCCAAGGCCCCGGAAGACGGCGACCTCCGCCTCGCCCGACCCAGGGCTCGGACTCCGCCTCGGCCTCTGCCGAATAATCTCCGCCTCGCCCGACCGGGGCTCGGACTCTGTCTCTGTCTTGCAGGACGGACTCGGCCACAGCCTCGGAGGAGCCTCCACGACGCCCGACCTAGGATACGAGACCGCCACATCAACAGGAAGCGTCATCATCACCCTGCCCTGAGCCGACTTGGGTCGCAGAGAACAAGACCGGCGTCCCATCTGGCCAGCTATGCCAGATAAGCCATGATGGCGCCCCACCAGATCATGACGACGGCGGCCCCCAGCTCCCTTACGAAAGCAGGAGGACGTCAGCAAGGACCCAGCCACCTCGACAGCTGTCCCCCTGTCCGGCTCCGTTACTCCTCCAACAGCCACGACGCCACTCCAACAGGGTGCCACGATCTCTCTGGCTGCCACCTGGGCATGTACATAGGGCGCTAGCTCTCCCTCGCTAGACACGTAGCACCTTGCTACACCCCCGTCTTGTACACCTGGACCCTCTCCTTACAACTATAAAAGGAAGGGCCAGGGCCTTCTTAGAGAAGGTTGGCCTCGCGGGGACGAAAGGCAGGGGCAGGCGCTCTCTCGGGGCCGCCCTCTCCCTTCACCTCGTGCGGACGCTTGTAACCCCCTACTGCAAGCGCACCCGACCTGGGCGCGGGACGAACACGAAGGCCGTGGGAATTTCTCCGACTCCCTCGCGATCCGGCTCCGGCCACCGACCTCTCCCTCACTCCGTTCCCCCCTTTGCGCTCGCTCCACGCGCTCGACCCATCTGGGCTGGGGCACGCGGCACTCTCACTCGTCGGCTCGAGGACCCCCCGGTCTCGGAACGCCGACAAACACCATTCGAGCTCGCCCCATCCTCTCCCTCGCCATCGGAGGAGGAGGCGGGGCAACCAGGGCCGAGCGGGAGGCTGCGCTCCGTTGGCTGTCAAGCGAATCGACATCCCCAGCGCCCCAACGGAGGACGCGTCGGGCGTCACCCTCGCGTTTGAGGCGAAGGCGAGCGCCGTCCCCCCACAACACGCCAACCCTGAGCAAGTGGACGACGCCAGCACGCTCACAGAGGGCCTGCAGGACGTCGCCCTCGAACCCAAGACGATGGCGCGGTCAGCCCCCGATGTGACTTCGTCGCTCCTCGTCGACCAAAAGGTACCGACTGATTCCCATCCTTCGTCATTTCAACTCGACCTCAACCCGCCTAGCGACCTCGCTCTGGCGGGCGCTCACGTTGAGGCGAGTGCAACCTCTCTTGGGTTTCGTGTGCGGTCGCCTTGGGACCGATTGACGGGCGTCTCGACCTACGGGCCCTCTGGGTCCGAGGAAGATGACGACCCCAGTTTCTGCTGGGATTTCTCTGGATCTGGCAACCCCAGTGCCATGCGGGACTTCATGACCGCATGCAACTACTGCCTCTCCGACTGTTCCGACGGCAGCCGCAGCCTTGACGACAAGGACTGCGGCCCGAGCCGCGAATGTTTCCACGTCGAGCTAGGGGATCCCTCCGGAGGCAACCGTCTCGGCATGCCGAAGGACGGTGATCTCCCTAGGCCAGCGCCTCGCGCCGACACCCCGCGGGAGCTAGCTGTGGTCCCCGTTCCGGCGGGGAGTCACGACCCACAGCTCGAGCAAGTCCGCGGGGCGCAGGCCGGGCTCGACGAGGGGGCAGGAGCGCTCGAGTTGATCCGCCGGGACGTCGGGCAGGTATGGGCGGGCCAGCCCCCGGCCGGAGAAATACGTCACCTGCCCCAGGGCCTCCAGCACCGCATCGCCAACGATGCCAGGGACAGGCCGCCACCCGCATCCGGCGGGACCGGTCAGGACCTGGCAGCCGCAGCGATGCTCCTCCGCGCGATGCCGGAGTCATCAACCACCGAGGGTCGGCGAATCCAGGGAGAGCTCAAGTATCTCCTGGAAGGCGCTGCGGCCCGGCGGGCCGAGAGCTCTGCCTCCCGAAGGCAGGGGTACCCCTCGGAACCTCGTGCCGCGACTTCCCGCCTCATGCGGGAAGCCTCGGTCTACACCGGGCGCACGCGCAACACCGCGCCTGCGGCCCCGGGTCACCTCGGCGACGAGCACCCTCATCGCGACCGTCGGGCCCGCCTCGACGAAAGGGTGCACCGAGGCTATCACCCCAGGCGTGGGGGACGCTACGACAGCGGGGAGGATCGGAGTCCCTCGCCCGAACCACCCGGTCCGCAGGTCTTCAGCCGGGCCATTCGGCGGGCGCCGTTTCCGGCCCGATTCCGACCCCCGACTACTATCACAAAGTACCTGGGGGAAACGAGACCGGAATTGTGGCTCGCGGACTACCGCCTGGCCTGTCAACTGGGTGGAACGGACGACGACAACCTCATCATCCGCAACCTCCCCCTGTTCCTCTCCGACACTGCTCGCGCTTGGTTGGAGCACCTGCCTCCGGGGCAGATTTCCAACTGGGAGGATTTGGTCCAAGCTTTCGCCGGCAACTTCCAGGGCACGTACGTGCGCCCCAGGAATTCCTGGGACCTCCGAAGCTGCCGGCAACAGCCGGGAGAGTCTCTTCGGGACTACATCCGGCGATTCTCGAAGCAGCGCACCGAGCTACCCAACATCACCGACTCCGATGTCATCGGCGCGTTCCTTGCCGGCACCACTTGTCGTGACCTGGTGAGCAAGTTGGGTCGCAAGACCCCCACCAGGGCGAGCGAGCTGATGGACATCGCCACCAAGTTCGCCTCTGGCCAGGAGGCGGTCGAGGCCATCTTCCGAAAGGACAAGCAGCCTCAGGGCCGCCCATCAGAAGATGCTCCCGAGGCGTCTACTCCGTGCGGCGCCAAGAAGAAAGGCAAGAAGAAGTCGCAAGCGAAACGTGACGCTGCCGACGCAGACCTTGTCGCCGCCGCCGAGTACAAGAACCCTCGGAAGCCCCCCGGAGGTGCCAACCTCTTCGACAAGATGCTCAAGGAGACGTGCCCTTACCATCAGGGGCCCGTCAAGCACACCCTCAAGGAGTGCGTCATGCTTCGGCGCCACTTCCACCGGGCCGGGCCACCCGCAGAGGGTGGCAGGGCCCGCGACGACAACAAAAAGGAAGATCACCAAGCAGGAGAGTTCCCCGAGGTCCGCGACTGCTTCATGATTTGCGGAGGGCATGCGGCGAATGCCTCGGCTCGGCATCGCAAGCGAGAGCGTCGGGAGGTCTGCTCAGTGAAGGTGGCGGCGCCAGTCTACCTAGACTGGTCCGACAAGCCCATCACCTTCGACCAAGCTGACCACCCCGACCACGTGCCGAGCCCGGGGAAATACCCGCTCGTCGTCGACCCCATCATCGGCGACGTTAGGCTCACCAAGGTCCTGATGGATGGGGGCAGCTGCCTCAATATCATCTACGCCGAGACCCTCAGGCTCCTGCGCGTCGATCTGTCCTCCGTCCGAGCAGGCGCTGCGCCCTTCCACGGGATCATTCCTGGGAAGCGCGTCCAGCCCCTCGGACGGCTCGACCTTCCTGTCTGCTTCGGAACACCCTCCAACTTCCGAAGGGAGACTTTGACGTTCGAGGTGGTCGGGTGCCGAGGAACCTACCACGCAGTATTGGGGAGGCCATGCTACGCGAAGTTCATGGCCATCCCCAACTACACCTACCTGAAGCTCAAGATGCCGGGCCCCAACGGGGTCATCACCATCGGCCCCATGTACAAACACGCGTTCGAATGCGATGTGGAGTGCGTGGAGTACGCCGAGGCCCTCGCCGAGTCCGAGGCCCTCATCGCCGACCTAGAAAACCTCTCCCGAGAGGTGCCGGACGTGAAGCGACACGCCGGCAACTTCGAGCCAGCGGAGACGGTTAAGGCCGTCCCTCTCGACCCCAGTGGCGACACCTCCAAGCAGATCCGGATCGGTTCCGGGCTCGACCCCAAATAGGAAGCAGTGCTCGTCGACTTTCTCCGCGCAAACGCCGACGTCTTTGCGTGGAGTCCCTCGGACATGCCCGGCATACCGAGGGATGTCGCCGAGCACTCGTTGGATATTCGGGCCGGAGCCCGACCGGTCAGGCAGCCTCTGCGCCGATTCGACGAGGAAAGGCGCAGGGTGATAGGCGAGGAGATCCACAAGCTGATGGCAGTAGGGTTCATCAAAGAGGTATTCCATCCCGAATGGCTTGCCAACCCTGTGCTTGTGAGGAAGAAAGGGGGGAAATGGCGGATGTGTGTGGACTACACTGGTCTCAACAAAGCATGTCCGAAGGTTCCCTACCCTCTACCTCGCATCGATCAAATCGTGGATTCCACTGCTGGGTGTGAAACCCTGTCTTTCCTCGATGCCTACTCAGGGTATCATCAAATCAAGATGAAAGAGTCCGACCAGCTCGCGACTTCTTTCATCACGCCCTTCGGCATGTACTGCTATGTCACCATGCCATTCGGTTTGAGGAACGCGGGTGCAACGTACCAGCGGTGCATGAACCATGTGTTCGGCGAACACATCGGTCACACGGTCGAGGCCTACGTCGATGACATCGTAGTCAAGACAAGGAAAGCCTCCAACCTTCTCTCCGACCTTGAAGTGACATTCCGGTGTCTCAAGGCAAAAGACGTCAAGCTCAATCCCGAGAAGTGTGTCTTCGGGGTGCCCCGAGGCATGCTCCTGGGATTCATCGTCTCCGAGCGGGGCATCGAAGCCAACCCGGAGAAGATCGCAGCCATCACCAGCATGGGGCCCATCAAGGACTTAAAAGGCGTACAGAGGGTCATGGGATGTCTCGCGGCCTTGAGCCGTTTCATCTCGCGCCTCGGCGAAAGAGGCCTGCCTCTGTACCGTCTCTTAAGGAAGGCCGAGTGCTTCACTTGGACCCCCGAGGCCGAGGAAGCTCTCGGGAACCTGAAGGCGCTCCTCACCCAGGCGCCCGTCTTGGTACCCCCAGCTGATGGAGAAGCCCTCTTGGTCTACGTCGCCGCTACCACTCAGGTGGTTAGCGCCGCGATCGTGGTCGAAAGGCAAGAAGAGGGGCATGCATTGCCCATTCAGAGGCCAGTTTACTTCGTCAGCGAGGTGCTGTCCGAAACCAAGATCCGCTACCCACAAGCTCAGAAGCTGCTGTATGCAGTGATCCTGACGAGGCGAAAGTTGCGACATTACTTCGAGTCTCATTCGGTAACTGTGGTGTCATCCTTCCCCCTGGGGGAGATCATCCAGTGCCGAGAGGCCTCGGGACGGATCGCAAAGTGGGCGGTGGAAATCATGGGCGAGACAATCTCGTTCGCCCCTCGGAAGGCCATCAAGTCCCAGGTACTGGCAGACTTCGTAGCCGAATGGGTCGACACACAGTTGCCGACGGCTCCGATCCAACCGGAGCTCTGGACAATGTTTTTCGACGGGTCGCTGATGAAGACGGGAGCCGGCGCGGGCCTGCTCTTCGTCTCGCCCCTTGGGAAACACCTGCGCTACGTGCTGCGCCTCCATTTCCCGGCGTCCAACAATGTGGCTGAGTACGAAGCTCTGATCAACGGATTGCGAATCGCCATCGAGCTAGGGGTCCGACGCCTCGACGCTCGCGGCGACTCGCAGCTCGTCATCGACCAGGTCATGAAGAACTCCCACTGCCGCGACCCAAAGATGGAGGCCTACTGTGATGAGGTTCGACGCCTGGAAGACAAGTTCTACGGGCTCGAGCTTAACCACATCGCCCGGCGCTACAACGAGACTACGGACGAGCTGGCAAAGATAGCCTCAGGGCGGACGACGGTTCCCCCGGACGTCTTCTCCCGGGATCTGCACCAACCCTCCGTCAAGATCAGCGACACGCCCGAGCCCGAGGCGCCCTCGGCCCCGTCCGAGGTAACCTCGGCCCAGCCCGAGCCGTCCTCGGTTCAGCCCGAGGGACCCTCGGCTCCCGAGGGCGAGGCGCTGCGCATCGAGGAGGAGCGGAGCGGGGTCACGCCTGATCAAGATTGGCGGGCCCCGTACCTGCAATATCTCCGCCAAGGAGAGCTACCCCTCGACCAGGCCGAGGCACGGCGGGTAGCGCGACGCGCCAAGTCGTTCGCCTTGCTGGGCGATGAGAAGGAGCTCTACCACCGTAGCCCCTCGGGCATCCTCCAGCGATGCATCTCCATCGCCGAAGGTCAGGAACTCCTGCAAGAGATACACTCGGGGGCTTGCGGCCATCATGCAGCGCCTCGAGCCCTCGTCGGGAATGCTTTCCGGCAAGGCTTCTACTGGCCAACGGCGGTGGCTGACGCCACTAGAATTGTCCGCACCTGCGAAGGGTGTCAATTCTATGCGAAGCAGACCCACCTGCCCGCTCAGGCTCTGCAGACGATACCCATCACCTGGCCCTTCGCTGTGTGGGGTCTGGACCTCGTCGGCCCTCTACAGAAGGCGCCCGGGGGCTACACGCACCTGCTGGTCGCCGTCGACAAATTCTCCAAGTGGATCGAGGTCCGACCCCTGAACAGCATCAGGTCCGAGCAGGCGGTGGCGTTCTTCACCAACATCATCCATCGCTTCGGGGTCCCAAACTCCATCATCACCGACAACGGCACCCAGTTCACCGGCAAAAAATTCTTGGATTTTTGCGAGGATCACAACATCCGGGTGGACTGGGCTGCCGTAGCTCATCCCATGTCGAATGGGCAAGTAGAGCGTGCCAATGGCATGATTCTACAAGGGCTCAAGCCTCGGATTTACAACGACCTCAACAAGTTCAGCAAGCGATGGATGAAGGAACTCCCCTCGTTGGTCTGGAGCCTGAGGACGACGCTGAGCCGAGCCACGGGTTTCACGCCGTTCTTCCTGGTCTACGGAGCCGAGGCCGTCTTGCCCACGGACCTGGAATACGGCTCCCCGAGGACGAGAGCCTACGATGATCAAAGCAACCAAGCTAGCCGAGAAGACTCGCTGGACCAGCTGGAAGAGGCTCGGGACAGGGCCTTACTACACTCGGCGCGGTATCAGCAGTCCCTGCGACGCTACCACGCCCGAGGGGTCCGACCCCGAGATCTCCAGGTGGGCGACCTGGTGCTTCGGCTGCGGCAAGACGCTCGAGGGAGGCACAAGCTCACGCCCCCCTGGGAGGGGCCATTCGTCATCGCCAAAGTTCTGAAGCCCGGAACGTACAAGCTGGCCAACAGTCAAGGCGAGGTCTATGGCAACGCTTGGAACATCCAACAGCTACGTCGCTTCTACCCTTAAGATGTTTCCAAGTTGTTCATATACCTTGCACTCACGCAAAGTTTAGTCAACAAGGAAGGGTCGGCCTCGCCTCGGCAAAGCCCGACCCTCCCTCGGGGCCTAAAAGGGGGGAAACCCCCTCTGCGTCAAAATTTTCCTCGAACGGCTCGCGCACGAAACGGTGGCCCCGCCAACTACTCGCCCCGTCGCATTAACTCCGCGGCCGGACAGGTGGCGCTTCTGGCAGGAGCAGCTGGCGACGCTTCGCCTTCGCCAAAACGACCACCCCAAAAAAGGTACGCCGCGTCGTTCAATTTCGTATCCTTTTCCCTTTTTTCTCTTTCTCTATCTCTTGCAACAGGGACCGGGAAAGGGGATACCCCTAAAGGGATCCTTCCCCGTGAAGGGACTAGGCTCCGAGCCTCATTACTGATCAGGGGTTCGAAGGCTGGCCCCCCGAAGGGTTCAACAGCCGCCTCAGATCGCGTGGGCCCGACACCCACTACTGGTCAGGGGTTCGAAGGTCGGCCCCCCGAAGGGTTCCACGGCTGCCTCAGGCTACTCGGGCTCCGCGCCCATTACTGATCAGGGGTTCGAAGGCTGGCCCCCCGAAGGGTTCACAGTCGCCTCAGACACCGAGCGAGGGATGACCAGGGGTACGTTCGATACATAACCAAGGCTCGGGCTGCGCTCCCGAGGTACCCTAGGACATTTCCGAGACCAGCGGGAACGATCCTGTAACGGAATCCCATCGGAGGGAGGCATCGAGCCCTCGGACCCCGTCGCCAGGGGACCGAGTCCGGCAGATCACCCGCAGGTACTTTTGGGCGTGCCTCCGGGCCCCTAGCCGACCCCCAACGAACGGGGCATGGACGCCCACTCGGATTACCCGCTTGCAGCTCAACGGAGACACCATGTTCGGTGCCCATCGAGGGTAACATGGCGCTCTCCCCCCTCCTCCTTGCGGAAAGGCGACGTAGGGGCGTATGTAAAAAAGCCGAGTCTGTCCCTGATCGCCCTCTCGCCCTGTGCGGAGGCTCGGGGGCTGCTCTCGCAAACCCGGCTCCGGCCATACCGTTGACAGCGTCAACATACCAGCCTGAGAACTTGGGCCCCGATAGTGCACCCGGGCTACGGCCAGTTCGCATGAGGGAACCGCCAGACCAGCCGAAGCATTACGCAAGGCATTAAGACCTCGAAGGAGTGAAACCACTCCTCCGAGGCCTCGGGGGCTACACCCGGCGGGTGCGCTCGCGCGCACCCACCGGAACAAAATGCAACCGAGAAAGGCTGGTCCCCTTGCAAAAAAGTGCGACGAAAGCCTCCAAGCGAGTGCTAACACTCCCTTCGAGGCTCGGGGGCTACTGTCGGGGACCATAATTAGGGGTACCCTCAAGACGCCTAATTCTCAGCTGGTAACCCCCATCAGCATAAAGCTGCAGAGGCCTGATGGGTGCGATTAAGTCAGGAATCAGTCCATACGAGCGACTCGATCACGCCTCGCCCGAGCCTAGCCTCGGGCAAGGGCAGCCGACCCTGAGGTGTTTCCGTCTCGCCCGAGGCCCCCTTTTTACGGCGGACGCATCTCCGGCTCGCCCGAGGCCTTGCCTTCGTTAAGAAGCAACCCTGACTAAATCGCCGCGCCGACCGACCAAGTCACAGGGGCATTTAACGCAAAGGCAGCCTGGCACCTTTATCCTGACGCGCGCCCCCTGGCAGAGCCGAAGTGACCGTCGTCACTTCGCCGCTCCACTGACCGGTCT
The DNA here is from genome assembly GCA_029449295.1 of Zea luxurians. NCBI lineage: Eukaryota > Viridiplantae > Streptophyta > Magnoliopsida > Poales > Poaceae > Zea > Zea luxurians. The sequence goes on along the minus strand of JAOPSE010000203.1, from coordinate 900,264 downwards.
GACAAAAGAACAGCGCCGCCTGCGCCGTCCCGACTGCGGTGCCACTTGACAGAGTGAGATTGACAGGCGGCCAGGCCTTGCCAAAGGCGTCATAGGAAGCTCCGCCCGACCTAGGGCTCGGACTCGGGCTAAGGCCCCGGAAGACGGCGAACTCCGCTCCGCCCGACCCAGGGCTCGGACTCGGGCTAAGGCCCCGGAAGACGGCGAACTCCGCTCCGCCCGACCCAGGGCTCGGACTCGGGCTAGGCCCCGGAAGACGGCGAACTCCGCTCCGCCCGACCCAGGGCTCGGACTCGGGCTAAGGCCCCGGAAGACGGCGAACTCCGCTCCGCCCGACCCAGGGCTCGGACTCGGGCTAAGGCCCCGGAAGACGGCGAACTCCGCTCCGCCCGACCCAGGGCTCGGACTCGGGCTAAGGCCCCAGAAGACGGCGAACTCCGCTCCGCCCGACCCAGGGCTCGGACTCGGGCTAAGGCCCCGGAAGACGGCGAACTCCGCTCCGCCCGACCCAGGGCTCGGACTCGGGCTAAGGCCCCGGAAGATGACGAACTCCGCTTCGCCCGACCCCAGGGGTCGGACTCCGCCCTGGCCTCTACCGAACGACCTCCGCCTCGCCCGACCCAGGGGCTCGGGCTCGGCCTCGGCCATGCAGGACAGACTCGACCTCGGCTTCGGAAGAGCCTCCACGTCGCCCGACCTAGGGCACGAGTCCGCCACGTCAACAGGAAGCGCCATCATCACCCTACCCCGAGCCGACTCGGGCCGCAGAGAACAGGACCGACGTCCCATCTGGCTAGCTCCGCCAGATAGGCAATGATGGCGCCCCGCTAGACCCATGACGACGGTGGCTCTCAGCTCCCTTACGGAAGCAGGGGGACGTCAGCAAGGACCCAACCGCTCCGACAGCTGTCCCTCCACCAGGCTCTGTTACTCCTCCGACAGCCACGACACCACACCAGCTGGGTGCCAAGATCTCTCCGGCTGCCACCTTGGCATGTACTTAGGGCACTAGCTCTCCCCCGCTAGACACGTAGCACTCTGCTGCACCCCCATTGTACACCTGGATCCTCTCCTTACGCCTATAAAAGGAAGGACCAGGGCCTTCTCAGAGAAGGTTGGCCCCGCGGGAACGAGGGCAGGGGCAGGCGCTCTCTTGGGGCCGCTCGCTCCCCTCACCCGCGTGGACGCTTGTAACCCCCTACTGCAAGCGCACCCGACCTGGGCGCGGGGCGAACACGAAGGCCGCGGGTTCTCCACCTCCCTCACGACTCGGCTCCGGCCACCTCGCTCTCCCCCCTTCGCGCTCGCCCACGCGCTCGACCCATCTGGGCTGGGGCACGCGACACACTCACTCGTCGGCTTAGGGACCCCCCGGTCTCGAAACGCCGACAAATATCGAGCATGATATGATCATCAACTAGTTTACTATGAGAGTATGACAACGTATCATACTTTTCACTAAGAGCAAGCTTTTCTAAATTCATTGTTTCTACTTGACTTCTAAGCATAGAATTTTCAGTTTTAAGTTGAGCAACATTAGATAGAGCGTCATCATTATTACTTTGCTCAATTAACATTGAATCATACCGTTGGACCAAGACATCATGAGAGCACCTTAGCTCCTCATGTTCCTTGGTCATCTTCTCCAGGCTGTTGTTTGTTTTGATGAGAGTCTCCTCTAGCCTGAGAAGCGTCTCGCCTTGTTCCTTGTTCCTTCTCAACAACTTAACCAAGAGAGCTTTGTCCGCTTTGTTGAGATGGTTGTAGAAACGGCGAATCTCCTCTTCTTCCACATCATCGGTCTCATTTTCCCTATCATTATTGTCAGTGGAAGCAATATAGGAAAATGTACCTTGTGATGATGAAGATTCATCCTCGCTATCATCCTCATATTCCTTCTCATCATGGCTTTCGTCTCCACCGTCATTGTTAGCAATAAAACATTTATCACTAGTGGAGAACAAACCTGTCGACGAGGTGGATTCATCGTTCAGGTGCCATCATTCTTGTTCTTCTCCCTCTGAATGGTTAGTAACACAAGTAATATAGGGAGTAGGAGCATCACAGTTTGTCACAGAATATTTTTCTTTAATTCTATTCCATAAATCATGAGCATCAACAAATAGATCACTATCACTGCTCATGATGGCAAAATAAGCACTTCTAGAAAGAGAGTCAACTAAGATGTTGCAAGCATGGTGATTGAGAGATAAACATCTTAGTTCTTCATTAGAAGGATTTTTACTAAAATCAGAGGGAAAAATACTTCTACTAAAGATCTGTCTCAAATCAGAATCAACATTCATGAAAGCTTTGTAAATAGAGACAGACCAAGATTTGTAATTAGAACCATCACCTAAAAGAAGTTCTACAGTTACCTCTTGTGACGACATCGTTATCTCCGGACGGCTAAGCCCACACTAGAGAGGCCTAGCTCTGATACCAATTGAAAGTTCCATTTGACCCGGGAACAGGATCTGGATGTCGCCTAGAGGGGGGTGAATAGGCGAATAAAACTTATTACTTTAAAACTTAAATTCTTACTCTACTCGAAGACTTAGAACGCAGTGGAGTGAGAAGACTCTTCGAGTAGGTTGCAGCGGAATAGAAGATCCTGTCTCAAAATGTCCTGCACCTCAAATAAAGCTTATACCACAGATAAGTATTGAAGTGCAGATATAAAGACGAGTAAGACAGAGAGTCAGGATACAATACAGAACAGAGCACACATACGCAAGGATTTATCTCGAGGTTCGGCCAAGCCTGAAATGCTTGCCTAGTCCTCGTTGGAGTTAGCCACACCTGGGCTTGGAGTCTATTTCAACTCCTTCCTCCGTTTGCTCAGATCTGTCAGTATGACAGATAGAGCCTTTCACTATTGAGTTGGGTTACAACAACACTGTGGCTGCTTACAAACTTCTTGGCAGCACCTCGGCAGAGTAACGATACGCTCAAGACCTTGCTCTAGCTCTTAGCAGCACTTCTCCTCTCTCTAAAGGCTTATAGCTGTGCCTTCTACACAAACTATAGAGTTACACACAAGATGGAGAGTGAGAATTGATTCGAGTGAAGTCTACACTTGTTGGCTGTGCTTGTGTATTGCTTGAGGCGCCTAGGGGTCCCTTTTATAGGCACAAGGGGCCTAGGAGCCGTTGGACTTCATTTGGAAGGCAATATCAGCTTTCTGTCGGGTGGTGCACCGGACAGTCCGGTGCACCACCGGACACTGTCCGGTGCCTGATCTCCTTCCATAAATGGAGCAGTCGACCGTTGCAGTCCTGGAGCCGTTGGCGCACCGGACACTGTCCGGTGCACACCGGACAGTCCGGTGCCCCCATCTGACCGTTGGCTTGTCCACGCGTCCCTCGCAGATTTCGCGGCCGACCGTTGGCCCAGTCGACCGTTGGCTCATCGGACAGTTCGGTGCACCACCGGACAATCCGGTGAATTATAGCCGAACGTCGCCAGACCCCTCCCGAGAGCGGCCTGTTCACCGGGGTTCAACCTGGCGCACCGGACACTGTCCGGTGCACCACCGGACAGTCCGGTGTGCCAGACTGAGCTGAGTCTTGGCTGATGTCACACCCGGGTTTTAGGGGTCCAAAGCCCGGGCGCAAACATAAACACCAGGTATGCTGGGACCAAGTCTCACACATATGATGTATAGTGGCACAGGATCGAATGTCACATCTTTATACATAACAGGAGTTCTATACAAAATAAATAATTACATTATAAGGAGACAACGGTCCAGCAACCCAAAGTTGACTGGGAGACGACGACCTAGACCTCTCACGATCACATCGCAGCATCCTCCATGCCTTCATCCGGTGGTACCTGTTCTTGACCTGTGGTGTGTGTGAGACAGCAAGAGTGAGCTCACATACGTTCATCGCTCAACAAGTTGTGGGGAATAATGTGCATGAACTCGCCAAAGGTGGGAGCTCACGTGTAGTGTAAGGCTTACCAAGGAAGATGGTTAGAGCTGAGCATTGCTTTTAAAGTTGGTCAAAATTTTATTAGCAGTTACTAAGTATAAGTAAATACCAAACCCAATTAAGTAATAGAACAAAAGTAACCACATCACCTGCGATGCAATGCATATGACAAATTGAATTTAGTTCCATCATTTAATCATGTGAGTGTCCGAGCTGCTCATGACCGTGAGCACGGCTAGTATACCAGTTTTACACTCTGCAGAGGTTGCGCATCTTTACCCACAAGTCATGTTACCCATCTGCCAAGAGACGGCCAATCCCATACACCTCTACCGAGGAGGCGAGGCAGGGTAACACTACGAGGCCTTTACAAAGTTCCACTAGCTTCAGAAAACCCGCTACAGTTTATAGGAAGTTCCAGTGCAGGAATCCCTTGCAGGACCGCCATCGCAGCAAAATCCTCCCGAGGGCCTCCCTACACTGACCACTCCCCTACTGCCCTTGCCCCTTTCGGGTAAGGTAGTCTTCCACTAGCTTTCCTAATTAATCAGCCAAGGGCGTCCCATTCCACCCTTGTGGTAGCACTGTTTTCCCGGGTGGTTCTCCATGTTCCAATTACCATAATGATCTTATCATGAACAATAAATAACAACTGATAACAAGAGTATAATCATGAATAGTGTAATCTTCATACCCAAAACCACATAAAGCACTAGCAAGTACTACCCAAAAAGTTTAGTGGTAAACAAGGTATAAAGATAGACAAACTAGGGTAACCTATTGGGTCCCATCAAAATTAACCTATGCAGATCATTATGATAATTAGAACATGAGTGGGTAAAAAGAAGTGATCAAGGGCACAACTTGCCTGGGACTTGAGATTCCAGGTACCAGGATGATTCTTCAGATCCTCGTGGCCTCACTGCTAGACGTAGCAATACAGACATACATGGTATAGGCAAAATTGACATTACACCAAACATATATGCAAAATACATATTTATAATCTACACATTAAAATAAAACCATAGGAACTGGAATCACTAAATTTGGAGTTATATATTTTAAGTTATGAATTTCTGTAGCTTTTATGTATTTAATACAAGATTAAGTATTAGATAAATTTAAATGAGCCCTTCATGCCAAAACAGAGGCACAAAATGATGAAGAATATTATTACAAATTTTTAGAAACTGGAATGGTTCAATTTGGAGCTAAAATGGATTTTCTATGAATTATCTAAGTTCTAGCAATTATTTTCATATTAAAAATCTATTTTCTATTTTATTTATTCAATTTAATACTGCGCTGGACTGGGCCTCAATTAATGGGAAACGCAGGGGCAAAACTAAAAGATTCCCAAGACTCAGAGGGCTGCAGCAAGGGACGGCGGGTTGATTCAACAGAACCCGAGGGGCTTTTTAAGAAAAGGGACACGACGAAGGGGTACGGTTGATCTTGGGCCACACGATAGAAACCGGACGGCCCAGATTAAATCATCACTTGAGTAAACCGGTACAGACTCACAACCGTTGGATTTCGGATCCGCGGTCCAGAGTTTAAAGCGCCACGAGTTAATCATGCCCGCACGATGTGGATCCAACGGCCCATAGCTATCTCCCCCCAGATCTAATCCTAACCGTAACTTTACCATCCAAGGGCTAAGCGCCCTCTTCTCACCCCCAACAGCACGCCGCGGCGGCGCCGCCCAGGAAGATACGGCGGAGGCCCACCGGCGAACAGACTGGCCGCCGCGCTAGCGTCTCCTTCGCAAAATTGAAGACACCTACTCGTAGTACATAACTATGCGAACAGCATGAGAGTGTTATTACCAAGTTCCGTGCCGAGTTGTGCCCTGGCCACGACGAAGGGCGGGTCCATGGCGGAGACGTCACACCGGTGAGCAATTCCGGTGGCCGCAAAGTCTTTCCCCACCCAGCGACGCCACCGCAAGCTTCCATGCCCACCACCGAACCACATAGTGCCACGGCCGAGCCCCCAGCGACGGTGAGGTACCGATTCACCGGCAGTGGTGTGACGGCACTTACAACACTCTCTGGATGGCGCCCGATGGCGGGGTCTGATCACGAAACGCGGCACAAACGCGGCAGAAAGGGCGAGCCCGAGTTGACCGGCGTGATCGGCGTTTTGATGGGCGGAGTTTGTTACCGTGGATGCTGGAGAACCGGCCTGCTCGCCGCGAGGATCGGAGTCCCGACGAACGGCGGACGCACAGGCAAGCCATGGCAGGTGTTTGGCCAGTCCTCGATAGGATGGCGAGATGGTCGCGGGCTTACGTTCTTATAGCGCCATGGCAGAGTCCGATCAGGTGAAGCAAGGCCGCGGCAACCCAGGCGAAGATCCAGCGCGAGTTCGCGTGAGTTCGTTCGCGTGAGCTAGATTGAGGAAGAGGAATCCGACCAGTGGGACCCACTGGTCGGGCGGCCGGGTTGAGGTGCGCACACGCCAGGGGAGATGGGCCGCACGGAGGAAGTCCTGGGCCGAGGAAGAGAGGGAGAAACAGCCCAGGCACAGGTTTGCTCTTTCTTTTTTTTTATTCTATTTTGTTTTCCTTCCAATTTTCAAATTTGATATTTGAGTTTAAATTGGATATGTAGATTTCAAACGAATTTTATGCACAAATAAAAGTATCAGTTTAAATAGATATATCTATATTGTTATTTATATATTTGTTTATACTTTATACTCTTTTCTTTCCTTTCCTAGGGTTTTCTTTAGATTGTCCAATTCTACTTTGGATTTTAATATATTTCTTGTCACATTTTTATTTTATTTTGTCATAATATGCACACATAAAAATAATATCCAGCATGATGCATATTTTAAGGGCATATATTCTTTTATTAATTATTTGTTTTTGAATATGGTGTTCACATGTGATGATAAGTAAATTCAACATACACATCAAATATAGGGAAAAAAATAACTTTTCTCCTCTTTTATTATCTATTACAAATTGGGTATTACAGCTGAACACAGCCAAGCCATTTGCACCTCTTTCCTTTTCTTCCTCCTTCTGTTTCCAACACTTAGACAAGTATATTAGTACACAAAAACCAATGTACTAAGTTCAGAAACATACCTTCTCTTAATTATTACATCTATAGCATTTCACATGCTTGAGCTTTGATGTTGGACTCATAAATCATCAAGTCGGCTTGACTTGATCTAGATTGACATTTCTTGACTCCAACATCCTGCAAAGGTCACATAGAACATCTCCAAACACAGGAACAACCCAAACTAAAGATCAAGGTGAACTTAGCTCTTTTGGGCTGCTTCCAGTTCTGGTTCTGACACTTGTTCTCCTTCTAGTGACCTTGATCTCCTTCTTAGAGCTTGATCTTGAGCCTTATGACTTACACCACATAACTGTAACACCCGGATTTTAGGGGTCCAAAACCCGGGCGCTAACATAAACACCAGGTATGCTGGGACCAAGTCTCACACATATGATGTATAGTGGCACAGGATCGAATGTCACAACTTTATATATAACAGGAGTTCTATACAAAATAAATAATTACATTATAAGGAGACAACGGTCCAGCAACCCAAAGTTGACTGGGAGACGACGACCTAGACCTCTCACGAACTCATCGCAGCATCCTCCATGAGCATCATCCTGCGGTACCTGCTCTTGACCTGTGGTGTATGGGAGACAGCAAGAGTGAGCTCACATACGTTCATCGCTCAACAAGTTGTGGGGAATAATGTGCATGAACTCGCCAAAGGTGGGGAGCTCACGTGAAGTGTAAGGCTTACCAAAGAAGATGGTTAGAGCTGAGCATTGCTTTTAAAGTTGGTCAAAATTTTATTAGCAGTTACTAAGTATAAGTAAATACCAACCCAGTCAAATAGTAGAACAAAAGTAACAACTTCACCTGCGATGCAATGCATATGACAAATTGAGTTAAGTTCCATAATTTAATCATGTGAGGGTCCGAGCTGCTCTTGACCGTGAGCACGGCTAGTATACCAGTTTTACACTCTGCAGAGGTTGCACATCTTTACCCACAAGTCGTGTATCCCATGTCGCCAGGGTTTGCAAGGCCCTTAGACACTTCCGAGGTGAATGGCTAGGGATCCACTACGAGGCCTTTACAAAGTTCCACTAGCTTCCGAAAACCCGCTACAGTTTATAGGAAGATCCAGTGCAGGAATCCCTTGCAGGACCGCCATCGCAGCAAAATCCTCCCGAGGGCCTCCCTACACTGACCTCTCCCCTACTGCCCTTGCCCCTTTCGGGTAAGGTAGTCTTCCACTAGCTTTCCTAATTAATCAGCCAAGGGGTCCCATTCCTCCCTTGTGGTAGCACTGTTTTCCCGGGTGGTCGCTCCATGTCCCAATTAACATAATGATCTCGTCATGAACAATAAATAACAACTGATAACAAAAGTGTAACCATGAATAGTGTATCTCCATACCCAAAACCACATATAGCACTAGCAAGTACTACCCAGAAAGTTCAGTGGTAAACAAGGTATAAAGATAGACAAACTAGGGTAACCTATTGGGTCCCATCAAAATTAACCTATGCAGATCATTATGATTAATTAGAACATGAGTAGGTGAAAAGAAGTGATCAAGGGCACAACTTGCCTGGGTCTTGAGAATCCAGGTACCAGGATGATCATCAGATGACTCGTGATCTCGCACTAGCCGTAGCAATACAACAAACAGTGTATAGGCAAGATTAACATTACACCAAACATAAGAACAAAATACACATTATTAATATACATATTAAAATAAGATCATAGGAACAGGATTCATTAATTTTGGAGTTATAGATTTTAAGTTATGAATTTCCAAAGATTTTATGCATTTAATATAGGGTTAGGTGAGAAATAAATTTTAATGTGTACTTTATGTAAAAACAGTGGTACTATTTAATAGAGAATATTATTATAAAATTATAGGAACTGAAATGGATTAATTTGGACTAAATATGGATTTTCTATGAATTAAATAAGATTCTGGAATTATTTTAACAATAGAAATCATTTTCTAATTGAATTTTCTGAATTTCCTCGGATTCTGGACTCGGCACCAAAATTCAGGAACCGCAGGGGCTTCTGCGCAAATTTCCCAAGGCTCAGTGCACAGTGACAAGGGATGGCGGGTTGATTCAACAGAACCCGAGGGGCTCTTTAGCAAAACGGCCATCACGAAGGGGTATCTGCGTTTCAGAGCCATCGGATTAGGTTTGGACGGCCCAGATTAAATCTTTCCTACTCCGAACCGGTACACAATCGTACCCGTTGGATCAAAGATCAACGTCGTAGATTTAAAGTCGCGAAAACCAATACCGCGCGTAGGATTAAGATCGTGCGGTTCACACAGGTCTCAACCTATAACCTAATCCTGACCGTTCATCTAGATCTAGCGGCCGCGGACACCTTCTTCCTTCCCCCCCCCCCCCACGCTGGCCGTCGGCATGTCCCGCCCAGCCGGCGGCGCCATTGTCGGACACAGGAAGACCAGCCCCCGGGCACAAAGCTTCATCCTGACGGGCTCTACGCAAAAAGGAAGGACGGGCGAACGGCATAAGTGGGTTTTTACCGGCAAAAGGGCAGTCGTAGACCCCGACCACGACACGAGGCGACACCGCGGCGACGATGTACATCGGCGACGAATTCCGAACTGCACGGTGATCCCCGAGTCCTCCCAGATGCTAATACGCGATCCATGAACCACGGCGTACTACCACGACCCAACCAGTCGGCCAGATTGACGACGGGCCGGAATACAGCGGTGGCGGCCGATCCTCTTTCTCTATCTCTCTCATCCGACGAGGCTCCCTGCGTGATGCCTTGGGCTTACGCGGCATACAGCACACACAAGGAGGAGGTTCTAGCGAAGGATGGTCGCGACCCAAGCATTTATTCCCCCCCCCCCCCGCGTGGTCAACGCGAATCGGCTTTGTCGGGCGAGCTCCGCCGAGCTCGGGCAATCCGTTGCGCCCGACGCGCGAAGAAGACGGAGGCGAGATACCCCCCCTGACGAGCGGGCCCGAGTACGCAGAGGCTAGACCGCGGGGAGGCGCTGGACCGCGAGCGAGGGCTGGGATAGTGGGCCGAAATCGGTTTCCCGGCCCAGGCGGCGTTTTCTCTTTTTTTTATTCTTTTTATTTTACCTTTTGTTTTGTTTTTTTTTCCCTTTGAGTTTGGAGTTCAAAATTCAAAATTCAAATTTACAATGTGGTAAAGCTCCCTCAGATTAAGGGTACAATTTTGCTTATAATATTATTTTATTTATTTATTTATTTGTCCATACATTTTCTTCTCTTTCTCCATTCTTTCATAAATTCAAATTTAGAATGCCAATTTAATTCAAACTTGTAATTGGTTCATTTTGGTGCAATTAAAAGTATTTGGTTTGAGAATATTTATTCAAATATATTACTCATGTTTTCATATTACTTCTCTTTTCTTTATTTTTATTTACTCTTTGAGGTCACAAGTTTAAATTATGACATTTTTATTAACATGTTTCACCATATATTCATAAGTATGAAATGCCTATAGTGCTTCATTTAATGAAATGAGTGGTCATTTAGTTGAATTGAAAACCTTTCTACTACTTGTTTTCTCAAACAATTCTTGGCTTCCAAAATTCAGTCCTCAATTTTCAACATTCAGGTATAATTTGAGATATCTGAATTTTCTATTTCATTCCTTCATGTATTTATTTTATTATTATATTTTTTTTTCTTATACAGATTTTGGGCCTTACAAATCCTACCCCCCTTAAAAATAATCTCGTCCACGAGATTTGTAAGAAAAGGGTGCATAACTTATGTTATCTCCAACATATGCACAAACAAAATCTCAGCATGATGCATTAAACACATGGGGTCAGATAGACCTTATTATTATTCTCAATATAGTAAAATACTAGCTACTAACTAAGGTAACACTTAGATCTTACTAATAGTAGTAATATATAAATATGTTTATGTATCTTGGTGGAACTGGTGGTTAGGAATGCATGGGTGTATATATGTATGTCCACTTTATTATGTAGGATAGAAGATGTCTTTAGGGCATATATAGGTTTGGGTAAGAAAGAGTAGGATAAGAAAAATTCCATCCAAGATTGTGGATCTTGACTCATCTTGGTGACCATACTTGATCCTTGAAGACTTGAGTTGGTGCTCATCCTCCTTTGATGAAGTTGATCATCTTCCTCGGTCTTGTCTCAGTAATTAGGAGTTAGTTTATTGGGCTGGGGAATATGGTTAATATAGGTATGGATGAGATAGACTACATGATGTAGATCAAAAGTTTATTTGATGTTAGGTGGGGATAAACAGATCATGCAATCCATTATGAATCTATTGGTCGAGTTAGATCTTCTGCTCATGGTTGAGTTAGTCTAATGTGCTAAGTTAACACTTGGCTAGTAAGGTCTAATCTCTTTTTACCTGTATCATTAGTCTGATTAAGTAGGCCACATTAGATTAGTTTAATAGATGGCTATGAGTTAAATGAGATTAGTCAGAGCCTGGTTTGATTGTTTTGCTTCTGTATGGTTTGGATAGGGTATGTAACCTGGGTATGGCTGAGCTGATCTAAGTCATCAATTTAGATTTAAGTGAATTAGGAGCATGGCCATATCTTTTGCACCAGCATTAAGTAACACACACTAGATTAGATCATATTAGATTAAGTAGGAGCTAGATTAGATTGAATATGACTAGATTAGACCAGTTTAGGTTAAATAGATCTACTAGGGTAGGATAAATATTATTAGGATATGTTAGAATTTTTAGATTTATTAGGACCAGATAAAATCTTTTTTAAGGTAAGATAAATCCATTAAGGTAATAGAATATCCTTTAAGATAAGATGGATCTATTACACAAGATTGAATCTAGGTTAGATGGGTATGACTAGTTTGACTAAATAAGATCTAATTAAGTTGCATTAGATCATGGTTGTTAAACTAGGGTGGATAAGTATGCTTATTAGGATAAGACAGATCCATAAAGGTAAGATAGAATCTTCTGAGGCCAGTTAGATCTATTAGGATAAGGATAAAATCTTTTCGAGATAAGATGAGTATCTTTTAAGATGAGATGGATCTATTAAGATAAGGGAGAATCCTTTTAAGATAAGAGGAATTGGTTAGAATGAGATCTTTTAGGATAAGATAAATTTCTTAAGCTAGATATGTTCCAATAGGGACAATCTAGGTTGTCTAGTTATTTTATAAATATGTTTTTATACCTATGTGTATATGCAGATGCAATTGTGGACATTACTCCACAACTTATCACACTCAATCAAAGATCCAGATCAGGCAAGTATCATAAGAACAAACATTCAAATATATAGACACTTATAAAAATAGCTTTGTTTTTGTTCCTAGGATTAGGTCTCCTATTCCTAAAGGTCACTTTAGGTACGGGATTTCAAAGTGTGAAATCCACATTTGTCTTTAGAAATAAAAGGTAAGAATAATCAGAGTAAAGCGGAAATAGATAAGAATGGATTAAGAGAAGTTTAGAAAGGAATCAGAGTAGCAGAGGTAAGTAGATAATGGTTGTCCAGTTCTATCTAGGTTTCGTCCTACAGTCAACATTCCTCTGATACCACTCCTGTAACACCCGGATTTTAGGGGTCCAAAACCCGGGCGCTAACATAAACACCAGGTATGCTGGGACCAAGTCTCACACATATGATGTATAGTGGCACAGGATCGAATGTCACAACTTTATATATAACAGGAGTTCTATACAAAATAAATAATTACATTATAAGGAGACAACGGTCCAGCAACCCAAAGTTGACTGGGAGACGACGACCTAGACCTCTCACGAACTCATCGCAGCATCCTCCATGAGCATCATCCTGCGGTACCTGCTCTTGACCTGTGGTGTATGGGAGACAGCAAGAGTGAGCTCACATACGTTCATCGCTCAACAAGTTGTGGGGAATAATGTGCATGAACTCGCCAAAGGTGGGGAGCTCACGTGAAGTGTAAGGCTTACCAAAGAAGATGGTTAGAGCTGAGCATTGCTTTTAAAGTTGGTCAAAATTTTATTAGCAGTTACTAAGTATAAGTAAATACCAACCCAGTCAAATAGTAGAACAAAAGTAACAACTTCACCTGCGATGCAATGCATATGACAAATTGAGTTAAGTTCCATAATTTAATCATGTGAGGGTCCGAGCTGCTCTTGACCGTGAGCACGGCTAGTATACCAGTTTTACACTCTGCAGAGGTTGCACATCTTTACCCACAAGTCGTGTATCCCATGTCGCCAGGGTTTGCAAGGCCCTTAGACACTTCCGAGGTGAATGGCTAGGGATCCACTACGAGGCCTTTACAAAGTTCCACTAGCTTCCGAAAACCCGCTACAGTTTATAGGAAGATCCAGTGCAGGAATCCCTTGCAGGACCGCCATCGCAGCAAAATCCTCCCGAGGGCCTCCCTACACTGACCTCTCCCCTACTGCCCTTGCCCCTTTCGGGTAAGGTAGTCTTCCACTAGCTTTCCTAATTAATCAGCCAAGGGGTCCCATTCCTCCCTTGTGGTAGCACTGTTTTCCCGGGTGGTCACTCCATGTTCCAATTAACATAATGATCTCATCATGAACAATAAATAACAACTGATAACAAAAGTGTAACCATGAATAGTGTATCTCCATACCCAAAACCACATATAGCACTAGCAAGTACTACCCAGAAAGTTCAGTGGTAAACAAGGTATAAAGATAGACAAACTAGGGTAACCTATTGGGTCCCATCAAAATTAACCTATGCAGATCATTATGATTAATTAGAACATGAGTAGGTGAAAAGAAGTGATCAAGGGCACAACTTGCCTGGGTCTTGAGAATCCAGGTACCAGGATGATCATCAGATGACTCGTGATCTCGCACTAGCCGTAGCAATACAACAAACAGTGTATAGGCAAGATTAACATTACACCAAACATAAGAACAAAATACACATTATTAATATACATATTAAAATAAGATCATAGGAACAGGATTCATTAATTTTGGAGTTATAGATTTTAAGTTATGAATTTCCAAAGATTTTATGCATTTAATATAGGGTTAGGTGAGAAATAAATTTTAATGTGTACTTTATGTAAAAACAGTGGTACTATTTAATAGAGAATATTATTATAAAATTATAGGAACTGAAATGGATTAATTTGGACTAAATATGGATTTTCTATGAATTAAATAAGATTCTGGAATTATTTTAACAATAGAAATCATTTTCTAATTGAATTTTCTGAATTTCCTCGGATTCTGGACTCGGCACCAAAATTCAGGAACCGCAGGGGCTTCTGCGCAAATTTCCCAAGGCTCAGTGCACAGTGACAAGGGATGGCGGGTTGATTCAACAGAACCCGAGGGGCTCTTTAGCAAAACGGCCATCACGAAGGGGTATCTGCGTTTCAGAGCCATCGGATTAGGTTTGGACGGCCCAGATTAAATCTTTCCTACTCCGAACCGGTACACAATCGTACCCGTTGGATCAAAGATCAACGTCGTAGATTTAAAGTCGCGAAAACCAATACCGCGCGTAGGATTAAGATCGTGCGGTTCACACAGGTCTCAACCTATAACCTAATCCTGACCGTTCATCTAGATCTAGCGGCCGCGGACACCTTCTTCCTTCCCCCCCCCCCCCCCCCCACGCTGGCCGTCGGCATGTCCCGCCCAGCCGGCGGCGCCATTGTCGGACACAGGAAGACCAGCCCCCGGGCACAAAGCTTCATCCTGACGGGCTCTACGCAAAAAGGAAGGACGGGCGAACGGCATAAGTGGGTTTTTACCGGCAAAAGGGCAGTCGTAGACCCCGACCACGACACGAGGCGACACCGCGGCGACGATGTACATCGGCGACGAATTCCGAACTGCACGGTGATCCCCGAGTCCTCCCAGATGCTAATACGCGATCCATGAACCACGGCGTACTACCACGACCCAACCAGTCGGCCAGATTGACGACGGGCCGGAATACAGCGGTGGCGGCCGATCCTCTTTCTCTATCTCTCTCATCCGACGAGGCTCCCTGCGTGATGCCTTGGGCTTACGCGGCATACAGCACACACAAGGAGGAGGTTCTAGCGAAGGATGGTCGCGACCCAAGCATTTATTCCCCCCCCCCCCGCGTGGTCAACGCGAATCGGCTTTGTCGGGCGAGCTCCGCCGAGCTCGGGCAATCCGTTGCGCCCGACGCGCGAAGAAGACGGAGGCGAGATACCCCCCTGACGAGCGGGCCCGAGTACGCAGAGGCTAGACCGCGGGGAGGCGCTGGACCGCGAGCGAGGGCTGGGATAGTGGGCCGAAATCGGTTTCCCGGCCCAGGCGGCGTTTTCTCTTTTTTTTTATTCTTTTTATTTTACCTTTTGTTTTGTTTTTTTTTCCCTTTGAGTTTGGAGTTCAAAATTCAAAATTCAAATTTACAATGTGGTAAAGCTCCCTCAGATTAAGGGTACAATTTTGCTTATAATATTATTTTATTTATTTATTTATTTGTCCATACATTTTCTTCTCTTTCTCCATTCTTTCATAAATTCAAATTTAGAATGCCAATTTAATTCAAACTTGTAATTGGTTCATTTTGGTGCAATTAAAAGTATTTGGTTTGAGAATATTTATTCAAATATATTACTCATGTTTTCATATTACTTCTCTTTTCTTTATTTTTATTTACTCTTTGAGGTCACAAGTTTAAATTATGACATTTTTATTAACATGTTTCACCATATATTCATAAGTATGAAATGCCTATAGTGCTTCATTTAATGAAATGAGTGGTCATTTAGTTGAATTGAAAACCTTTCTACTACTTGTTTTCTCAAACAATTCTTGGCTTCCAAAATTCAGTCCTCAATTTTCAACATTCAGGTATAATTTGAGATATCTGAATTTTCTATTTCATTCCTTCATGTATTTATTTTATTATTATATTTTTTTTCTTATACAGATTTTGGGCCTTACAATAACTGTAGCTGTTACCTCATTGGCTGTAAGTCACGTCCTTATGTAGTGATCCTTGATGTGCCATAGCTGTTCTCAACTCGATCACCCTTGACTTTGCAAGCCTTCTTCTTCACCCTTGGCTTTGGGTTCCTCAGCCTCCTTGACCTTCTCCCGTGCACTTGGTACCTCGAAGCTCTTCTTGCCTCCGTCCTTGGCTTGATCAGTTGTCTCCAAGCTACGCACCCGAGTCTCACTTTATGCAATGTCCATCTTACTTGTGATGTCCATAATCCAGTTCTTGGACCATCACACTTGTTCACTTGTGTTGAACCCTGTTAGCTCTATCTTAAGCACCTGTTCAACACTTAGTACACTGTTAGTCCTTTAATTGAGTTGTCATCCAAACACCAAAACTCACAAGAGAGCTTTCATGAAGCCTTGGGGGGTTGCGATTGTCCTTCAGGGCCGCAGGTGCGGAGAGCATCGTCTTCGGAGGTGCGGAGAAGGTCGTCTTCAGTAGGCTCGTGGTGAGTGGAGTGAGTGAGGGCGAGGGCCTTGCCTTTTTTTGCAGCAAGCAGTGCTGCCTTCGCAGCCTCGTCAGCCTTCGAGTTAGCTTTCTTGGGTGCCATCGCGGGTGGTTTTTCGTCGCACGAACGGTGGGCGCCAAATGTTGCAACTTGCTCTCTGTCGCAAGAGAAACCAACGGGAGGTGTGTCAACGCAAACAGGGTTCTCGCACAAGATGACAATAGCTCTGTTATCCGCCCTCTCAAGGGCACTGTGCGGGGGTATTTATAGGTATCTGAGTGCCCAGCGTCTTGTGTTAAGGATGCATGTGCCCTCAGGCACCTAGGTTATCCCTAGAATATTCCCATAAAGCGGGGTTACAGACTGTAATTACAGAGACGCCTTTACAGATTCGGCCCGTAACACGCAGCGGCCACGCAGGGCCTGTTACAATGGGCCGGATCACATGTGGGCCTCTATGCTGGACGAAGCCGCACGGTGGGATGACCTCGTCACAGGTCTTCGTCCGATGTTGTATCTGGCGAAGGGTGTCCCTGCCCGATGTCTTATCTCCGCTGGACCAACGACCACGACGAAGGCCTCGAGCGAAGGGTGGCGTCTTCGCCTTCGCCCCAACAGGGGGAACCCCCTCTGCGTCAAAATTTTCTTCGGAAAAGTTTTCTACCAAGAAAAGTTTTCTACCAAAACGACTTTCGTGCTTTCCGACTATATCGATAACGGAACCCTGAAAATGAGCACGAGAGACCTTGAACGGCAAGGCCGACCGAGCCGAGGGACTCCTACGCCTCTGGGATACGGATACCTTACTCGTCACCTTCCGCAAAAAGTAACTCGCGCTCAGTTAAGTGGTTCGGCTACCGACGGGCAAGTCTTAATGCTCAAAACGAGGAAGAAGCACAACTTTATACTTGAATACCCAAATGTTCAGGCCTCAGCAGCTACGAACAACAAACACACGTACTCGGGATAACTACACTACATAGATGTCGGCAGCTTTCCCGACCTACAATAGATATCTCAGTACTTGGAGCAATCACATTTTTCTCTTACATTCCCTTACAAACAGGACTCCAGCTCCATTCCCGCGGGAATGAACTACCTCCACACCAAAGGGGCTGCGAGACAACGAGCTCCGAGCGGCTCGCCGGCGACCGCCCAACCAACAGCGCGACAACGACCTCCGCCTCAGGCAGCTAGACAGCAGTAGCGATGGCCTCAGGGCAAACGCTACCGCTGAAAGGCCTTCATTAACGTCCCTCATAGAGGACGAGAACCAGCCATTAAAGCCAAAGAGCCAGAGGTCTGGAGCACAGGTGGCGCTGACGGTCTCGTCGGCGGAGACAACCGCTTGTGCAAGAGGAAGCCTCACCTATGGCGACCACCACCTCAGCACCGACGACAGCGGCCACCTGCCCACCAACACCACGCCGGCGAACGGCCGCCGCCCCAAAGCACACCGGCAGGTCCTCACTCCCGTCCTCGCCGAGGCCGTCCCAGAACACGAGTACCGCCCTCGCGGCGTACGACGTGTTGTGCGACCCCTCGGTGCAGCCGACGACGCAAGGAGGACCTGGACGTAGCCGGCCCGCGCGCGGCACGACCGCCGCCCGAGTGGAGGACGGACAGCTGCACCCTGGCCAGGTAGCAGCAGTTCGCCTTCCCCCGCATGGCTGGAGGACATCACCTCCACAGGGCTGGAGGATGCCCTTCCCCTCCGGATGTTGGAGGAAGAAGCGGGTCACCGGCCCACGCCGGAGGCAGAACCCAGCTCGGCGCGCTCCTCCTCCTTAGCCCAGATGATGAACATCCTTGAAGCTGAGGGCGGGGCAGAGGCCGTAGCCCGGCTTGCTTCTCCCCACCACAAGGCTGGTGATCATCCCTACGGATGACCATTGGTGAGGGACTGCAGCCGGGCTGCATGATGAAAATCCTTGAAGCCGAGCGGTGACCAAAGATCGCCAACCCCCATGAGGTCGCGCTTCTCAAACAACAGCAAGAAGAAAGCCACACAGCTATGCCCCATTTGGAGGCTCGGAAGGTGGAAGGGAGCGATACAAGAGAAGAGTGCGAAGGCATGGCTACTGCCTGGGTGATCGATCTCCTTTTATAGGCAGATCTCCTCACTCGCACCCCAAGCGTCACGGGCAAAGTCTCCACCGACGTGCTCCAGGGTTCCCACCTGACGACACGGGGGTTGGGTCCCACATGTCATGAGAGTTGACCCAAAATGCGAAGGAGGCAAACCGCCGCACGCGAAGCATGTAACCGCCCTGCGGTTATAAGCGTTCCCTCATCCTCGCCGAAACCAGCGGACGAAAGGGCGAACCGCCACGCAGGGAGCATGCAACCGCACCGCGGTTATGCACCCTTTCGGCTTTGTCACATCCAATGGACCAGCACGAAGGCCCGGTCCCACATATCATGTAACCAGCGCGACAGGTTACTACATGCAAGGAAACCGCACCGCCACCTGCGCCAATGCTGTGTCTTCTCGACTGCGGAACCAGTGCCGCGACTCAAGGCAGCCCCGCGTGTGACCCAACAGTGCCAATTAATTGTAACGATCACGGGTCAGTCAGCCACAGGGGTAGGCGCGGCAGTTGACATGGCTAAAAGTGGACGAGCAATAACTGCTGCAACAGACGAGCGGAAGCAGCGGTCAAATCACCCCCAGGCTCGCATCCTTTCCTGAAGCGGCAGGGGAGCCCTCTCCCACGGCGTAAAGATGACGCGCCCGTGCTCTGTTCCTCGAACGGCTCGCGCATGCGCAACAGACGCCCCGCGAACCGCCCGTCCCATCGCATTAACTCCTTGGCAGAGCAAGCGACACCTTTGGCAGGCGAAGCGGGCGACGTTTCACCTTCGTCATGATGACCGCGTCAAAAAAGGTGTGCCACGTTATTCATATCCTTTTCCGTTTCCCCTCTCTCTCTCTTGCCACAGGGACCGGGAAAGGGGATATTTCGAAAAGGATCCTTCTCCGCGAAGGAAACGGGCCCCGAGCCCTCCTACTGATCAGGGGTTCGAAGGCTGCGCCCTGTGGGGTCCAGCGGCCGCCCCAGAGCACTTGGGCCCCCGAGCCCTCCTACTGATCAGGGGTTCGAAGGCTACGCCCTGCAGGGTCCAGCAGCCGCCCTAGAGAACTTGGGCTCCGCGCCCATTACTGATCAAGGGTTCAAAGGCTGGCCCCTTGGAAGGGTTCAACAGCCACCCCAGAGCACTCGGGCTCCGCGCCCATTACTGATCCGAGGTTCGCAGGCTGGCCCCTCGGAAGGGTTCGACAGCCGCCCCAGACCACACAGAGTGAGGGATGACCTTGGGTACGTCCGTTACATGGCCGAGGCTCGGGCTACGCTCCCGAGGTACCCTAAGACACTTCCAAGACCAGCGGGAACGATTTGTAATGGAATCCCACCGGAGGGAGGCACCGAGCCCTCAGACCCTATCGAAATGGGTCCGGATCCAGCAAATCCCCTGCAGGTACTTTTGGAGCGCGCCTCCGGGCCACTAGCCGACCCTTAACGAACGGGGCATGGGCGTCCACTCGGATCACCCATTAGCAACTCACTGGAAACACCATGATCGGTGTCCTCCGAGGGTAATGTGGCGCTTCCCCCCCCTTCCTCCTTGCGAAAAGGCGAGAAGGGACGTATAATAAAAGTCGAGACAGTCCTTGATCGTCCTCTCGCTCCGTGCAGAGGCTCGAGGGCTGCCCTCGCACCCGGCTGCAGCCAAAACTGTTGACAATGTCAACAAACCAGCTCAAAAGGAGACCATACACCGGGTTGCGGCCAGGCCGCATGAGGGAACAACCAGGTCGACCGAGGCATCACAATAAGAATTAAGACCTCAAAGGAGTCAAACCACTCCTCCGAGGCCTCGGGGGCTACACCCGGCGGGTGCGCTCGTGCGCACCCACCAGAACAAAACATAACCGAGAAAGGCTGGTCTCCTCGCAAAAATTCGGCAGAACCTCCAAGCGAGTGCCTACACTCCCTTCGAGGCTCGAAGGCTACTGTCGGGTACCGTAATTAGGGGTACCCCAACACTCCTAAAAACGGCTGGTGAACACCTTCAGAGCAAACCATAAAGACTGATAGCTCGGGTCAAAGTCAAAGCTTCGTCTACCAAGGGACGTGATCTCGCCTCGTCCGAGCCCGGCCTCGGGCGGGAACAGTGGTCCCGGACGAATTCACGTCTCGCCGGAGGGTCTCCTCAGGCAGTGAGCGCACCCTCGGCTCAGCCAAAGGCAAGTCTTGTCGTGCAAGCCAAATCACCTTACCAGCCGACCGTATTGCATGCACATTTAATGCTGGGATCGCCTGACACCTTATCCTGACACGCGCGCCTCAGTCGGCAAGGTTGAAGTGACCGCAGTCACTTCGCTCTTTCACTAACCGATCTGACAGGAAAACAGTGTCGCTCGCCCCGCTTCGGCTGCCATGCCAACCACCCGGGTGAAACCGACAACAACCAAGTTCAGCCTCGGGCGCAACAGGAAGCTCCGCCTCGCCCGACCTCAGGCCTCGGCCTCGGGCTCGGCCTCAGGAGGAGATCTCCACCTCGCCCGACCCCAGGGCTCGGCCTCAGCCTCGGCCTCGGGAAGAGTCACGTCCTCGCCCGACCCTGGGCCTCGGCCCCAGCCTCGGCCTCGGAGGAGCCGCCGCCTCGCCCGACCTCAGGCTCGGATCGACCGCGCCACAAGGGATACATCATTACCCTACTCCTAGCTAGCTCAGGCTACGAAGGAACAAGACGGTGTCCCATCTAGCTTACCCCGGTAACAGGCAATGATGGTTCCCCGCGTGCGTCCATGACGTCGGTGGTTCTCAAGCCCCCTTCGGAAGCAAGGAGACGTCAGCAGGATCCATGCAGCGCTAACAGCTGTGCTTCTACAGGGCTCACACACTTCTCCAACGAACACGTCAACACGTACATAGCGACCAGACACTTCCTCGTTGGCCACGTAGCACATAGCTACACTCCCATTGTACAGCTGGGCTATCTCCTTATGTCTATAAAAGGGGATGTCGAGGACAAGGAAGGGGGAAGAGGAGAAGGGGAAAAAGGGACGGGAGAAGACGAGCAGGGCCGGACCCCCCTCTCTCTCTCGCTCTCGCGACGCTTGTAACCTCTACCACGAGCACCCTGGTGCAGGATAATACAAGACTCATTTCCCCTCTTGTGTTTCATCTCGCACCAACCCATCTGGGCTGGGACACGCAACGACAAATTTACTAGTCGGTCCAGAGACCCCCGGGTCCGAAACGTCGACAAATACATATCAATATCTTAAATATTCAAATTTAAAAATACGAATATGAATAAAAATTTAATACGGATTGAATATTGAGTATCTGGACTTGAATATAGATCATATATTGATTCTTGTAGATATATCTAATTCGAATTCTACCCGTCGTTATTAGACTATCTTCAGTATATCTCTATCCCATTTCTATGATCCTATCCTATTTTTTTATTCAAACTTTACTCTACAGTGTCAACAATATCAAATACCAATATCAAATATAGTTTCGCGTTCTTCCATTGGAGTCGGCATTCTACGCATTTACGCAACGTCGTGCCCCACAGGTAGCTGACGGATCCGTGGGCCCGGTATATGCCACAGCAACGAACTGCGGGAGCTTTACGCTCGAAAAGCCGCGAGCCTTCGTTCGTCCCCGTCAACGTCGCGTTTCCTCTTTTTCCCGGTTCCCCGATCCCCTCCGCGTTTTCCTCCACCACACCACCACTTCCCTCGCCGCCACTCGCGTTCCCGCCCCCAAGGATTACACCGTGGCATCTAGCTACAGCCGCCGCTGATGCATCTCTCCTTCCACCCCCCTGCTCCGTCGCATCTCCCTCGCCGGGGCGGCGTCGCGCCAACCACAACCCCATCCTTCGTCCTCCGGAGGAACCAGCGGAGGCGGCGCCACCACCACCGCCCGTACCGCCTAGCCCCCCGCGCCTCTCTCTCAGACCTCATCGCCAGCCTCCCCTCCTCCCTCGCGCTCGTAGGTCCCGCCGCGTTCGCGGCTGCGGCCGCGGTCGCCACCTCTTTCTCCTCCTGGTCCTCCTCGTCCCAGACCAGCCTCCCGCCGCCGCCCCAGGAATCCGAGGACTACAACGCGTGCGGGGATGTCGCGGGCGAGTGGGTTCTCTTCACCAGCCCGACGCCATTCAACCGCTGCGTGCTGCTGCGTTGCCCGTCCGTGTCTTTCGAGGACGGGCTCGACGGCGTCAACGAGCGCCTCCTCACCGAGGAGCGGCACTACGTGAACCTGAGCAGGGGCTGCATCCCCGTGGTGCGCGGCGGGGACGGTGCCTATGATATCTCTTACCAGAGGATTTGCATCGCCCTGGAGGACGGTGGGGTGATCGCGCTCGATTGGCCTGATAATTTGTACTTGGACAAAGAGCATGGACTGGATTCCACGGTGCTTATGGTGCCTGGTACGCACGAGGGGAGCATGGAGAGGAACATTAAGGTGTTCGTGTTAGATGCACTGAACAACGGGTACTTTCCTATTGTAATGAACCCCAGAGGGTGCGGCGGCTCCCCGGTCACTACCCCAAGGTGAAAGTCTTCTGCTTATTTAAAAATGTCTTCTGCTTATTAAAAAAAGGCAGATCTAGTGGAGACGACTCTCGCATGAGTGAAATCTGGAAAGGAAAAACGGAGGCAATTTTTCCTCTGTAAATGTGGATAGACTGCTTCTAACCTGCGACCTAGTGACCCAGACAACTCTCACCAGTGCACTAGGCCTGCCCTTCGGTCTTCTGCTCATTGGGGATGCTTATTTGTTGCCCTACTTAACTTGAGGGCATTAAGCTAAATTTTATCTATCTCAAGGAGCTCCTTACCAGAACTAGAAATTTGCAGTCACTTTTAGGTGCTCACTGCTTGATGTATAGGAATTCACTTTAACATCTCAATACGTGTTCATTGTTTGATTTATATTACCAGAATTGTGATTGTTTGCCCTCAATGCCAGTCATTACTGATATATGTGGTCAGTTTTAAACTTTCAACTAACTATGCCACATATATGCTATTATATTATAACTTCTGTCTATTCTGAAGACGTCTTAAATAAAGTTCAGACTAAATAATGCTTGTTCAACCTAGCAATTGTGATTACTGTAATGTAACAAAAAGTAATTGGAAAAAACACTGTACAAATTGATGTCAATGGAGTGCCATGACTAGTTCAGATAATGTCGTCAACCACAAGTGTTAGCTTATTGTTATTCTACTGACTACTGATCCTTATGCATGTTTCTGACACTGATTTTTTTACACGGGAACACCATGGATCCATTATTGTCAGTCATGCACTTCAAAACTGATGCATTAATGCACCAATCTTATTGTTTACTCTCTCGGTTCCAAATTATAGGTCAATTTAGCTTTTTCCTAAGTCAAACTTTTCTAACTTCAACAAAATTTTAGAAAAATATATTAACACCTACAAGTTCAAATAAATGCAATACCAACTACCATGTATGGAGGATTTAGTGAAGCATGTTTGTTTTGTAGATTTTGATGCATCTTTCTATGAACTTGGACAAAGAGAAGTTTGACTTAGGACAAAACTAAAGTGACCTTTAATTTGGAACATATGGAGTACTTCGTTGCATTTATGTACCTTTTGATGTTTGGACATAAGTTTTGAGATGTGGCAGTGATGGATATGTGTTCGAAATTGTGGGGCTTCTAAACTAGCTGCTTATGTAGGTTATTTACAGCAGCTGACAGTGATGATATCTGCACAGTGGTACAGTTTATAAACAGCAAGAGACCTTGGACAACACTAATGGGTGTTGGATGGGGCTATGGGGCAAATATGCTTACAAAGTACCTCGTGGAAGTTGGAGAGTCGACTCCTCTTAGTGCTGCTGTTTGTATTGACAACCCTTTTGATATAGAAGAAGCAACGAGATCATTTTCTCATCATATAACTCTTGATGAAAAGCTCACAGCTGGCTTGGTTGATATTTTGCGTTCTAATAAGGTTTGGTTCCCACTGCTCTCTTAGAAAACCCGTAACCCCATGTTAGCACTAGGTCATTATAGGAAGTAGCCGTACTAGTGTGGTAGTGCCCACTTAAGTTTAGGATGTAAGCTGTATAAGTTGAGCTACTCTACCAACCAGTTGCTCCTGTGATCATTATAATTCATGGTACCGCCACAAGTATTTTTAGCCTTTTCCCTGTAAATGCATTGCGAAACAGCTGATGATGTATTCTTGCAGGAACTCTTTCAAGGTAAAGCTAAAGGTTTCAATGTTCAAAAGGCTTTATCTGCCAGTTGTTTGCGTGACTTCGATGTTGCTATATCCATGGTTTCACATGGGTTCGATACTCTTCATGACTTCTATGCTGAAATTAGTACAAGGCTGTCAGTTGCCCATGTTAGAATACCTCTACTTTTTATACAGGTATATCTTTCAACAATATAACTATATAAGAAATACTAGAGCTTAGCTAACTTGTTATTTGCATACTGTATTACTGTAATAACCCCATTGTCTGGATATAAAAAAATAATTAGCATTAACATCATTCTGAAATTTAGTGCATGCATTTTAAACATCATCTTTCTATTATCTAATTTGAATATATGCGGTACTGCAGAGTGATGATGGGACTGTGCCGCTTCTTGCAGTGCCCCGCAGTTCAATATCAGAAAATCCTTTCACAAGCCTTCTCTTTTGTTCTTGTGTACACTCCACTATCTCCATGTTTCAGAGATACAATGTGTTATGGTGCCAGAACCTTGCCTTAGAGGTAATATATTGTGGTATTTATTTTCTCTAGGACAATGGTATCAAATCGTCTAACCAATCCCAGTCACCATGGCACTGATCAGCCTGCCTAAGCGCCATGGTACCGATCAGCCTGGCTAATCATGACTAATCGTGATTAGTTGGACAACTTGATAACATTGCTCTAGGACTCCGATGGAAACATTCTTTATACCACTTCAAGCATGAGACATTTATATTTTCATTTTCTTAACAAGTTTTCTTCACATAAACACCAGTAACTAATTTGTAGAATTATTCCTTCTAAAAATAGATAATTTGTTCAAGAACTAGTAGCATACAGAAAATTGATATACACCTACGGCCTCAAACTTTTTTTTTTCGAAAATAGTAGGGTGCCCAGGGGGGCTGGCGCCCTTGCTATCTGCACCTTTACATGCGTTTGGCATCATCTGATTTAACTGAAGCCAGCCTAACGTTGTTGTGGTGAAAAATATTTAAAGCAGATAACATTTGGTCATATACTGGATTTTGCTGTGATAGCATAGCATATGGTGTTGTGTTGCAGATTGGTCTTCCAGAATGCAGCTGATGTATACCTGGTTTTTGTGCAATACAGCATTGTATTGTGTTTCAATTTGTGCTTCACATAATGCATTACAAAACTTCACTTGATGGTTCCCATGTTATTTTGCCTAATGAAATTATATGTGCCTTATACCTGTCCGAGGAGGAACTTGCATCTTATATTGCTCTTAAACTTTCCTATCCATAGCAGACTCTTCAAAAGCTGGTTGGATCAGTTCATCAGTTTGTGTCTTTCTTTATGAAGTCAACAAACTAAGCCATGATAAAATTTATAGCAGATAGAACTTTGGTCAGAAAAATGGAATCCATGCATTGTCTGCAACTGAAAATTTATGATACTATATCATGGAATTAGCCATACACAAGTTATGTAATCAGCAATTGTTGAATGGAGAAGAATGAAATCCATATAGCTTCAGCCAAAACCAGGAAAAATATGATACAATAGTTGTCCGGACTGCAGCATAAGCACATAATTCCGCTTTTTTACTGGTCCCTTCAAACGTTGGCTGCCGTTACTCTCCGTTGGGGTAATTTCTGACTGGTTATCCAATGGTGCAGATAGGGAGGGCGCTAAATCCACCCCCCTTTTTTTTTGCTCTGTTAGATGTTATATCATACATGACCATTGTAAGAAAATATACTCAACGTTATTAGTTGCAGTTTCCCATGGATTTAATTGTTTCTTCCATTATGACTTTTTATTTGGATTTATTATATGCAGTGGTTATCAGCAGTTGAGTTTGCTCTTCTGAAGGGTCGCCATCCACTTATCAAAGATGTGGACATCACAATTAACCCGTCCAAAGGTCTAGCATTTGTTGAACCTCAAGTGAATGAAAGGAAATCTCCAAAAGGAAATAGTTTTCGTCAACATTCTGAGCTTATTTTGTATAATAATGTTGCACATGGAATAAATGGACTGCTAGTTGATTCTGCAAATAAGTACTCTGGTGCTCAAAACAAAGAAAATGGGCAGTTGGATAATAATGGTGACATAGGAACTGTAGGCAAAGATCTGGAAGAAGAGTTAGAAGAGAGTTCTGAAGATGTTGAGAAAGGTCAGGCACTACAATCAGCAAGTCTTGTGATGAATATGCTAGATGCTACAATGCCTGGCACTCTCAATGACGACCAGAAGAAGAAGGTATGCAGACATTAAATTGGCAAAATTGGTTCTACAGCATCCAAAGTTCCTGACTTAAGCAAACTAGCAGTAAAATGTTAACTTTTTCTAGCATTTTGTCAACTACTAGTAGCGTTTTTCACAATGAGAAGTACCAGAAGTACCCATGATCCTTTTTGGCTACTGCTATTTTTCTTATTTCTCGCTCTGCTCATGTCTGCTCACAGACAATGAGACAAAGGTGACTGAGCATCTCTTACGTGCCAAGCGCCCAGGCCCAAATGTGCCGACCTCCTGTCGGTGACCCAGTGGCTTGCTTTCTCGTTGGTGGGTCCCTGGTGGCCTTCTGCTGGGGTGGCACTGCCTGCCCAAGCGCCCAGCAGGTAGTGTGGCCTGCAGAGCAAGTCACACTGCCTCCGTCGCCCTCCTCCCTCCCTGTCATGCAGCAGGTCCTATGGTCCACAGAGCAATTGTCTGATTGGTTTGTCGGTGACGATGGCTACAAGCTCTTGCAATATGTATACTGTTCAATCGGGCATGAGGCGGAGAGGCGTTGATAACAAGCAATGCCTTGTTGGAATTAGCGTTGTGGTATTTTCATCATGGATAACTGCAGTCGATGGAAAAAGCTAGGTGTGCTAGAAATCTGAACATTGGAAACTTTTGGGTGCTATTAAAGTGTACCAAAACGTTTTGGTGCTATATTGCTGAAGTCAGGAACTTTGGGTACTATAGAACATGTATGTCAAGCTGCTTACAAGTTATATTTTTGTTTCTTGTTATAAGGTTCTGGTAGCTGTGGAGCAAGGGGAGACTCTTGTGAAGGCTCTAGAAGAAGCTGTACCTGAAGATGTGCGTGGAAAACTTACAGCTTCTGTAACTGAAATTTTACATTCCAAACGAGAAACCTTCAGTTTAGGTGCATTGAATCGACTTGGCTGGAACAATGTAAGACCAACCACTACCAAGACATTGGCCCAGGAAAAGCTCAAAGATTCAGATCATGAAAGCGGGCTTAAGGATGCCAAAATGGTTGATCAGAACAGGATTTCTGCAACTGCTTTTGAGGAGGATCTGAAAGACATTAATATGACAAATGATGATAAACCTGGAGAAAGCATCGAATCATCACAGGGAAAGCCTTCTCAAACTTCTGAACCTGTTGGAACTGCGACAGAAATTGGAACTGAACAGCCTTATAAATCAGATAAAGCTAACTATGGAACCAATGATAGCAGTGAAGGGCAGCATATAACAGAACAGGACAATGAAATGACTCCAAAGCAAGTTTCTGATGATCAGTCAGTGGCCAGCTCTAATGGGCCTTATAAAGAAAGGGAGCAATCAGCAGATGCTACAACAGACCATAATCTACAATCTAACACAACAGAAAAGGGAGGTGACACAAGTCGCACAGGGGAAGATAAGACTGCTCATAATGTGAATGATCAAAGCACGCAAGTCTCTAAAACAGAAGAATCAAAACCTTCCCCCATTACTGTGACCCAGGCATTAGATGCATTAACTGGGTTTGATGACTCGACTCAAATGGCTGTCAACAGTGTTTTTGGAGTTCTTGAAAATATGATTGATCAGTTTCAGAAACAACAGGACTCGGAGAATGGTGAAAATGTTGATGGAAATGATGGTATCACTTCTGTGGATGAGACAGAATCTCATGTGAAGGAGAATACAGAGAATGTGTCAAGTGGAGAAGATATAAACCACTCATCTAAACAACCAGAAGGTAGCAGTCCTGGAACAACTGATTCAATCATGTCCAAATATGATTGTGCTTTTGGTGAGGAAAATCCCAATTTAAGCATTGTTTCATATGGTAGAGGAAAAATGAGATATTACCAAGGAAACAAAGTTGGTGATCATGTGGGTGCTGATGGTATCGATCGAGTCAGTGGCTTGCCTGACTATTTATTAGATATAGCTGTCAACTCTTACTTGAAGGCGCAATATGCAATGTATCTTCGTGAATTTCTTTACACAGAATTGCAACTCAAATCACCAGAGTCTAATTCAGCAACTGATCTTTTCCTCGATCCACAAGAGGGTAAATGGAAAATTGAAGAACAGATGGGCAATGTGCAAAATGACAATTTTGAATCCTCACAAGAGTCATCTAAGATGGACAATGCTATTGAGCCACCCTACTTTATACCAGGAAAAAATCCAGACATCGCATACAAGTCCAATAAATGGAATAATACAGTAGCAACCAGGTCAAAACCTGGTAATGATTTGAAGGAGGCACTTACACACTTTGTTAGAGATGAACTATCAAGTGCCCTTAAAATTGAAGTTGGTCGCAAAATAGGGATAACAGATACTAAGCAACTTGAAAGGAGTCTTGCAAATGATGTAGAACAGATTGCTGCTGAAGTTTCTAAAACTGTTGTCCTTGACTGTGAGTTGTATTCAGCCATACATGTGCAAAGAAGTCTAACAACTATCAAGTTTGGTTCAACACATGGAAAAAATGTTGTTGAAGCTGTGTCGACTGCAGTTCAGCAATCTCAGCATCTGAGGAATATTCTTCCTGTCGGTGTCATAGTTGGTGTAACTTTGGCATGTTTGAGAAATTACTTCCATGTTGGTGTCTCTAAGCATGGTGACCATATGATAGCCACTATGAAGTCAGATATTTTTGGTGAGGAAGTTATTGTTCAGGACAGCAGCAAAGAGAATGTTCAGGATAGTGGAAAAGCAAATACAAACGATAATAATATTGACAAAACCAGTGGGGAGAACCAGCAGGAGATGACGAAGTCACAGGGTCAAGATATGATGGTGGGGGCTGTGACGGCTGCCCTAGGTGCTTCTGCTTTGGTAGCACATCAAGTAAGTAAACTAATATCCCAACTTTATTTTCTTGTCTTTGATTTCCTTTGGACCTGTTAGTCTGTTACTCTATAGTCTATATTATATTACTACATTTGTTCCCAAATTCGTCTCGCCATGTTTAAGGTCAGCTGGATGAGATTAATAAAACGTGTTTCATGCTTTCCTTTTCAGTATTTGATTCCTTTAGCACACAAAACATGGATGATGATCTCTGCCTAGTTTTTTCTTGTTGAATTGAAAGTTTAGTGAAGTATCAAGTAGTGGTTTTCATTTTTATAGACATACATAGCTCTTTTTCCTTGATATACTACATTAGCGGAGTGGTACATTTTTTATTAGGCAAATTTTATTGTTGAACAAACATGGTATTGGCTACATCACATCTAGCCATTTGTCATAGGACACCAGAATGATTAATTCATTCTTTTCTAAGATTTCGGGAGAGACGGTTCAAAAATGTCCTTTTTGCCCTCATGGTCCACATTTCAATTCTTCGTCCTCTCCTGATGTTCTCAATGCCGAGTCAACCCCTATTCGTGAAGGGCAAGGTGGGTGCGGCAAGTTCGCTATCTGCACGCCTTGGACCTTGCCCTCGCCGCCATCATTTACACTCATGAACCCTTGGTATTCCAGTGCCTGCACCGCCCATTGCACTCCCTCATCCGTTGCATCTTGTATCATCAACACACCTTCATGTTGGCCACTTCTGTCTACTCCTGGATCCTCGTGCTCCTTAGCGGTGAGGCTAGCATTGCTCCTTGTAGGAGAGCACAAACACTAACCTTAATCAGGGTTGGGAGTGTATTGATATAGGAGTATTAGGTGGACCAAGGCACATTACAAAAGAGGTACACACAGTAACACTAAAGTTACACTGACACCCCCCGTAGTCACAACACAATCCTGTACAGATGTTGAGATTGGACTGGAACTCGGTGAAAATGGTGGGAAGCCTCTTGGTGAAGATGTCGATGAACTGTGAAGTGGTCGGGACGCGGAGAATGCAGACATCGTCGATAGCGACACGCTTGCGGACGAAGTGTAGGTCGATCTCAACGTGCTTTGTGCGTTGATGCTGCAGGGGATTGGTGGAGAGGTAGACCATGTTGACGTTGTTGTAGTAGACGAGAGTGAAGCGCGTGAGGGGCTGTGAAGCTCATGAAGAAGCTAATGGAGCCAGGAAGTCTAGGTCACGCCATTGGGCACACTACGATACTCGGCCTCAGCGCTGGAGCGGGAGACGACGGATTGCCGCTTTGAGGACCAGGAGATAAGGATGACACACAGGAACATGACATAGCCGGATGTGGACCGACGTGTGTCAGCGGAACCAACCCAAATGGCATCGGTGTAGACCACTAGCTCAAAAGTCGTAGAGGGTCGAAGAAGGAGGCCGAAGTCGAGGGAGCCACGACAGTAGCGAAGGATCCGCTTGAGAGACGGTGCACACCTGCTGGCAGGGGCGGAGCTCTCAGTATGGCAAGGTATGGCGCTTGACATACCTTAAATTTCTAGCGATGTTTACCCCTAAAGCGCTCTATATAACAAGCACATCGAATGAAATGAAGTTCTGCGCAAGAAACTCAGTATTAACGATCAGAGGAAGAACCAGAACTTCTCTTACGAACCGTTATCAGACCTCTAGAGCTGCTACCCTATATGTATGGGCCTTTTGGCCCTTGGTACGTGGACTACGACCTATTTGCTATCTAGCTAGAGTGTTGGACTAGAAGCCTTCCACGTGAGTAGGGTCGGTCATCTATGAGACAATACTAGGACGTTTTGACTTTTGAATTTTGACCTCACCGAATCGCTGTTTTGTGTTCCATTCCATTGGGTTCAGTGTCTCGCTCAGTTGTCTTCCCATCTCTTACTGAACTGCGACCGCAAATGCCGAGCGTGCGTGACTACCGAGCACGAGTCGTGGCTTTATCGTCAAGTCCATGACAATGGCAGCCGGACAACAGTGTGTCTCCTATATCCCTGAATGGTTCTTGACCTGAGTGTCAATTGCTATAACCCGAGTGTCTACAAAAGAAACCAAAGTTAATTACTTTTTTCTATTCATTTGATACTTGGATACTAATTAATTTCTTAGTTTGTTTGATTAATTTAAGACGAAGCATAGTGACCATAAATTGTTGAAGGATCAAGGATGTATCCATACGGGTAAGACAATGTCAGTACCAAAACAAGAGGTGCACATTGTTTTTTTTCTCGAATGCGCAGGAGGATTGCACATCTTTATATATTAGAGAGAAGAAAAACACCCACAAAGGGCAAAAATACAGAACACAAACATACACCCAAACACACACACACACACACACTTCTAAAGAACACACCAGGACAGGGAGACCTGCCACGCAGGACCCGACGTCTACAAAGCAGAAACACGGTCAGCCAAACCAATGCTCCCTAGCTGCTTGGCTCTAGCTAGAATCCAGCAAGCGAGCTCATCAAGGAAGGATCTCAGCACCTTCGCAATGGAAAGGGACTCATGGAAGATCACTCGGTTCCTATGAAGCCAAAGGCACCATGCCCCAAGGATGATAGCACTGTTGAAGCCCTTCTTCTTGTCTTTGTGGATCTGATTGATCACTCCTCCTAACCACTCTACAAAGGAGGCCTCCACAGGACTAGGTGTTATGGTCGGGCATACATACAAGAGAAGGGATAAGGATGGCGAGTCGTAGGCCGCCTGAAGGGATAAGTCTGCTATAGGGGAGTTTGTTAAGATAGGGATTCAAGCTGTTTAGATCAGCCTATTTGTTAGGAGATTTCAGTTGGTTCAAGCTGTTTAGATCAGCCTATTTGTTAGGAGATTTCAGTTGGCTATAGGCCTATATAAGTATGACTTTTGTAATCTGCCAAATAGGCAAGGAGTAATAAAGATATTGCTCCCTGCCCCCTTGTTCATCTACTGGCCTCTCCTCTCGGACAGCCACGGCGCCTGGACCATCTTCCAGGCGACGAGCCATCACGCCCCGCCCTCCAGTTTCCCACCAATACAACCTGTGCAGTACCGGCCGTACCAACCTGGTATCGGAGATGCTGGGTTCAGAAGTGTCACCAGCAGCCACCGTCGGGGACACAGAAGCTGGAGATCTTCCACCGGCGGCCATCCAGACCAACGAGATGGCGGATTTGAAGCGGATGATGATGGATTTCCATCGTCAGATGGTGCAACAGATGTCATCCCTAACAGTTCGGATGACTGCAATGGAAGGGGCCTCATCTTCAACGCCGTCGGTTCCCAACCCTCCAGGTTTTCCGTACGGGATGCTCGGATTCGGCGACATCCCGCCAAGAACCACCTCGCCGCCAACCACCGCCCTTGCAGCCTCGGCCACATCCTCCATCCCCATCCACTAGATCAACTTTCCGCCATCACCTTCACCGCTGCCCACCTTCTCCACCACACCCCTCGCACTTCCACGACCGACTGCCATGCGCCGTCGCCGCCCCATATTCCAAGATTCCACAATCTGGAACTGTCCCTCTTCGACGGCAAAGAGGATCCGCTCGGATGGCTCAATCGATGCGAACAATACTTTCGCGGCCAACACACGGTTGAAGAAGATAAGGTCTGGCTAGCCTCTTACCACCTGACGGGTGCAGCACAACAATGGTACCATCTGTTGGAGCGCGAGGAGCCTTCCCTGTCCTGGCCATGTTTCAAGAATATGTGCCACTAGCGGTTTGGTCCTCCCCTCCGACAGAATGCCCTCGGCGAGTTGGCTCGACTATCTTTTCGGACGATGGTGGAAGACTACCAAGATCGCTTCATGGCGCTGCTCTGCCATGTGGCTCCCATAGCACCAGAACAATAGGTGCAACTGTTTACTGCGGGAATCCCTGACCTGATTTGCATCGATGTGGAGCTGCTCAATCCGCCAGACCTCAATACGGCACTCGCAACAGCACGGGCATATGAGCGCCGATCACAGAGCTTGCCATGGGGTCACATGCCAGCAGGACAGAGACAGCCACGGTCCACACCTCGCCCTGCAGCTACGGGAACATCTGTTTCAGAGCAGTTAACTAGCTCAAAACCCCCCAGCAGTCGACATAGAGATTCAAACGCCTGGCACCCACGGAAATGGCCGAGCGACGCAAGCAAGGCCTCTGTTACAATTGTGATGAGCAATATGTCCGGGGGCACCGTTGTCAGTGTCTCTTCTATCTGGAGGTCTTGGATTATGATGAGGACATGCCGTCCGAAGAAGATCCAGCAGCAATAGAGCCTGTGCTCTCACTCCATGCTTTTATGGGAACACATACAGAAGACACAATGCAGACCGTGCTCTCTATACATGGCCATCACCTGACAACATTGCTAGACTCAGGCTCCACACACAATTTCCTCGACCTAGCCTCATTGAAGCGACTGGACATCACCATGGGACCAAGCCTAGGCCGTCAGGTGACCGTCGCTAATGGCGAAAGAGTGGCCTGCAAGGGATTCACAGAGGGCATTCCAGTCGTCATCGGCCACGAGCATTTCGCAATACCCTGCTACGCCATTCCATTGGACAGTTTTGATGTCATCCTAGGGGTTAATTTCCTCCGTACGTTGGGTCCAATCTTATGGGACTTTGACGACCTCTGTATGACATTCTGGCGTGGGGGTCGGTGGGTCTTTTGGAAGGGACTTGGGTCACCACGCAATGACATCCATGAACTAGCCACTCATTCACTACAGATGGCAGACCCTCAAATGATGGAGCAACTATTGCAGTCATTTGAATCAGTGTTTCAAGAACCACAAGGACTTCCCCCAGCCCGCCACTGTGATCACAGGATTCACCTAAAAACGGGGACACAGTCAGTGGCTGTTAGACCGTACAGGTATCCACAACTGCAGAAAGATGAATTGGAACGATAGTGCAGAACTATGCTCACACAAGGGATTATTCGACCTAGGACATCTGCATTTTCTGCTCCTGTCCTTTTGGTAAGAAAAGCAGATAATTCTTGGCGCTTTTGTATAGATTATAGAGCTTTGAATGACTGCACAATAAAAGATAAATACCCAATACCCGTGGTTGATGAACTCCTAGATGAACTCCATGGGGCACACTACTTCACCAAATTGGACCTCCACTCGGGGTATCATCAAGTACGGGTACATCACGAGGATGTGGAGAAAACAACTTTTTGTACTCATCATGGTCACTTCGAATTTCTGGTTATGCCATTTGGACTGTCCAATGCTCCCTCAACATTTCAAAGCTTGATGAATGAAGTCCTAGGGCCATTCCTGCGGCGGTTTGTGCTTGGTTTTTTTGATGATATACTGATTTTTAGTACTACTTGGACCGAGCATTTACGCCATGTTGCAACAGTCTTGGACACCCTCCGGAGCAATAGCCTATTTGTCAAACGATCCAAATGCATATTTGGGGCTAGCTCCATTGCATATTTGGGACATGTAATATCAGCACAAGGAGTGGCCATGGATCCAGATAAGGTAGAAGCAGTCATTACCTAGCCACAACCACTCTTCGTTCGAGGGTTGCGTGGATTTCTGGGTCTCACAGGGTACTATAGGAAATTTATACATAACTTCGGAGTCATAGCAGCACCCCTTACACAGCTTTTGCGCAAAGAAGGCTTCAAATGGACTGAAGCAGCCGAGTCCGCCTTTGCAGCCCTCAAAACAGCATTAACAGAAGCACCTGTACTCCAGCTACCATCATTCACTAAAGACTTCATGGTTGATTGTGATGCATCCGGCACAGGCTTTGGGGCAGTCCTTCATCAGGGAATAGGAGCCATTGCATTCTTCAGTCGTCCTTTTGCAGCAAGACACCACAAATTAGCAGCATATGAAAGAGAGCTTATTGGTCTCGTACAAGCAGTACGACACTGGCGGCCATATTTGTGGGGACGCCGCTTCATCATACGGACAGACCACTATAGTCTCAAGTTCCTCCTCGACCAGCGACTCTCCACAATCCCGCAGCACCAGTGGATTAGAAAAATCCTTGGGTTTGATTTCTCTGTCCAGTACCAGCCAGGTCGCCTCAACACAGTAGCAGATGCACTCTCCCGTCGCAATACGAACACCCTTTTCTCTGCAGCTCTATCGGGGCCAACTTTTACCCTTTATGATGACCTCCGAAGGGACACTGCTAGGGACCCAGACTGCCAGACCATGTGCACCCAGATTCGAGAGGGGACCTTACCTCCCCCATGGCGCGTGCAGGACGATCTCATTCTCCATGGACGACGCATTTACGTGCCAATATCATCAGATTGTTTGACGGCGCTGCTGCAAACAGTCCATAATGCAGGCCATGAAGGGATTTAGAAAACACTTACTAGATTAAGGGCTGATTTCTATATCCCATGGGACAAAGCTCGAGTTCGAGACTTTGTTGTCTTGTACAACATGTCAACGCAACAAAACAGAGCATCTGCACCCAGCAGGCCTCTTACAGCCATTGGACATTCCCTCGCAGGTGTGGGCAGATATCTCAATGGACTTTGTTGAAGGATTGCCACGAGTTCATGGAAAATCTGTGATCCCCTGACAGTAGTGGATCGATTCTCCAAATACGCCCATTTCATTGCACTCAGTCACCCCTACACCGCAGCTTCTATTGCCAAGATCTTCTTTGCGGAAATTGTTCGTCTTCATGGCATTCCCTCATCTATTGTGAGTGATCGGGACCCGGTCTTCACTAGCCATCTATGGAAGGACTTATTCAAGCTGACTGGCAGCAAACTCCGGTTAAGCACTGCGTTCCACCCCCAAACAGATGGTCAATCGGAAGTCGTCAATCGCACAATTGCTATGTACTTGCGATGCATCACAGGAGATCGACCTCGTTCCTGGCTGGACTGGCTTCCATGGGCGGAATATTGCTATAATACATCCTTCCACTCAGCGTTGTAGACTACACCATTCAAATTGGTATACGGACGTGAGCCTCCGGCACTGGTACCATACCAACAAGGCACGGCGCAATCCCAAACTGTTGAAGACCTGCTACAAGACCGAACAATTTCCTGGCAGAGGTGCGGGACCGTCTTCAAGCACAGCAGCATGCCAAGCGTTGGTATGACAACCATCACCGAGAAGTGACTTTTGAGGTAGGAGACTGGGTCTGGCTTCGACTCCTACATAGGCCAATGCGCTCCCTGGTTGACAAAGCACACAACAAGCTGGCACCAAAGTATGCAGGTCCTTTCCAAGTTCTAGAACGAGTCGGGTTAGTAGCCTATAGACTTCAGCTCCCAGCCGACGCTCGTTTACATGATGTTTTTCATGTGGGACTCTTAAAGGCATTTCACGGCACTCCGCTAACAGAGATTCCACAATTGCCCCCAATAGCACAGGGTCGCTTATTGCCAGTACCAGACAAGGTCCTACAGGCCAGTCTTCGGCAAGGCATTTGGCATGTTCTCGTCCAGTGGGGAGGCATGACTACCGAGCAGGCTACATGGGAACCACTGCAGAAGTTCAAGGACGAGTACCCAGATCATCAGCTCGAGGACGAGCTGTTCTTGAAGGCGGGGAGAGATGTTATGGTCGGGCAGACATACAAGAGAAGGGATAAGGATGGCGAGTCCCAGCCCGCCTGAAGGGATAAGTCTGCTATAGGGGAGTTTGTTAAGATAGGGATTCAAGCTGTTTAGATCAGCCTATTTGTTAGGAGATTTTAGTTGGTTCAAGCTGTTTAGATCAGCCTATTTGTTAGGAGATTTCAGTTGGCTATAGGCCTATATAAGTAGGACTTTTGTAATCTGCCAGATAGGCAAGAACTAATAAAGATATTGCTCCCTGCCCTTTGTTCACCTATCGGCCTCTCCTCTCGGGCAGCCACAGCGCCTGGACCATCTTCTAGGCGACAAGCCACCACGCCCCGCCCTCTAGTTTACCACCAATACAACCTGCGCAGTATCGGCCGTACCACTAGGAATAAGGTGTCCTAGGTTAAAAGGGGCTAGAATGCCATGCCAGAACTGACGTGCAAAAACACATGTAGTTAGGAGATGTTGAACTGTCTCCTGCTCTTGATCACAAAGGGGACAAACAACCGGGTGGGGCATACCACGGTTTCGTAATCTGTCAGCTATCCAACACCTATTTCTTATGGCCAGCCGTAGGAAGGTTTTGCATTTGGAGGGGGGGGCAAGATTTCCATAACCGCTTCCATGGCTCAAAGGCGATGGAACCATAAAATAAAACATTGTAACAAGATTTAGAAATGAACTGCCCAGAGGTGCACATTGTAATTTTGTAGATGCAAATTTTGTTATAAATCAATTAGCATGTGTGCTTTGATAGTTTAATATACTCTGCAAATAAATGGTGGTGGTTGATTGCAGATTTACGAACTTTTTGGTCTGATAGGATGGTCACACCTCTAATCTTTTTGCTAGTAACGGTGGAGCTGCAAACTTTTACTCGCCTAGGCACAATTGAAGTGTGTTATCAACCGTTTAGCTGATTGGCTTTACTAGTATCTTCATATTTATTTTAAATGCTTTTATTTATACATCAGGTGACGATTATAATACGCTATACATGTATAAGCTAATTTGCTTAGAAATCTTTGCTAGTCTTTGCCATACCTTAAATCTTTTCTGTCCTCCGCCACTGATGGCCGAGGTGGCCAAGAGGCTGGAGAGGACGTTGTGGTCGGGGTGGCCAAGACGACGGTGCCAAGTGGAGGCAGAGGCAACAGAGGCGAGGGCGTAGGGTGTGGCAACATGGGTGGAGGAAGGTGGGGCAGGGAAGCGAATGGGATATAGGCAGTCGGAGATGTCGCATCGAGCGACCACAACACGAGTGGTAAGATCCCATATGGTGAGTTCCTAGGGATCGAACTCCATAGAACAATGGTTGTCAGTGGTGAAGCGACGGACAGAGAGAAGATTCTGGATGATGTTGGGGGCAACAAGAATGTTGTTGAGGTACAAAGGACCAGGAAAGACCGTGTCACCTATTGAGGTGACAAGCAGAGTCGATCCATTACCGACAATGATGGAAGAAGGGAAGGTGGAGCTAGGGGAATGGGGTAAAGAAACAACACTCGGGTCAGGAGTGATGTGATACGAGACGCCGGAGTTAGCAAGTCAGTCGATTTTAGTAGGAGTGGGTGGCAATGACATGGGGAACAAGGAGAGAGAGCCATCGGAGGGGTGCTGGGGCCTCCAGTGGCAAGCATGCTGACATCGCTCATGGGTGGTGGAGACGATAGGACCTTGAGCATCATGGGGAATAATCTCAGAACCGCGGAACAGAAACGGTCCAGTAGCGTGGCGGCCCTCTTGAAGGTGGATGGAGTTCGGAGAGTCGTAGAGCGCGACACAGTAACGGAGAACAGGGTTCATGACTTGATTAAAGGCCATGAATGTGCCTCGGGGAAGCTGACCGTCGTGAAGGGAGACACACACATGATAGGGAGGCACATGGAGCATGACATAGCAAAGGACGAGCGTCAAGGAAGCAGGCGCGAGGGTGTCGGGCGCACTGGCGGCCAGGGCCCCCGAGCAACCGAGCGCGCCAGGAGGGTGAAGAGCCGGGGCACTGGACGCAGAGAAGAGGCGGCATGTGGCTGTGCGGGCGTCCACGCCAGACGCAAAGAGTTGGCAGCGACAGATGTCTGCGCGCGTAGTGGATTCTGAGGCCCAGTCCACACCGGGGCCGTGCTGGTTGTAGAGGAAGTAGATGTCCGCTGGAGGGCTAGGGGCCATGTGCAAGGTAGAAGCCAGGGCGGATGCAGTGGCTGCGCCTGCGCTGGGTGAGGCAGGGGTGTCAAGGTCGAGTGCGTTTGCGACGCCAGCGCTGTGCAGGGCAGCACCCATGCTAGGGAGTGGAGGGGCGGTGCTGGTGATGCCGGGCGCGAAGGGGAGAGCCTGCAGGGGAGGTGAAGGGCCGCGGGAGGAAGGCAGGTAGAGGCCCCGATTGACGGAGGACGAAGGGTCTGCCCCTTGGAGGGTGCTTGACCGTCGGGAGGAGCGTTGTAGAGGGCCGGGGGCCGGAGCGGGGGTTTTAGTCACCAAGGTGAGCTCCTCGAGAAGAAGCTCGTTCTGCACGGCTTGGAAAGTGGGAAAGGGCACTGTCCTCTTGATGAGAGCCTTCAGGTGGCCGTAGCGGGGGCTGAGGCCACACAGAAGGTTCAACACCAAGGTACGATCTGCGACTGGCTCGCTGAGGCCACAGAGGGAGTCCGCCATGCCCTTTATCTGGTGGCAGTACTCCCCCACAGAGTGGTCCCCCTGAGAGGACGGGTGGAACTGGGCGTCGAGGTGGAGGGCCCGAGCGTCCTGATTCTCGAGGAACTGTTCCTCAAGGGCGAGCCATGCCTGTCGGCCCGTGTCCGTCTGGTCGCGAATGCTATCCTGCAGCTCGACGGTGATGGTGTCGTGGAGCCACGAGAGCACCACCACATTGTCCATCAGGCACCAGGAAGGAGACAACGGGGCGACGATGTTGTCGAGGACGTGGTCAGCGAGAGCATACCGTCGAAGCGTGAGGAGGACCTGCCCCCGCCAACGAGGGTAGTGAGAGGATGTCGAGTCCAACATGAGGGACACGAGGGAACGGATGTTGTGCAGTCCGGCGGCCTGTGCGTGGAGGGCGGCGATGTGGTCAGCGTTGAGACTAGGCGCGAGGGGGTCCTCGAGAGGGAGCGTAGGAGCCTCATGGACGACCGGAAGAT
Organism: Zea luxurians; assembly: GCA_029449295.1. Lineage (NCBI taxonomy): Eukaryota > Viridiplantae > Streptophyta > Magnoliopsida > Poales > Poaceae > Zea > Zea luxurians. Next base: position 859,802 of record JAOPSE010000203.1, on the reverse strand, counting down.
GGCCGAGTATGAGAAGCTGCACGGTGGCCATCTGGGCGGTCAGAGTGGTGCCCATGACACGCTCTTGCTCCAGGGCGAGTGTCGCGGTGCGCTCGCGGTCTCGGGAGGCAACTACGACAGCCTGGATCGTGGCGATAGCCGTATCCAGTGCCGAGGAAACGGTGGAGGAGCGGATGGGGAAGCGACAACATCGGTCCATGTAGGGGCAGCAAGGGCAGGGAAGCTCGGAGGGGAACCTCGACGCTGTTGAGTAGCGGCGGTCGCGTCGGGGAGGGGCCCGAGACCGACGATGTAGGGGGCTCCCCCAACAGCGAGGTCATTGCGCAGTGAGCCGGCGAGGGACGGGACTACGCCCAGGGCCGCGCCGAGGGCGGCGTACGCGGCAGCGGCGACGCTGGTGGACAGGGGCACCGCACCGCGATGTGGGCGGTGTCACCCGTGGCCAGGGGCGCGACTAGGGCCGTGGCGGCGGAGCCGTCGCGGTGCTGGGCTAGGCCGGCGGTGGCCGCACTAGGCTGGGGTCCCGCGCCGGTGGCTAGCTTGAGGAAGAGGAGGAGGGCCGTGCTAGGCCGGGGGCCCGCGCTGGCGGCCAACGCGAGGGAGAGGGGGAGGGAGGTAGCACCGGAGGGAGTGAGCTCATGGCGAGCTGACGGCTGCAGGGGGGCGACGGCTGGGGAGGGGAGGTTGGCGGCTAGGGAGGGGGTGGGTGGGGAGAGAGAAACTAACCTAGCTCTATACCATGTGGGAAACCCTGTACCCTAACTGGGTTGGGAGTGCATATATATATATATATATATATATATATATATATATATATATATATATATATATATATATATATATACTGAGTAATTGGGCCAAGCCCATTACACTGAGGGTATGCAAGTAATTGCACAAGGACTAGCCCCGAAACCCTAACATTACTCTAACAGTGGCTAGATCAAAAACCTAGATCTTTGATGTCATGTTACGAATAGAGACTCAACTGGATGATGCTATTGATGCCCAATAAGGAGTATATATAGAGTACACGAGGGGCACAAGAGGAAAACCTTAGACAAGGAGATAATACTAATACCCTTGACTATTATACCAACACACAGATGGATTGTGCGAGCAGTGGCGCCCCTACTGTTTGGGGTTTGGTACATGTGGCAGCAGCGCGACATTGAGCAGGAGGGTAAGGAGAGGTGAGCAAATGGGGCGCAGGTGCTCATGGTCATGGTGGTCCTCAATTTAGTAGATTTTTGTTCCCCTTTTTCTTGGGGGGGGGGGGGGGGGGGCTGAAGGTGACAAGTCAAGCGGCAGCTGCGTGTGAAAAGAGAGAGAAAGAGGGTTCATAAAAAGGACAAAACAACCATTGCGATGTGCCAGGAAAATGACCACAATTTGATAATGGTACAAGGAAAATTTTAACATTTGCAGTGGGAACTAGCGAATACCACGTTGTTTGATATTCATAGCAAAATTTGCGTTAAATCTTTTTATTTCTTCCTATCAGGACATTCTTTTATGAAACATTTAACTTTCATATTTCAGCAAAATAAGGATGAAAATTGCAAGGATTTTGTTGAGATAGAAGGTGCCAAACATGAGGAAACTGCACAGGAAAAGAGCCAGAACAGTTTGATGAGCAGTTTTGCTGAGAAAGCCATGTCTGTGGCAGGACCTGTAGTTCCCACAAAGGGTGATGGTGAGGTTGATCATGAAAGGTCTGTTAATGTTTCTATTGTTGTGTTCCTTTGTCTTTACTCCTTTCTTTTTTTTTCCTTTTTCGTGTGAAATGTTTATCATGTTTTGACTTTCTGCAAGCAGGCTTGTTGCAGTTCTAGCTGAACTTGGACAAAAGGGTGGGTTTTTGAGGTTCATTGGAAAAATTGCTCTACTCTGGGGCGGAATTCGTGGTGCTATGAGCTTAACTGATAGGCTTATCTCATTCTTACGTATCAGTGAGCGACCCTTATTTCAGAGGTTAGTCTTATGTTCTTGTGCACAAGAGAACATCAATTGAATGGAAAACAAGAACTTAATTGGTGTGTCCTCATTAGATGGTTTATCATATATTTTGATGTGCTGTTTTTATTTTTTATACTTTGCGTTCTATTTTCAGTTTTTAGATGTTTATGTGTGAAGGTGATGCCACATAATCAGTGCCTTTTGGGTGTTCCCCTTGAGTCTGACTGGGATGACTGGTGTTTTGAATCCTATACCTCTTTTTAATGGATCGAGAAATTCAATCCTTCATCTCTTTCCAATAGATGCTGTTACATTTCATTGGAATTATTGTATTTATTTTTCTACTTTATTTTTATTTTGTCCCTTTAGTTCCTTGAAAAAAATAGTATTTTTACCAAAACCATATTGACTCTTTTATTCTTCAGTTTCATTTTTCCTGTCCAACAGGGGCATACAACTAGAGATGACCAACTACAGACTGTGCTGTTCCACTTTAATAGCCAGCAACTTAACCAAGCCAAAATTATAAGAGGCAATTGTGATTATACCCTTCTCCGACCTTGCAATTGTGATTTTACCCCTATGTTTTCAACTTTGTGATTTTACCCCTCTGTTTTGAAAACGAAGACGCCGTTTGCCCCTCTCCCTTAACACCGGTAGTGAAAACCAGAATTGGTGATTAAAAAATAAAAAAACGATGGGTAAAATCACAATTGCAAAGGTCGGAGAAGGGTATAATCATAATTGCCCCAAATTATAAAGATTTGATAGTCATCTCAAAACGCCAGATGTTGTGGCCCTACTCTTCTATTTCAGGCACTAGCTTGAATTTTGATTTGATTTTTCTATTTCCATTTCTTTTTTTTCCGTAGTAGTTCCACCTCCAAGATGTTGTCATTCTTTTGTTCTTCATTTTTAACCTTTCTTTTTGGGTCATTGCACAGCAGGCACATTTTTTGTACCTTCGTAGTTTCTTTTCTAAGAAAGTGGCTTCATGACCATTAATTTCACTTTTGTGCATAAACAGTTAGGGCCTTACCTCTTTTTAAGCTACATGGATCATTTGAGTTGGTATCACTCAGCGGTTTATTATTGAGTGGTACTGTAGTAGTAGTAGTTACTTGAGCCAGTTTTGGTGGATTTAGATCTCTCCTTGTAAGTATCGTGTGTACAAGGTTTGCCCTTCCATGGATCAGTCAGTTGAAATTTCACCATCGTAGACATGTTATTACCTTGTGTTGTTTACTTTCTTTTCTTAGTCTGTCTTTAAACTGTTCTTTCTTTGCGTTATAGGATTATGGGATTTTCTTTAATGGTTCTCATCCTATGGTCCCCTGTTGTGATTCCTCTACTGCCAACACTTGTTCAAAGTTGGACAATAAGTGCTTCAACTGGGATTATCGGATATGCTTGCATTGTTGGATTGTACATTTCTATAATGATACTTGTCATGCTGTGGGGCAAAAGGATACGTGGCTATGAGGATCCAGTTGAGCAATATGGGATGAATATTTGGTCGGCGTCTAGGGTATAAACTTACAATCTCATAGCCACCATACTTGGTATTTCTCAGAGAACTGGAGTGTGCTGGTTTATGTATATAGTGTATAAAATTTGATGTTTTATTGCAGCTGCGAGAGTTTTTTCAAGGTTTGGTTGGAGGCGTAACGGTCGTAGGGTTGGTGCACTCGATAAGCATTCTACTCGGTTTTGCAGCTTTTCGGACAGGGTTCTCTTCATCTTTAGCTAGACCCCTTGATCTTCTCAAGTCTTCTAGTAATGTGTTTCTGCTAGCTCTTCGAGGGCTTGCCACAGCAACTAGCATTGCTGTTGTGGAAGAAATGGTTTTCAGATCATGGCTTCCAGAGGAAATTGCAGTCGATCTTGGTTACTACAATGCCATTCTGATATCTGGACTTGTGTTTTCTCTAATTCATCGGTATGTCAATTCTGTCCCACCACCACTTGTTTGGCTGCACTTCGACCCAATACATGTGGATTGGGGTGGATTAGAGTTGAGCCAAGCAAGGCTTTATTAATATGTACATGTTTCATGCAACTGCTGGTAAATGGCAAGTCAACCATCACTAGACTTGGGAGATATAATTATTGCAGTGTTGAGTCTGAGTCTGATTTGGGATTTGGGAGGGGTTACAGTCTATCATTGAGACTGCAGGTGATGGGTGAGGAGGGATAAAAATAGGGGGATGGTGAATGCAATGAACTTTATTTTATCTGTGCATACCTTATGGTACTATAAAACCAATCATGATATATCAAATCATTGAACTAACTAGTTGCGCAAAAGCTTCACAAGATATGAAGTATTCAGTTTGTGATGCGTATGTATGATTTTATCCATGTTTTTTTGTATTAAAGCATGTTTTAATGTGGCAAAACATTTGCAAATTGGTAACAATGTAACATACAATTGGATGGCAGGTCACTACCCTCAGTACCAGGTTTCTTGCTACTTTCTCTGGTACTTTTTGGGCTTAGGCAGAGGACACAAGGAAAGCTTGCTGCACCCATTGGCCTACGTTCTGGAATCATGACTGCCAGTTATTTAATACAAAGCAGTGGTGTTTTAACATCCAAACCTGAAACTCCGTTTTGGATGATTAGCACTTACCATCTGCATCCTTTTGATGGTGTTATCGGCTTAAGTATCTGCTCCTTGCTTGCTATCTTTTTCTTCCCTCAAAAGCCTGTTGAGAAGGATACATCTGTGTGATGAGGCTCAGAAGAGTAAAACATAATGCTGGAGTGAGCTTCCAACAAGGACTAATCACCATGCGCATGCTGCGAGCAATGAAGGGGTCTTCCTACCATACATGTTAAAATGCAATGCACTGCAACTTGCTGGCAGCAAAGAGTATGTGCTCGGTTAGCTTCTTGCTCATCTGACTGAGGGTCCTGCTGATTGGAATGGCTTTGGATCTATAACTAGAGTATCCAGGTCATTTGTACTTACGCAAGTGTGTATACTACTCTATGCTAGATTATCGAAATGGGGGATGGTTTCTTCCCTACGTTGTAAGGTCTGTTCTACAGACACGGTTGAAGTTTCATTTTTACCATCCTACAAATTTCTAACTCCTTTCACTATTACTACGAATGCAGGCGGCGGAGGAACAGATGATATGCCTAGGAAGAGGAACTAGTAGATGATAAGAGTTTGCACCTGATATTAGGATTCCTTTGAAATGCAGGAATTCTAGAGGAATATACAGGAATTTCACAGGAATCAGTCCATTTTCGCAGAAAAAATGCAGGAAACTGAAAAAAAATCCCCGCAGTCCAAAGGGGGCCTCATCTAGGATTTCTTCATACCGAATTACGGATTGACCTGGACCACATACCGTGCTTTTGTTCATGTCTTTGAACCCAGGCACACCCAAATTTCGAGGTAGCAAATTTTGCCCACATACACTGTATATAAAGTAGTTACAGTACAAGAACAATGCTAACTGATCAGGTGATGTCTCGTCCTTCCCCCGGTTCTATTATTGTTACTGTATAGCTGTAATGTTAGTCCAAGTGTACAGCTGAATCTACTAAGGTTTACAAGGAAAATCGCCAAGCAGTAAACCTTCAATGCTTATGGCTAGGTTTTCATTCTGAAAGTCATGTCTTCCGCGTCAGCATAATCCTGTATTCCTGTATAATCTCTGTTCGGACTTAGTAGTGCTCATCTGAGTTCTGATTCGGCCGGGCAACTGTAAATTCTGTAGTGTTCGAGAAAAAAAACTGTAAATTCTGTAATATTGCCAAGAAATATGAATTTACATGAACTTTACAGGTTTTTGCTTTAATTTTTATCTGCAATTATACAAAATAATAATTGTTTATTTTTTATTTGAGAGCTGCTCTACAAAGGTTTCAGTGACATCGATTTATTCGCAAGCCGGCAGTTGCGTCAATGCGTGGGCATGCAGCCAGCAGCCGCACGGCCAGTTGGACGGGCCAAAACTCTCTGGCCCACAGCTAGGGCGTGGTGGGACGGACGGCCACAAACTCCAGCCTCGTCCACGGTAGAAAGTCAGAAACCAAGAAACGCCCGGCCACGCCGCAGGCCTCGTGGCCAAATCGTCAGCTCGTGTTCGATTGTTTGTTTCAGTTGCCCGCCTCAGTTCACTGGCTCACCGTGCTTCACCTGCTACCTTCCATGGCGGCGGCTCACCTCTTCTGCTCCGCACCGGCCGCCTATCGCGCCGCGAACCTACGCCCCCTTGCTATCCGTGGCCGCGTCCACCGGGTCACACCATCGAGAAGGTTCTTCCCCTGCCGCGCGTCGCTCAGCCCCGATGGATCGCTGGCCATGCTCGGGGCTCCCAGTCCCAGGACAGCGCCACCGATGAGGAAGCCGTACATGCGGGAGCACTCTTGCCTCATCTTCCCGCCCCCGCGCGGTCGACGCCCGCTGGCGGTCATCAAGTTCCTCGGCGGCGCCTTCATCGGCGCCGTCCCCGAGGTCACCTACGGGTAACTTTGTTCCATTCCGTTACGGCGGTCGGCCACACTGGGTTTCATTCGGTTCCGTTGGACCCGCACTGGTGACTGGTGCGCTTGGCTCATCGCGCGCTTGGTTGCTCACTTGCTCGCAGCTACCTGCTGGAGCTCCTGGCGCTGGAGGGCTTTGTGGTCGTGTGCGTACCATACAACGTCACCTTCGACCACGAGGCCGCCGCGCGGGAGGTATTCCAGAGGTTCCATGCCTGCTACGACGCGCTGCTCGCGTCGGGGCTCCCGGAGGCCGGCCTCAGCGCCCTGGACATCGCGGAGCTCCCGCTCTACTCTGTTGGCCACAGGTGATTTCATCGAGGGCTGTCGCACGCTACTTGTTCGATGATTTGACTCGGAGGAAGCCTCGAGCTCTGGTTTGTTGATGTGTTCATTTAATTGTTCTGTTGTCATGGTTTGCAGCAACGGGGCACTGCTTCAGCTGCTAGTGGGAAGCTACTTCTCAGAAAGGATACCAGAGGTCCGCTGATGTTTTGTTGATGAAAAATCTGTCTGCAAAGTTTCAGTTTGTTTTAATGTTTCAGTATAATGAATCAAAAAAGAAGCTTTATATTATTTAAAATTTCATATAATCTCATATAATAATTCTGATCGCCAAGTGCTTTTGATCTTATTTCTATGTTGGGTCTCCTCGTTTTAGGCTAATGCCATTGTCTCATTCAACAATAGGCCGGCATCGGAGGCTGTGCCTTACTTTGAACAGGTATTTAGTCTGGGCTTCATTACCTTATGCTTAATGGGTGTGCTTTTTTCTGTTTCACATTAATGTTTCCCTGCATAAGAGTAGCAAGTTGCAGATGCTGATTAGCAAGCGTAGAAATGAGTACACTTATATATGGAACAGGAGAGGAATTGATACTGAACTTCTAATTAACTTTTGACTAGACCAAAACTCGACCTAAAATTAGTTTGTTGGGATACAAGTTGTGGTTCAACTCTTCTTGCTAGTTAGTACTGTAGGCTAACTGAGTGCCAGTGTCACACCCGAGTTTCGGAGCACCAAGACCCGGGCGCGAACATAATCACCAGGTGTGCTGTGACCAAGTCTCACACATATGATGAATCATGGCACAGGATCGAATGTCACAACTTTACTATATAATAGGAGTTCTATACAAAACAAATAATTACATTATAAGAAGACAACGGTCCAGCAACCCAAAGTTGACTGGGAGACGACGGCCTAGATCTCTCACGAACACATCGCAGCATCCTCCAAGCGCCTCATCCTGTGGTACCTGTTTTTGACCTGTGGGGGGTGTGAGACAGCAAGAGTGAGCTCACATACGTTCATCGCTCAACAAGTTGTGGGGAATGATGTGCATGAACTCGCCAAAGGTGGGAGCTCACGTGAAGTGTAAGGCTTACCAAAGAGGATGGTTGAAGCTGAGCATTGCTTTTAAAGTTGGTCAAAATTTTATTAGCAATTACTAAGTATAAGTAAATACCAACCCAATTAAATAGTAGAACAAAAGTAACAACATCACCTGTGATGCAATGCATATGACAAATTGAATTTAGTTCCATAAATTAATCATGTGAGTGTCCGAGCTGCTCTTGACCATGAGCACGGCTAGTATACCAGTTTTACACTCTGCAGAGGTTGCGCATCTTTACCCACAAGTCATGTTACCCATCTGCCAAGAGACGGCCAATCCCATACACCTCTACCGAGGAGGCGAGGCAGAGTAACACTACGAGGCCTTTACAAAGTTCCACTAGCTTCAGAAAACCCGCTACAGTTTATAGGAAGCTCCAGTGCAGGAATCCCTCGCCTGACCGCCATCGCAGCAAAATCAACCCGAGGACCTCCCTACACTGACCACTCCCCTACTGCCCTTGCCCCTTTCGGGTAAGGTAGTCTTCCACTAGCTTTCCTAGTTAGTTGGCCAAGGGCGTCCCATTAAACCCTTGTGGTAGCACTGTTTTCCCGGGTGGTTCTCCATGTTCCAATTAACATAATGATCTTATCATGAACAGTAAATAACAACTGATAATAAAAGTATAATCATGAATAAAATGTATCTCCATACCCATAACCACATAAAGCAATAGCAGGTACTACCCAAAAAGCGTAGTGGTAATCAAGGTATAAAGATAGTCAAACTGGAGTAACCTATTGGGTCCCATCAAAATTAACCTATGCAGATCATTATGATTAATCAGAACATGACTGGGTAAAAAGAAGTGATCAAGGGCACAACTTGCCTGGGACTTGAGATTCCAGGTACCAACTTGCTCTTTGGATGACACGTGTCCTCACTGCTAAACGTAGTAATACAGACAAACATGTATAGGCAAAATTAACATTACACCAAACATAAGAATAAACTGCATAATATTATTATATGTGTCGCTACGAGATCGTGGGAACAAGAATCACTAAATTCGGAGTTACAGTTATTTAGTTATGAAATTCTGAAGTTATTAAGCACTTAAAATAGATTAATTCAAATGAACAAATTTTAATTCAAGTTTCATGGCTAATCAGTGATACTAGTTGATAGACAATATTAAAACAAAATTATTGCAACTGGAATGACTCAATTTGGAGTTAAAATAAACTAAATATAAATTAAAAAATTTTATGGATTTATTTTTATACTAAAAACCTATTTTCTTTATTAATTCTGAATTTCTTAAGGGTTTAGGACTGGGCACAATATTTCTTAAGAGATCAGGGGTTAATTCGCAATTTTTTTCCCAAGACTCAGTAATAACCGTGCAGGATGGCGGGCTGGTTTCCCAATAATCCAGGGGCTTAAATGCTAAAGTGTCGAGTGAAGGGGTATGTTTGAAGGTCGGTCGTCCGATCAAAAGCTGAGGGTCCCGATTAGATGTGGCGTAATATGCGAACCGGTACGCAACCAAGATCCTCAGATCAGATTCTAATGGTGCAGATTTTAAATACCAGAGATCCCCCAGAGCCGCACGATGGGAGATTAACGTCCCAGATCGTGTCCAGTCGAAGCGGTATTCCCCAACTAATCCCAGTCGCCCAAACACCGATCAACGGTCCAGGCGACATCTTCCTCCTCCAGCCACCGAACCCAACGGTGCCGCACGGCCCGCAGCGAAGCTTCTGTCGCCGGCGCGATTACAGGTACTCCGGTGCACCGATTTCTACCCTAGCAGTCTCCACACGATGCGGGCACAAAAGCTAAGGGATGGGTCATATGCTTACCATGAATGAGGGCGCAGAGATGACCGCCCACGACTCGGTTCGGTCCGAAGTGGATATTAGACGCCGACGAGCAATTCACGGCTTCACTGCTCCCTGCTTCACCCTGCAACAGCGCTCTGCCCAGCTCGCGACAGAAGACGGATCCCCCTCCCATCTCTCACTACAGCAATGGCGACAATATTTCTCTCGGTGACTTAGTCCCCTTGATGTGGCACTTTGAAGCATTGATAGATGAACGATAATCATGGTGAGATTGGCTATATATGACGAGAGGAGATTGGATTGGCGTCAGCAAGGATATAGGATTTTGTTGAAGATCGCGTCAGTTACGCGGAATCCTAACAGACTCAGGTTCGAGAAACTGCTAGCGAGGAATAAGACTCATCATGAATGAAAATTATTATTTTATTATTTTATCTCAATAATTTTTTTTTGCTTAGCACCTGCTCCAATTACGTAATTCGCACACATAAATATAGCTACCAATTTGTATATGAAGTCAAATCTAAAGTTAATTCAAAAAGGAGTATTTATTTTCTTTAAGTAGAAAAAAATCTAACGTATACTCTCTATGAAGGGATACTTTACCTCAATTCTTTTAAATGGGTATTTTACATAATTTATGAGAGAAATAATCTACTCGCTTACAAATTTATTATTCTGAATTTTAAATTTCTAAACTTTAGATCTATATTTTAAACTATTAATATCACCATTTTTTTATTCTGCAAAGAAAATATTCTAAAGGTAATGAAATCCTCATTAATGGCATTTAATTTTTTTAATCTCCTTGGGAATCTTTTCTAAATCCAAAATAGGGCTTTGGGGTGTTATAAATTCTACCCCCCTTAACAGAAATCTCGTCCTCGAGATTTGTAAGAAAAGGGATATAGGAAGAGTGGTTTGCAATTTAGCTTTCAGTTTCTAATTATTTCAAAAATCAAAAGCCTCTCTTTTTTTCATTAGTGAGTGATTAGGAGAGCATAGTTATCCAGCTACTTATTATGTGGGCTAAGAGGTGGATAAGTTAGGGCAAGAATAACCTAGGGTGAGAAAGTTTATAGTGAGAGAGAACTTTTGTTGGGTAGTAATGCCTCTGATGATCGAGTTAGACTTCTCTTCTTTCTTGACGAGGTTGATATTGTCCTTTTCCGATCTTGGTCTCATTGAGTCGAGGTTAGTGTATATCATCGAAGTTGGGTGAATATGGTTAAGATAGTTATATATGAGATAGACTACATGAGGTAGGTTAAAAGTTGGATTGACGTTAGGTGGGGATAAACATATTATGCAATTCATCGTGACACTATTGGTTGTGTTAGCTCTTATGCTCACGGTTGAGTTGGTCTAATGTACTGAGTTAACACCTAGCTAGTATGGTAAAATCTCTTCTACCAGTATTACTAGTCTGATTAAGTAGACCACATTAGATTGGTTTAGTAGATGGATATGAGTCAAATGAGATTAGTCAAAATCTGGTTTGATTGTTTTGCTTCTGTAGGTCAAGTTGTTGGGTATTGTTGAGCTGATCTGAGTTACCAATTTAGGCTTAGTGAATTAGGAGTATGTCCTTATCTTTTGTACCACCATTAAACAACTCACACTAGATTAGATCATGATAGATTAGATAGAATCTAGATTAGGTTGGTATGGCTAGATTAAACTAGTTAAGATCTGATTATTTTGGATTAGATCATGGTTGTTACACTAAAGTGGGATAAATATGCTTATTTAGGGCAAGTTGAATCCATAAGGACAAGGTTGAATCTTTTGAGGTCAGTTAGATCTATTAGGGTAAGGATAAAATCTTTTCAAGAAGAGATAAATCTACTAAGATAACAGAGTGTCTTTTACGATAAGATGGATCTATGAGTGTAGGATAGAATCTTTTGAGATGAGATGGATATTATTAGGCTAGATACTTTAATGAGGGATAATCTAGTTTATCTAGTTATTTTTATAAGCATTTTTTCCTATATGTATATGCAGATGTAATTGTGGACATTACTCCACAACCCATCACACTCAATCAAAGATCCAAATCAGACAAGTATCATAAGAACAAACATTCAAGCATACAAATAAAAAAATAGTTTTTTATTTTATTCCTAAGAGTAGGTCTCCTAGTCCTAGAGGTCACTTCACGCACAGGATTTCAAAGTGTGAAATCCACATTTGTCTTTAGAAGGAAAAGGTAAGAGTAATCAGAATAAAGCAGCAGTGGATGAGAAAAGATTAAGGAAAGTTTAGATAAAGAACCAGAGTAGCAAAGGTAAGTAGGTAATGGTTTTGTCAATTTCTATCTAGGTTTCGTCCTATAGTCCACATTCCTCTGATACCACTTCTGTCACACCCGGGTTTCGGAGCATCAAGACCCGGGCGCGAACATAATCACCAGGTGTGCTGGGACCAAGTCTCACACATATGATGAATCATGACACAGGATCGAATGTCACAACTTTACTATATAATAGGAGTTCTATACAAAACAAATAATTACATTATAAGGAGACAACGGTCCAGCAACCCAAAGTTGACTGGGAGACGACGGCCTAGATCTCTCACGAACACATCGCAGCATCCTCCAAGCGCCTCATCCTGTGGTACCTGTTCTTGACCTGTGGGGGGGGTGTGAGACAGCAAGAGTGAGCTCACATACGTTCATCGCTCAACAAGTTGTGGGGAATGATGTGCATGAACTCGCCAAAGGTGGGAGCTCACGTGAAGTGTAAGGCTTACCAAAGAGGATGGTTGAAGCTGCGCATTGCTTTTAAAGTTGGTCAAAATTTTATTAGCAATTACTAAGTATAAGTAAATACCAACCCAATTAAATAGTAGAACAAAAGTAACAACATCACCTGTGATGCAATGCATATGACAAATTGAATTTAGTTCCATAAATTAATCATGTGAGTGTCCGAGCTGCTCTTGACCGTGAGCACGGCTAGTATACCAGTTTTACACTCTGCAGAGGTTGCGCATCTTTACTCACAAGTCATGTTACCCATCTGCCAAGAGACGACCAATCCCATACACCTCTACCGAGGAGGCGAGGCAGGGTAACACTACGAGGCTTTTACAAAGTTCCACTAACTTCAGAAAACCCGCTACAGTTTATAGGAAACTCCAGTGCAGGAATCCCTCGCCTGACCGCCATCGCAGCAAAATCAACCCGAGGACCTCCCTACACTGACCACTCCCCTACTGCCCTTGCCCCTTTCGGGTAAGGTAGTCTTCCACTAGCTTTCCTAGTTAGTTGGCCAAGGGCGTCCCATTAAACCCTTGTGGTAGCACTGTTTTCCCGGGTGGTTCTCCATGTTCCAATTAACATAATGATCTTATCATGAACAGTAAATAACAACTGATAATAAAAGTATAATCATGAATAAAATGTATCTCCATACCCATAACCACATAAAGCAATAGCAGGTACTACCCAAAAAGCGTAGTGGTAATCAAGGTATAAAGATAGTCAAACTGGAGTAACCTATTGGGTCCCATCAAAATTAACCTATGCAGATCATTATGATTAATCAGAACATGACTGGGTAAAAAGAAGTGATCAAGGGCACAACTTGCCTGGGACTTGAGATTCCAGGTACCAACTTGCTCTTTGGATGACACGTGTCCTCACTGCTAAACATAGTAATACAGACAAACATGTATAGGCAAAATTAACATTACACCAAACATAAGAATAAACTGCATAATATTATTATATGCGTCGCTACGAGATCGTGGGAACAAGAATCACTAAATTCGGAGTTACAGTTATTTAGTTATGAAATTCTGAAGTTATTAAGCACTTAAAATAGATTAATTCAAATGAACAAATTTTAATTCAAGTTTCATGGCTAATCAGTGATACTAGTTGATAGACAATATTAAAACAAAATTATTGCAACTGGAATGACTCAATTTGGAGTTAAAATAAACTAAATATAAATTAAAAAATTTTATGGATTTATTTTTATACTAAAAACCTATTTTCTTTATTAATTCTGAATTTCTTAAGGGTTTAGGACTGGGCACAATATTTCTTAAGAGATCAGGGGTTAATTCGCAATTTTTTTCCCAAGACTCAGTAATAACCGTGCAGGATGGCGGGCTGGTTTCTCGATAATCCAGGGGCTTAAATGCTAAAGTGTCGAGTGAAGGGGTATGTTTGAAGGTCGGTCGTCCGATCAAAAGCTGAGGGTCCCGATTAGATGTGGCGTAATATGCGAACCGGTACGCAACCAAGATCCTCGGATCAGATTCTAACGGTGCAGATTTTAAATACCAGAGATCCCCCAGAGCCGCACGATGGGAGATTAACGTCCCAGATCGTGTCCAGTCGAAGCGGTATTCCCCAACTAATCCCAGTCGCCCAAACACCGATCAACGGTCCAGGCGACATCTTCCTCCTCCAGCCACCGAACCCAACGGTGCCGCACGGCCTGCAGCGAAGCTTCTGTCGCCGACGCGATTACAGGTACTCCGGTGCACCGATTTCTACCCTAGCAGTCTCCACACGATGCGGGCACAAAAGCTAAGGGATGGGTCATATGCTTACCATGAATGAGGGCGCAGAGATGACCGCCCACGACTCGGTTCGGTCCGAAGTGGATATCAGACGCCGGCGAGCAATTCACGACTTCACTGCTCCCTGCTTCACCCTGCGACAGCGCTCTGCCCAGCTCGCGACAGAAGACGGATCCCCCTCCCATCTCTCACTACAGCAATGGCGACAATATTTCTCTCGGTGACTTAGTCCCCTTGATGTGGCACTTTGAAGCATTGATAGATGAACGATAATCATGGTGAGATTGGCTATATATGACGAGAGGAGATTGGATTGGCGTCAGCAAGGATATAGGATTTTGTTGAAGATCGCGTCAGTTACGCGGAATCCTAACAGACTCAGGTTCGAGAAACTGCTAGCGAGGAATAAGACTCATCATGAATGAAAATTATTATTTTATTATTTTATCTCAATAATTTTTTTTGCTTAGCACCTGCTCCAATTACGTAATTCGCACACATAAATATAGCTACCAATTTGTATATGAAGTCAAATCTAAAGTTAATTCAAAAAGGAGTATTTATTTTCTTTAAGTAGAAAAAAATCTAACGTATACTCTCTATGAAGGGATACTTTACCTCAATTCTTTTAAATGGGTATTTTACATAATTTATGAGAGAAATAATCTACTCGCTTACAAATTTATTATTCTGAATTTTAAATTTCTAAACTTTAGATCTATATTTTAAACTATTAATATCACCATTTTTTTATTCTGCAAAGAAAATATTCTAAAGGTAATGAAATCCTCATTAATGGCATTTAATTTTTTTAATCTCCTTGGGAATCTTTTCTAAATCCAAAATAGGGCTTTGGGGTGTTATAGCCAGTCTGTGGTTGTGTTTGTGTGAGTAGTGAACAGTTGAGTATCTAAAATTTGATGCTCTTCTTTTTCTCTCAAACGTGTAGGAGGACATCACATCATTGCATTAAGAAGAGAGAGAGAGAGGTCCAAACAAAAAACAACCAATAAAAACACATGGCACTCATCCAAACTACACAAACACTAACATCAAGTTTTCAAACGCGTTACAGTAACATTGTAATCAATCCAACAACAGAGCGCACCAAGCCCCTAACACCACCGAAAGTGCCCAGGCGCCCCTGCATCTCTCGATAGCTGAAATTTCTCCATTGAGCACACAATTGTTCCTGAAAAACCTCCTCAGAACTTTTGGAGTGGCGTCTGGTCTGGTGACAAATATAAGGAAGAGTTCCATTACCCCAGTTAGATGTGAGGCACATGAAATTGAGGTTGTCCAGCAGGTTCTACCTTGTGATGTGGTTCAGTTTCCTTGCAAATATTTGGGTATGTCGCTGTCCATCAGGAAGCTCTCCAAATTTGTCTTATTCTTTCTACTAGACAAAATTGCAGACTGTCTTCCGGGTTGGAAAGCTGCCCTCATCCACCCTGCAGGCAGGGCTACCTTGGTCAAATCAGTTATTATGGCTATCCCCATCTATCACATCATATCTTCCAGTGCCCCAAGTGGGTGATCAAGGCAATCGATAAAATTAGGCGAGTTTTTTTGTGGAAAGGGAGAAAGGATATAAAAGGAGGCCACTGCTTGGTTGGATGGCAGAGAGTGTGTAGGCCCTATGATCTTGGGGGTCTTGGCATCTACAATATTGAAACATTGGGATGGGCAATTGGGCGTTAAACATGAGATGGTTGTGGTTGCAAAAGACTCAACCAGGTCGTCCTTGGGTAGGTCTTGGTATGCAGTTCATTCTAGTGCAACAGCCTTATTTGCAATCTCCATCCAATCTGTGGTGGGCAATGAAAAAATACTCTTTTTTGAGTTGATTTTTGGCTGCAAGGGAAAACTTTATCCGATTTGGCCCCGGATTTAGTTTCAGCAGTATCTTTTAGATCACGCAAGAAGAGAAGAAGCTTTAGTTAACCTCCAATGGTCAGCTGATATAAGGGATGATCTGACCCAACAAGGATTCTATGACTATTTCAGGTTGTGGGATATTCTGCAAGGGGTGCATCTCTCCCCTGAAGTAGATGATCAACATATTTGGACCCCCTCGGCTTCTGGTGTTTATTCTGCTAAATCTGCTTATGACAGATTGTTAGTGGGTGCTACCAGTTTTGATCCGACAAAACGTATATGGAAATGTTGGGCGCCTCCTAGGTGCAATTATTTTCCTCTGGTTGGCTTCTTTAAGCCGATGTTGGACAGCGGACCGTCTTGCAAGGCATGGTTTGGATCATCCGGAGTACTGCCCCCTATGTGACCAGGAAAAGGAAACAGTGCAACATCTCCTAGTGGCTTGTGTTGTTGCTTGACAAGTGTGTTTTTTCCATCCTGGGTTTGAGTGGCCTCCAACTCCTCACTCCTGGGATTGCTGATGAAGTATTCCAAGATTGGTGGAAAGCAGCTGAAGCAAGAGTTTGTAAGGAGAAGAAAAAAGGCTTTAACTCGCTGGTGGCGCTTTCTTCTTGGAGGATTTGGAAACATCGAAATGCTTGTGTCTTTGATGGGGTGCCCCCAAGTGTATCTGAAGTCATTCAGGACATTAAGGAGGAGGCCAGAATATGGTGCTTGGCGGGTGCTGCTGGCATGGTTCTTAAGGCGATAAGGCAAGATAAGGCGTTGGACCACCGCCTAGACGCCTATCTTTTCCAATACAGACATCTATCAGTCCAGATTAAAGTGGCAGTGGCACCAATACTCAAGCCAACATCTAATCGATAAGAGGGCCACTATCAGCCAAAAAAGGGAAAACAGAATAATACTTCTTTTCTAAGCATCCAACAAACAATTTGTGTTTAAAGCTGATTTTGGTCTAATTGTGCTTTCCTACTGGCCTTTGGAAGTTACACTGTCTTAATAGTATATTTGTTTTATGCAGATAGGGCCCCTTTTTAGGCAACTGATGCCTATGATGGAGGCCTCGCCTGTTTACTCGATGGCCAGAAATGCATCAGGTGATTGTTGGGTTACAACTTAGGTTCTCATGTTATCTGTCATTTATCTATTTAATAAATTTGTTTAGGCTTAAAGATCCATAACAAACTAATGCTTTATCACAAGCTTTCCTTTATGGATCCATTGAGAAAACAACCTGATCACCCTGTCTAGTGTTGATAGTTTGCTCTTAGTTATAGATCTTAGCTTTTGTAGTTCAGTGCTTCATGATATCATGCTGCTGCTGCCACACGTAAAAGTGTGCACTGTTGTCTGATGACATTTGTAAAATGAAAGAACGAATCAAGGGTATGAACTTTTGCTTGACATGCTTCATGTACTGTTTTAAAAAGATATGATTCCATGACTTCAGGAGATGCATGGAAAGCTCTATTTGATTTAGCTGGAGGTCTTTTACGTGAGTATGATCAAGAAGCTACGGTATCTCTGAGCAAATTTATTGATCAGTTACCATCAGTAATGAACCAGGTATCGTATAAACTTATGCTCGTCTATTGGTATTTATTTTAGATAGAAAAGCCTG
Organism: Zea luxurians; assembly: GCA_029449295.1. Classification (NCBI taxonomy): domain Eukaryota; kingdom Viridiplantae; phylum Streptophyta; class Magnoliopsida; order Poales; family Poaceae; genus Zea; species Zea luxurians. The sequence continues at coordinate 842,112 of JAOPSE010000203.1, read as the reverse complement.
TCTATTTTTTTCATTCAACTATCTTCAGTACATCCATGCCCTGTGTTAGACTTCTAGTGATCTTCAGGCTTCAGTGCATCTGTGTCATGATGGTAGCTGTTTCCTGTACTATTTGCAGGTTTCAGAAGGTGTGTCTGAATTTAAACCAACACCACCTGAAAACCGTGAATTCTGCAAGAATTCCTACAGTGTACCCAATACATTATTGGTACTGACAAACTTGCATCTATCTGATACAATCCAACCTCTAGCTGCTCTGGTTTAGTGTTAATTTTTTTTGGTCTCGTAGGTCAAATTCACTGTAGATGCTATTGATGATACAGACATAGTTGAAGATGTCCTGAGACCCCGCGTTGATTCAATCGGTGGACAAATAAAGAAGGTCATACTGTCAGGAACACATCTAACTCCATGTATACAGGTAACTTGTCATACTTTTTATTCACACATTGTATGGAAACAATGGGTACTTAAATGAATTCTGAAACATATGTGAATATGTGATGTGCATGTGCATCACCTTGTTTCACTCACCACCAATAATAAGCCTCTAGTCTCTACTTGACAGCACTAGAATGGAAGTAAACAAGCTGATGTTATTTTAGGGTTCCACCACCATTTAGCATGTTCGAAATCACTGTTTCACACTAAGGAGAATATAGTGCTCTTATCTTGTTTACCGATCAAGAAATTGTTCTTCGTATGTTTCAACTGTGTTGTCAGGCACTCAGCTTTGTTGTATTGCAGGATGTCAAATGGCAAGTTGGTTCAGAATACACTCCAGCAGATGCCATTGCACAAGGATTGAAATCATTGGCTCTTAGTGAAACAAGAGTCCTCTCAAGAACAATTGCTGATTGGTTTACATCCCTTTAAATTTTGAGTTATTCAATACATCTGTTGAAGTTTGGAGTTCTTCTTACAAAGGTATGTACTACTAATGCACGAGTTCATAATTGTTGATCCAATTTACAGTTACAAAATCCAAAGTTTTGTTAATTTGCTTGGTGAATACATCTGGGACAAACCAGTCGCATCACTCATCCAGTTGTCTTGGAAATTGCTTTTACCTACGTTAAACCTTGGAGAAATCTATCTGCAGTGACTTTTACAGTTTTGTTTACATCCAACTAACATCGACTTATTCACATACATCAGGAATGCCTTCATCAGGTCTCAACTTCCCATTTTGTTGAAGCAGTCCACTATTGTAATGAGATGTAAGGATACAATGTATTATGTATGGCACATAAGAGCAGTGCATTTTTGGGCTGTGCTGAGTTGGTCATGCTCACCCGCAGGCCCTAGCCGTACTACAAATATCTGATCAAGATTGGTGGTTTGGGGCCTTACTTGGATCGTAGTTGCAAGCTATAAAAAGCATCGAACCCAAAAGTCCAAGCAGCTCGATCCTGTTTGAGGTACGGTGCCAGCAAGGTTAAGTTGGCCAAACCATCCTGTTGCACGCAGACAGCCCAATGGGGGTTTCTGCAGGCTGGCGAAAGTAAAGGCGTGCGATAGGAAATCTGGGAATGTTTTATATTGTCACATTGTAATTCCACGTTATAGGCGTATAGCTCAAATACATTTGGACGGTTTGGAGGTATTTCGTTGGTGTGCTGGCAGTTGTTTCTGTATCGTGCATGTCTGTTGCAAGAAGGCCTGGATGCTGCTGACCTGAGAACTGATTGATTTCGCTGACGCTTACAGTTCTTGCAAGGGCGTGCAAGTAGAACAACCCGTATGCTTCAGGAATTAGTATTACACGAGGTTAACAAATAATAGGCTTGGGACTTTCTTTCAACAGCATCACTGCAGTACATAACCTCTGCAACAAATGGGACCACTAACCAAATCTCCAGGCAAATCAGGCTAGTTCAGGATATGATGGGAGCCTGGGATTGATTGGTACCCCCGATGGCACGTCCAATGAAATATTCAGAATCCAACGCTTTCTTTTGCAAGGCGGTCACACTAGAATAGAACAAAAGGACTAAACTAAAACTACTACGTTTTGCGAGAACGATAGCATCTTAGACTCTCTTCAGCGGACCCTGAAAAATAGCGGGCGCGACAATGTAGATAACACTTAGAGATGGCAATGGGGCGGGGCCAGGATTAGCCATCGTCCCTGCCCCGTTTAGCTTAACGGGATAAAATCATCTTCATCCCCGTTGGTCCTTGTTCCTCACAATGAATTCGGACATGAACTATATCAAATGCACATTCCTACTACGAACTGTCCGAAAGATAATTGAAAACTGTCTGGCACTCTGCACGGACCGTCCGGCCTCATGTGCGGATCGTCCGCCCTTTGAAGATCTCTCCAACCCAAAGGTGCCAAGTTTGGTAAAATGAATTATAGCATCCATACAGACCATCTTGAGGCACGTCTGGACTGTCCGCATCAGAATTTATCTGACGTCTGACAATACATTAAATACGATTATAGTCGTTGATATAGTCATTATAACTGATTGTTGCAATCCAATCGTTGATCCTACAGGTGTGGACCGTCCGGACTCAGCTCGCGGACAGTCTGCAAGTGGCTAAGAAGAGGCAACAACTATGTGGTGGTTGAGGGCTATAAATACCACCTCAACCACCCCCTTCAGTGGCACCCCAAGCTTCCAACACTCACATTCATTGCAAAGAGCAAAACTTCACTCCATCCACACTCAAAGCATCAAAGTCCTCTCTAAGTTCCATAATTGTGTTTGAAGATCATTAGTGATTAGTGCTTTGGAGAGACTCAAGAGAGTGTGACATTGTGAGTTTCTTGTTGCTCTTTTGGCTTGATTTTCTTGATCGTGCTTTCTTCCTCCTCTTCTAATTCTCATTCTATTGTAAAGATAGCAAGAGACACCTAAGTGAGTTTGTAACATTCTCGTCGCACGGCTTTGCCACTATATTACTCCGCAGCTGCGCATCGCTATTTTGGTATTATGGAGCTCACAGCCACGCCAGATTGGGACTGTTAATCTCCCGCGCTCTGTTAACGTCTGTTTTCTTGCTCTTGATGAAGGTTGTGTACCCCTTCGTACTAATCTACCCCTAGCCGGAGTACTCCCCTAGCCGCGCGAGAGAACAAGAAAATAGAGCGCGCGCCGCCGTCTGCCACCAGGTGGCCGCGCAACCGTTTGCCACCAGATGCCCGCGCCGCCGCCTGCCACTAGCTGCCCGCGCCGCCGTCTGCCAGCAGGTGCTCGCGCCACCGTCTGCCACGCCTTCCTCGGACCGCCGCCTGCCACCTACAGCCCGCGCCGCCGTCTGCCATGCCTTCCTCGGAAGAGAGCTATCTCAAGCTTAGTGTTCCCTTCACGACCCGTCTGCATGGAGGTAGAAAACTGCGCCCACTCCCCGGATTCATCTCCCGGCGATGAAAGTGAGCCACCCCTTCCTTGCCTCCCCATGGTTTCTCCTGTGGAAAGAGTGGATCTACCTGTTAGGAGCTCGGATTTGTCGGATCCCCAAGATTTTCTGTTAGGGGATGAACATAGAATGGAGGTTTGATTCAAATATCCAGCAGTTTGTTTTATGATGCACCTGCGCCGAGTACTTCATAGCTGTCTTAATTAGATGTTTTCAGGTTTTAGAAATTGATTGGGGGGCAATACAGATTGATGATAGATGGGAGGAAGAAGGAGAACAAGAGACTGCCTCTGAATCAGTGATGTATGATCGGTTAGGATTGTTAGCTGAAGATGAACGTGAAACTACTGAAAGGCAAGATGCTTTTACCAGCAGACCATTTGGTGTCCGCCAAAGCGATGAATTTGATGATGAAACTGCTGCATTGCCCTGCACTGATTGCATACCACAAGAAAGGGTATTTGTTTGCAACAGATCTAATCCAATAATGAAGATTGGTAGTTTGTACAAGGATATGAAAGAATTCAGACTGGCTATCAGGCAGTATGCGATTAATAATGAGTTTGAGTTAGGGATTGAGTCAAGCTCACCTTTCAGATATCGAGCTTATTGCAAAGGAGGTGATTGTCCATGGAGAATCAATGCAAGGCTACAAAATGTCGGGCCTCCCACAGTCATTGTGAGTAATGTTGTATCACACATTGTTTCTACTTTGGATCGTGAATGAAATTAGGGAAGGTCACAATGAATTTTTTATTGTGTGCATGTTACAGTTATCGTGGATCAGCACACATGCACTTCTAGTGGTCGTTGAAAAAACAACAACACCCACCAGCTCATGGGTTGCATCCCTAGCACTGCCATTCCTAACGAAGAAACCACATATGGGAGCTAAAGAATTGCAAAATACCTTGCAAGAGCAGCACAATTGCACAATTTCTTATGATACAGTGTGGAAAGGTAAAAGATAAGGCCCTTAGAGAGTTGTATGGAACATGGGAGGACAACTTCAAATTACTATTTAGATGGAGAGAAGCTATTTTGGAGGTTATGCCAGACTCAGTGATTGAGTTTGATCTAGTAGTTGAAGATGGAAAATTATATTTCAGCAGATTCTTTTGTGCTTTTGGCCCTTGTCTTCAAGGTTTTCGTGAAGGTTGCATGCCCTACTTAAGTGTGGATTCTACAGCTCTAAATGGTCATTGGAATGGTCACCTTCCCTCAGCTACAAGTGTTGATGGGCATAATTGGATGTTTCCAGTGGCTTTTGGTTTCTTCGAGTCAGAGACAAAAGATAGTTGGATTTGGTTCATGCAACAACTTCGTAAGGCCATAGGCGACCCTCCTGTTTTAGCCATTTGCTCTGATGCATACAAAGGACTGACATCAGCAGTAAACGATGTATTTCCAAATGCTGAAAAAAGAGAATGCTTCCGCCACCTCATGCAAAACTACATTAAGCACTTCACTGGTTCCGAGCACATGTATCTCGAAGCTAGAGCATATAGGAACACCATTTTTGAGCACCACTTCAGTAATGCAAGGGATATACTAGGTGTGAAGCAATGGATTGATGAGTGGCACCCTCTTTTATGGTACAAATGTGGTTTCAACACGGCTATAAAGTGTGACTACATAACCAACAACATTGCTGAGGTATTTAACAACTGGATTAAAGACTACAAAGACCTACCAGTTTGTGAACTTGCAGACAAAATCAGATGTTTGGTTATGGATCTCTTTTTTAGAAGGAAAAGGATCAGGGACAAATTGGGTGGTACAATCCTTCCCATAGTCATCAATTTGTTGAAGGCTAGAACCAGGGGGTTGGGTCATTTATCTATACAAAAAGGTGACTACTATCATGCTGAGATCCATGATAACAACAACATTCATTGCAGACATGTTTTGAAGGCAGAATAGAGATATTGTTCATGTCTCGAATGGTAGCACACAGGGAAACCCTGCCAGCACGGCCTAGTGGTCATTATAGCGCAACAAATGCGATAAGTTGGAATGGAGCACTTTGTAGACGACTACTTTTCTGTTGACAAATTTAAAAAGGCTTATGCACGAAGGATTGAAAGTGTGGGCGACAAGTTCTTTTGGCCAAAAGTGTCCCTAGCCGATGAAGTGAATGCACCTATTGGTAAGAGGAGTTTTGGGCGACAAAGGAAGAATCAGATGAAAAGTTGCCTAGAAGGTGGTGCTGCAAAGAAGAAACAGTCCATACCCGAAGAGGAAAAGGAGAAGAAGCTACTCAAAGGAAAAATTAAATGCCCGAACTGTTCCCAACTCGGTCATAGGAAGGCCAGTCCAAAATGCCCTCTTAATGGGTCAAAAAAAGGCAAGCCATTTTATTTCAATTGAAGCCTTAAATCCCCTCTTAATGATTACTTTGTTGACTTCATAATGTTATTTTTTGGTGTTTTTCAGGAAATGGAAACCTTGGAAAAATAGCACAAAACAAAGGTTTCCAAAAAATATGGCCGAATCAGCTCAACATCAGGATGACAACCCACAAGATGACCCCAGAAGAACTGAAGTTACTAGTCAAACACAGCTGATGTTGCGTCAGGGAGGTGATGTTGTGCAGCAGGAGTTCGAGGGAGTTGAGGTTGGGTAGCAGGAGTTCCAGGGAGTTGATGTTGGGCACTTAACCCCACCAAGGCTATTGTTAGGCGCCACAGCTTCAGTTGGTCATGTTGGGCACTTAACCCCACAAAGGCACAAAAAAAGAGCAGTAGGAAAGAAGTTGACGCCGAAGAAGAAAAATGTTTGAAAGCATCTCGATGTGTATGTGTGAAACTATGTGTATGTGTGAAATTATCCCGATGTGTAGCAGCAACTATCTCGAACCAGCCGTTTCTGGTGTGAAACTATCTGTATTTGATTGTGAAACTATCTGTATTCAGTGTGAAACTGTCTTCTGTTTTCAGTGTGAAACTATCTGTATTTTGTCCAAATGAAGCTATTTTCAGTGTGAAACTAGCTGTCCAAATGAAGCGCTGTTTGTCAATGCTGTTAACTGAAGCTGTCCAAATGAAACTATCTGTATTGATTGACCAAATGATTGACCAAATGAAGACCCAAAAATTCACAGCATTCACAGGAAAGAAATACTCACTGAAGAGCTGAATAAATAGGAAGATAATGTATTATCAGTATTTCCGGTGACGGACATTCTCAGGGAGAAGCGCTTACCAACCCTGTTATTTTTAGATTTTATTTGCACTTATCTTTGTTTCACTGAAGCTGTTTGTCATTGCCTTTACTGTTTTTAGTATTTTCACTGAAGCCACACCCTGTCCAAATGAAGTGTTGACTAAAGTTGTTACTGTTTTCAGTATGTTCTGTTTTCAGTAGACTTGCAAGTGAAAACAGAATGGATGACCATACTGAAAACAGGTTCATTTGGACAGCTTCAGTTAACAGCATTGACAAATGGCTGTCCAAATGGCTTGCAACTGAAAACAGTCGTTTCTGGTGATTGTGGACTGTCCAAATGGCTGTCCAAATGGACTGAAAACAGAAGACTGAATGGACATACACAAACTGAACGGCTTGGGCATACACAAACAGAATGGCACAGATTCAGATTGAAAATAGAAATACTCAGATAACCTTACAAAAGCTATCGAGTGCCATTCAACACTCGACAGAATGGATAACCTAGGTTCACAGTACTTCACTACCAAGTTCAGTTACCAAGTTATCGAAATACTCAGATAACCTTACACAAGCTAATTATTACCCAGATACCTTACACAAGCTAACTCTTACACAAATAACACATCCAGTGCCATTCAACACCACCCATATTACTCTACTTCATCTGACGATCCCGAATCTCTTAAGAACTGACATCATCCAGTGCCCATTCCCCACCACCCATATCTTCATCTTCAGCAAATTGGTTGTTGAAACACTCAGATAATGGTGGCGACAGACCAGCTTCAAGTGACTGAGCAAGCTCATACATGCGCCACATTGCGAAGTTCACTGACACCTCTTTGGCCGTATCTGGCGAATCCATAATCTCGTCTCCGGCCAAATCTTTCAACTCCTTCCCAACTACATGCATCTTTGCAATGGCTTGGGCGAGGTCACTACGAATTGTTTCAAATCGGGTTATCTGCGAAACCACAAAAATTGCTGTTGGAATTGAACATAGTACTGCATAGTATTGAACTTAGTACAACCCTTACCGACACTGAACGAGGTGCCGAGCAGTGCTTGACGATAGAAGGGGTCTGCTGCTGGGGGAGTGCTCCTTGACGATAGAAAGAGGTACCTCATGTGGTCGCGCAGGTGAGTTCCTTACCGGTGGAGTGCTCCTTGCCAGTGGAGTGCTCCTTGCCGCAACCGTCGCCTGTATGCTTGGCAACGATTGAAATGGACAATCGGCTGAAGGCGGAAGCCACTTCGACCTCACTGTCGACCTCGACATCGACGTCGACGACCAGCCATTTCTTCCCTCTCGTCGGAGTCACCATCGGAGGAAGAGTGCTCTCAAAGGAACGAGCACAGAGGAGACAGAGAGGAGTGGCGGCATCGTGGAAGAGTTAGGTTTTCACAGAGCGCGGAAGGTAACAGAGAGGAGTGAGGAGTTAGGTTTTCACCAGCCTCGTGGTTACAGCAGGGACAAACTTGACTTTTACCATAGCTCATGGAAGGTAACAGAGCGCGAAAGATTAATAGTCCCAATCTAGCGTGGCTGTGAGCTCCATAATACCAAAATGGCGATGCACAGCTGCGGAGTAATATAGTGAAGCCGCGGACGAGAATGTTACAAATTCAAATAACTCATGCATGTCTGTTGCAAGAAGGCCTGGATGCTGCTGACCTGAGAACTGATTGATTTTGCTGACGCTTACAGTTCTTGCAAGGGCGTGCAAGTAGAACAACACGTATGCTTCAGGAATTAGTATTACACGAGGTTAACAAATGTAATAGGCTTGGGACTTTCTTTCAACAACATCACTGCAGTACGTAACCTCTGCAAGGGCTTGTTCGGTTATTTTCAATCCATATGGATTGGAGGGGATTGATACGAATTGGAGGGGATTTTGACTTACTAGAGATTGAAACCCCCTCAATCCCCCTCAATCCATATGGATTGGGGTAGAACCGAATAAGCCCCAAATGGGACCACTAACCAAATCTCTAGGCAAATCAGGCTAGTTCAGGATATGATGGGAGCCTAGGATTGATTGGTACCCCCGATGGCACGTCCAATGAAATATTCAGAATCCAGCGCTTTCTTTTGCAAGGCGGTCACACTAGAATAGAGCAAAAGGACTAAACTAAAACTACTATGTTTTGCGAGAACGATAGCATCTTAGACTCTCTTCAGCGGACCCTGAAAAATAGTGGGCACGACAATGTAGATAACACTTAGAGATGGCAATGGGGCGGGGCTGGGATTAGCCATCGTCCCCGCCCCGTTTAGCTTTACAGGGATAAAATCATCTTCATCCCCGTTGGTCCTTGTTCCTCACAATGAATTCGGACATGAACTATATCAAATGCACATTCCTACTATGAACTGTTCAAAAGATAATTGAAAACTGTCTGACACTCTGCACGGACCGTCCGGCCTCATGTGTGGATCGTCCGCCCTTTGAAGTTCTCTCCAACCCAAAGGTGCCAAGTTCGGTAAAATGAATTATAGCATCCATACGGACCATCTTGAGGCACGTCTGGACTGTCCGCATCAGAATTTATCTAACGTCTGACAACACATTAAATGCGATTATAGTCATTGATATAGCCATTATAACTGATCGTTGCAATCCAATTGTTGATCCTACAGGTGTGGACCATCTGGACTCAGCTCGCGGACGGTTTGCAAGTGGCTAAGAAGAGGCAACAACTATGTGGTGGTTGAGGGCTATAAATACCACCTCAACCACCCCCTTCAGTGGCACCCCAAGCTTCCAACACTCACATTCATTGCAAAGAGCAAAACTTCACTCCATCCACACTCAAAGCATCAAAATCCTCTCTAAGTTCCATAATTGTGTTTGAAGATCGTTAGTGATTAGTGCTTTGGAGAGACTCAAGAGTGTGTGACATTGTGAGTTTCTTGTTGCTCTTTTGGCTTGATTTTCTTGATCATGCTTTCTTCCTCCTCTTCTAATTATCATTCTATTGTAAAGATAGCAAGAGACACCTAAGTGTGTGGTGATCCTTGCGAGGTCTAAGTGACCCTCGAGATTAAGAAGAAGCAATCATCCGGTCTAAATGACAGTTTGAGAAAGGGGAAAAGGTTAAAAGAGACCCGTCCTATGTGGACTTCTCAACAGGAAGTAGATTTTTTGGAACTGAACCTCGAGAAACAAATCACTTGTGTCTTTGTGTTAATCTTGCTTTGCGATTTACTTCTTCCTCTCCCCTCACTCTAGTTCTCTTACTTGCGATCGTTTTGAGTTGGCTCGCAAAGTTATCTGTATTGATTGAGCAACTCATAGCAAGAAGAACTACTCTAACGCTAACCTAGGATGAAGTTTGTGTTCAAAGTTTATAATTTTCAGATTTCACCTATTCACCCCCCCTCTAGGTGACCTTCTAAAGGAATGAACCATGTTGACCAAATCAAGACAACAATTAACCAAATTAAGCAGGGACACAAATAACTTAATAATTAGACAATCGAGGATGGATGGAGAAAGCGTGATGAATACACTCCTTCAGCTATGTTTGGTGCTTTGCGCCTAAATCACTAGCGATGATTTTGACGAAGCTTAGATCTTAAAATCCGGTATAGTGTTCAAAATGTTATCATAACTGTAATTGTGTCTCTTGTAATGGGCCTTGGCCCAGTTACTATGATATATTAATATACTCCCAACCCATTTTATGGTTAGGGTTTTTAGTCCTCTAATATGGTATCTAGCTAGGTTTCTTCTCTCTCCCATAGTAGCCGCTGCCCTCCCCACCTTATGCTGCCACCGCCACCAAGCCTTCCCCCTCCCTCATCGGCGCCCCCTTCCCTCTCTCTGGTGTCGGCATAGCTAGCTCCTCCTCCACCTGGTGGCATGGGCGCGACACCACCCCTCCTCTTCCTGGTGACACGACCATCGCTTGTCCACTCCCTGGCGACACGATGCTCCCCACGTTGCCCTGCAGCAGCGGCACGACCCCATCCTCAGCAGCGGTGATGCGGCCCTTGCGCTCCCCTTCTCCAGTGGCGCAACATTCCCCTTCACAAGACGCAACGCTCTCTACCACAACGACTTGCCCCTCACCCTCACTCGAGACCATGCAACCACCTCCCTCCACTACTGCACCAACCCTTGGACTGCCTCCTCAAAACGCGCTGCTTATAACTCGTTGCTCCTCCCCTCTAGTGTGTGGTCCTACATGGTGGATGTGCCTCCCCCGTCGCTGGTTCTCTCGACCGCTCTAGTGCTCCCTGCTGTGTCGACCCCCACCAGCTTCTTCGAGCTTTGCCTTGTCCTCCCTCTATGTCACCATTGCGCACTCTATCTTAGTCGTGGCTCTCGATGTCGCCAAGGTCGCCGCTCAGGATCGCGAATAAGTGGCGACCCTTGTCTAGGAGCATGAGCACCATGACGGATGCTCTTGCCTCCTAGGTAGCCAAGGTCGAGCGCCACTTTTAGGACTCCTCATTTGTCGACCCCTCTAGTGCCCCTAGTGCCCCCGTCTCCCTACAGGTTCGACGTCGCCGTCATTGCCCCCCTTCACGCTCAGGCGGATGGTGTCCAAAACATCCGGTTACTTGTCTCCATCGTCCTTGATTCGACATCCATACAGTAAGCCCGCTAGAGCGACTAGGCGCTCCTCATGCTCTAGCACTATGCCCTCAATAACCATGTCCTCGTTGATGTCGCCTCCCTACTGCCTCCGTCTTGGCACTTGATGGATAGCGTGGTCCTATCGTGGATCCTTAGCATGCTCACCGTTGAGCTTTAGGACATCATCCATGAGAGGGGCAGAGGGGCACCGCTCTCCATTCCTAGGTTACCCTCGATGCCTAGTTCCTTAGCAACGGGGAAGCTCAGGCTCTCCACCTCGACACTGCTTTCCTCCTATTCTTCTAGGGAACCTATCTGTCAGCGAGTACTGCCGTCAGATAAAGGGCATTGCAGGCTCCCTTCATGACCTTGGCGAGCCCATCCTCAGCAACACCACTAGGGGGGCTACATTCTCTCCAACCACCCCCCTAGAGCTCCTTGTGAGGCTCCTAGCTCTAACGACAGTCGCCGACCTCGCAAGGGTGACCGTTGGGGCGATGGATCCTCCCATGGTGGCCCCATAGGCAATGACAACGGTCCGATGTGGTCATCTTTCTACAACCCCTGGATTGGGACCATCTCCATGTGGCCAGCCCTGGCCATGGGTTCTTCTTCATCATGCCCCCACATTCGGCAGTTCTAATGACACCCTCCTACGTTGTCCCACCACCTTCAGCGCCTCCTCTACCCTACCCATCATCGGCTCGGCGTCTCTTCCCACTCTTAGGGACCCCTGCCTCAGCCCCTTGGTCCCCCGTTGGCTAGGGACTAGGACCAGGATTCCCTCGTTGCCTCATTTAGCATGATGGCGCTGACTCCACCCCCACCTCTCCAAATTGGGTGGTGGACTCTAGCGCCTCCTACCACACCACTCCTGTTGTCGGCACATTATATCACTCTCATCCTCCTCCTCCCTTCCATCCTTCCTGTATCATTGTGGGGAACAATTCCACTCTCCTGGTCACTTCAGTAGATGATTCGGTTCTTGAAAGGGAAATAGGCTTACACCTTTTCCTAATTAATTTTGGTGGTTGAATTGCCCAACACAAATAATTGGACTAACTAGTTTGCTCTAGATTATAAGTTGTACAGGTGGCAAAGGTTCACAATAGACCAATAAAATGACCAAGAAAGGGTTCAAACAAAGAGAGCCAAAGACAACCGAAGCGTGCCCTGGTCTGGCACACCGGACTATTCGGTGCACCACCGGACAGTGTCCGATGTACCAGGGAACTCAACTCCAAACTCGTCACCTTCGGGAAAATCAGAGGGCGCTCCGCTATAATTCACCGGACTGTCCGGTGAGGCACCGGACAGTGTCCGGTGGCGCACCGGACTATCTGGTGTGCCAGCGGAGCAACGGCTACTTCAGCGCCAACGGTCGACTGCAACCGCATTCAATGCGCTACAGTGCACGCGAGAGTTAGAGCAGCGTCAAAAGGCGCACCGGACAGTCTACAGTACTTGTTCGGTGCACCACCGGATAGCCAGAAGACCCCACCTGTCAGAGCTCCAACGGTCGAACTCTAACGGCCGGGTGACGTGGCTGGCGCACCGGACAGTGTCCGGTGGCGCACCGGACTGTCCGGTACGCCCGTCAACAGCAGCCTCCACCAAACGACTAGTTTGGTGGTTGGGGCTATAAATACCCCAACCACCCTACCATTCATTGCATCCAAGTTTTCCACCTTCCAAAACATTACAAGAGCTATAGCATTCAATTCTAGACACAACCAAAGAGATCGAATCCTCTCCCAAGTCCGAAATCACTCCAAATCAATAGTGACTAGAGAGAGTGACATTCGTGTTCATTTGAGCTCTTGCGCTTGGATTGCTTCTTTTCTTTCTCATTCTTCTTGTGATTCACTCAATTGTAACCGAGGCAAGAGACACTAATTGTGTGGTGGTCCTTGCGGGGACTTAGTGTCCCATGTGATTGAGAAGAGAAGCTCACTCGGTCTAAGTAACCGTTTGAGAGAGGGAAAGGGTTGAAAGAGAACCGGTCTTTGTGACCACCTCAACGGGGAGTAGGTTTGCAAGAACCGAACCTCGGTAAAACAAATCCTTGTGTCTCACTCTTTATTTGCTTGCGATTTGTTTTTCACCCTCTCTCTCGGACTCGCTTATATTTCTAACGCTAACCCGGCTTGTAGTGGTGATTAACTTTGTAAATTTCAGTTTTGCCCTATTCACCCCCCTCTAGGCGACTTTCAATTGGTATCAGAGCCTGGTGCTTCATTAGAGCCTAACCGCTCGAAGTGATGTTGGGAGATCACGCCAAGAAGGAGATGGTGACCGGCGACAAGCCCGCTACAAGCCACGGGAAGGCTCCATCGAGAGAGTCCCGCAACAAGGGGAAGGATAAGGAATCCTCCTCACAAAAGTCGCATCGGAGTGGCGATAAGAAAAAGAAGATGAGGAAAGTGGTCTACTACGAGACCGATTCTTCATCGTCATCCACCTCCGGCTCCGACGCGCCGTCCATAACTTCTAAGCGCCATGAGCGCAAGAAGTTTAGTAAGATTCCCCTACGCTACCCTCGTATTTCAAAACGTACTCCTTTACTTTCTGTTCCATTAGGCAAACCACAGGTTTTTGATGGTGAAGATTATAATATGTGGAGTGACAAAACGAGGCATCATCTAACCTCACTCCACACAAGCATTTGGAACGTTGTTGAGTTTGGTGTACAGGTACCATCCGTAGGGGATGAAGACTATGATTCGGATGAAGTGGCCCAAATTCATCACTTGAACTCCCAAGCCACTACTATACTCCTCGCCTCTCTAAGTCGAGAGGAGTATAATAAGGTGCAAGGGTTGAAAATCGCAAAGGAAATTTGGGACGTGCTCAAGACCGCGCACGAAGGAGACGAGGTGACCAAGATCACCAAGCGGGAGATGATCGAGGGGGAGCTCGGTCGCTTCATGCTTCACCAAGGAGAGGATCCGCAAGCCATGTACAACCGCTTAAAGACCTTGGTGAACCAAGTGCGCAACCTCGGGAGCACCAAATGGGATGACCATGAGATGGTCAAGGTTATTCTTAGATCCCTTGTTTTTCTTAACCCTACGCAAGTTCAATTAATTCGAGGTGATCCTAGATACACGCTAATGTTTCCCGAGGAGGTTATAGGGAAGTTTGTGAGCTTTGAGCTAATGATCAAAGGCTCAAAGAAAATCATCGAGCAAGGCGCCTCCTCCACGCCCGAGGCACAACCCGTCGCTTTCAAGGCAATGGAGGAAAAGAAGGAAGAGTCTACATCAAGTAGGCTCCCCATCGACGCCTCAAAGCTCGACAATGAGGAGATGACTTTAATCATCAAAAGCTTTCGACAAATCCTCAAGCAAAGGAGGGGGAAGGATTACAAGCCCCGCTCCAAGAAGGTTTGCTACAAATGTGGTAAGCCCAGTCACTTTATTGCAAAATGTCCTATTTCTAGTGACAGTGACAGGGGCGACGACAAGAAGGGGAGAAGAAAAGAAAAGAAGAAGTACTACAAGAAGAAGGGCGGCGATGCCCATGTTTGCCAGGAATGGGACTCTAACGACAGCTCCACCGACTCCTCCGACGAGGACGCCGCCAACATCACCGTCAACAAGGGACTTCTCTTCCCCAACGTCGGCCACAAGTGCCTCATGACAAAGGACGGCAAAAAGAAGAAGGTTAAATCTAAATCCTCCACTAAATATGCCACCTCTAGTGATGAGGCTAATTCTAGTGATGATGAGGATAATTTGTTTACTCTTTTTGCCAACCTTAACATGCAACAAAAGGAGAAGTTAAATGAATTGATTAGCACTATTCATGATAAGGATGAACTCTTGGATAGCCAAGAGGACTTCCTAATTAAGGAAAATAAGAAGCATGTTAAGGTTAAGAATGCTTATGCTCTAGAGATGGAAAAATGTGAAAAATTAACTAGTGAGCTAAGCACTTGCCATGATTTGATTGCCAACCTTAGGAATGAGAATGCTAGATTAATTGCTAAGGTTGATGCTAATGTTTGTGATGATTCAATTTCCAATCTTAGAAATGATAATGCTAGTTTACTTGCTAAGATTGAAAAATTGAATACCTCACTTGCTAGCCTTAGAAATGAAAATGAAAAATTTATTGCTAAGGCTAGTGAATTAAATGTTTGCAATGCTTCCATTTCCAGTCTTAGAGATGAAAATGCCATATTAAATGCTAAGATTGTTGAATTAAATTCTTGCAAACCCTCTACATCTACCGTTGAGCATGTTTCTATTTGCACTAGATGTAGAGATGTTGACATTGATGCCATTCATGATCATATGGCTTTAATTAAACAACAAAATGATCATATAGCAAAATTAGATGCTAAAATTGCCGAGCATGAGCTAGATAATGAAAAATTTAAATTTGCTCGTAGTATGCTTTATAGTGGGAGACGCCCTGGCATCAAGGATGGCATTGGGTTCCAAAAGGGGGACAATGTCAAACTTAATTCCCCTCCTAAAAGATTATCAAACTTTGTTAAGGGCAAGGCTCCCATGCCTCAGGATAACGAGGGCTACATTTTGTACCCTGCCGGTTATCCCGAGCATAAGATTAGGAGAATTCATTCTAGGAAGTCTCACTCTGGTCCTAATCATGCTTTTATGTATAAGAGTGAGACATCTATTTCTAGGCAATCTACCCATGCTAAATTGCCTAAGAAGAGAACTCCTAGTGCATCAAATGAACCTAGTATTTCATTTAAAACCTTTGATGCATCTTATGTTTTGACTAACAAATCCGGCAAGGTAGTTGCCAAGTATGTTGGGGACAAACACAAGGGATCAAAGACTTGTGTTTGGGTACCCAAAGTTCTTGTATCTAATGTCAAAGGACCCAAAACTGTTTGGGTACCTAAAATCAAGAACTAAACTTGTTTTGTAGGTTTATGCATCCGGCGGCTCAAGTTGGATCATCGATAGCGGGTGCACAAACCACATGACTGGGGAGAAAAAGATGTTCTCCTCCTATGAGAAAACCAAGATCCCCAACGAGCTATCACATTCGGGGATGGAAATCAAGGTTTGGTCAAAGGATTGGGTAAATTGCTATATCACCTGACCATTCTATTTCAAATGTTTTTCTTATAGACTCTTTAGATTACAACTTGCTTTCTGTTTCCCAATTATGTAAAATGGGTTACAACTGTCTTTTCACGGATACAGGTGTTACTGTCTTTAGAAGAAGTGATGATTCAGTAGCTTTTAAGGGAGTATTAGAGGGTCAGCTATACTTAGTTGATTTCAATAGAGCTGAACTCGATACTTGCTTAATTTCTAAGACTAACATGGGTTGGCTCTAGCATCGCCGACTAGCTCATGTTGGGATGAAGAATCTTCACAAGCTTCTAAAGGGAGAACACATTTTGGGACTAACAAATGTGCATTTTGAGAAAGACAGGATTTGTAGCGCATGCCAAGCAGGAAAGTAAGTTGGCGCTCATCATCCACATAAGAACATCTTAACGACTGACAGGCCACTCGAGCTCCTCCACATGGACCTATTCGGCCCGATCGCTTACATAAGCATCGGCGGGAGTAAGTATTGTCTAGTTATTGTAGACGACTATTCTCGCTTCACTTGGGTATTCTTTTTACAGGAAAAATCTCAAACCCAAGAGACTTTAAAGGGATTCTTGAGACGGGCTCAAAATGAGTTCGGCTTGA
Source organism: Zea luxurians (assembly GCA_029449295.1). Taxonomy (NCBI): domain Eukaryota; kingdom Viridiplantae; phylum Streptophyta; class Magnoliopsida; order Poales; family Poaceae; genus Zea; species Zea luxurians. The sequence continues at coordinate 825,293 of JAOPSE010000203.1, read as the reverse complement.
GGATCAAGAAAATTAGAAGCGACAATAGGACGAAGTTCAAGAATTCACAAATTGAAGGCTTCCTTGAGGAGGAGGGCATCAAGCATGAGTTCTCTTCTCCCTACACGCCATAACAAAATGGTGTAGTGGAGAGGAAGAATAGAACTCTATTGGACATGGCAAGAACCATGCTTGATGAGTACAAGACTTCGGATCGGTTTTGGGCCAAGGCGGTCAACACCGCTTGCTACGCCATCAACCGGTTGTATCTACACCGAATCCTCAAGAAGACATCTTACAAACTCCTCACTGGTAAAAAGCCAAACATTTCATATTTTAGAGTCTTTGGTAGCAAATGTTTTATACTTGTTAAAAGAGGTAGAAAGTCCAAATTTGCTCCTAAGGCTGTAGAAGGCTTTTTACTAGGATATGATTCAAACACAAGGGCATATAGAGTCTTTAACAAGTCCACTGGACTAGTTGAAGTTTCTTGTGACATTGTGTTTGATGAGACTAACGGCTCTCAAGTAGAGCAAGTTGATCTTGATGAATTAGATGATGAAGAGGCTCCGTGCGTCGCGCTAAGGAACATGTCCATTGGGAATGTGTGTCCTAAGGAATCCGAAGAGCCCATTCAAGCACAAGATCAACCATCCTCCTCCATGCAAGCATCTCCACCAACTCAAGATGAGGATGAGGCTCAAGATGATGAAGAAGAAGATCAAGAAGATGAGCCACCTCAAGACGACGACAATGATCAAGGGAGAGATGCAAATGATCAAGACAAGGAGGATGAGCAAGTTCCAAAGCCGCCACACCCAAGAGTCCACCAAGCAATCCAACGAGATCACCCCGTGAATACCATCCTTGGCGACATTCATAAGGGGGTAACCACTAGATCTCGTGTTGCACATTTTTGTGAGCATTACTCTTTTGTTTCCTCTATTGAGCCACACAGGGTAGAGGAAGCACTTCAAGATTCAGATTGGGTGATGGCAATGCAAGAGGAGCTCAACAACTTCACGAGGAATGAGGTATGGCATTTAGTTCCACGTCCTAACCAAAATGTTGTAGGAACCAAGTGGGTCTTTCGCAACAAACAAGATGAGCATGGTGTGGTGACAAGGAACAAAGCCTGACTTGTGGCCAAGGGATACTCACAAGTCGAAGGTTTGGATTTCGGTGAAACCTATGCACCCGTAGCTAGGCTTGAGTCAATTCGCATTTTACTTGCCTATGCTACTTACCATGGCTTCAAGCTTTATCAAATGGACGTGAAAAGGGCCTTCCTCAATGGACCAATCAAGGAAGAGGTCTATGTTGAGCAACCTCCCGGCTTTGAAGACAGGGAGTATCCTAACCATGTTTATAGACTCTCTAAGGCGCTTTATGGGCTCAAGAAAGCCCTAAGAGCATGGTATGAATGCCTAAGAGATTTTCTTATTGCTAATGGCTTCAAAGTCGGAAAAGCCAATCCTACACTCTTTACTAAAACACTTGTAAATGATTTGTTTGTATGCCAAATTTATGTTGATGACATCATATTTGGGTCTACTAACGAATCTACATGTGAAGAGTTTAGTAGGATCATGACACAAAAATTCGAGATGTCTATGATGGGGGAGTTGAAGTATTTCTTAGGATTTCAAGTGAAGCAACTCCAAGAGGGCACCTTCATTAGCCAAACGAACTACATTCAAGACATTCTAACCAAGTTTGGGATGAAGGACGCCAAGCCCATCAAGACACCCATGGGAACAAATGGGCATCTCGACCTCGACACGGGAGGTAAATCTGTAGATCAAAAGGTATACCGGTCGATGATAGGTTCCTTACTCTATTTATGTGCTTCACGACTGGATATTATGATTTCCGTATGCATGTGTGCAAGATTCCAAGCCGATCCTAAGGAAGCTCACCTTAGGGCCGTAAAACGAATCTTGAGATATTTAGTTTATACTCCTAAGTTTGGCCTTTGGCACCCCAGGGGATCCTCATTTGACTTAATTGGTTATTCCGATGCTGATTGGGCAGGGTGCAAAATTAATAGAAAGAGCACATCAGGGACTTGCCAGTTCTTGGGAAGATCTCTGGTGTCTTGGGCTTCAAAGAAGCAAAATTCTATGGCTCTTTCAACCACCGAAGCCGTTGCGCGCAATTGCTTTGGATGAGGCAAACCCTTAGGGACTATGGTTACAAATTAACCAAAGTTCCTCTTCTATGTGATAAGGAGAGTGCAATCCGCATGGCGGATAATCCCGTCGAGCATAGCCGCACTAAACACATAGCCATTCGGTATCATTTTCTAAGGGATCACCAACAAAAGGGGGATATCGAGATTGCATATGTTAGCACCAAAGAACAATTAGCCGATATCTTTACTAAGCCATTGGATGAACAAACCTTTACCAAACTTAGGCATGAGCTAAATATTCTTGATTCTAGGAATTTTGAATGATATTTTGCATACATAGCTCATATATATATACCTTTGATCATCTCTTTCATGTGCTATGACTAATGTGTTCTTTCAAGTCCATTTCATGCTAAGTCATAGATTGAAAGGGAAAAGGAGTCTTCGGCGAAGACAAGGCTTCCACTCCGCTTCATCGAATCATTCATCCTTCGCCGTCGCTCTGCACTAACTCTCCAACTTTGGTATAATCTTCACTCCTTTACTTCCGTCCAAAGGGAGAGAGTAGTTTTAAAAAAGGGCTTATATTTCACTCAAGCATCCGTTTTTGGTGATTCATGCCAAAGGGGGAGAGAGTATTAGCCCAAAGCAAAAGGACCGCACCACCACCAATTTCAAAAATGGAGTCTATTAATTGGTATTAAAAGAAGTTTTTCAATTGGTATCTTATTTTGATATAATTTCAAATTGGTATACCCTCTTCAAAATTAATATCTAAAACCCTCTTGAACACTAAGAGGAGGATTTCATTAAGGGGGAGTTTTGTTTAGTCAAAGGAAAAACATTTGAAACAGGGGGAGAAAATTTCAAAACTTGAAAATGCTTCTCAAAATCTTATTCATTTACCTTTGACTATTTGCAAAAGAACTTTGAAAAGAATTTCCAAAACATTTTGCAAAACAAAACATATGGTGCAAGCGTGGTCCAAAATGTTAATAAGAAGAAAAGCCATCCATGCGCATCTAGTAAGTAATATTTATTGGTTTCATCCCAAGTAACCTTTGCACTTACATTATGCAAACTAGTTCAATTCTGTACTTCCATATTTGCTTTGGTTTGTGTTGGCATCAATCACCAAAAAGGGGGAGATTGAAAGGGAAATAGGCTTACACCTTTTCCTAATTAATTTTGGTGGTTGAATTGCCCAACACAAATAATTGGACTAACTAGTTTGCTCTAGGTTATAAGTTGTACAGGTGGCAAAGGTTCACAATAGACCAATAAAATGACCAAGAAAGGGTTCAAACAAAGAGAGCCAAAGATAACCGAAGCGTGCCCTCGTCTGGCACACCGGACTGTCCAGTGTGCCACCGGACAGTGTCCGGTGTACTAGGAAACTCAGCTCCAAACTCGTCACCTTCGGGAAAATCAGAGGGCGCTTCGCTATAATTCACCGGACTGTCCGGTGGCGCACCGGACTGTCCAGTGTGCCAGCGGAGCAACGGCTACTTCAGCGCCAACGGTCGACTGCAACCGCATTCAATGCGCTACAGTGCGCGCCAGAGTCAGAGCAGCGTCAGAAGGCGCACCGGACAGTCTACAGTACTTGTCCGGTGCACCACCGGACAGCCAGAAGACCCCACTTGTCAGAGCTCCAACGGTCGAACCCTAATGGCCGGGTGACGTGGCTGGCGCACCGGACAGTGTCCGGTGGCGCACCGGACTGTCCGGTGCGCCCGTCGACAGCAGCCTCCACCAAACGGCTAGTTTGGTGGTTGGGGCTATAAATACCCCAACCACCTCACCATTCATTGCATCCAAGTTTTCCACCTTCCAACATATTACAAGAGCTATAGCATTCAATTCTAGACACAACCAAAGAGATCGAATCCTCTTCCAAGTCCGGAATCACTCCAAATCAATAGTGACTAGAGAGAGTGACATTCGTGTTCATTTGAGCTCTTGCGCTTGGATTGCTTCTTTTCTTTCTCATTCTTCTTGTGATTCACTCAATTGTAACTGAGGCAAGAGACACCAATTGTGTGGTGGTCCTTACGGGGACTTAGTGTCCCGTGTGATTGAGAAGAGAAGCTCACTCGGTCTAATTGACCGTTTGAGAGAGGGAAAGGGTTGAAAGAGACCCGGTCTTTGTGACCACCTCAACGGGGAGTAGGTTTGCAAGAACCGAACCTCGGTAAAACAAATCCTTGTGTCTCACTCTTTATTTGCTTGCAATTTGTTTTTCACCCTTTCTCTCAGACTCGCTTATATTTCTAACGCTAACCCGACTTGTAGTGGTGATTAACTTTGTAAATTTCAGTTTCACCCTATTCACCCCCTCTAGGCGATTTTCAGTTCTTCCGCGAACGTTCTACCACAAAGACATTCTTGTTCCTCCTCATATCATTTAGAATCTTCTTTATGTTTGTCAGTTCACCATCGAAAATTCTTGTTCCATTGAGTTTGACCCTTTTGGTTTATCTTTGAAGGATCTGGGTACCAGGACCCTTCTCATCTAATGTGATAGCTCGGGGCCATTGTACGCACTCAACTACCCACTTCCTCCACCTGTGCGTCTTCCTGTCATGTTTTGGCTACTACCACCACGTTCACCACTTGACATCGTCATCTCAGACACCCTAGGCTCGACGTCATGTCCAAGCTATCTAGTCGTTTAGATATCTCTTTTAAGAGGGGCCATTCTGATAGTCTTTGTCATGCTTGTCAGCTAGGCCGCCATGCTCGCCTCCCTTCCTCTAGTTCCACTTCTTGGGCTGATCAGGCCTTCGATCTTGTACACTGTGATCTATGGATAGCCTGTCAAGTTATAAATATTACTAGTGAATTTGGATGACTTTTCTCATTTTTGGACTTTTCCACTATGATTGAAGTCTGATACTTTTCACACTCTTTTCACACTTTTTGCTTGGGTCTCCACCCAATTTGATCGCCCGGTTCATGCACTCTAGTGCGATAACGGTCATGAGTTCGACAACTCTACCTCCGGCTCTTTCTATCACGTGGTTCATGTGCGGCTCTCGTGTACCTACACCTGCCCTCAGAAAGGCCTGGTCAAACACATTATTCACGCCACCAGCAACATGATTTACTGCCTTCTTTTCCAAGCGTCTCTCCATGCCAGCTATTGGATGGAGGCGCTGAATACTGCCACCCATATCTTCAACTACCTCCCCTCCAAGGTGGTGAGTAATCCCACTCCAAGGAGATTAGAGGCTGAAATATTGACCGGTTTCATAGGCTAAATAGTCATACTATTAAGAGGGGTCAAACCATTTAGTTTGAATAGTTTCTAGTGCCTCATTTGCTCATATAGATTGATACATGTGCATGAGATCTTTTGCCTTAAGTTCTTAAAGCTATCTTTGTGAAAAAACAACATAAAAGGATTTGTGCATTTTATGGCGGTGGACTGTCCGAGGTACATGATCAGACAATCTAAGAGGACGGACATAATTCTTGATGAAACTTGGCCCATAAGTTTTTGTATGGCGAATATTCCATGGGTCACAGCTGGACGATCCGCGCGTGTATGAATTGTTTTGTGCAGTTTCTGGTGGGTGCTAGTTTTTATACAGTGGACAACCCAGGGTTGATGCCTGACAATCCGTCGTTATATTTTCTAGACAAATAGCACTTGCGCAAATTCTGTAGTTTTGAAATATTTGAACTACGAACGTTCTAAGCTTGAGTTGTGGACTTTCCGCAATTCTTTATTCTGTTTATTTTTGGCTGTTGGATTTCAAATGCGAACAGTCTAGACTTAAAGTGTGGACTGTCCATGAATGCCCAGAATGCTCGAAACTGCATTATGACGACTAGTTTTTTGAGAAGTGGAGTATAAATACTTGGTGCACGGGGTTGGGCTCTCCCATGGCCATTTGAAACACTTGTGAGCATATCTGGCTATTTCTCTAATCTCTTTCTCACACATCACGTAGTGGTTGAATTCTTGTGTGAGAGAGTGCATCCTAGTCCATTGCATCAATTGTTGAGTTTGGAGGCACTAGGAAGATCATCAAGCAATGTCTTTTGGCTTGTTATTCTTGAGGTTGTCACCTCCTATATAGCTTGGTGGCACCGCACTGTCGACCTTTTCAAGAAGATGTTGGAGAAGCCTGGTGCTTGTTTGTGAGAGGCCTTGAGCTTGCCTTGCCAGAGCAGTGCTGTCACACCCAAATTTAATGATAAATCCAGATGCATCTCACATATGTTTTAGGATCAAGTCTCACACATATGGTGACTCAGCGAATAGAAAATAATGACACATCTTTATTACTTAACACAATTTCTGTATAAAATAACTAAATAAAACACACCATATTACGACAACGATCCTGCACAACCATAGTTTACTGGGAGACGACGACCTAGACCTCTTCAAACTCATCATCATGGTGATCCTCCTCTTGGCTGTACCTAATCTTTACCTGGTGTGATTATAGCAAGGGTGAGCTCCCATACGGTCATCACTCAGCAAGTGTGGGGAAAATATGTATGAGCTCACTTATGGTTGGAACTCAAGAAGTGTAAGGCTTACCAAGAAAAATAGCTGAGGCTAAACATAACTTTTAACTTTGTTGGTCAAAATTTTATTAGCAATTACTACATATAAGTAAATACCATATAATTAAATAATAGATCATAATGAAGAATAAATCCCACAATGCAATTCATGACATGCTAAATTTAATTTTATAATTTACTCATGTGAGGATCCGAGCTGCTAATGACCGTGAGCATGGCTGATATACCAGTTTTACACTCAGCAGATGTTGCACATATTTACCCACAAGTCATGTATCTCATCTAGCCAGGGTTTGCAAGGCCCTTAGACACTTACAAGGTGAATGACTAGGGATCCACTACGAGGTCTTTACAAAGTTCCACTACCATGAGAAAACCCGCTACGAATTCAGGCAAAAGGGGTATAGGAATCCCTCGTTCGAAAAGCTATCACTGACAGATCGATCCGAGAACCTCCCTATACTTGCAGCGATTCACTCCCCGCTTGCCCTTTTCGGGAAAGGATTATCTCACATTATCTTTCCTAATTAATTGACCAAGGGCGTCCCATTCCACCCTTGTGGTAGCATTGCTTTTCTGGGTGGTCGCTCCATATTCTAATTAACAAGGTAATCTTATCATGAACAATAATTAAGACAACAATAATAATAAAGCATGATCATAATTCATATATAATGTTAATCCCAAAACTAGATAGAGAAATAGCAAGACTATCTAATAATTCATTTGTAGCAAACTAGATGTATGTAAACAAGACTAGATAATCTATTAGATCCCACCATTTTTACCTAACAATACAAGCATGGTGATATAAAAGTTAATATTATTAGGTCAAAAAATGTGATAAGGACACCACTTGCCTTTTTACTTGCAATAACATGTTGATCAGATCTCTTCAAAAGTCTTGATTTATAGATCACGAACACTCGCTCGTCTAATCATAGCCGGTCACGACGATGTTTTGGGTCACCTTGGACGGAGAGAAATTCCTCACCGTAGTTGTCGTCGGGTTGGGAACGAACTCAAACTTCGACGAGCTATTGCGGGATTGTAGATGGAATCCGGATAAACTGCTATATGTTTTAGGATGGGGGAAGCCAGACATGTATTTATAAGGATGGCTTGGGTTTATCCGTATTGTGGATAAATTCAAATTTTAAAGATTTTATATTTCAGAAAATAAGAAATTTATTTTAATGCCCAAAAATGTTCAAATGGTTCCAAAAATTCCAGACAAATTTCTAAAAATGTTTTGGCACCCAACGAACACAAATAAAATATTTTGAGGTTATAAAAATGTTTTTAAGTGCCTCTAATAAATAGATTTTTTCTTTTCGAAAATAGAAAAAACTAGAAAATACGAAAAATTATCGAGGTTTTCTACAAGGTTTTTTAAACATGTTTCAAACACGTTTTGCACTTAAAAAATCTAAGCAACAACATGAATGCAACAAAGCAAGTTTGACTTTATAATTCATTTTAATTGACTTATAATAAAAGAAAATACTTTCAGAACCATAATTCGTGATTCCAAACCACTCAAATCTTACAAATTAAATTAAATATTGAAAAAATTTGTTGGTTCAAAAACTAGGGTGTTAAAGGTGAAAAGCATCTCTAGTGAAAATGAGGTTTGGATTGGTTCTTTGATCCAAGCTGGCTCATTGACCATGTGGATTCTTGGTTATAGAGAAATTGGAAGTCATTGAATCGACCTCAATGTGGATTAGGGGTGACTGGCATTATCATCATCACCATGGGATAAATTTGGTGTCTTGTGTGGTAACAATCTTGTTAAGCTTAATGTTATTGTTCTTACATTAAGCACATCGATATATAGTGTTTCAATTATCTCTTGTCATTCTAGGTAGCAAACCCACTTAGGTCAACCTAGGGTAGAATGTTTGAATCTCTTGTTATTCTAATTAAATTTCCCTAATGTTTTAGCCAGAATCCTTGATCCTACACTGTTGTAGGGATTTTATCGTCGATAACTGAGCTCCAAACTCCTTTTGTTGGAGGAATTTTGTCTGGAACTCAGTATTCATGGAACCAATATTGGGATATTTTCTTTAGATGACTAAATTCTTAGCTCTTCCTGACACATTATGCCCTTCATAGTACTTCACCAAGAACTCAATCGTCCTACCCTGAGGGATCTTACTATTGAGTCCTCAAATCCTCTTGACAAGTTATGCCCTTTAAAGTGTTTCACCAAGAACTCAATCATCCTCTCCTAAGGGACCTTACGAACTTAATCATCATCCCCTAAGGCGCCTTACACCGACCCATCAATCAGTGTCCTGAGTACCCTTTGGTGTATACAACGTCTGATACCTCTTCGGATGACCGAGTCTGGCTAGTGTAAGTGGCAATATTTTGTCTATTTTAAGTTAATGATCATAGTTGTACAATGTTGAAACATCGTGCCTTGATCTAAAAAGTGTTACCATATGAAGTGTCACTGTTTGCACCGATCTAGGCGCCAATCACAGCATTGAGAAACCGGCGGTGGTGCTCTCTGCACAGGCGTGGACGGTCCACGACCAGGGGCCAGCCAGTCCACGACCTGGAGTAGGGCTAGGGTTCCCTACCTGATGGGCCGGATGGTCCACGCCTATAGGCCGGACGGTCCGCGCGTGCGCAGGGGCAGCGGAGTTCGCCGACGGCGCCTGAATCTCACTCCCGGGAGGGACCCTGTTGGGGAGGAGAGATTCTAGGTGTTATCTAGGGTTGGCAGGCCATCCTAGACACCTCTAATCGACGTAGAGCCGAAGAGAAGGGAAGAATTTAGGGATTGAGAGCTAAACTAGAACTAAACTGGAACTACTCCTAATGTCTAAGGTAAAAACAAGAGATAAACTAATTATTGATTCGATTGATAATGTTTAATCGACCGTATTCCTCTATATTTATAGAGGAGGGGGGCTGGACCCGTTACAAACTAATCTCCCGAGTTAATTCTGCGAATCTAGCCAACAACTGTAGCAAGAAACTCGAAACCCTAACTAACTCAGCGCGCGGACCGTTCGCACCACCATTGTGGATCGTCCGCAGGGACATTTTGCCTTCCAACATATGCCCCCTGCCTTTTGGCGGAGCTGAGCGAACCAAAAGTAACTAACTCGATGTGATCACATCAGTTTTCTTAGGCATCTTGCCACATACTAGGATGATACTGCTTGAAGAAACACCCGTTTAACGCCTTAGGCAAGGCTTTGCCTTGTAATGTTTGCAATAAGTAGGCGTTACTGGACATCACCTGCGTGACCCTGTAAGGACCTTCCCAGCTTGGTGACCACTGCCCAAACTTCTGATCTTTGCTCCTGTAAGGAAAATGGACCTCGGGCCATTTGGCTAATCGAGTTTTGGTGTTTGATGAACAACACAATCCGTGAACTAATAAGTTTTCTAGTGTTTGTGTTTGTAGTTCACAGGATGCAATATTTACTTGGACTAAGGTATTGAGGAAAGCAATACTTCAAAAGAAGACATAAAATGATGCACAGAAGTCCAAGACTCAAGAACAGAAGAAGCCCGAAGAAATCAACGAAGAAACCTTGAAGAGGGCTGTCAGCCAGCGCCTGGTGGCGCACCAGACAGTAAACAGTACCTGTCCGGTGCGCACCGGACTGTCCGATTGGACAACCGGACAGTCTGCACAGAGAGGCCACAGACAGGCGCTCTCGGGCTGTAGCACCGGTCTGTCCGGTGGGGCACCGGACAGTTGGCACCGGACTGTCCGGTGTGCACCGGACAGATGGCAACGGCCGGATCCAACGGTCGACTGCTACAGGCGCCAACGGTCGGCTGACGTGGCGTGCATCAGACACTGCACAGTGGCTGTCCAGTGGTGCACCGGACTGTCTGGTGCACCCGACGACAGAAAGCTGCTGCTTTCTGCCCAACGGCTAGTTTGGGGATTGGAGGCCATTCTCAAGTGTGGGAGCCCAAGCAACATACCAAGGCATATAGTGCACGTTTCCAAGAGCTCAAACACGCAAGTGCTTAATAGAATCACTCGGTGAATAGCGTAGGTGCTTTGCAAAGTGCTTAGGTTAGTTAGACCGCTTTAGCGCTTGCTCTAGGTGAACCCTAGTTAGTTGAGTGAGTTTAGACAAACCACACAACCTCTCGGCTCTTGCGTGAGTCGTTGTAATTGTACCGAGTGGGGCAAGAGTCTTGCGAGACCGTGACAACCGCATTTGTGTCACGGTCGCCACCGTGTATCGGAGGGAACGAGGCCCGCGGCGTTTCGGCCGGAAGCTCGATAGTGGAGACGGCGGGGAGCATCCGAGAGGAGCCAGAAGTGGAGCACCACTTGCGCGTGGAGAAGGCCCACGGCTCTCTACGGAGTTACTCGACCGTGGTGCTTGGCCCTCGTGTGGGCTTCCCTTTGCGTAGGGGCACCAACGAGGATTAGTCGGGACCTTGCGTGGTTCCGGATACCTCGGTAAAAATACCGACATCATCCACGAGAGTTTGCTTCTCTACTTTGCTCTTTAAGTTTCCACATTTATATTAAGCATTTAAGTTTCAATCTTGTATTCATACTTATTTAGTGTAGATTGAAACTTAGCCTTTGCGGTAGAGATAGCAACACTTAGACAAAACCTAGTTTGCACATTCTAGTTTGATTATTTGCATAGGTTTTGCTCTTGGGATTTATTTGTGGCCTAGTTTAGTAAAATTTTTAGAAGTCCTAATTCACCCCTTAGGCGTCACCCGTTTCCTACAAGTGGTATCAAAGCCCGGTTTGGCTTATTTGAAACGCTTTAGCTTCACCGCTAAAAGAGCCGACACTTTTTAGAGGAAGGGATGGATACCCATAGGCCACCACTCTTTGACGGCACTAACTTCCCATACTATAGTGCTAGAATGGCTTGTTACCTAGAGGCCGTTGATCTAGGTGTTTGGAGAGTCACTCATGACGGGATGAAACCCCTTAAGAATCCCGAGAAACCCACCACGAGTGAGGAAAAAGAAATTCATTTAAATGCTAGAGCCAAAAATTGCTTGTATGAATCCCTTAGCATGGATATTTTTAATCAAGTATTTACCTTGAAAACTGCTAATGAGATTTGGCTAAAATTGCATGAGCTCCATGACGGCACATCCAATGTCCGTGAGCAAAAACATTGCCTAGTCTTAAATAAGTATAATTCTTTTGCTATGAAAGATGATGAGCTTGTTAGAGACATGTATTCTCGTTTGAATCTAATTATCAATGAGCTCAATTCTATTGGCATTAATAAGCTAGGTGATGCGGACATTGTGAGGAAGATTATCTCCCTGCTACCACAACAAAGATATGGGAGCATCATCACCATCCTTCACAACATAGAGGACTTGAGCAACATGACCCCGACCATTGTGATTGGGAAAATCGCGGCCTTTGAGATATCGCGAAAAATGAGTCGAGGAGAGGAGCCAACTTCCTCAAGACCATATGCTTTTGCATGTGATGAAAGGAAGGGCAAAAAGAAGGCTCCCACTCCAAGTTCCTCAAGCGAAGAAGAGGAAGAAGAAGAAAGTGATGATGAAGATAATCAACCATGCACATCATCCTCCGAGGACGAAGAAACAATCCGACGCGTCGGAAAGGTAATGGGGATGATCCGCAAGATTAATCTAATGGGTGTGCCCCTGCAGGTCGAGGATCTTCTCTTTAACATTGACAGGAAAAAGCAAAGGAAGAGAGGTTGCTTCGCATGTGGGGAGAAGGGCCACTTCAGGGACAACTGTCCAAATATGGCCAAACCCAAAAAGGATAGGAGCAAAGGCAAGGCGCTAACAAGTGTTAGGACTTGGGATGATTCTTCAAGTGAATATGAACCTCCAAGGACGCGCAGCCACCGGTCCTCATCACGCTCATCACGCTCATCACACAAATGTCTTATGGCAAGAGGTAACAAAAGCATTCCATCCTCTAGTGATGAAAGTAGTTGTCACACCCGGTTTTAGAAGGTAAACCGAATGCGAACCATGTACGTGCCAGGATCAGTTATTCACGTACACAGCAGTTACATAACATGGACATCATCACACAGTGCTCAAATAGTATTAAAAGGGAAATAATAGTCGATTACATCATACGTCTGAGACGTCCATATAGTTCTTACAATAAATCAAAGTGCGGAAAAGAAACGTAGATAACACGGCCTTCACAGGCAGCCGACTGGGGGTTGCCGCTAACCCACACCTAGAACTCGTCGTAGTCTTGGAACTCCTGGAAGTCTCCTTCCACAGCTTCATCTTCTCCTGAGCAGTGGTTGCAATGCTGACAACCTGGGGGGGGATTGGTGTGTAGAGCAAGGGTGAGTACACATCAACATACTCAGCAAGCATCCCGTTTGGCTGTAGTGGACCAGCTTTATGTGGGGATAAGTCAAGCAGTTGCTTTTAGTTGGTCAGGTTATTACTTACTAGTAGAGAGCCAGGTTTTAACATTAACCCAAGTTATTAGCCCAATGTATCCTTTCCAAACGGAAAGAATACCACTTACCAGCACCATAATCATAATCAGAACCATCAATCTCATTGCCACCTGTACCAAAATGTCTCTGATCAAGTATCACTAATCTCTGGAGCTCCCTTGGCCGCTCATAACCGCGAGCACGGCTGATATATCAGTTTCATAACACTCTACAGAGGTTGCGCACTTTACCCACAAGCCGTGATTCCCTTTCTAGCCCGGGCTTGCAAGACCCTTATTCACTCCCAAGGTGAATGGCTAGGGATTCACTACGAAGCCTTTACAAAGATTCCCCGAGGCTGTAGCCGCCCGTTAGGTTTCCTAAATGTACCGCACTCCTCCCCAAGGGACAAATCAACCTTGGCAGAGCGAGCCGCATACACCGAGCCCCATTGACGGCACAACGGCTAAGCGAACTACACCCCGGTTCCTCTAATTATTCAGCTAAGGGCGTCCCATTCCACCCTCATGGTTGCACTGTTTTCCCGGGCGGTCATCCATTGAACAGGTCCTTACGGAGAGGCACTCGAGAAACCGCTCGAGTCCCCTTAAATGCCACAAGTATGATCATAAATAAGAAGGGAAAACAGCGTATCATAGATAATCACATCATGTTCATTGATTAGAGTTGAGCAATAGCATCAGACTAAGCAGTAATAATCTGACCCAAATAGGTAAACAAGGACATGGATAACAAAAGCTAGTCAATCCTTTGGTATAAATATGTAATGCGGGAGGTGAATTAAAGAATGAATAGGACAGAGATAGGTCAAAGGACACTTGCCTTCACCAACCGACTGCTGCTCAGGGGCTTCTCCTGCAAATTCCTCGGGCTCTTCGACCGGATCGTTCTCTATGCGAGCGCAAACATACATACATCCACATATTTAATACAAAAGAACAGTACACCATACAAGGGAATAAGTAAAGTGAATATGCATCAAGTATGACATTCGATATCGCATTCATTAAGGTTAGAAAGAAACGGGGAAAGGTCTCGCAGGGGGGTTAAAGCTTATGCACTAATGATTAGTTACAATTGGTTCTTAACAAAAGAATTCTGTTATATATATACTAATGGAAACCTAATCATTTTTAGTTGATCAACATTGCACGGGATAAACAATTAACTACGTGAATCAATAGCATAACGGAATTTTAAATTAAACTTCCTATTTTCCATAGCATGAACAATGATCAGCCTACCTAAAATAAAGTAATTATGATCACAGAAAGTAAATAAAATAAAATAAAAATAAATAAAAAAAACAGAGGGGGGGGGCGGTTGAACCGGCCCTAGGGCGGTTGAACCGGCCCTAGGCTGGGCGGCCGAGCTGGGGGCTGGCGCGGGCGCGGGCGGCCGAGCTGGGGGCTGGGGCGGCCGAGCTGGCCCGGTTGAACCGGCCGGCCGGGCGGCTGAACCGGCCCTGCGCAGGGGGCGCGGCCAAGGGGCCAGGGGCGGCCGGGCGCGGCTGGGGGGCGGCCGGGGGCTGGCCAGGGCGCGGCCAGCGGCTTGGCCAGGGGCGGCCGGGGCCGGCTATGGCGCGGCCGGGCGCGGCTGGGGGGCGGCCGGGGCCGGCTATGGCGGCCGGGCGGGGCTGGGGACGGCCGGCGCGGCCAGGGGGCGGCCGGGCCTTGGCCGGGCAGGGAGGGGGAGAGGAGGGGGGAGGGGAGGGGGAGGGAGAGAGGGGAGGGGCTCACCGGCGTCGGGGAGCGACGGCGAGGGGCGGCCGGCGGCAGGGGGCGGCGGCGGCTTAGGGCAGGGGCGGGTAGGGGCGGCGCTAGGGAGAGAGAGAGGGAAAATGAGAGGGAGAGGGAGAGGGTTAGGGGAAAAAGGGGAGGTGGGGGGGCGGCTGGGCCTCTTTGGGCCCAAGAGGGGGGCGCGCAGGGGCTTGGGCCGGCCGGGGTCGGCCCACGGCGCGGGAGAGAGAGAAAAAGAGGAGAGAGAAAGAGAGAGAAAGAAAAAAGAAAAGATTATTTCCCTGTTTTTCCGAAATCCGATCTTTCTAGATGAATGCGTTTGCACTTTCAAACAATCAAAAAAAATGCAAGGTTCGGCATGGTGCGTCAAACAACACAAAGTATTTTTAGAGTTTTTCTTACACGGGAAATCCAAACCGAATCCCGCTAAAACTTTGGAAAAGGTCAAGGTTTAGCGAGGGAAAAAGAAAAGGAAAAGGTAACGCCCGAATTTTGGCGAGTAAAGAAAAGAAAAAATTCAACTGCAAAATTCGGGGCGTTACAAACCTATCCCCCTTAAAAGAATCTCGCCCTCGAGATTCAGGGTTGGTTAGCAAAGAGTTCTGGGTACTTGGCCATCAAATCATCTTCACGCTCCCAGGTTGCTTCTTCCTCAGAGTGGTGATTCCATCTGACTTTGCACATTCTGATGATCTTCCTTCGGGTGACTCTATCTGCAACCTCAAGGATCTGAGCTGGCTTCTCAACATAGGTCAAGTCCTCCTGGACTTCCAGACCTTGCACTGGCAACTGCTCTTCTGGCACACGCAAGCACTTCTTCAACTGAGACACATGAAAGACATCATGCACAGCTGACAAATTCTCTGGCAGACTGAGCTGATAGGCCACTTCTCCACGCTTTGAGAGGATCTGGTACGGACCAATGTAGCGGGGTGCTAGCTTGCCTTTGATTCCGAACCTTCTGACTCCTCTGATCGGTGACACTTTCAGATAGACAAAGTCTCCGACTTCAAAACTCAGCTCTCTTCTTCTTGTGTCTGCATAGCTTCGCTGCCTTGATTGCGCTATCTTCAGATTCTCTCGGACCATCTTGATGTTCTCTTCAGCTTCAAGCAAAATATCTGGCCCAAACACTTGCTTCTCTCCAGGCTGATCCCATTGCAACGGAGTTCTACAACTCCTTCCATAGAGCGCTTGAAATGGTGACATCTTCAAACTGGCCTGATAACTGTTGTTATAGGAAAACTCTGCATAAGGCAATCGCTTGTCCCATCCGGACTGATCTTGCAGCGCACAGGCTCTCAACATATCTTCAAGAATTTGATTGGTTCTTTCGGTCTGGCCATCTGTCTGCGGATGATAAGCTGAACTGAAATTCAGATGTGTGCCCAAGGCTTCATGCAACTGCTGCCAGAAATGAGAGGTGAACTGCGTTCCTCTGTCTAACACTATCTTCTTTGGCACACCATGAAGACAAACGATCCGAGACATGTACAACTCTGCCAATACGGCACTGCTGTAGGTGGTCTTGACAGGTATGAAGTGGGCTGACTTGGTCAAACGGTCCACTACTACCCAAATAGAATCGTAGCCGGCTCGAGTGCGAGGCAATCCGACTATGAAATCCATACCAATTTCATCCCATTTCCACTGAGGGATCTGCAATGGTTGCAACAATCCAGCAGGTCTCTGGTGTTCGGCCTTAATCCTTCGACAACTATCGCACTTAGCCACATGCTCTGCGATTTCCCTCTTCATTCCGTACCACCAGAATTTCTTCTTCAGATCCTGATACATCTTCTCACTGCCAGGGTGAATCGAATAAGCTGTCTCATGAGCTTCCTTAAGAATCAACTCCCGAATAGACTGGACATTGGGAACACACAAGCGGTCTTTGAACCATATCACGCCTTCTGCATCTTCTCGAAAATCTTTGCCTCTGCCATCTAGAATCAGTCGCCGAATCTCACTGATCTTCTCATCATTCTTCTGCGCTTCTTTGATTTCGCGCTCCAAGGTAGGTTCCAATTCAACTGTGACTCCTCGCGAATTGTTCAGAAATCCGAGACTCAACCTGTCGAACTCCTTGGCCAACTCATAAGGCATCGGACGAGCGACCATCAGATTGACTTGACTCTTTCTGCTCAAAGCATCTGCCACTACGTTCGCTTTGCCTGGATGGTAATGGATCTCCAACTCATAGTCTTTGATCAGCTCTAACCATCTTCGCTGCCTCATATTCAACTCTGACTGAGTGAATATGTACTTCAGACTCTTGTGATCTGTGTAAACATCGCATTTCTATCCATACAGATAGTGCCTCCATGTCTTCAGTGCGTGAACCACTGCTGCCAATTCTAGATCATGGATTGGGTAGTTCTTCTCATGAACCTTCAACTGTCGGGACGAGTAAGCCACAACTCTTCCCTCTTGCATCAACACGCATCCCAAACCTGTGTAACAAGCATCACAGTACACAGAGAAGGGCTTGTGCACATCAGGCAAGACTAGGACAGGCGCTGTTGTCAACTTCTCTTTCAGCGCTTCAAAGGCCTCTTGACATTTCTGGGTCCACTTGAACTCAACCTTGTTGCCTAGCAACGCTGTCATTGGTTTCGCAATCTTCGAAAACCCTTCAATGAATCGCCGATAATATCCGGCCATTCCAATGAAGCTCTTGATTCCCCGAGCATCCGTTGGCGCTTTCCAGTTCAGAATGTCTGCCACTTTCTTCGGATCCACAGCCAATCCTTCCTTGTTGATTATGTGACCCAAGAACAGGACTTCACTGATCCAGAACTCACACTTGCTCAACTTTGCATACAACTGGTGCTCTCGCAATCTCTGCAATACCATCCTCAAATGATCTGCATGCTCTTCTTCGCTTTGAGAATAAACCAGAATGTCATCAATGAATACCACCACAAACTTATCGAGATAATCCATGAATACACTGTTCATCAAGTTCATGAAGAACGCTGGTGCATTGGTCAAACCAAAAGACATCACTGTGAACTCATACAAACCATACTTTGTAATGAATGCCGTCTTCGGTATGTCCGAAGGTCGGATCCTGAGCTGATGATAACCTGACCTCAGATCAATCTTGGAGAACACACTGGCTCCTCTCAACTGGTCAAACAGATCTTCTATTCTGGGCAAGGGATACTTGTTCTTGATCGTGACTTCATTCAAAGCTCGATAATCGATACACATCCTCTTTGTGCCATCTTTCTTCTCCACAAACAGGACAGGGGCGGCCCAAGGCGAGGTGCTTGGCCGGATGTAACCTTTCTCTGACAGCTCATCAATCTGCTTCTTAAGCTCAACCAACTCTGGTCCAGATATTCTGTAAGCTCTCTTAAAGATAGGGGCGGTTCCAGGAAGAAGCTCTATGGCAAACTCAACTTTCCGCTCTGGTGGCATACCCGGTAAATCCTTTGGAAACACATCTGGGAATTCAGACACAACCTTGATACTCTCAATTGGGTCTGCTTCACTGCTATCGACAGCCATCTGATAACAACTTCCTTTCTTCGGCTCAGGCGGGACTAACTCGGTCACCACTTCCTCTCCTAGTGGGGACACCAACTTGATTGTCCTTTGATCACAACTGATAACTGCCTGATACTTATCTAGCCAATTCATCCCTAGGATGACATCTATTCCCTGGGTACCCATTACTATAAGGTTAGCGGGAAACGCTATCCCCCTTATTTCCACACTTATATTCAAACATATGCTATCAGCTCGAATTCTACCACCGGCTGAGTCAATTTGAATGGGGGTTGACATGGTAGTAATTGGAAGATTATGTGCTTCTACCCATGATGCAGTAATAAAAGAATGCGTTGCTCCAGTATCAAATAACACTTCTGCAATATGGGAGTCGACTGGGAACATACCTACTGTCATGCCGGGGGTCTCCTGAACTGCTTCAGCCTCCAAGTGATTCAATCTTCCATGATTATAACGCTGCTGAGGGCGGTTGCCTGCTCCAGGCTGAGACACATTCTGCTTCGCTGGGGCATTGAGGCCTGACTGCTGCTGGGCTGCCTTCTTCGGACATTGCATCACCCAATGGCCTTGCTCTCCACAGTGGAAACATGCTCTGTTTCCAACCTGAGCTGGTGCTGCCTGATTGTTCTGCTGATTTGCTGGGGCAGGAAGACGAGGTGTCTGCTGATTCTGCCTCTGAAACTGACCTCCTGATTGATTGCTCTGACGGTTCTGGTACTGATGCTGAGGATACTGCCTTTGGAACTGCTGATACTGCTGACGCTGCTGATGCTGCTGAGGTGGACGCTGGTTCTGCCTGAACTGCTGAGGTTGATTGCCTGAAAAACGGGGACGGCTGCTGCTTCCATGTTGGGGTCCACTGATCTTGCGCTTACGATCCTCCATCTCCTTACGCTTCCTTTCTGTCATGATTGCTCTGTCAATCAGGTGCTGGAATGTTGGGAAGGTATGATTCATCAGTTGGTACTGCAGAGGGTCAACCAAGCCTCTCAAGAAACGGTATTGTCGCTTGGCGTCGGTGTTGACATCCTCAGGAGCATAGCGAGACAACTGCAGAAACCTGTCTCGATACTCGCTGACAGATGATGATCCTTGCTTAAGGGCCAGGAACTCCTCCTTCTTCACTGTCATCAGACCTGCAGGCACATGGTACTGACGAAAGCTACCTCTGAACTCTTCCCAGGTGATGGCATCGGGGTTGGCATGGGTGGCGAGGTAAGACTCCCACCAGGATTGGGCTGCTCCTCTCAACAGACGGGGACCATACAAGATTTCTCCCTGTCATCACACTGAGCGGTATGCAACTCCCGCTCCACAGTGCGCAGCCAATCTTCAGCATCCATGGGGTCAGAAGAGTGAGCGAACGTTGGGGGATGACCTCTCATGAATTCAGCACGCTTATCCTTGGGCATCTGAGGCATCTGAGACTGGGGTGGTGCTTGCTGCTGCTGCTGCTGCTGCTGAATAGCGGCCAGAGTCTGACCGATGGCCTGAACTGCCTGAGTCTGCATCAGAAACATCTGCTCGATCGACATCGGGGGCGGGGGCGGCAGGTGCTGCTGCTGGGGCACCTCATCCTGCGGGGCGGCTTGCTCCTGCTTAGCACGCCTTCCTCCTCTGCGCCTGTTCTCTGACATCTGCAGAACGCAACCACACATCAGAACTGATCTGGCAAATCTTGCAGCATAAGAAAAGAGTATAGAATTCTTCAACAGCACTGAACAGATGAGCATCTTCACTGATCTCCAACACAGACCACACAGCTTCTCAGATAAAGAGGAAAGTAGAATAAAGGGTTTCCCAACTATATAACTAACTCCATTAACATAATAGGTAAACCAAAATGCAGGGGATACCCACACTCTGGTGACAGTCATTACAAAGATCCAAACCAAACATAGTTCATCATGACAAACATAAATGCACAGGATATAGCAAACTACCCTGTCTAACTAAGACTAACTAAAACCGAGACTAACGCTAAGACTGAAGCTTCTATGCATATATATTTCGTATTAATTACAAGATCCAACTCTAACGATCTATGGTTCTAGATTTATCTTGGTCTTGCAGTCAGGATTGCCATAAGACTGGAGTCCACGCCGAGGCGAGCGATACGGGTGCTGAGTCCCGACGGGAGCGGGGGAACCATCATCCAAGTGACGACGCTCCGCGCGCTCAGCCCGCAGCAGGGCGATCTCAGCACGAGCCCTACTCAGCTCGTCTAATGCATGGTCCAGCTCCGTGTTTAGCACGGCGGCTAGGTTGACTGTGCTGCTCAACCTAGGATTGTCCTCACCAGCAGGTGAAACAATCACGCCTCCTGTGCTGCCAGATGGACGGCGGGGGTAATACTTCAGGTCGAGGCCGTCAGCTACCCCACCGAGAACTGAGCAGTAGTGCGAAAGCGCACGCCGTGCAGCATCCTGCATGGCTGCCTCAGCTGAGTCCCGCTCAGAGATAGAATAGTGCTCTGAGCAAGCCTCCGCGCCCTGGAGACTGTTCTCCGGACGGCGCACCAAGCAGGTCGCCTCCCAGCGGTCCGGGTAGACCCCGCGACTATGCTTGTAGACCACACAGCGATACTCGATGGACCAAGTACGCCGGTCAAGTGCCCGACGTAGCAGGGTGTCGAGCGCGTCGTGGAAGTGACACCCGCGAGCAGCGTCGCGAGTGATGGGTCGAGCAACCCATCCTTCTGGCTCATGGTTAGAGAGGTCGAGGTCGTGGCTCGAGCTGTCGTCGCCACCTCCGTCGTCTGGGTCTCCTCCAGCAGCTACTCCAGAAGCTGGGGCGCCCAGTGGTGGTGCAGGGGGCGCCTCCAGGGGAAGCACAGGGGAGCAGCTCCTCACAGACTCTATCTCCTGCTGGAGCGAGAAGGAAGAGCCCTGCTGCTCCTGTCATCGACGTTCCTGCTCCTCATGCAGGCAGTGGTGCAGTCTCTCCAAGTGGCTGGACTGTCCGGCCACGGGACGGCGAAGCGGACGCTCAGCAAGGCGGGAGGGTAAGAAGGGGATGACGGACTTTCGTGCAGTGTGTCTAAGTCGAGCCATCTACAAAAGACATCGCAAGCAAAAGGGTGAGAACAGAATTAATATGACCAGCAAATAATGAATCATAAATGAATGAAGGATCAGAATAAAACAAAATTTTCAGCAAGGTATAATATATAGTAGAACATAGGTTTGGTCAGTAGGACCAACTTTTGAAGGGATACCAAAGTCAAGGCAGGGACAGAGGTCTATAGTCCTTAGAACGACCATTCTACTCTAGGTTAGCGGTCCTACAGTCAGCACGGCTTTGATACCACTTATGTCACACCCGGTTTTAGAAGGTAAACCGAATGCGAACCATGTACGTGCCAAGATCAGTTATTCACGTACACAGCAGTTACATAACATGGACATCATCACACAGTGCTCAAATAGTATTAAAAGGGAAATAATAGTCGATTACATCATACGTCTGAGACGTCCATATAGTTCTTACAATAAATCAAAGTGCGGAAAAGAAACGTAGATAACACGGCCTTCACAGGCAGCCGACTGGGGGTTGCCGCTAACCCACACCTAGAACTCGTCGTAGTCTTGGAACTCCTGGAAGTCTCCTTCCACAGCTTCATCTTCTCCTGAGCAGTGGTTGCAATGCTGACAACCTGGGGGGGATTGGTGTGTAGAGCAAGGGTGAGTACACATCAACATACTCAGCAAGCATCCCGTTTGGCTGTAGTGGACCAGCTTTATGTGGGGATAAGTCAAGCAGTTGCTTTTAGTTGGTCAGGTTATTACTTACTAGTAGAGAGCCAGGTTTTAACATTAACCCAAGTTATTAGCCCAATGTATCCTTTCCAAACGGAAAGAATACCACTTACCAGCACCATAATCATAATCAGAACCATCAATCTCATTGCCACCTGTACCAAAATGTCTCTGATCAAGTATCACTAATCTCTGGAGCTCCCTTGGCCGCTCATAACCGCGAGCACGGCTGATATATCAGTTTCATAACACTCTGCAGAGGTTGCGCACTTTACCCACAAGCCGTGATTCCCTTTCTAGCCCGGGCTTGCAAGACCCTTATTCACTCCCAAGGTGAATGGCTAGGGATTCACTACGAAGCCTTTACAAAGATTCCCCGAGGCTGTAGCCGCCCGTTAGGTTTCCTAAATGTACCGCACTCCTCCCCAAGGGACAAATCAACCTTGGCAGAGCGAGCCGCATACACCGAGCCCCATTGACGGCACAACGGCTAAGCGAACTACACCCCGGTTCCTCTAATTATTCAGCTAAGGGCGTCCCATTCCACCCTCATGGTTGCACTGTTTTCCCGGGCGGTCATCCATTGAACAGGTCCTTACGGAGAGGCACTCGAGAAACCGCTCGAGTCCCCTTAAATGCCACAAGTATGATCATAAATAAGAAGGGAAAACAGCGTATCATAGATAATCACATCATGTTCATTGATTAGAGTTGAGCAATAGCATCAGACTAAGCAGTAATAATCTGACCCAAATAGGTAAACAAGGACATGGATAACAAAAGCTAGTCAATCCTTAGGTATAAATATGTAATGCGGGAGGTGAATTAAAGAATGAATAGGACAGAGATAGGTCAAAGGACACTTGCCTCCACCAACCGACTGCTGCTCAGGGGCTTCTCCTGCAAATTCCTCGGGCTCTTCGACCGGATCGTTCTCTATGCGAGCGCAAACATACATACATCCACATTTTAATACAAAAGAACAGTACACCATACAAGGGAATAAGTAAAGTGAATATGCATCAAGTATGACATTCGATATCGCATTCATTAAGGTTAGAAAGAAACGGGGAAAGGTCTCGCAGGGGGGTTAAAGCTTATGCACTAATGATTAGTTACAATTGGTTCTTAACAAAAGAATTCTGTTATATATATACTAATGGAAACCTAATCATTTTTAGTTGATCAACATTGCACGGGATAAACAATTAACTACGTGAATCAATAGCATAACGGAATTTTAAATTAAACTTCCTATTTTCCATAGCATGAACAATGATCAGCCTACCTAAAATAAAGTAATTATGATCACAGAAAGTAAATAAAATAAAATAAAAATAAATAAAAAAAAAAACAGAGGGGGGGGGCGGCGGTTGAACCGGCCCTAGGGCGGTTGAACCGGCCCTAGGCTGGGCGGCCGAGCTGGGGGCTGGCGCGGGCGCGGGCGGCCGAGCTGGGGGCTGGGGCGGCCGAGCTGGCCCGGTTGAACCGGCCGGCCGGGCGGCTGAACCGGCCCTGCGCAGGGGGCGCGGCCAAGGGGCCAGGGGCGGCCGGGCGCGGCTGGGGGGCGGCCGGGGGCTGGCCAGGGCGCGGCCAGCGGCTTGGCCAGGGGCGGCTGGGGCCGGCTATGGCGCGGCCGGGCGCGGCTGGGGGGCGGCCGGGGCCGGCTATGGCGGCCGGGCGGGGCTGGGGACGGCCGGCGCGGCCAGGGGGCGGCCGGGCCTTGGCCGGGCAGGGAGGGGGAGAGGAGGGGGGGAGGGGAGGGGGAGGGAGAGAGGGGAGGGGCTCACCGGCGTCGGGGAGCGACGGCGAGGGGCGGCCGGCGGCAGGGGGCGGCGGCGGCTTAGGGCAGGGGCGGGTTGGGGCGGCGCTAGGGAGAGAGAGAGGGAAAATGAGAGGGAGAGGGAGAGGGTTAGGGGAAAAAGGGGAGGATGGGGGGGGCGGCTGGGCCTCTTTGGGCCCAAGAGGGGGGGCGCGCAGGGGCTTGGGCCGGCCGGGGTCGGCCCACGGCGCGGGAGAGAGAGAAAAAGAGGAGAGAGAAAGAGAGAGAAAGAAAAAAGAAAAGATTATTTCCCTGTTTTTCCGAAATCCGATCTTTCTAGATGAATGCGTTTGCACTTTCAAACAATCAAAAAAAATGCAAGGTTCGGCATGGTGCGTCAAACAACACAAAGTATTTTTAGAGTTTTTCTTACACGGGAAATCCAAACCGAATCCCGCTAAAACTTTGGAAAAGGTCAAGGTTTAGCGAGGGAAAAAGAAAAGGAAAAGGTAACGCCCGAATTTTGGCGAGTAAAGAAAAGAAAAAATTCAACTGCAAAATTCGGGGCGTTACAGTAGTAGTGATGATGAAGGTGAGGGAAAGCCCTCTGTAGACAAGCTTGCGGAAGCCGTAGAATTTTTCCAGGATGTTTGCACTAAGCAAAAAGCTCAACTTAAAACTTTGAAAAATAAGTTGATTAGCTCCCAAAATGATTATAAAGGTTTGCTAGAAAAATTTGAAACTTTTGCAAACTTAAATAGTGAGCTGTCAACTAAAACTGAGCTATTAGAATCTAGTGCTCCATCCACTGCTACCGATGATAGCCTTATTAAAGAGAATGAAAAACTTAAGGCTAAGTTAGCTAGCTCCCAAAAAGCTATTGAAAATTTGCTAGAGAAAATGGAAATTCTTAGCATACACAATAATGAGCTAACTACTAAGCTAGAAAACATCGGTAGCACCCCAACAACATCTTTAGTTAAAATACCTGAAATTATTAAGAAAGATGCTTCTACTTCCTGCTTTGATTTAATTGATAATTCTAACCCCTGCAACCAAGTTCTTGTTGAGAATATTGTTGTAGAAACATGTTCGGATGAGGTTGCAAAGGAAAATGAACAATTAAAGCAAGAAGTGGCTCGCCTTGGAAAGGCTTTGTATAACAAGAAAGGCAAAGCCAAACAAATCCGACCTCCACAGGATAACACCACTGCGGGAGTGAACAAGCCTGTAGAGGGAGAAACTGTGATTTGTAGGCTATGCCACAAGGAAGGGCACAAGTCTTTCTAATGCAAGGCGATGACCGGGGATAAACAAAGGCAAAAGCTCAAGCAAAAGCCAACAAGCAAAATCTCCAACACCTACATCAAAAAGGTGGACAAAAAGACTGCTACACCATACTTGATCAAGAAGAAAAAGAATGGAAAGGTGATAGCAATCAAGGCCAACAAGCAAGTCAACAAAGGAAAGGGGGCCAAATGCATCTGGGTGCCAAAGTGTCACACCCGGTTTTAGAAGGCAAACCGAATGCGAACCATGTACGTGCCAGGATCAGTTATTCACGTACACAGCAGTTACATAACATGGACATCATCACACAGTGCTCAAAATAGTATTAAAAGGGAAAATAATAGTTGATTACAGCATACGTCTGAGACGTCCATATAGTTGTTACAATAAATCAAAGTGCGAAAACGAAACGTAGATAACACGGCCTTCACAGGCAGCCGACTGGGGGTTGCCGCTAACCCACGCCTAGAACTCGTCATAGTCTTGGAACTCCTGGAAGTCTCCTTCCACAGCTTCATCTTCTCCTGAGCAGTGGTTGTAATGCTGACAACCTGGGGGGGGTTTGGTGTGTAGAGTAAGGGTGAGTACACATCAACATACTCAGCAAGTATCCTGTTTGGCTGTAGTGGACTAGCTTTATGTGGGGATAAGTCAAGCAGTTGCTTTTAGTTGGTCAGGTTATTACTTACTAGTAGAGAGCCAGGTTTTAACATTAACCCAAGTTATTAGCCCAATGTATCCTTTCCAAACGGAAAGAATACCACTTACCAATACCATAATCATAATCAGAACCATCAATCTCATTGCCACCTGTACCAAAATGTCTCTGATCAAGTATCACTAATCTCTGGAGCTCCCTTGGCCGCTCATAACCGCGAGCACGGCTGATATATCAGTTTCATAACACTCTGCAGAGGTTGCGCACTTTACCCACAAGCCGTGATTCCCTCTTGCCTCGGGCCGATCAAACCCTTAAACACTACCAAGGTGAATAGGCAGGGTCTCACTACGTAGCCTTTACAAAGATTCCCCGGGGCTGTAGCCACCCGTTAGGTTTCCTAAATGTACCGCACTCCTCCCCAAGGGACAAATCAACCTTGGCAGAGCGAGCCGCATACACCGAGCCCCATTGACGGCACAACGGCTAAGCGAA
The DNA here is from genome assembly GCA_029449295.1 of Zea luxurians. Lineage (NCBI taxonomy): Eukaryota > Viridiplantae > Streptophyta > Magnoliopsida > Poales > Poaceae > Zea > Zea luxurians. Next base: position 798,977 of record JAOPSE010000203.1, on the reverse strand, counting down.
CTACACCCCGGTTCCTCTAATTATTCAGCTAAGGGCGTCCCATTCCACCCTCATGGTTGCACTATTTTCCCGGGCGGTCATCCATTGAACAGGTCCTTACGGAGAGGCACTCGAGAAACCGCTCGAGTCCCCTGGAAGGTCACAAATATAATCATAAATAGGGAGGGAAAACAGCGTATCATAGATAATCACATCATGTTCATTGATTAGAGTTGAGCAATAGCATCAGACTAAGCAGTAATAATCCGACCCAAATAGGTAAACAAGGACATGGATAACACAAAAGCTAGTCAATCCTTAGGTATAAATGTGTAATGCGGGAGGTGAATTAAAAAAAATGAATAGGACAGAGATAGGTCAAAGGACACTTGCCTCCACCAACCGACTGCTGCTCAGGGGCTTCTCCTGCGAATTCCTCGGGCTCTTCGACCGGATCGTTCTCTATGCGAGCGCAAACATACATACATCCACATATTTAATACCAAAAGAACAGTACACCATACAAGGGAACAAGTAAAGCGAGTAAGCATCAAGTATGACATTCGATATCGCATTCATTAAGGTTAGAAAGAAACGTGAAAGGGCCTCGCAGGGGGGGGTTAAAGCTTATGCACTAATGATCAGTTACAATTGGTTCCTAACAAAAGAATTCTGTTATATACACTAATGGAAACCTAATCATTTTAAGTTGATCAACATTGAACGAGATAAACAGTTAACTAAATGAATCAACTAGCGCAACGAAATTCTAAATTAAACTTCCTATTTCAATAGCATGAACAATGATTAGCCTACCTAAAATAAAATAGCTATGATTACAGAAAGTAAATAAAATAAAATAAAAAAAATAAAAAAACAGAGGGGGGGGGGGCGGTTGAACCGGCCCTAGGGCGGTTGAACCGGCCGGGGCAGGGCGGCCGAGCTGGGCGCGGGCGCGGGCGGCCGAGCTGGGCGGTTGAACCGGCCCGGGTGGGGGCGGTTGAACCGGCGGCGCGCAGGGGGCAGCCGGGCTGGCCAGGGCGGCCGAGCCGGCCAGGCGGGCGGGGGAGGAAGAGGGGAGAGGGGAGAGGGGAGGGGAGGGGGCTCACCGGCGATGGGCGACCGACGGCGAGGGCGGCGGCCGAGCAGGGGGCGGCGGTTAGGGCAGGGGTAGGGGCGGCGACGGCTTAGGGAGAGGAGGGAGAAAATGAGAGGGAGGGAGAGTGAATTGGGGGAAAAAGGGGAGGTGGGGGGGGGGGGGCGGCTGGGCCTATTGGGCCCAAAGGGGGGGCGCAGGGGGCGGCTGGGCCGGCCGGGGTCGGCCCACGGCGCGGGAGAGAGAGAAAAAGAGGAGAGAGGGAAAGAGAAAGAAAAAAGAAAGAAAAGATTTTCTCCTTATTTTCGAAATCCGATCTTCCTAGATGAATGCATTTGCACTTTCAAAGCAATCAAAAAAAATGCATGGTTCGGCATGGTGCATCAAACAACATAAAGTATTTTCAGAGTTTTTCTTTACACGGGAGATCCAAACGGAATCCCGCTAGCTTTGGAAAAGATCAAGGTTTAGCGAGGGGAAAAAGAAAAAGAAAAGGTAACGCCCGAATTCGGCGAGTAAAGAAAAGAAAAAAAATTCAACTGCAAAATTCGGGGCGTTACAAACCTATCCCCCTTAAAAGAATCTTGCCCTCGAGATTCAGGGCTGGCTAGCAAAGAGCTCTGGGTACTTAGCCATCAAATCATCTTCACGCTCCCAGGTTGCTTCTTCCTCAGAGTGGTGATTCCACCTGACTTTGCACATTCTGATGGTCTTCCTTCGGGTGACTCTGTCTGCAACCTCAAGGATCTGAGCTAGCTTCTCAACATAGGTCAAGTCCTCCTGGACTTCAAGACCTTCCACTGGCAACTGCTCTTCTGGCACACGCAAACACTTCTTCAACTGAGACACATGAAAGACATCATGCACAGCAGACAAATTCTCTGGCAGACTGAGCTGATAGGCCACTTCTCCACGCTTTGAGAGGATCTGGTACGGACCAATGTAGCGGGGTGCTAGCTTGCCTTTGATTCCGAACCTTCTGACTCCTCTGATCGGTGACACTTTCAGATAGACAAAGTCTCCGACTTCAAAACTCAGCTCTCTTCTTCTTGTGTCTGCATAGCTTCGCTGCCTTGATTGCGCTATCTTCAGATTCTCTCGGACCATCTTGATGTTCTCTTCGGCTTCAAGCAGAATGTCTGGCCCAAACACCTGCTTTTCTCCAGGCTGATCCCATTGCAACGGAGTTCTACAACTCCTTCCATAGAGCGCTTGAAATGGTGACATCTTCAAACTGGCCTGATAACTGTTGTTATAGGAAAACTCTGCATAAGGCAATCGCTTGTCCCATCCGGACTGGTCTTGCAACGCACAGGCTCTCAACATGTCTTCGAGAATTTGATTGGTTCTTTCAGTCTGACCATCTGTCTGCGGATGATAAGCTGAACTGAAATTCAGATGCGTGCCCAAGGCTTCATGCAACTGCTGCCAGAAATGAGAGGTGAACTGTGTTCCTCTGTCTGACACTATCTTCTTTGGCACACCATGAAGACAAACGATCCGAGACATATACAACTCTGCCAATACGGCACTGCTGTAGGTGGTCTTGACTGGTATGAAGTGGGCTGACTTGGTCAAGCGGTCCACTACTACCCAAATAGAATCGTAGCCGGCTCGAGTGCGTGGCAATCCGACTATGAAATCCATACAGATTTCATCCCATTTCCACTGAGGGATCTGCAACGGTTGCAACAATCCAGCAGGTCTCTGGTGCTCTGCCTTAATTCTTCGGCAACTATCGCACATAGCCACGTGCTCTGCGATCTCCCTCTTCATTCCGTACCACCAGAATTTCTTCTTCAGATCCTGATACATCTTCTCACTGCCAGGGTGAATCGAATAGGCTGTCTCATGAGCTTCCTTGAGAATCAACTCCCGAATAGACTGGACATTGGGAACACACAAGCGGTCCTTGAACCATATCACGCCTTCTGCATCTTCTCGAAAATCTTTGCCTCTGCCATCTAGAATCAGTCGCCGAATCTCACTGATCTTTTCATCGTTCTTCTGCGCTTCTTTGATTTCTCGCTCCAAGGTAGGTTCCAATTCAACTGTGACTCCTCGCGAATTGTTCAGAAATCCGAGACTCAACCTGTCGAACTCCTTGGCCAACTCATAAGGCATCGAACGAGCGACCATCAGATTGACTTGACTCTTTCTGCTCAAAGCATCTGCCACTACGTTTGCTTTGCCTGGATGGTAATGGATCTCCAACTCATAGTCTTTGATCAACTCTAACCATCTTCGTTGCCTCATGTTCAATTCTGACTGAGTGAATATGTACTTCAGACTCTTGTGATCTGTGTAAACATCGCATTTCTGTCCATACAGATAGTGCCTCCATGTCTTCAGCGCGTGAACCACTGCTGCCAACTCTAGATCATGGATTGGGTAATTCTTCTCATGAACCTTTAGCTGTCGGGACGAGTAAGCCACAACTCTTCCCTCTTGCATCAACACACATCCCAAACCTGTGTAACAAGCATCACAATACACAGAGAAGGGCCTGTGCACATCAGGCAAGACTAAGACAGGCGCTGTTGTCAACTTCTCTTTCAGCGCTTCGAAGGCCTCTTGACATTTCTGGGTCCACTTGAACTCAACCTTGTTGCCTAGCAACGCTGTCATTGGTTTCGCAATCTTCGAAAACCCTTCAATGAATCGCCGATAATATCCGGCCATTCCAATGAAGCTTTTGATTCCTCGAGCATCCGTTGGCGCTTTCCAGTTCAGAATGTCTGCCACTTTCTTCGGATCCACAGCCAATCCTTCTTTGTTGATTATGTGACCCAAGAACAGGACTTCACTGATCCAGAACTCACACTTGCTCAACTTTGCATACAACTGGTGCTCTCGCAATCTCTGCAATACCATCCTCAAATGATCTGCATGCTCTTCTTCACTTTGAGAATAAACCAGAATGTCATCAATGAATACCACCACAAACTTATCGAGATAATCCATGAATACACTGTTCATCAAGTTCATGAAAAAGGCTGGTGCATTGGTCAAACCAAAAGACATCACTGTGAACTCATACAAACCATACTTGGTAATGAATGCCGTCTTCGGAATATCCGAAGGCCGGATCCTGAGCTGATGATAACCTGACCTCAGATCAATCTTGGAGAACACACTGGCTCCTCTCAACTGGTCAAACAGATCTTCTATTCTGGGCAAGGGATACTTGTTCTTGATCGTGACTTCATTCAAAGCTCGATAATCGATGCACATCCTCTTGGTGCCATCTTTCTTCTCCACAAACAGGACAGGGGCGGCCCAAGGCGAGGTGCTTGGCCGGATGTAACCTTTCTCTGACAGCTCATCAATCTGCTTCTTAAGCTCAACCAACTCTGGTCCAGATATTCTGTAAGCTCTCTTAAAGATAGGGGCGGTTCCAGGAAGAAGCTCTATGGCAAACTCAACTTTCCGCTCTGGTGGCATACCCGGTAAGTCCTTTGGAAACACATCCGGGAATTCAGACACAACCTTGATACTCTCAATCGGGTCTGCTTCACTGCTATCGACAGCCATCTGATAACAACTTCCTTTCTTTGGCTCAGGCGGGACTAACTCGGTCACCACTTCCTCTCCTAGTGGGGACACCAACTTGATTGTCCTTTGATCACAACTGATAACTGCCTGATACTTATCTAGCCAATTCATCCCTAGGATGACATCTATTCCCTGAGTACCCATTACTATAAGGTTAGCGGGAAACGCTATCCCCCTTATTTCTACACTTATATTCAAACATATGCTATCAGCTCGAATTCTACCACCGGCTGAGTCAATTTGAATGGGGGTTGACATGGTAGTAATTGGAAGATTATGTGCTTCTACCCATGATGCAGTAATGAAAGAATGCGTTGCTCCAGTATCAAATAACACTTCTGCAATATGGGAGTCGACTGGGAACATACCTACTGTCATGCCGGGGGTCTCCTGAACTGCTTCAGCCTCCAAGTGGTTCAGTCTTCCATGATTATAGCGCTGCTGAGGGCGGTTGCCTGATCCAGACTGAGACGCATTCTGCTTTGCTGGGGCATTGGGGCCTGACTGCTGCTGGGCTGCCTTCTTCGGACATTGCATCACCCAATGGCCTTGCTCTCCACAGTGGAAACATGCTCTGTTTCCAACCTGAGCTGGTGCTGCCTGACTGTTCTGCTGGCTTGCTGGGGCAGGAAGACGAGGTGTCTGCTGATTCTGCCTCTGAAACTGACCTCCTGATTGATTGCTCTGACGATTCTGATACTGATGCTGAGGATACTGCCTTTGGAACTGCTGATACTGCTGACGCTGCTGATGCTGCTGAGGTGGACGCTGGTTCTGCCTGAACTGCTGAGGTTGATTGCCTGAAAAACGAGGACGGCTGCTGCTTCCAGGCTGGGGTCCACTGATCTTGCGCTTACGATCCTCCATCTCCTTACGCTTCCTTTCTGTCATGATTGCTCTGTCAATCAGGTGCTGGAATGTCGGGAAGGTGTGATTCATCAGTTGGTACTGCAGAGGGTCGACCAAGCCTCTCAAGAAACGGTACTGTCGCTTGGCGTCGGTGTTGACATCTTCAGGAGCATAGCGAGACAACTGCAGAAACCTGTCTCGATACTCACTGACAGATGATGACCCTTGCTTAAGGGCCAGGAACTCCTCCTTCTTCACTGTCATTAGACCTGCAGGCACATGGTACTGACGAAAGCTACCTCTGAACTCTTCCCAGGTGATGGTGTCGGGGTCGGCATGGGTGGCGAGGTAAGACTCCCACCAGGATTGGGCTGCTCCTCTCAACAAACGGGGACCATACAAGACTTTCTCCCTATCGTCACACTGAGCGGTATGCAACTCCCGCTCCACAGTGCGCAGCCAATCTTCAGCATCCATGGGGTCAGAAGAGTGAGCGAACGTTGGTGGATGACCTCTCATGAATTCAGCACGCTTGTCTCTGGGCATCTGAGGCATCTGAGGCTGGGGTGGAGCCTGCTGCTGCTGCTGCTGAATGGCGGCTAGAGTCTGACCGATGGCCTGAACTGCTTGAGTCTGCATCAGAAACATCTGCTCGATGGACATCGGGGGCGGGGGCGGCAGCTGCTGCTGCTGGGGCGCCTCATCTTGCTGACCGGCTTGCTCCTGCTGAGCACGCCTTCCTCCTCTGCGCCTGTTCTCTGACATCTGCAGAATGCAACCACACATCAGAACTGATCTGGCAAATCTTGCAGCATAAGAAAAGAGTATAGAATTCTCCAACAGCACTGAACAGATGAGCATCTTCACTGATCTCCAACACAGGCCACACAGCTTCTCAGATAAAGAGGAAAGTGGAATAAAGGTTTTCCCAACTATATAACTAACTCCATTAACATAATAGGTAAGCCAAAATGCAGGGGATACCCACACTCTGGTGACAATCATTACAAAGATCCAAACCAAACATAGTTCATCATGACAAACATAAATGCACAGGATATAGCAAACTACCCTGTCTAACTAAGACTAACTAAGACCGAGACTAACGCTAAGACTGAAGCTTCTATGTATATATATTTCGTATTAATTACAAGATCCAACTCTAACGATCTATGGTTCTAGATTTATCTTGGTCTTGCAGTCGGGATTGCCATAAGACTGGAGTCCACGCCGAGGTGAGCGATACGGGTGCTGAGTCCCAACGGGGGCGGGGGAACCATCATCCAAGTGACGACGTTCCGCGCGCTCAGCCCGCAGCAGGGCGATCTCAGCACGAGCCCTACTCAGCTCGTCTAGTGCATGGTCCAGCTCCGTGTTTAGCACGGCGGCTAGGTTGACTGTGCTGCTCAACCTAGGATTGTCCTCACCAGCAGGTGAAACAATCACGCCTCCTGTGCTGCCAGATGGACGGCGGGGGTAATACTTCAGGTCGAGGCCGTCAGCTACCCCACCGAGAACCGAGCAGTAGTGCGAAAGCGCACGCCGTGCAGCATCCTGCATGGCTGCCTCAGCTGAGTCCCGCTCAGAGATAGAATAGTGCTCTGAGCAAGCCTCCGCGCCCTGGAGACTGTTCTCCGGACGGCGCACCAAGCAGGTCGCCTCCCAGCGGTCCGGGTAGACCCCACGACTATGCTGGTAGACCACACAGCGATACTCGATGGACCAAGTACGCCGGTCAAGTGCCCGACGTAGCAGGGTGTCGAGCGCGTCGTGGAAGTGACACCCGCGAGCAGCGTCGCGAGTGATGGGTCGAGCAACCCATCCTTCCGGCTCATGGTTAGCAGAGAAGTCGATGTCGTGGCTCAAGCTGTCGTCGCCACCTCCGTCGTCTGGGTCTCCTCCAGAGGCTGGGACGCCCAGTGGTGGTGCAGGGGGCACCTCCAGGGGAAGCACAGGAGAGCAGCTCCTCACAGACTCTATCTCCTGCTGGAGCGAGAAGGAAGAGCCCTGCTGCTCCTGTCGTCGACGTTCCTGCTCCTCATGCAGGCGGTGGTGCAGTCTCTCCAAGTGGCTGGACTGTCCGGCCACGGGACGGCGAAGCGGACGCTCAGCAAGGCGGGAGGGTAAGAATGGGATGACGGACTTTCGTGCAGTATGTCTAAGTCGAGCCATCTACAAAAGACATCGCAAGCAAAAGGGTGAGAACAGAATTAATATGACCAACAAATAATGAATCATAAATAAATGAAGGATCAGAATAAACAAAATTTCCAGCAAGGTATAATATAGTAGAACATAGGTTTGGTCAGTAGGACCAACTTTTAAAGGGATACCAAGGTCAAGGCAAGGACAGAGGTCTATAATCCTTAGAACGACCATTCTACTCTAGGTTAGCGGTCCTACAGTCAGCACGGCTTTGATACCACTTATGTCACACCCGATTTTAGAAGGCAAACCGAATGCGAACCATGTACGTGCCAGGATCAGTTATTCACGTACACAGCAGTTACATAACATGGACATCATCACACAGTGCTCAAAATAGTATTAAAAGGGAAAATAATAGTTGATTACAGCATACGTCCGAGACGTCCATATAGTTCTTACAATAAATCAAAGTGCGAAAACGAAACGTAGATAACACGGCCTTCACAGGCAGCCGACTGGGGGTTGCCGCTAACCCACGCCTAGAACTCGTCGTAGTCTTAGAACTCCTGGAAGTCTCCTTCCACAGCTTCATCTTCTCCTGAGCAGTGGTTGCAATGCTGACAACCTGGGGGGGGTTTGGTGTGTAGAGCAAGGGTGAGTACACATCAACATACTCAGCAAGTATCCTGTTTGGCTGTAGTGGACTAGCTTTATGTGGGGATAAGTCAAGCAGTTGCTTTTAGTTGGTCAGGTTATTACTTACTAGTAGAGAGCCAGGTTTTAACATTAACCCAAGTTATTAGCCCAATGTATCCTTTCCAAACGGAAAGAATACCACTTACCAATACCATAATCATAATCAGAACCATCAATCTCATTGCCACCTGTACCAAAATGTCTCTGATCAAGTATCACTAATCTCTGGAGCTCCCTTGGCCGCTCATAACCGCGAGCACGGCTGATATATCAGTTTCATAACACTCTGCAGAGGTTGCGCACTTTACCCACAAGCCGTGATTCCCTCTTGCCTCGGGCCGATCAAACCCTTAAACACTACCAAGGTGAATAGGCAGGGTCTCACTACGTAGCCTTTACAAAGATTCCCCGGGGCTGTAGCCACCCGTTAGGTTTCCTAAATGTACCACACTCCTCCCCAAGGGACAAATCAACCTTGGCAGAGCGAGCCGCATACACCGAGCCCCATTGACGGCACAACGGCTAAGCGAACTACACCCCGGTTCCTCTAATTATTCAGCTAAGGGCGTCCCATTCCACCCTCATGGTTGCACTGTTTTCCCGGGCGGTCATCCATTGAACAGGTCCTTACGGAGAGGCACTCGAGAAACCGCTCGAGTCCCCTGGAAGGTCACAAATATAATCATAAATAGGGAGGGAAAACAGCGTATCATAGATAATCACATCATGTTCATTGATTAGAGTTGAGCAATAGCATCAGACTAAGCAGTAATAATCCGACCCAAATAGGTAAACAAGGACATGGATAACACAAAAGCTAGTCAATCCTTAGGTATAAATGTGTAATGCGGGAGGTGAATTAAAAAAAAATGAATAGGACAGAGATAGGTCAAAGGACACTTGCCTCCACCAACCGACTGCTGCTCAGGGGCTTCTCCTGCGAATTCCTCGGGCTCTTCGACCGGATCGTTCTCTATGCGAGCGCAAACATACATACATCCACATATTTAATACCAAAAGAATAGTACACCATACAAGGGAACAAGTAAAGCGAGTAAGCATCAAGTATGACATTCGATATCGCATTCATTAAGGTTAGAAAGAAACGGGAAAGGGCCTCGCAGGGGGGGGTTAAAGCTTATGCACTAATGATCAGTTACAATTGGTTCCTAACAAAAGAATTCTGTTATATACACTAATGGAAACCTAATCATTTTAAGTTGATCAACATTGAACGAGATAAACAGTTAACTAAATGAATCAACTAGCGCAACGAAATTCTAAATTAAACTTCCTATTTCAATAGCATGAACAATGATTAGCCTACCTAAAATAAAATAGCTATGATTACAGAAAGTAAATAAAATAAAATAAAAAAATAAAAAAAACAGAGGGGGGGGGGGGGGGCGGTTGAACCGGCCCTAGGGCGGTTGAACCGGCCGGGGCAGGGCGGCCGAGCTGGGCGCGGGCGCGGGCGCGGGCGGCCGAGCTGGGCGGTTGAACCGGCCCGGGTGGGGGCGGTTGAACCGGCGGCGCGCAGGGGGCAGCCGGGCTGGCCAGGGCGGCCGAGCCGGCCAGGCGGGTGGGGGAGGAAGAGGGGAGAGGGGAGAGGGGAGGGGAGGGGAGGGGGCTCACCGGCGATGGGCGGCCGACGGCGAGGGCGGCGGCCGAGCAGGGGGCGGCGGTTAGGGCAGGGGTAGGGGCGGCGACGGCTTAGGGAGAGGAGGGAGAAAATGAGAGGGAGGGAGAGTGAATTGGGGGAAAAAGGGGAGGTGGGGGGGGGGGGGCGGCTGGGCCTATTGGGCCCAAAGGGGGGGCGCAGGGGGCGACTGGGCCGGCCGGGGTCGGCCCACGGCGCGGGAGAGAGAGAGAAAAAGAGGAGAGAGGGAAAGAGAAAGAAAAAAGAAAGAAAAGATTTTCTCCTTATTTTCGAAATCCGATCTTCCTAGATGAATGCATTTGCACTTTCAAAGCAATAAAAAAAAATGCATGGTTCGGCATGGTGCATCAAACAACATAAAGTATTTTTCAGAGTTTTTCTTTACACGGGAGATCCAAACCGAATCCCGCTAGCTTTGGAAAAGATCAAGGTTTAGCGAGGGGAAAAAGAAAAAGAAAAGGTAACGCCCGAATTTGGCGAGTAAAGAAAAGAAAAAAAAATTCAACTGCAAAATTCGGGGCGTTACACAAAGGAAATAATTTCAACCATGAAAAGCACCAAGAAGGTTTGGATCCCGAAAGGGAAGTGAGTGGACCGAAGGTCTTCGGGAAATTTGGAGACTTGGCAAATTTGGGATGCATATCGTGGGATACATCATATTGGATCAAGTTTACTTGCCAAGTGGGTTAGTGAAAATTTTGGACCCAAATTTCCCACCCATGATTAAGGTAACTAGTTTTATTGTATTTCTTGTTTTTAGATATGCGTATCTATTTACCTTGTATCTAGTTTACCTTTCTTGCCTAGTATTACATTTGTTATTTACTTTTGTTTAAAATTATGCATACTAGGTGAATCATATGGTAGGATTGCTTGCTTTAAATTCATATACTTAAGCAAACCTACATGGTTTAAAATGTTTAGTTAAGCTCGGCACATAGCTTCTATATCACTCCATAGTAAATGATGCATCAATTGAAAATTTTGATTTCTACAAGTTGTATCATTTAACTTATATGTGCCAAAGTTTGGATTATAGATAATTTGCCCCTCTTGATATCAAATCAAAGTGCATGTCTCCTACAAGTATTCAAAACTTGTATGCACACCTGTAGGGGGAGGTTACTCTATAATCTAATACTTTGAGACTGACACCTTTTCAAGTCTATTTCATGTGATAGTCTCATTGTAAGGAAAATAAGGTCCCCGGAGAAAGACAACAATCTTCCACTGCAAAATCTCCAAGATCTCTCATGTCTCTCAAGCTCGCCATTGACTTTCAATTGGTATCTTTTGAGACTACTTTTTATATCATTTAGATGTCTTCTCCAACATTTGATTAGACTATATTTCATATCATATACTTCCATGTTGCTAAAAATGCAAAAGTACTTAACTCATATTCTGTTACCTATGCATAAGGGAAGTTAGTCTTGTCAAATCATGTCTTGCATCTCTATTTTTCACATGCTTTTTCCTAAGTAGAGGATCTCTGTCAGGGGGAGTATTTCTTCATCTCTAAAAGGGGGAGAAAATTCTTTCTAAAGAGAACACTAATTTAGGGGAGTAATCCTTTCAACTGATATCATTCATGTGATTTAATTTAGTATCCTTTAAATGGTATCATCTGATAAAATTCTTAATGAGGGCAAGCCTTTATTTACTTCCTACGTGCTTTTAATGTCTTCCTTTTCGGTGGTTGATGCCAAAGGGGGAGAAGTTTAGGGACCAAAGCAATGAAAATTATATCAAACACCACCAATTTAAAATTTTATATCTACAAATGGTCTTTTAAGTGGTTTTGGTTATTTGGTCCTAAAATGGGAAGTAAGTGAATTATGGAGTTAGGGGGAGGCTTAAGTCCATAATATCACATTGTGGGGACAAACATGCATCCTAGCAAGTAGATTGCATATTTTCATTCAAATACTTGTATTATTTGCTTGCTTTGGTTGTGTTGTCATCAATCACCAAAAAGGGGGAGATTGTAAGGAAAATGGACCTGGGGCCATTTGGCTAATCGAGTTTTGGTGTTTGATGAACAACACAATCCGTGAACTAATAAGTTTTCTAGTGTTTGTGTTTGTAGTTCACAGGATGCAATATTTACTTGGACTAAGGTATTGAGGAAAGCAACACCTCAAAAGAAGACATAAAATGATGCATAAAAGTCCAAGACTCAAGAACAGAAGAAGCCCGAAGAAATCAACGAAGAAACCTTGAAGAGGGCTGTTAGCCAGCGCCTGGTGGCGCACCGGACAGTAAACAGTACCTGTCCGGTGCGCACCAGACTTTCCGATGGGACAACCTGACAGTCTGCGCAGAGAGGCCACAGACAGGCGCTCTCGGGCTGTAGCACCGGTCTGTCTGGTGGGGCACCAGACAGTCGGCACCGGACTGTCCGGTGTGCACCGGACAGACGGCAACGGTCGGATCCAACGGTCGACTGCTACAGGCGCCAACGGTCGGCTGACGTGGCGTGCACCGGACACTGCACAGTGGCTGTCCGGTGCACCCGACGACAGAAAGTTGCTGCTTTCTGTCCAACGACTAGTTTGGGGATTGGAGGCTATAAATACCACCCCAACCGGCCATTCTCAAGTGTGGGAGCCCAAGCAACATACCAAGGCATATAGTGCACATTTCCAAGAGCTCAAACACGCAAGTGCTTAATAGAATCACTCGGTGATTAGCGTAAGTGGTTTGCGAAGTGCTTAGGTTAGTTAGACCGCTTTAGCGCTTGCTCTAGGTGAACCCTAGTTAGTTGAGTGAGTTTAGACAAACCACACAACCCCTCGGCTCTTGCGTGAGTCATTGTAATTGTACCGAGTGGGGCAAGAGTCTTGCGAGACCGCGACAACCGCGTTTGTGTCACGGCCGCCACCGTGTACTGGAGGGAACGAGGCCCGCGGCGTTTTGGCCGGAAGCTCGATAGTGGAGACGGCGGGGAGCGTCCGAGAGGAGCCGGAAGCGGAGCACCACTTGCGCATGGAGAAGGCCCACGGCTCTCTACGGAGTTACTCGACCGTGGTGCTTGGCCCTCGCGTGGGCTTCCCTTTGCGTAGGGGCACCAACGAGGATTAGTCGGGACCTTGTGTGGTTCCGGATACCTCGGTAAAAATACTGACGTCATCCACGAGAGTTTGCTTCTCTACTTTGCTCTTTAAGTTTCCGCATTTATATTAAGCATTTAAGTTTCAATCTTGTATTCATACTTATTTAGTGTAGATTGAAACTTAACCTTTGTGGTAGAGATAGCAACACTTAGACAAAACCTAGTTTACACATTCTAGTTCGATTATTTGCATAGGTTTTGCTCTAGGGATTTATTTGTGGCCTAGTTTAGTAAAAATTTTAGAAGTCCTAATTCACCCCCCTCTTAGGCGTCATCCGTTTCCTACAGCTCCTTAGAGGCAGGACAGTCTTCCATACCGGGTCTCCCACCTAGAACGATTTAGCCTTAACCTTCTTGTTGTAAGCTTTGGAGACCATGATCTTGTCCTTTTCTATTTCTCCTAAGGTTGTCACTCTCTTGTCGGTCACTTCATCAATATTGTCCATCATTAAATTATAATAATCACCGATAGTCAGATCATTTTGCTTGGTGAATCTGATAGCATTTAAACTTCTCCCTATAGGTAACACGGCTTCCTACCCATAGACAAGCTCAAACGGAGATACTTTAGTAGCACGATGTTTAGATATTCTATGATCCTATAAAGCTTCGAACAGAATCCTATGCCAATGCTTAGGATGATCAGATATCTTCTTTTTTATCAGGCTAATCAATATCCTATTACTAGACTCGGTCTGTCCATTGGCCTGAGCATAATACAGAGATGAATTGAGTAACATAATTCTATATAATTCAGCAAACTAACATACCTCCTTTGATATAAAAGAAGCCCCCTAGTCCGTACTCAAAGTCTGGGGAATGCCGAATCTATGAATAATATGCTTAGTTATGAACTCAATTACCTCCCTGTGTGTCATGTTCTTCAGAGCAACGACTTCAGTCCATTTGGTAATGTAGTTAGTGGCAACTAACACGAACCGATGCCCTTTTGATGATGAAGGATGGATCTCTCCTATAAAGTCCAATCCCCATCCTCTGAAAGGCCAAGGCTTAATGATAGGATGTAATTCGGCTGCAGGGACCAACTGTAAGTCGCCAAATTTTTGACATACTTGGCATCCTTTGTAGTACTTGAAACAATCAACTATCATGTTAGGCCAATAGAAGCCAGACCTTCGCAATAACCACTTCATCTTTGGAGTCGATTGATGGGTACCACAAATCTCTTCATGTACATCGGGCTTGGCTAATATAGCATCATCTGGGCCCAAGTATTTAAGCAGGACATTGTTGACTGTTCAGCGGTAGAGTTCATCACTCACTAAAACATACTTGAAAGTTGTACGCCGAACGTTCCTATCCGTCCTAACACTAGGATTTCGTAGATAATTAATTATGGATGTCCTCCAATTGCTTGCATCGGCTTCATTACTAGCCCAATCAATCAGGAGAACTTTCCTGGCAACCCCGGACGGTCTGGAGCCCTCACCCGGACGGTCCGCGACCTGGGGAATTGACCCTATACTGGTTATCAGGTTTTCGGCGTTGTGAAATTTCCCTCGCTTTATTCGATAGCCTGATGCATCTTATGCCAAATTGTTAGCTCTGTGATTCTCAACTCTAGAGATGTGTCGAATGCTGAATTCATCATAAGAATAAATTATGCCCCAACATTTTCAAGGTAACTATTTAGAGTACCATCAGAACATTGATACTCTTCTAATACTTGTTGGACAACTAGCTGTGAATCACCAAATGCCTTCACATGTTTTACTCCCATACAATTTAAAAGTTCCAAGCCGAACAAAAGGGCCTCATATTCGGCTTGATTGTTAGTGCAATAAGTTTTTAATCGGCTAGAGAAGTCGAAGGAGGCATTACATGGTGAAACAAGCACGATGCCAATTCCTTGTCCTTCATTGCAAACTGATCCATCAAAATATAAAGTCCAGGGACTAACAGTGAGGTAAGATATGTCTAGTTTATGAGTATCATTAATCCGATGTTCTACAATAAAATCTGCTACGACCTGGCCTTTCATAGATTTCAATGGTTCATAGGTCAAGTCATATTCTATGAGTGCATAAGCCCATTTACCAATTCTACCACTCATAATCGGGTTTGGAACATGTATTTGATCACATCGGTTTGACCGGCAACGGTGCAATGACTAGACAGTAAATAACATCTACACTTGGTGCATGCATAAAACAGGCATAAGCATAACTTCTCGATAAAAGTGTACCTTGTTTCAGCATCCACCAACCTTCGACTTAGGTAGGTTACCACATGCTCCTTTCCTTCGGTCTCTTGCGTCAGAACAGCTCCAATAAACTTATCTTCAGCTGCAATGTATAATATGAACAGTACTCCTACCTGTGGCGCTTTTAACACGGGAGCCAAAGACAAATACTTTCTAATGAGATCAAACACTTCCTGCTATTCTGCCCACCATGTGAATTTGGCATCATTTTTAAGCCGAAGGATAGGAGTGAAGGCATCAATCTTCCCGGCTAGGTTAGAAATAAACCTTCGTATTTACCTTTCCGAGGAACTTCTGCACTTCAAGCTTATAGGTCGGAGGTCCCACATTCCGAATGGATTTAATTCGGTCAGGGTCTACCTCTATACCATGTTCATGAATGATAAATCCTAAGAACTTACCAGCCGACACTCCAAAAGCACATTTACATGGGTTCATTTTCAGATCAAACCGACGCATTTTATCAAAGGCTTTGCGCAAATCAGCTATATGAGAACTAAACTCAGCCGATTTGACTACAATATCATCAATGTAGACTTACACAGTGTTTCCCAACAGCTCGTGAAAGATCAAATTCATAGCCCTTTGATAAGTAGCACCAGCATTTTTCAGATCAAATGTCATGACAACCTACTCAAATAAACCAATGAAGCATGGACATATAAAGGCCGTTTTAGACACATCTTCTTCGGCCATGAAAATCTGATTATATCTGGCATTACCATAAAGAAAGCTAATAATTCTATTTCCTGACGCATTATTGATCAACATGTCAGCTATGGGCATGGGATATTTATCTTTAGAAGTTGCTCTATTCAAATTGCGAAAATCAATGCATACTCTGAGCTTACCTGATTCTTTCTTCTCCACCGACACAATATTGGAGACCCACTCTGTGTATCTACAAGGTCTAATAAAATTAGCTTCTAGCAGCCGGTGAATTTCGTCCTTTATTCGTGGAAGTAGGTCTGGATGAAATGTTCTAGCTTTCTGCTTGAAAGGTCTGAAACCGGACTTAATAGGCAGCCGATGCTCTAATATCTCTCGGCTTAATCCTGGCATCTCAGTGTAATTCCAAGCAAAGCAATCAGAATATTCTTTCAATAGACCAATCATTTCATCTTTAGGATTGGTCTCCAGGGTTTTGTTTACAAACGTCGGCCTTGGAGTTTTACCATCTCCTATATCGATCTCCTCCAAAGAATCGGCCGATGTAAACCCCTATCCTAATTTGTCGAGATCTCTGAATTCCTCTATTAGGTCTCTCACAGAGGAATTCGATGATCTTTGTGTGACGGCGGACCGTCCGGTTTCAAGAGTCGAACCGTCCGTGATACTGGCTTTATGTTGTGGTAGTCGCTCGGCCTTAAAAGCTAAACTGTTCTGTGACAGTCCGGACCGTCCGGCCTCAGAGGCCAGACCATCCGCGACTAGGGACATGTTTGCCATGTGTGTACTCATCATTTAAACTTTATTTAGGATTTAACCGATTCTCCATCGGCTCTAGCATTACTGGAATGAAACCCTTTTTATCTATACTTATGAATTGATAATCAGAAAAATCTACTCCTGTGAGACACGAAGCAGTCTCATAGGTCCAAAGTACAGGGGCATCGGCCATGGCAATACAGGCTGATGCATCAGCATGTACTTGTTCTACATCGCCGCGTATTCATTGTAGTAACATATGATGTAACGTAGAAGGTACATATTGATTAGCATGAATCCAATCCCTCCCTAAGATTAGACTGAAATTTCCTTCTACATTAACAACGAAGAATGCGGCAGCAAGAGTCTTAGTCCCGATGGTTAACTCAACGGACGTGACTCCCTTGGCTTTGATTGAACTATCAGTTCCAACGCCGCTGAGGGTCATGTTGGTTTTGACAAGTTCGTCGTCCTGTTTACCTAATTTTCTGTACAATGAATAAGGTATTAGATTTACGGCCGCACCCCATCTACCAACATTTTAGCAATCGATATCCAATTAATGTGACCGCACACGAAGAACAGCTTTAGATGATTTACCAATTCCTTTGGTTTAGTGAAGGTGGCCTCTTTAGGACCAAAGTCAAACTGAGCAACGATAGGTTCATCGTCGCCGACAATAGTACAATCGACGCAGAATGTAATAACATTTATGTCCATACCTAGGTGCTCTAGAGAAGCTTCGTATTCGAACATGTCTTCCCCCAGTAGGTCGTCCTCCTCCATTGGTGTAGGCATGTCGTTGGAGGTGTCCTGGTGTAGTGCGGACGGTCTGGACTCAGGGGTCGGACGGTCCGCGCCCTGTGCAGATGGTCCGGTCTTTATAGCCGGACTGTCCTCCATACCTGCAGAGAGCTACACAATTGTTGTTTTATTTTCCATTTTTGTGGCTGTTTGCTTTTCCTCAACGGTCTTTGGTCTCCATCTCTTTTGTGGTGGTGGGTACTATGGATGTGTGTCATAAAATATCTTTTCCGCCTCCTTTTCCTGGTTCTCCTTCGCTCTTAGGCGCTATAATTTTCACTTTTGCGATCGTGTCAATCCTGATGGGCACCATCGGGGCATGTAGTATTTTGGATCGGCTATTTTGTTGACAGTTGTACCTTCTTTTTTGCTTGTGTCGGCCGATTCACCAAAAATCATCGGCCCTTCATTATTTTCTTATATGACAACATCTGTGTTCCTATTCTGATGACGTCTCCTTTTGTCGTCCTGCTGGAGGTTGTAGCTATATGCCCCCCTACCGGATTGGTCGGTCTTTGTGGCCGAGTGGTCCGGCAATCTTGCTGGGCCTATGCCTGATGACTGGATTGAGTGGTGTCTAATCGGTCTTGTACTGGAGGTGCCACCCTGTTGAATACAGATGTTTGGGGTGCCTCCCCAAGCGGGGTACTAGGGCATCCCAAATGGGTATGGTGGCATGCCCCACATTTGATTTGGGACATATGGCGGTGGCATGTATGTATATTGATATGGCACAGGTGGATATGGGGGTGGAGGTGTCCATGCAGGTATGTTGGGTTATAATTGGACATTATGACCTGTCATTCTTTCCGATTAGTGAGGTGGTCCAATAGGTATTTCCTGCTGTCGCTCTTGAGTGGGTGAGCGAGGTCGCTTTGCTGGCCGGTCACTTGGGCCGGCCTTCTTTTTTACATATTTAGACAATAATTGGTCAAAGGTCGGGCCAGATCTGACCAGTCGGCCAGCTGCCTTTACCGTGTTAGTTTTCCACATACCTATTTCTGGTCGTCGTGGTTTGAAGGTACGCGGTCGTCGTGGTTCCTGGGCGTTCCCGGACCATCCACTGGAATGGTCCGGACTGTCCCACGGTGTCCCGAACCGTCCGCGTCTGCGCATCGGACCGTCCACGATGCGCAAAATAGGTGCACGCGCCTGGTTCCATGCTTGCGCCTGTCCCCCGGCGTTGGAGGTGGTGATGGTAACTTTCAAAGTCTCCCCTCCATTAGGAGTCTTTTCCGCCACCACTTTCCTGCAAGTGATTTTATTATTCTCACCGGTTTTTCACGCATCACCGATGATTACTTTCTTGCCTTTGCCCTTATCGGCCATGCCAAGCCGAATTAGGACCTTTTTGCCTTCGAAATCGATCACATTCACTGGGAAGGGCTCTGTATCCACCTGCATTTCATGAAATTTCAATCGTCCCTTGTTAATGGCCGATTGGATTTGTCGTCGAAATACATTACAATCATTAGTGACATGAGAAAACGAGTTATGCCACTTGCAGTATGCACGACGTTTTAGTTCGTCGGTGGATGGAACACTATGATTTATTTTAATGTTGTCATTTTTGAGTAATTCATCAAATATTTTGTCACATTTACCAACATTAAATGTAAATTTAACCTCCTCTTGCCGTTTCTTTTGAACTTACTGTAAGGAGGAACAAGCCAAAGATTTGGCCTGTTTTGGCCAAACCATTTCAGCCGCCTATACATCTTTTGATTCATCGTCCGAGCTACTCTGGTCACACTCTACTATATGGACATTCTTACGAATTGTTGTAGCAGTTTTTTTGCTTCGGCTTTCACAAGCCAAAGCTCTCTGATGTAATTGTGCTAGCGTGAAAAACTAGATGCCTTCTAATCTTTCCTTTAAATAATATCATAGTCCATTAAAGGCTAATCCCACTAGCTCTTTTCTGCTAAATGAATTTGAAAGCATCGGTTTCTTGTATTCCGGAATCTCCGGATGTACTCATTAACTGATTCGTCTTTTCCTTGTGACAGGGCCACTAGGTCTACCAAATCTAACTCATAGTCACCGGAAAAGAAGTGATCATGGATTTTTTTGTTCTAAATCCCTCCGTGACAAAATAGAATTAGGAGGTAATGTGGCATACCATGCGATTGTGGTTCCTATTAAAGATAATGAAAATAAACGCAAACAGAACGCCTCGTTGTCGGCCAATTCTCCTAATTGCGCTAAAAACTGGCCTATGTGTTCACGTGTGCTTTTTCCTTGGTCACCCGAAAATTTTGCGAATTCGGGTATCCTAGTTTCCTATGGGTATGAGTGGTGGTCAAATTGGCTATCATAAGGCCTCCGATATGACTGTCCCTAGGGACCATGCTTACTTCGAGCTTATCTCGAAATGCCCTGGCTATTTCTTCCCTTACTATGTCAATAGCAGCCGGTGGGAGACCACCGGCTCTTTGTCCTATCATAGGTGAGGTTGTTTGGACATCAGTTTGTTGTCTTCCCCCCACTGGTTTGAGTTCTGTGGTGCATTACTATTTGCCCTATATGGTTCATAGGACTGACCATTCATTTCTAGCCTTTTAGGCGGAGCCGAAAAGTACTCGCCCCCATGGGCTTGGAATTCTGTATTAATGGGCTGGTGCATTGTATAGTGCAATGGGAGGTGTTGCTAGGATGGGCGAGGATTTAGGCAATAATCCTCCTCAAACGACCCTGTGCAGTACCATCCGGTCGGATACGCGGACCGTCCATGATCGTATGCGGACCGTCCGTCGCCGTATGCGGACGGTCTGACTGGGTAGTTTAGGACTTGTGTAGCATGTGGTGGCTCGAACGCATATCTCGGTAACTCATTGAAAATGGGACCGGCCGTTGCTGGCACGGACGATCCGCGCTCACGGGCGGACGGTCCGGACATGTGCAGATCGGCTAATTTATTGCTGATGTGCGTAGGAGGTTGTGGTTGCTCAGGGTATGTGTCCATCGACATCCCATAAAGGGGTTATGACTGGTCGTGACAACCTGCAGCCGATGAATTACGCGTGTTCCCCCCTCCCCAATTCAACCTCGTGCGAAGGAAAATTTGCAACAGTAAATTTATCAAACGCATGTACTAGCCTTTTATAATCCTTTTGTATACCCCCTACGATATGTTGCATTTTCTCTCGCTGTTCATCTATGTAAGCTTTAAGAGATTGGAGCTTGTTGGTGTTACTTATGTTGGGGGTATCCGTTGTGAGATGGAGCGAAGCCAGATCAGTCGCCCATTGCTGAACGACCTTGTTGTTCCTGTCCACCTTGAAGTTGGCCAAGAACTTCGCCTTTGCTTCTTGGATCAGCTACTCCTTGTGCTCCTCGAACTGGAGTTGTTCATCAGCCGACAAGGTTTCCCAAGTTGGCTCTATGATATTGCTAGGGGAGATGTTAGAGTTATCCCTTGAACCGACCATTGAGGGCCTATCTGATAGGTCTATATGTGCTTTCCTCAGCGGAGTTGCCAAAAAGTGTGTTGGCGCCGATTCGGGCGCCAATCACTGCGTTGAGAACTGGCGACGCTGCTCTCTGCACAGGCGCGGATGGTCCGTGGCCAGGGGCTGGACGGTCCGCGACCTAGAGCAGGGCTAGGGTTCCCTGCCTAACGGGCCGGACGGTTCGCGCGTGCGCAGGGGCGGCGGAGTTCGCCGACGGCACCTGAATCTCGCTCTCAGGAGGGACCCCGTCGGGGAGGAGAGATTCTAGGTGTTGTCTAGGGTCGGCAGGCCACCCTAGATACCTCTAATCGACGTAGAGCCGAAGAGAAGCGAAGAATTTGGGGATTGAGAGGCTAAACTAGAACTACTCCTAATGCCTAAAGTAAAAACGAGAGAGAAACTGATTATTGATTCGATTGATGCTGTTTAATTGGTCGTATTCCTCTATATTTATAGAAGGAGGGGGCTGGACCCGTTATAAACTAATCTCTCGAGTTAATTCCGCGAATCTAACCAACAACTGTAGCAAGAAACTCGGAACCCTAACTGACTCTGCACACGCGCAGACCGTCCGCACCACCAAAGCGTACCGTCCGGACCATGGCCATCCGGCCTCGGGCCGGACCCTCTGCAGGGACATTTTGCCTTCCAACAGTCACAACCTCACTTCCACACCAAGGTCGACTCAGGGCTAGTATCTGAGATTGGGCTAAGATTCAATGTGACATTCTACCGAATCAGGCCTTCAAGAAAATCCAGAATCCAATCAATGTTCCATAAACTTGGTAGGATCATGCTGCCTTCATGTTATTTCTCCATAATCATTATCTAAATCATGCTTTCATTATATATCGTAAGATGGTGCTGAGAATTTTGCCTTATCCTTTCTATCTAGAAAAATTCTAATTTTTGAGGCAGTTGAATTTTAGAAATTCTCTTACATTAACCGTTAGGTAAACGGTTAGCCTTTTTCCCGAATCAGTTAAATGGTCACCTAGTTGCCTAGCCTAACTAGTAACAGTAGCTCGGAGCACATGGCAGTATGACACACAAGACGTGCAAAACGGAATTGGACAGGATAGGGACAGATATCGCAGACGTATTTCTATTAAGATTCAAATTCAAATACGAATAATAGTAGTTATATCTATAGGATATATATATTATAAATATATAATATAAATATTTAGATATGTATATAATTTCAGATATTAAATATCCGAATTTAGATATGAGCAAGCATGTCTGAACTCCTCTAAATAAAATTCAGACACGAAGGAGTACGTTATTTGCATCCCCATCGGCCATCGCACGGCACCGGCCGGCGTCCGCCGTACGTGCAAGTTGCATGCTCTCCGACCGGCCACGAGTAGGCGCGGGCACCGGAAAGCCCGGCGTCGCATAAATGAGAACTGAACTGATGGGGATGCGTCCGCTGTCCGCGACGCAGCACCCAGTACGTTCGTGTCTGTACCCTGTGCGTGCGCGGGCGTACGGCTGGCGAGCACGAATTGAACGCGCGGCGACGGGCATTGGCCAGCCGGCCGCACCGCCGCGGGGCCGCTACACTGGTAGCTAGATCGATACCGCGCATCGTCCGCCGAGGATCGCGTTGCATGCGATCCACTGGTGCTGCGTCGATGATCTGCCTGCCGCCGTGCATGCATGAGTCAGCTTAGCATGCCATTGCCATGCCCTTGCATGGCGAGAACAACGGGACTACCGGACTGTCGACGACCAGCGCCTATGACGACGATTGGGGAATGGGGACGGTGTTCGTACGTCCGTTAATTTGGGAGATACCGACACACCATCGTCGGCGCAGACAAGATTGTACAACGGTACAGACGCCCACTGCACATGCGTTGTACGTATCCATACATCTCAACAAAAACTAGCTTAGAAAACTATTTTTTTGTTCCTATAAATTTCTCTATATACAACTTTATTTTTGTTCGTACCTTATTTGTCATAAAAATGTTCAAATCTCTTCTACACCACTCGGATACATTTTTTTACATTTTTTATGTCATCATTAGAGGCATAGAAGGGTAAGAAAATTGTATTTGAAAGGATAAGAAACTACATCTAAGTGACATATTAGAAATTAGGATTTCTTTTTTTTTACATTATTACTTGAGATATCTCGTGCGTATGTTCGATGTAGTCGATCGGAATTTGATGCAGGTTGATATTCACAGTGTAGTCCCGTAAATAGCCACCAGAAAGAAGACAAACATGTTCCCATGAATAAGTCGATGTCACCAATGAGTCGATGTTGATCAAACAGTCGCGCTGTGCGATCCCCAAAAACATGATCGGTCGACTATTTCGAGCAGGATCTCTTACGACGACGATGGTTTCGGAGACCTTCTTACTCCGTATCTCGTGCGCACAAGAACACAAAGCTGGGAAAGCAGAACGTCGCGTAGCAGTAGATAGCTCTAGTGGTGTTACACGTGTCCTTGGATGAGAGGTAGCACCTTTTCTTACAGGCACACGAGCCCCTTTAGCTTCCAGGTTAATGCCATGAAAGTACCATCAAATGACGATAACTCCCGACCACCAAGAGACATAAGTTACTAGCCATGAAAGGACCATCAAAACAGTAACTCCCAACCATCAAAGACATGAGTTACTAGTCAAGGCAATAACTCTAAGTCATCAAAAGCCAATTAACTAATTCTAACTTCCACTGCTAATGTGCCTTGGATTTATTTGATTAATGAGTCAATGGGTTTTAACCCAATTAATCTAACAATCCCCACCAAATTCCAATGCACATGTAAATAATCTCAGTTCCACTGTTATTTGATATACTAGTGTTTCGATGGAGACTGTTAAGTTGAATATTCATCTAGGACAGAGGTTATGTTCATCCACAACTGAACAATGGATTATGCCTTGAATTGTCAGTTTTGTGTGAATAAATTTTACCAAAGCCCTTAACTGATACTAGGCTGCAACATGCATCCCCTCGGTTTGGAGCATATAAGTCAAACTCCATAGTCTTTCATGAACTTTTAGAGATCACTCAAATCTCATGGACTCTGACTAGCAATCAAGCTCATATAGGTGTGTTCCTCTAAAGATATTTTGTAGGACAACATCTTTGCTTCACAAAGCCACTTGGAACATATTAAGGTGTAAACACCAACCTACCTTACAGTAAGGAAAGATATGCATATGAAATGAGCCTTATTAAGGGTCTTTCCTCTCAGTCTACCACTAGCTTGTTTCACCATTCTAATTCACGGGACCTCCGACCACATAAAATAGCAGGTTACCACTATGATAGACTTTAGGTGGGTCTCAGGCCCATCTCACTTGATGCACTATCTATCACACTACGTGAGAGCCCCTTAGTGAATTGATCTGCCAGATTTTTAGACGTATGAACATAATCCAACGCTATTACTCTAGAGTTTCTCAATTTTCTGATAGACTTCAAACGCCTCTTTATATGCCTTGTCGACTTCATGTTATCATTAGAACTGTCTATCTTAATTACCATAGTTTGATTATCACAGTTCATGGAAATAGTCGACACATATTTTTCAATCACTGATAAATCCATAAGGAGTTTACGAAGCCATTCAGTCTCAACTGAAGCGGTATCTAATGCTGTGAGTTCTGCTTCCATAGTTGACCTCATTAAGATGATTTGCTTGTAAGACTTCCATGAAACAACACCGCCTCCAAGTGAAAACACATATCCACTTGTGACATATATCTCATCAGCATCAGATATCCAGTTTGCATCATAATAACCCTCTAGTACCATTAGGTACCCGGTATAATGGATGCTTAAACTCATAGTACATTTTAGATAGCGCAAAACTCTCTCAAGAGCACACCAGTGATCATCTCCCGGATTTGAAACAAATCGGCTAAGTTTGCTACAAACCCAGCTGGCTGCTGCATGTAAATTTTCTCATCTAGTTCTCCATTTAGGAATGTTATCTTAACATCCATTTGATGGGTGAGAAGACCATGAGAGGCAGCTAATGAAAGTAGCACACGAATTATGGTCAATCGAGCCACAAGTGAGTAAGTATCAAAGTGTAATACCCAAACTTGTAACCTATATTAAAGGAAATAACTCCCTTATGTGTCTTACCTCTATTTGTTGTGACATGGATTAACCCTAATTAAAAAGGGTTAATTGGCTAATAACCCCTAAATAAACTATTGATAATGTTGGAGTTTCTTTGTGTGTGCATTTGGGAACAATAAATAATATTAATAGAAATATATTAGTAGTCCAATTTGGAAATAAATATCTAAATGGAATTCTAGAATTTGAGAAAAGAGAAGAAAAATACTAAACAAAAATAAAGAAAATAAAAATATAAATAATTAAACCCCTCTATACTATTATGCCTACTCTGTATTTTTTTAAATCGAGTATAAGTTCACAACACTATTATTCGAATTTGAATTCTAAATAAAGAGAGAAGAAATCAGAAAAAGGAAAATAAAAAGGAAAAAGAAACTCACCGTGCTGGGCTCAACGCCTCCCTCCGGCCCAACTAGCAAGTGTCATCGCGCAACCCAGTTACCGCCCATGCGCTGACGTGTGGGCCCGATCGGTCAGCCGCACGCCCGCGCCCACGTTGCGCTTGTACTAGCTCGCTGTGCGATGGGCCCGCCTACCAGAGTCAGATATCGTGCGTGTGCCTCACGTACACTGGAGTGTGGGACCCGTGCGCTAGTGTCTTCCCCCTTCTTCGCAACGGATGGCGCGGAAGTCGCCGCCATAGCCGGGGTCGTGGGTGACCTTCCCCTCTCTCCGAACCGGGACCCCAGGAGATAAATGGGAGCTCTCATGACCCGCATCCCCTCTGCTATCCTCTCGCGCGAGCTCTCCTCCCCAGAACAAAAACCACCGCCGCCAGTGCCGTGTCCACGGAAAGAAAGAGATCCGCCGCCGCCTTATTTACTCGACATCGCCGGAGCACAACCATTGTGTCGCCGGGGGTGCTAACCAAGACCAGAGGAACCAATTGGTGGGGTTTCGGGGCTCGGTGACCGACCATGTTCTGCCCAATTGCTCGTCGGAGTGCGCAACCCACCGTGGCTTCGCACGCGCTGTGGACCTACCTCGCCCGTCCCTCGATCGCCGATAATAACTGATCACCTGCTCTCGCCTTCGTCTACGCATTACGCTACATGAATTGTATCAAAGCTTGTGGCCAGAATATCGATATGACCGTCTCCGGCCATGGCAACCACCGTGTAGACGGGTGGCGCCACCGCGCACATGAGCCCAGTTAAGGAATGAACGTGCGCCATCTGATATTGATGGACGATTTAGATTAGAGGTAGGATACCGCTTTGGCTTGGACTCGTCCCGACCGTCGGATCATCAATGTGAGGATGGATTGGATCAGGCGCATTTTGAATCATAGCCGTTTCATGACATGTTAGATCTAATCACACCCGTCAGGTTCTGATCGGACGACTAGAATCCAGTGATACCCTTTTGGTCGGTTGAGTTAACAAATAGGTCCCTCGGGTTTTAGGATATAAACATGCCATCCACCGTGGGGTAGATCTAAGTCTTGGGATTTATCACGCTGAGGCCCCTGCACTTCTCAGTTTTTGGTGAGTAGTCCAGAAACCAGAGGAATTTGATAATTAATTACAGAAATTGATTTTTAATACAAAAATAATTCCAGAAACATGTATAATTCATATTTAATTCATTTTAAGTCCAAATTGATCCATTTCAGTTGCATTAATTTTGTAATAGTATTGTTCATCACCTAGTAACTCTGTTTAGCCATGAAATTTGGAGTAAAATTGTTCACTTGAATTATCCTATACCAAGCACTTAAACACTTCAGAAAATCATAACTCGCAATCCGTAACTCTGAATTTATTGATTCTTGTTCCTACGATCTTGTTTCAATGCGTAGATTATTATTATGCATTCTATATTCATGTTTGGTGTGATGTTAATTTGTACTATACCATGCTTGTTTGTATTGTGGTGAGTAGAAGACCCATTGGCCGAGGATTCCGGTGTTCAATAGGTAAAAGTTGCTGAGCAGGAGCTCATTGAAGGTAAGTTGTACCCTTGACCACTTTTATTTACCCAATAATATATTCTATAATCATTTTATCATGCATAGGATTAATTTTGATGGGACCCCATAGGCCACCCTAGTCTGGTTATCTTTACACCTTGTTGACCCCTGAACTTTTCGGTAGTCTTTGCTATTGCTATTTATGGTTTTGGGTGTTGAGATAACTATACAACATGATCATTCTTTATTATTATTCTATTTCTATTCATTATAAGACTATTATGTTAATTGGAACATGGAGCTTAACTTGAGAAACACATGCCACCACAAGGGTGGAATGGGACACCCTTGGCTGACTAACTAGGAAAGCTAGTGGAGGACTACCTTACCCGAAAGGAGCAAGGGCAGTAGGGAAGTAGTTGTGTAGGGAGGTTCTTGGGTTGATTTTGCTGCGATGGAGGTCAGACACTATAGGAAAACACTTAATTCCCGTCGGCTAACAACCGACGGGAATAAGCCTTAAACCGATGGGAATAAAAATTCCCGTCTGTTTAAGGCTTATTCCCGTCGGTTGTTAGCCGACATGCATCAGATGTCAGGGATAAGGTTATTCCCATTGGCGGCTGATGGGAATAATTAATCCCCGTCGGCCACTAACTAGCCGATGGGAGTTAATAGTTAATCCCCGTCGGCTAACTTGGTCGACGTGAGTTAATAGTTAATTCCCGTCGGCCAGGTCAACCGACGGGAATTATTTAATTAATCCCCGTCAGCCAAGTCAGCCGACGGGGATTAACTGGGCCGACGGGAGTTAATAGTTAATTCCCGTCAGCTATGGTCAAACCGACGGGAATTAACTGGGCCGACGGGAGTTAACCTATAATTCTGCAACAGCAACACCAAATTAGATATTTCTCCACAATTACACACATAACATACACAGAACATACACATCACAAACATATGACAAAACATATATATCATCCATATGACAAAACATATGACATACACATCACAAACGCATTATAGGTTAAATCCATGACATAACATACACAAACATTTCAGATACGAGTCAAGATCAAGTGTTTACACAAACATAACGTCCATGAGTTAAAAACATAACGAACACGAGTTCAAGTGTTTAGAGATAACCACCACTTGGGTGGTTAGAGCATTGACCGCTGCCGCCACCACCACCAGGAGGAGGGAACGCGAAGAGGGTGTCAACAAATCCAGTCCCTGCTATGGGATCAGACCCACTACCACCCGCTTCGGGCGTAACCTATGCAAGTTAGCAAATATCAACACGTTAAATGCAAATATAAAAAAGTATACAAGTGTATAAATTAATCAAGAGTTATCAAACGTACCCTATCTCCAGGTGCAGGTATATGTGTCGGAAGGGTGTTGAACTGTGGTGGCGGAGCTGGTGTGTTTGCAAACTGGCTCCATTGTGGTGGCGGTGGAAAATTTGTTGCCATGCCCTGTTGCTGCATTAACTGTTAAACATATGTGTTACTATTGAAGATGTTGTATTGAAATATAAGAATTTAGAGTTCGGATTATGTGTACTTGCTTGATACATCGCTTGGTTATGTGCATTGCAAGCCTCCATAAATTCGCGTTGTTGTCTCATCTCTTCACGCATCCTCATAATCTCCAACTCCTGCTCGTTCGGTCGACGAGAGCATGAGCTACGAGAAGACGAACCCGTCCTCTGAGATCTCACCGACGACGAGTCAATGAATTCATCGAAGAGTGTGTATCTATAAGTGATTCAAAAAATGTGATTACTGCTTAATCAATTTAGTGTCAACCATATAATTTCATAAGTTAGAGCTTACTGTTCATGCGCTTTGCCACCACCACTTGCTTACACCACCGAGGGATCCACCGGTTCAAGGCGCTAGTCCAAGTCAGGGCCATGGCGACGAACCATCTCCATGTACCGCGCTCAACAGCTCTCGACGTCTGCTGCTGCTCGAAGAACTGCCCTGAAAAAGGCCCAGGCCCTTGAACAGCCCTTCACTGACTTCTTTGATTTTGGCGGCATCCTGCATCAAAAATAAGAAATTATTCATTAGTGCATCAAAAATGACATAATCCTTAAAAAATATAAACAAATGAAATAACAAAACAACTTTACTTGTTAAATATCATCAAAACCAGGATCTATTTGTTCTCTTCTATGTAGAGGCCGCCATGTAACTTTTCTCCTAACAGGTTGTCTTCTCCGTCTCTCGGGAAAAGTTAAGTCGTTAACGTCTGCAACTAGTGAATCTAATGTCGGTGCAGGGTCAATATGAAAACTAGTTGGCAACTCTTCTTTTTGAAACGCCTCATAAACCTGCTCAAGGTGACCAATTTGATATTCGTCCTCACCAGGAGTGTATAGGCGTTCGCGGGGATTTACATTGTACACAACCCTCCATTTAGACAACTTTTTGCATGGATATGTCGAGAAATAAACTTGGTCTGCTCGATGGGCAAGGATATACGTGTCGTGTCCTTGAAGTAATTTTTCAGGTTGGATCTGTGTCATCCCAAATTCGGTCCTATAATACTTCGGGTCATACCATTTACACTCAAAGAAAACTAGCGCTAAAGGCTTATTTCCAACAAATGTAATCTCGATTATTGTTGGAACTTGCTCTCCCGAGCAAGTTGATCCAACGGGGGAGTGGAAGTAATGCAGACAAGGTTTTTTGCTCAAGAGGGCAATTGCTTTCTTAATCTCCCCTCTCAAGGGCACTGTGCGGGGGTATTTATAGGTGCCTGAGTGCCCAGCGCCTTGGGTTAAGTACGCATGTGCCCTCAGGCGCCCTGGTTATCCCCGGAATATTGCCATAAAGCAGGGTTACAGACTGTAATTACAGAGAAGCCTTTACAAATTAGGCCCATAATGCGTAGCGGCCACGCGGGGCCTGTTACAATGGGCCAGATTGCACGTGGGCCTTCGTGTTGGACGACGCCACGGGATGGGTCGACCTCGCCAGAAGCCTTCGTTCCTCAGCGCATTGGGCGAAGGGTGGAGTCTGCCAGTCGTCTTGTCTCCGTTTGTGCAGCGAGACTGGCGAAGGCATCGAGCGAAGGGGAGCGTCTTCGCCTTCGCCCCAACATTTGCCCTCCGAGGGACCAATTCGACTAAGTCATTTGGTGCCGAAGGCGTCGGTAGATGGTGGAGACGCTGCCCTCGCTCGAAGTGGTTCCGCGGGGGTTTTTGACATGACCGTTGATTGACGCCGTACTGTTGGATTGCGGGATTCCCCAAGCGTCGCGCCCTATGTATAAAAGGGAGTGGGGGGCAGCGCAGGTTGAAATTTACCTTTCCGCGCTTCGCGAAAACCCTGACCTCCTTTTCAAATTGCTCGCCCGCTCGTGTGCCCTCCTTGTTCCTGTTCGTCGAAGATCTGGCCCGCATAAAGCAGACCGCACGCCGCCGTCGACGGTACGTAGCCATGCCGTCTTCCTCCTTGTCTGCTGCGACCACGCCGACGGCCGAGGCATCGTCCGAAGATACCTCGGGCACTGTGGCGGCGACAGAGTTACGACCGGGTGATACGGTGGAATTTGGTGTTTCGCGGATGTCGTCGGTCCACATGCAAGATATGCAACAGTTGGGGTATTTTGGCGACGGGGTTGGGCGCGTCCCGGGGCAGAGGAGGTTCCTGAGCCCAAGGGCGAATTGGTCGTTTTCGAGGCATTTTTCATCGCCGACCTTCGTTTGCCTGTGCATCGTTTTGTTTCGGAGGTTCTGCAGAAGTTCGAAGTCCAGGTTCACCAGCTGACACCGAACGCCGTGGTGGCGTTGCCGAAGTACGTCTAGGCAACGACATCGTATGGCGGTCAGCCTTCGGTGGAAGTCTTCGCCAAGCAATACTGTCTGCACTGGCAGAAGAGAAAAATTGGACATAAGATTGCATAATTCGGATCGTGCACTTTCACGCCGAAGTTCGGGAAGACTTCGATGGAAGTCGTGGAGCTGGTCCCCTGTGCCCGGAATAAGTGGGGCAACTGGTGGAATTACTGGTTCTATGTTTTAGAGGCCAAAGTCAAAGACTGCCCAGGGCTCCCCGCAGCCATTATGTGCTCTCATTATTATGTGGCGTACCCGCCATTTGAAGTAGCAGAGGATGATGAGAATGAAAGTGCCCTTCGGATCGCTGCCCGTACGAGTAGTGGGCGTGATCTTGTTGAGGAGTTCATAGCGTATGGGGTGTGGCCCTTGGCGCATGGATGGGCGTTGGGCGAAGTATGCCCTCGCAAGATGCCCTCCTTGGGTAGGCGGAAAGTGCGAAGTCCGCTTTTTGCTTTGGATGTGCGAGGGCGGGATCTTGCCGCGGTTGTGCGCGAAGCGGAGGATGGGGCGGTGCGAATTGTGGGGCGCTACGTGCCGAAGACGGAGGCCCTGTGGAGCTGGGATATACGCGGATCCAACGACCGCCTAAATAGGGTCTTCGAGTTGAATCGTTTGCCGTATGGCAGTTATCCCGGGGAAGACGTTGTCGACCGCCACGGGAAAAGACCAGCGCCCGTGGTTGAAGAAGACCCCATGCCGGAGGCCGCCCCAGCCACTAAGAAAAGGAAGCTAGGTACTGCGGTGGGGGAACTGGGGGTCTCCGATAGATTTGCTATGGAGTTGATGGGGACATGCGCGGCCCCCGGGGGAAGGATGTCTTCGCCCGAGCTCCGGGAGTCTTCGGCGCGGATGCTGGAGGATACCGGGGGTCGATGGCCCAAGAACGTTCCTATCCCCCGCGCGGCTGGCGAAGACTTTTTTACGTCTTGCATGGCTCGTGACTTGAGAGTGTTTCCTTACGGACAGAATATTGCTGTTGTTGTGTCGGCAGTGATGAACAAGGACCGTCGAGATGCTACGCAGAAGCGTCGGCCGGTCGTCAGGATGGTCGACCCCGTGCGCGAGGCGAAGAGGCCGCGAGGAAGCGCGAAGGCTGCGGCCTCCAGCAGTGGCAAGCTGGTGCCGGCTGTGAAAACGGCTGCGCCCGGGGGCAGCAAAGCGTCGAAAGGCGAGAAGGCTGCAGCCGCTGGCGAAACCAAGCCTCTCCCGGGCGGTCCGTCGCCAGCGGAGCGTGTTGCTGACTTCGGCACAAATATCAGTGTCGAGGACTGTCTGGGCGGTAAGTTTTTTTTTTGACCGGAGACGTGTTGCAGGGTCGGGCGAGGGACAGTTGGTTGTTGTCCCGCCTTCGATGGTAGCCACCTCGCCATCGGCGGTGGTAAAGGCGAAGGGGGCCACGCAGGACCCGTGGGCCGCCTTTTGCACGAGCGGCGAGATTCTGACGGCCGCTGCCACCAGGGACGTGGCGGGCACCATGTCCCAGCGGCTGAGGGAAGTGTCTCAGCAGTTGTTGTAACACCCGGTTTTAAAGAACAAAGCCGGGTGCATCTCATACATGCGCCAAGAAGACAACACATATAATAACAGAGTGTATAGAGATAAATGTCATTAACATCAGAGTATTTATTACATAGCGGAAGACTTATTACAAAATAAAGTAATAAAGATAAAACAAACTAAGGATCGTCGGCGCCAATGTCGACTGGGAAACGCCACCTAGATCAGATCGAACTCCTCAGTGTTAGGCAGCTCCTCCTGAACCACCTGGTCATCTCCTGTGGGGGGGGGGTGTGAGACAGCAAGGGTGAGCTCACACATGATCATAGCTCAACAAGTTGTGGGGAACCAGTGGACATAAACTCACAAAGGTGTGAGTTCATGTGATGTGTAAGGCTAATCAATGACAGGGGTTAAAGCTGAGCATTGCTTTTAAGTAGTTGGTCAAAGTTTTATTAGCAGTTACTAAGTGTAAGTAAATACCAAACCATAAGTAAAGTAATAGAACAAAATTAATAATAAACCCATGCAATGCAAATGACAAAATTGAATTTAGGTTCCATAATTTAAACATCAGAGAGTCCTGAGCCGCTCATGACCGTGAGCTCGGCTAGTATACCAGTTTTACACTCTGCAGAGGTTGTACCCTTTACCCACAAGTCATGTTACCCATCTGCCAAGGGGTCATGAATCCCATATACCTCTACCTAGGAAGCACGGCAGGGCAACACTACGAGGCCTTTACAAAGTTCCACTAGCTTCCGAAAACCCGCTACAGTTTATGGGAAGATCCAGTAAAGGGTTCCTGGCTGACCGCCATCGCAGCAAAATCAACCAGGGACCTCCCCGCACTGACCTCTCCCCTACTGCCCTTGCCCCTTTCGGGTAAGGTAGTCTTCCACTAGCTTTCCTAATTAGTCAGCCAAGGGCGTCCCATTCCACCCTTGTGGTGGCACGTGGTTCTCAAGTTAAGCTCTATGTTCCAATTAACATTAATGATAACAACATGAACATAAACAGAATAACAACAAGAATTGGAATATAGAGGTAATAAATGATTATCCCAAAACCATATAAAGCAATAGCAAACTACCCAAGTGATTCAGGGGTAAACAAGGTAATGAGATAAACAATCTAGGGTGTCCTATTGGGTCCCATCAAAATTAACCTATGCATGGATAAGTGATATTAAAGAACATTATTGGGTAAAAAGTGGTCAAGGGCACAACTTGCCTTCAATGAGCTCCTGCTCAGCTACTTCAACCTGCTGCTCACCAGGATCCTCAGCAACGGGCTCTTCTACTCGCCACAATACAAACAAGCACAGTGCACATAGAGAAATTAACATCACACCAAACATATAAACAAACTGCACAGAGATATTCTACATATTAAAATAAAATCCTAGGAACAGAAATCATATTTTTCTGAGTTATAGATTTTAAGTTATGCATTTTCAAAGGTTTTATGTGCTTTAAATAGGATTAAGTAATAAATAAATTCCTTCACTGTTTTTATGACATAACAGAGGCCCTAGGTGATAGAGAATAAAATTACAAAATTTTAGGAACTGGAATGGATTAATTTGGAGTTAGTATGAATTTTCTATGAATTTATAAAGTTCTAGCAATTATTTTTGTATTAAAAATTCAATTTCCTAATCATTTAATCAATTTATAACGGTGCTGGACTGGGCCTCAATTCTAGAGAAACTCAGGGGGCTCGGGGTAAAACTACAGAGACACAGCGTACAGTGACTAAGGGACGGCGGGTTGATTTCATTAAAACCCGAGGGCTCTTTAGAAAATAATCCAGGCCGACGGGGTATCGGTGGTTTCCGGCCGTTGGATCTAAAATCCAGGGCAGACAGCCCTCCACACCACGATCTAATATCAGCCATTCGATCTAGATGGGCGGCCGAGATCGCATGTGCCCAAGAGTTATTTCCAATCTAATCTAAGCCGTCCGAATGGACATCAACGGTATCCAGGGCATCCTCCACCCCCGGCCAACGCGGCGGCGCCGCCCCCTCCGACCACGGTGGCTACATCGCCGGCGCAACCCAAAAACACGCACTGGTAGGCCCTAACCTATTCTAGCTGGCGCAATGCAAAGCCTGTAGCACACTGAGGATAGGGATGGGTAATTTACCGTCGATTCGTCTATGAAGAGGCTCGCCCACGGCGAAGGGCGGGTTCACGGCGGCGCAGCGGACACGGCGAGGAATTCCGGCGAGGCCCGCGACGAATCCCGAGTGTTCTTGCTACGGATGCCACCCTGCCGGCCAGATGAAGCCCGCGGACACCCAACCGAGGACCGGACCGACGGCGTTGCCGGGATTGCTCACGGCGGCCGCACCTCTCTTCTCTCTGATTAATGGCGCACGGTGGTAGCTTCGGTGGTGGGAGTACGGGGAAGAGGTGGGCGAGCCCTGCCTTTATCCACAGAGCCGTCGGGGTTGAGGAACGTGGCGAGCGACTCCGAAGAAAAGGGATCGAAGACCGCGTCGCCCGCCATGGTCGGAGTTCCGTTGGCGGTGAAGAGGAACACGCTGACGCGCGGGCCCGGGTTCCCAGTGAGCCGATGAGCACACGCACTGACATGTGGGGCTGCGTTGCAGTGTCACGCGAGACCGCAAGCCGTGCGCGAAGGGCGGCTGACGCGCGGGCCCCGCGTGTCGGCGCCGGGTTGTCCAGTTGGGCCGCGCGGTATGGAATCAGAAGTGGGCCGAAAACGGGTAAGCCGGCCCAGGTAAGCTTCTTTTATCTTTTTCTTTTTCTGTTTTATTTCCTATTTTCAAATTTAAATCCCAATTTGAATTCAAACTTGTTTGTGATCTTCTTAACTGGGTTAAACACTTAAATTAGAATATTAGTGGGGGACAAAATGTATTCTTTCATACATTTACTTTCCTCTAATTTGTATAATCTTTTCCTTCTCTCTTTTCTTAATCCTAGGATTATTTTAGGATTTAATTTCTCATTTGGATATTTAATATTTTTCTTGTCACACAATGCACACAAAAATAAAATATCCAGCATGATGCAACAATTTAGTAGCATATCTTTTCATTATTTGTTCTTGGACATGGTGTTCTCATATGATGATGAATAATGATCAAACTCACATAAAGAGAAGATGTTTCTCTATTGCTATTATTCCTAGCAATTACAAAGTGGGTGTTACAAATCCTACCCCCCTTAAAAATAATCTCGTCCTCGAGATTAAGAAGAACTAGGGAAAAGGTGGGGAAAATCTATGCGAAGCTCTTCTTCTCTTTCCCAAGTTGCTTCATCTTCACCATGGTGACTCCATTGGACTTTGCACATCTTTATAACCTTATTCCTTGTAACTCGAGTTAAAGTATCCAAAATCTTGATCGGGTACTCCGTGTAAGTCAAATCGCCTTGAACACTGAGCTCTTCCATTGGTAACTGTTCCTCGGGGACACGGAGACACTTCTTCAGTTGAGATATATGGAACACATTATGCACATCTGATAGAGTAGCAGGTAACTCGAGTTGGTATGCCATCTCCCCAACTCTTCTAAAGATCAAGAATGGTCCAATATAGCGAGGGGACAATTTGCCCTTGACTTTAAATCTCCTCATTCCACGAAGTGGTGACACCTTGAGGTACACATAATCTCCCTCTTCAAATTCCAGTGGTCTCCTTCTATTATCAGCATAACTTTTCTGCCTGGTTTGAGCCACCCTCAAATTCTCTCGAATTATACGAACTTGCTCCTCTGCTTCTTGAATCAATTCAGGACCAAAGAACTGTCTCTCTCCAGTCTGATCCCAATATAGAGGAGTCCTGCACTTTCTCCCATATAAAGCTTCAAAAGGTGACATCTTCAGACTGGCCTGGTAACTATTATTATACGAGAACTCAGCATAAGGCAGACTCTTATCCCAACTTCCTCCATGCTGAAGGGCACATGCTCTCAACATATCTTCCAATACTTGATTAGTCCTTTCAGTCTGTCCATCAGTCTGAGGGTGATAAGCCGTACTGAAATTCAACTTCGTGCTCATGTTCTCATGAAAGCTTCTCCAAAATCTTGAGGTAAACTGCGAACCTCGATCAGACACGATCTTCTTTGGTACTCCATGTAAACACACAATCCGAGCCATATATAACTCTGCTAGCTGAGTACCCTTATAAGTAGTCTTGACAGGAATAAAGTGAGCCACTTTAGTCAATCTATCCACAATCACCCATATAGCATCATATCCTTTCTGGGTGCGAGGCAATCCAGTAATGAAATCCATACCAATCTCTTCCCATTTCCATTCGGGTATCTTCAGTGGATGCAGTAGTCCAGCTGGCCTCTGATGTTCAGCCTTAACTCTTTGACATACATCGCACATAGCTACATGTGCAGCTACATCTCTTTTCAATCCATACCACCAATATTTCCGTTTCAAATCCTGATACATCTTGGTACTACCAGGATGGATAGAATAATCCGAGTCATGGGCCTCCTTCAATATAGTTTCTCGAAGGCTTTTAATATCAGGAACACATATCCTGTCCTTGAACCATACAGTGCCCTGCTCATCTTCCGTGAACTCCGGAACTCGACCTTCAGTAATCAGATCCTTAATCTCTTTTATCTTATCGTCACCAATTTGTCCCTTGCGGATCTCTTGCTCCAAAGTAGGTTCCACATCAATAGTAACTCCTTCAGTATGAGCAACTATCCCCAGGTTAAGTCTCCTGAAATCCTCAACAATCTCATCGGGTAGCTGGGCAACAACAGCTGAATGAACATGCTCCTTGCGACTCAAGGCATCTGCAACCAAGTTTGCCTTGCCCGGGTGATAGTGAATCTCTAAATCATAATCCTTAATAAGCTCCAACCAACGGCGTTGCCTAAGATTGAGATCCTTCTGAGTGAATATATACTTCAAACTCTTATGATCCGTATACACTTGGCACTTGGTCCCCATGATATAATGTCTCCAAATCTTAAGTGCATGCACAACGGCTGCCAATTCCAAGTCATGAGTGGGGTAGTTCAATTCATGTCTCCGCAACTGACGAGAAGCATAAGCGATCACATGTCCTTCTTGCATGAGCACACATCCTAAGCCTTGGCCACATGCATCACAATAGATATCAAATCCTTTTTGTAAGTATGGCATAACCAAAACTGGTGGCGACATCAACCTCTTCTTCAATAGATCAAAGCTGTCTTGACACTTCTCGTCCCACTTAAATTCTTTTCCTTTCTCCAAAAGCGAAGTCATCGGCTTAGCAATCTTAGAAAATCCTTCGATAAACCTCCGATAATATCCAGCAAGTCCTAAGAAACTTCGAATCTCAGTAACTGTAGTGGGTACTCTCCACTCCATTATCTCCTTAACCTTAGCAGGATCCACTGCTATTCCTCCATCAAAAATAATATGACCAAGAAATGGCACTTCGCCAATCCAAAACTCGCACTTGCTGAACTTAGCATAGAGTTGATTATCTCGTAGCTTCTGTAGCACCATCCTCAGATGTTCCTCGTGATCACTTTCACTCTGAGAATAAATAAGAATATCGTCGACGAATACCACGACGAATCTGTCCAAATACTCCATAAACACCTTGTTCATTAAGTTCATAAAATAGGCTGGTGCGTTAGTCAATCCAAACGACATAACCGTGAACTCATATAATCCATATCTAGTCGAGAAAGCCGTCTTGGGAATGTCCGATGGTCTAATCCTCATCTGATGATACCCGGATCGGAGATCAACCTTCGAAAATACTCTAGCACCTCTCATTTGATCAAACAAATCTTCAATACGGGGCAACGGATACTTGTTCTTCACTGTAACATCATTAAGAGATCTATAATCCACACACATCCGCTGCGATCCATCCTTCTTCTGTACAAACAAGACCGGTGCTCCCCAAGGTGAGGAACTCGGACGAATGTACCCAGCCTCTTGTAACTCAGTTAACTGCTTCTTAAGCTCCTTCAACTCCTCTACGGACATCCTATAAGGCCGTTTAGAAATAGGTGCGGTTCCAGGTAAGAGATCAATAACAAACTCAACTTCTCTATCAGGTGGCATCCCTGGTAACTCCTCTGGAAAGACATCCGGAAAATCTCTAACCACCCGGATATTATTACCAACGAACTCCTCAGGCATAAAGAACATTGCACGCATAGATGAGGAGGTTACTGCAATATTAACTTGAAACCTTTCTCCTTTAGTAGTAGTGAGTTCTACGGTACCCCTACCACATGCTATAACGGCCTTTGCCTTCCTTAGCCATGACATTCCAAGGATCAGATCTATACTGCTTGACTCTAATATTATAGCAGTAGCTCCAAAATCTCTACCCATAATAGTCAATGTCAATCTACGTGTCATTTGATTTGCCTCAACAGGCCCTTTAGGTGTAATTACTATCAGGGGTTTTCTCATATTTAGCAGTGGTATTTCATTTGTGTTGGCATAACGAGCAGACATGAATGAATGTGTAGCACCAGAATCAAATAATATTGTTGCAGGAATTGCATTAACATAAAACATACCAATTACGAGGTCCCCTCCATCCAGAGTAGCATCCACACTGACTTGATTAACCTTGGCAATAGAATATCCCTTGCCAGGGGTCTGTTGCTGCCTGTTCTGAACTGGAGTAGTAGCAATCCTCTGTGGGCAGACATTTGCATAATGACCAATCTTCCCACACTTGTAACATTGAGTGCCCGGACTCTGTCCTGAAAACTTCATCGGGGTGCCAGTAGGGGTAGCCTGTCGAGGAGGTGGAGTCCTCAGTGGTGACTGCTGAACTGGGCGTGGTCCTCCGGGTCGAGTCGGTGTACCCTGTGGTGAACTGTAGCGAGGACGAACACTGCTGCTTCCTTGTCCTTGAGATATGGCCTTTCTCTTCAAATCTCCCAGTTGAACACGCTTGTGTTCAATAGCCAGTGCCTTATCAAGCAGCCTCTGAAATGATGGAAATGTGTGTGCCACTAGAGCATACTGCAATGGTCCATTAAGTCCTTCAATAAAATGCTCCTGCTTCCTCTCGTCTTCAGCAACTTCTTCAGGGGCATATCTGGATAGCTGAATAAACTTGTCTCTGTACTCGCTGACTGACATACTCCCTTGCTTCAGCGACAGAAATTCCTTCTTCTTAATCTTTATCATACCAGCTGGAATATGGTAGTTCCTGAATTGTGTACTGAACTCCGCCCAAGTAATAGTATCCGCAGCATCGTGGGTAGCAGTATAAGAATCCCACCAGTTAGCAGCAGGACCAATCAGACGTCCAGAAGCATATAAAACCTTCTCCCGGTCAGTGCATTGTGCAATATTCAGCATCTTCTCAATTGCTTTCAGCCAATCATCTGCGTCCAGTGGATCAGGTGAGCTTGCAAATGTAGGTGGCTTATGACTCATGAACTCTCTATGCTTGTCTCGGGGTGGAACTGGTGGTGGTGGTGGAGGCAGTGGTACTTGTTGCTGCTGTTGTTGCATTTGTTGTTGCAGCTGCTGTTGTTGCGCCCTCCTTTCCTGGCGTATCTCATCTCGCTCCTGGCGCAACTCTTGTCGTATATCCTCTCTTTCCTGTCGCATCTCTTGGCGTTCCTGCTGCATCTGAGCACGCATATCCGCCATAGTATCTGCCATTTGCTGCATCATTGCCATCTGAGCAGCAACCAGTGGGTCAACACCGCCTGGTGGAGGATTGGGAGGATTCATCCCCGCAGGTTGTGGCTGAGGTTGTCTTCGAGTGTGTTGGTTGGGAGGCAAATCAATTCCACCACCCCGCCTGGTATTGACCATCTGAGTTAGGTACATATGGTAAGAAGATAATAGACAAGGCAGGTATTTACAAATCAGGTTAGTTTGGGGGACTTTTTAGCTAAGCAAATTAATATTTTACATATCCTAGCTAATTCAATACCTTATGGTGGTACATACTAAGATGTCCATCTATAATAATTCAATCAATCAAAGAAGCAAATCAGGCATTTAGCATCAGCACAATCAAACAACATTTTTAATAGAGAAAATAGTTTTGATTTGGTCTTAGGCCTCCTATCTCTTAAAAATGTCATAGGGGTAGGGATTCCAAGGTTTGAAATCCATCTTGTCTCAGAGTAGAAAAGGTAAGAATGATCAGAGTAGAACAGTAGAAGGTGAGACAGGATCAAGATAAGTGTAGAAAGAATCAGAGTAAGGTGAGTGTAGAATGAATCAGAATGAGATAAGTAGGTAAGGGTTTGTCCAGTCTATCTAGGTTTCGTCCTACAGTCAACATTTCCTCTGATACCACTTCTGTAACACCCGGTTTTAAAGAACAAAGCCGGGTGCATCTCATACATGCGCCAAGAAGACAACACATATAATAACAGAGTGTATAGAGATAAATGTCATTAACATCAGAGTATTTATTACATAGCGGAAGACTTATTACAAAATAAAGTAATAAAGATAAAACAAACTAAGGATCGTCGGCGCCAATGTCGACTGGGAAACGCCACCTAGATCAGATCGAACTCCTCAGTGTTAGGCAGCTCCTCCTGAACCACCTGGTCATCTCCTGTGGGGGGGGTGTGAGACAGCAAGGGTGAGCTCACACATGATCATAGCTCAACAAGTTGTGGGGAACCAGTGGACATAAACTCACAAAGGTGTGAGTTCATGTGATGTGTAAGGCTAATCAATGACAGGGGTTAAAGCTGAGCATTGCTTTTAAGTAGTTGGTCAAAGTTTTATTAGCAGTTACTAAGTGTAAGTAAATACCAAACCATAAGTAAAGTAATAGAACAAAATTAATAATAAACCCATGCAATGCAAATGACAAAATTGAATTTAGGTTCCATAATTTAAACATCAGAGAGTCCTGAGCCGCTCATGACCGTGAGCTCGGCTAGTATACCAGTTTTACACTCTGCAGAGGTTGTACCCTTTACCCACAAGTCATGTTACCCATCTGCCAAGGGGTCATGAATCCCATATACCTCTACCTAGGAAGCACGGCAGGGCAACACTACGAGGCCTTTACAAAGTTCCACTAGCTTCCGAAAACCCGCTACAGTTTATGGGAAGATCCAGTAAAGGGTTCCTGGCTGACCGCCATCGCAGCAAAATCAACCAGGGACCTCCCCGCACTGACCTCTCCCCTACTGCCCTTGCCCCTTTCGGGTAAGGTAGTCTTCCACTAGCTTTCCTAATTAGTCAGCCAAGGGCGTCCCATTCCACCCTTGTGGTGGCACGTGGTTCTCAAGTTAAGCTCTATGTTCCAATTAACATTAATGATAACAACATGAACATAAACAGAATAACAACAAGAATTGGAACATAGAGGTAATAAATGATTATCCCAAAACCATATAAAGCAATAGCAAACTACCCAAGTGATTCAGGGGTAAACAAGGTAATGAGATAAACAATCTAGGGTGTCCTATTGGGTCCCATCAAAATTAACCTATGCATGGATAAGTGATATTAAAGAACATTATTGGGTAAAAAGTGGTCAAGGGCACAACTTGCCTTCAATGAGCTCCTGCTCAGCTACTTCAACCTGCTGCTCACCAGGATCCTCAGCAACGGGCTCTTCTACTCGCCACAATACAAACAAGCACAGTGCACATAGAGAAATTAACATCACACCAAACATATAAACAAACTGCACAGAGATATTCTACATATTAAAATAAAATCCTAGGAACAGAAATCATATTTTTCTGAGTTATAGATTTTAAGTTATGCATTTTCAAAGGTTTTATGTGCTTTAAATAGGATTAAGTAATAAATAAATTCCTTCACTGTTTTTATGACATAACAGAGGCCCTAGGTGATAGAGAATAAAATTACAAAATTTTAGGAACTGGAATGGATTAATTTGGAGTTAGTATGAATTTTCTATGAATTTATAAAGTTCTAGCAATTATTTTTGTATTAAAAATTCAATTTCCTAATCATTTAATCAATTTATAACGGTGCTGGACTGGGCCTCAATTCTAGAGAAACTCAGGGGGCTCGGGGTAAAACTACAGAGACACAGCGTACAGTGACTAAGGGACGGCGGGTTGATTTCATTAAAACCCGAGGGCTCTTTAGAAAATAATCCAGGCCGACGGGGTATCGGTGGTTTCCGGCCGTTGGATCTAAAATCCAGGGCAGACAGCCCTCCACACCACGATCTAATATCAGCCATTCGATCTAGATGGGCGGCCGAGATCGCATGTGCCCAAGAGTTATTTCCAATCTAATCTAAGCCGTCCGAATGGACATCAACGGTATCCAGGGCATCCTCCACCCCCGGCCAACGCGGCGGCGCCGCCCCCTCCGACCACGGTGGCTACATCGCCGGCGCAACCCAAAAACACGCACTGGTAGGCCCTAACCTATTCTAGCTGGCGCAATGCAAAGCCTGTAGCACACTGAGGATAGGGATGGGTAATTTACCGTCGATTCGTCTATGAAGAGGCTCGCCCACGGCGAAGGGCGGGTTCACGGCGGCGCAGCGGACACGGCGAGGAATTCCGGCGAGGCCCGCGACGAATCCCGAGTGTTCTTGCTACGGATGCCACCCTGCCGGCCAGATGAAGCCCGCGGACACCCAACCGAGGACCGGACCGACGGCGTTGCCGGGATTGCTCACGGCGGCCGCACCTCTCTTCTCTCTGATTAATGGCGCACGGTGGTAGCTTCGGTGGTGGGAGTACGGGGAAGAGGTGGGCGAGCCCTGCCTTTATCCACAGAGCCGTCGGGGTTGAGGAACGTGGCGAGCGACTCCGAAGAAAAGGGATCGAAGACCGCGTCGCCCGCCATGGTCGGAGTTCCGTTGGCGGTGAAGAGGAACACGCTGACGCGCGGGCCCGGGTTCCCAGTGAGCCGATGAGCACGCGCACTGACATGTGGGGCTGCGTTGCAGTGTCACGCGAGACCGCAAGCCGTGCGCGAAGGGCGGCTGACGCGCGGGCCCCGCGTGTCGGCGCCGGGTTGTCCAGTTGGGCCGCGCGGTATGGAATCAGAAGTGGGCCGAAAACGGGTAAGCCGGCCCAGGTAAGCTTCTTTTATCTTTTTCTTTTTCTGTTTTATTTCCTATTTTCAAATTTAAATCCCAATTTGAATTCAAACTTGTTTGTGATCTTCTTAACTGGGTTAAACACTTAAATTAGAATATTAGTGGGGGACAAAATGTATTCTTTCATACATTTACTTTCCTCTAATTTGTATAATCTTTTCCTTCTCTCTTTTCTTAATCCTAGGATTATTTTAGGATTTAATTTCTCATTTGGATATTTAATATTTTTCTTGTCACACAATGCACACAAAAATAAAATATCCAGCATGATGCAACAATTTAGTAGCATATCTTTTCATTATTTGTTCTTGGACATGGTGTTCTCATATGATGATGAATAATGATCAAACTCACATAAAGAGAAGATGTTTCTCTATTGCTATTATTCCTAGCAATTACAAAGTGGGTGTTACAGTTGTC
Source organism: Zea luxurians (assembly GCA_029449295.1). Lineage (NCBI taxonomy): Eukaryota > Viridiplantae > Streptophyta > Magnoliopsida > Poales > Poaceae > Zea > Zea luxurians. The sequence continues at coordinate 755,111 of JAOPSE010000203.1, read as the reverse complement.
GCAGCAGCTGAAGCAAGTAAGTTGCGCTGGACTTTGATGTTTGCTGTGTTTTGGTTCATGCGTTTGTCTCATGAAGGTTTGACGTGTTTTTGCCAGGCGGTCGACTTCGCCGACCGTGTTGCGTCGGGCGTCCTGACTGCAGACGTCACTGCCGAAGTCGAGAATCTTCGGGCGCAGCACGCGGATGTTGTCCGGGATAAGTCGGCCACAGAGAGCAAGAGCCGCAGGCTGGCGGAGAAGGTGGCCGCCCTGGAGGTTGAGAGGACTGACCTCCGACGTGGCCGCCCTGGAGGTTTTGCGGCCTTGGACGTGGCTGCGGCGGAGGCCTCGCCACACGCCGCGGACGCGTCGGACGTGCCAGGCCCTAGCGCCGGGCGCCGTCGACGAAGGGCGGTTGCAAAACGTAGGGTTAGCGCGGAGGAGCGGGCTTTGCTTCGTGTGAGTGGGGCTGGTCGGCAGGAACTGTTGTCTCTGCCGACCGCCGAGAGTGTAGGTGAAGGGGAACTGCGAAGGCTTTTTGCGGGTGAGGAGCTCAGGATAATGTTATTTAATTATAGGGAGATGGGAATTATTCCTAAGGTTGAACCGATGTAGAGTGTGGTGCCCTCGCTTGTGTATGTAGAGTCTTGTATGGTGGAATTGTGTGCCCTCGCGTGCATGTGTGTGAAGGCGTTTTGTACTAACTGATTCGTTCGGCTGCGCTGTGCTTGGTTGATTATAATTGGTCTTGGCGTGAATGGTTCGATGTTGTCGTTTCGGCCGTTGTTGTGCTAGTCCAGGTGTACCCTTAAGTGTCTTCTGCACAGATAGTCTTCGGTTTTTTCGCACTTGTTGTGTTAAACCGGTTGCACCCTTAGGCGACTTCCGCGCGGGTAGTCTTCGCGATAGACTTAGATTTTTTCCGCACTTGTTGTGCTAATCCGGCTGCACCCGTAGGCGACTTCGGCACGGATAGTCTTCGCGATAGACTTAGATTTTTTCCCGGCTGCACCCTTAGGCGACTTCTGCACGGATAGTCTTCGCGATAGACTTAGATTTTTTACGCACTTGTTGTGCTAATCCGGCTGCACCCGTAGGCGACTTTGGCACGGATAGTCTTCGCGATAGACTTAGATTTTTTCCCGGCTGCACCCTTAGGCGACTTCTGCACGGATAGTCTTCGCGATAGACTTAGATTTTTTCCGCACTTGTTGTGCTAATCCGGCTGCACCCGTAGGCGACTTCGGCACGGATAGTCTTCGCGATAGACTTAGATTTTTTCCCGGCTGCACCCTTAGGCGACTTCTGCACGGATAGTCTTCGCGATAGACTTAGATTTTTTACGCACTTGTTGTGCTAATCCGGCTGCACCCTTAGGCGACTTCTGCGCGGATAGTCTTCGCGATAGACTTAGATTTTTTCCCGGCTGCACCCTTAGGCGACTTCTGCACGGATAGTCTTCGCGATAGACTTAGATTTTTTACGCACTTGTTGTGCTAATCCGGCTGCACCCTTAGGCGACTTCTGCGCGGATTTGTCGCACGCGAGGGTAGCTAGCGCTTAGCCTCGTGGTGACCTCGTGGTGGTCGAATGTCGAAGACCGTCATCGCGGTCTTTTTCGACGCATGTCTTTTTGCGGGGGATTTTTTACGCATATATTACATGGCTCCGCCTCGTTAAAAACCTCACCCCCCGGGAGGAAAAGAGTGCGGGCCGGTGCAAGATTGTTTTTGCAAATTACAAGGGCGAAGACAGCCCTGAGGAATCAAACAAAAAATTTGCGGAGGTTGTCAATGTTCCAGGAATGCTCCAGGTCCTCGCCGGCTGGCGTTGTGAGCCTGTATGCGCTGGGGGAGGCCTTCGTCTTGACGATGAAAGGGCCCTCCCACTTGGGCTCCAGCTTGCCCCTTGACTCCGTCCGAGCTGTCCGAATGAGCACGAGGTCCCCCTCGCTGAACTCCCTCGGGGTGACTGAGTGGTCGCGCCATGCTTTGGTCTGGGCTTGATACTTGTTCAGAGCTTGTAGGGCGAAGACACGGTCTCCGTCGATGAGATCCTTTGAAGTCGGCTCGTCCACATCTGGGACGGCTGACGGGACCGTTCGCGGGGACCCGTGCTTTATTTCCTGCGGGGTCATGGCCTCCGATCCGTATAACAGACGGAAGGGAGTAAACCCGGTCGCCCTGCACTCAGTCGTGTTTAGTGCCCAGACTGCCTCAGGTAAGAAATCGCTCCATTTGCCCTTTTTTTCATCGAGGAGCATTTTTTTGATAGCTGTGAAGATTTTTCCGTTGGCGCGCTCCACGACCCCGTTGGACTGCGGATGATAGACTGAGGCGAAGGCAAGCTTGGTGCCAATGGAGAAACAAAAATCCTTGAAGTCTTGGTTATCAAACTGTTTGCCGTTGTCGACCGTTAACTCGGACGGTACTCCGAAACGGCAAACGATGTTTTGCCAGAAGAATTTTTGGGCAGTCTTCGATGTTATTGTGGAGACAGCCCGTGCCTCGATCCATTTTGTGAAGTACTCGACCGCGACGAAGGCGAACTTGAGGTTCCCCTGAGCGGTGGGCAGGGGTCCAACAATGTCGAGACCCCAGCGCTGGAGAGGCCATGTGTGGGCGATCAGCTTTGTGTACTGCGAAGGGCCGCCTGACCGAGGAGAGAACTTCTGGCAGGCTTCGCAGGACCGAGTGACCCGATTCGCGGCGCAAATCATTGCTGGCCAGTAAAAACCCTGGCGGATCACCTTAGCAGCTAGGGCCCTTGGCCCCGCGTGCGAGCCGCACGTGCCACTGTGGACTTCACGTAGGACCTGCATGCCTTCGGCCTCGGTGACGCACTTAAGCATTGGTTGGCTGACCCCTTTTTTGTAGAGCTGGCCTTCAATCAGAGCGAAGTCTCGGCTTCGATGTCTGAGGCGCTTGGCCTCACTGATGTCGGCTGGGTGATAAAACCCCTGCAGGAACAGGGTAATGGGTGCTCGCCAGTCTTCGGTCATAATGAGGTTGACTGTACGGTGGCCCTCGCTGTCATTGGTTATTTGGAGCCCTTCGGGGCTCCGGACTGCTGGCGTGCCGATGACGTGGAAGAACACGTCGGAGGGCAGAGTTTCGCCCCTGGCCGCGGCCTTGGCCAATGCGTCGGCCTCCTCATTCTTGGCCCGGTCCACATGCTGCACGGTGAACCCCTTGAACTGCCTCTCGAGACTTCGGATGGCCGCGAGGTACTGCATGAGCGCGGGGTCCTTGGCTGCGTAGTCTTTGTCGACCTGGCCGGCAACTACCTTGGAGTCTGTTCTGATGATGCAAGTGGTGACTCCGAGGGCCCTCAGCTTGCGGAGGCCGAGGATGACTGCTTCGTATTCTGCTATATTATTTGTGCACCTGTCGGATTCCAGATTGAAGCTAAGTCGTGCTGCATATCTGTGCTTGACCCCGACTGGTGATGTTATGATTGCGGCGACGCCCGCCCCCGCATGGCACCATGCGCCATCGCAATGGATCGTCCAGACCTTCTCTGAGGTCGGGTCCGGCTGTGCTACTGGCCCGGTCCAGTCAACGACGAAGTCTGCCAGGACTTGCGATTTGATGGCTGTCCTGGGCTCGAAGCTGATGTGGTAGCCGGAGAGTTCGGCTGCCCACTTGGCGATCCTTACCGATGCCTCCGGGTTTCTAAACAGTTCGCCGAGCCCCCTATCTGAGGTGACGCGGACCTTGAATGCTTCAAAATAATGGCGCAGCTTGCGCGAGGACATAACGACTGCGTAGGCGATCTTCTCCAGCTCTGTCATGTTGCATTTGGACGGAGTCAGGACCTCGGAGACGTAATAAACAGGGCACTGTCTGACAATGCCTTCGACTGTCTGCTCCTGCACTAGTGCCGCGCTGACCGCGTGCGGCGAAGCCGCGACATAGAGCAATAAGGGGAGCGAGGAGTCGGGGCTCGTGAGGGTGGCCAGCTCCGTTAAGTACTGCTTTAATGAGGCGAATGCCGTTGCTTGCTCCGGCCCCCAAGCGAAGTCTTTTGCGCCGCGGAGAGTTTTGAGGAAAGGAAGACTTCGCTCGGCCGACCTGGAAATGAATCTGTTGAGAGCGGCCAATCTGCCTGTCAGACGCTGGACATCCCTGGTGGACTGCGGAGGCGACATGTTGATGATGGCCTGGATCTTGGTTGGGTTGGCCTCGATGCCGCGGTGCGACACCAGGTAGCCCAATATCTTGCCCTGGCGAACACCGAAAACGCACTTTTCCGGGTTTAAGCGGAGTCGTGCGTCTCGCATGTTTGCGAATGTCTCGGCCAGGTCGGCGAGGTGGTCCTCCTTATTTTTGCTGGCGACGACGATGTCGTCCACATATGTAAATATATTTCTGCCGACCTGTCCCTCGAGTACTGTTTTGGTGAGTCTGGAGAATGTGGACCCGGCGTTCTTGAGACCCTCCGGCATTCTGATGAAGCAGTAAGTGCCGAAGGGTGTTATGAAGCTGGTGCTAGCCTTGTCTTCCTCCTTCATATATATCTGGTGATAGCCGGAGAAGCAGTCGAGGAGAGACATGACCTCGCATCCGGCCGCGCTATCGACTATTTTGTCGATCCGTGGCAACGGGAAATTGTCTTTTGGGCAGGCCTTATTGAGACTGGTGAAGTCTATGCACATCCGCCATTTCCCGCTTTTTTTCTGCACCATTACAACATTGGAGAGCCATGTGGGGTAAGCCACTGGCTCAATGAATTTAGCCTCTAGGAGGCGGTGCACCTCCGCCTTGGCGGCCTCTGTCTTTTCATCGGACATTTTGCGAAGCTTTTGTTTTCTTGGTCGCACCGAGGGGTCGATCCCCAGACTGTGCTCGATTATGGATCGGCTGACTCCGACCAGGTCGAGGGCGGACCAGGCGAAGACATCTTTATTCTTGGCCAGGCAGCAGAGGAGCTTTTCTTCTTCATGCGAAGTAAGGTCTTCGCTGATGGTGACTGTCTGCTTGGGCGTGGCCTGATCGAGGGGGACAGTCTTGGTCCCATCCTGACTCTGCAACTGAGCCTTGTCGTGCTGCTTGTCAGTTGGGCTGGCGGGCGCAGGGACCTCGCACTGTGTCGTGAGGCAGTGCACGTTCCTCTGACCAGGCACGAAGTCCCGCTCTATGTTGCGCGCAGCTTGCTGGTTACCGCGGACTGTAATTACGCCTAGAGGGCCTGGTATCTTCATGCACAAATACAGTCCGTGGATGGCGGCTTCAAACTTATTGATGGAGCCCCGACCCATGATGGCGTTGTATGGATATACCATATCCACAATGTCAAAAGTCACTTGCTCGCTTCGGGCATTGGGTGCTACACCGAAGGAGAGGGGCAACTCTATTTTGCCGACGGGGAAGGTGCCCTTGCCGCCGAAGCCATACAACGGGTTGTCCGAAGGCTTGAGCAGGCTGTGGCTGATGCCCATGCGATCGAAAGCATGGAGGAAGATGATGTCCGCCTGGCTGCCGTTGTCAACGAGGACCTTGTGTAGGTCCCAGCCTGCCACGCTGCAATTGATGACCATGGCATCGCAGTGGGGGGCGCTACGCAAGTCGACGTCCCGTGCGTCGAAGGTGAGCGGTATGTGGGACCACTTCGTCTGCACAACTGGGCCCGTGATAGCGACATGGTTTACGCTGCGGTAGTGGTCCCGCTTCTGCCGCTTGGTGTCGAAGTCGGTGCTGGACCCCCCAGTTATCATATGAATGACTCCGCGATAAGGTTGATCGGCGAAGTCTTCCTGTTTTGGGGCGTGGGGGATGTTTTGTTGTTGCTGGTGTGGTGGTGGAGGCGGAGGATGTACGATTTGTACTTCCTGATGATGTTGGTAAGCGTGGTGCGGTGGATGCGGGGCGGGAGCGTGGATATATGGTGGAGGGGGTGGCTGGTAGTTATGCGCGACAATTCTAGGGTTGTCGGCTGGCTGCGCCCTCGCCATTCTGTCTCTGGTGGCCTTTACTTCGGGGCAGTCTTTAGTTTGGTGGGCGCAGTCTTCGCCATGGAAAAGGCAGTAAAATCGGCGCGGCGGAGGGGGTGGCTGCGCACGCCCTCGGCCCCTGCCGCGAGTCCCACTTCCGCGGCCCTGGGGGGGATATTCCTGGCGACGAAGGGGGTCAGCGGCCGGCTGCTGGTTGGCGATGTTGTGCACTTGCTGCTGACCGCGGCCATCCCGACCGGAGTCTGGCTGCGGAGTCCGTGTCCACGTGCGGCTGGACTGCGGAGCATCTTTTGGCTTCCGCTGGGACTCAATCTTGCGCTGGTGGAGCTCCTCGGATCTGGCATACTTTTCAAACAGCTGGTATAACTCTTGGAGGTTCTTGGGCGGGTCCCTGATGCAATGGCTGTAAAGGACGCCAGCGCGAAGACCACTGATAGCATAGTGGATGGCAATCTGGTCATCGACTGAGGGTAGCTGTGACTTGAGTGTCAAGAATTTGCGGTAATATTCCCTCAGGGTCTCCTTCTCTAGCTGCTTGCAGAGCGAGAGCTCGGCCAGGGCGTCGGTGTCCGGGCGGTACCCCTGGAAGTTGAGGAGGAACTTGTCCCGGAGACTTCTCCAGGAATCGATGGACAGCGGAGGCAACCTGGTGAACCAGGTGAGCGCGGGGCCCTCGAGGGCGATGATGAAGGACTTCGCCATTGTGGCGTCGTCCCCCCCGGACGATGCGACGGCGACCTGGTAACTCATTATGTATTGGGCCGGGTCGGCGCTGCCGTTGTACTTGGGGTAGGTCCCAGCCCGGAAGTTGGCTGGCCACGGCGTCACTTGCAGGTGAGGCGCCAGGGGGCTTCGCTCATCGAGGTAGTTGACCCCTTGGAATGGCGCGGCGTGCGGGAAAGTGAAGTCGCGCTGGGGGAAACGCGGGTCCTCCGGCTGCGCGCGGTGCTGCAGGGGTGGCCCATGCTGCAGGCCGGGGTGGCCTTCGCGCGTGTCTTCGTTTTGTGCGCGCTGCTGGAGGGATGACTCGTGCCGCGGGCTGAGGTGGCCTTCGCGCTGCATCAGCGCGATCTCCCGCTCGAGTTCCTGGGCCTTGTGCTCTTCATCGCGTATCATCTGCCGCACCTTGGCAAGTGCGGACACACGCTGGCGCTTGGCCTCCAGTATCTCCTTCTGCCTCTGGAGGTTGCGGTTCTTGAGGCGCAGGGCGCGCAGCTGTAGCTGTTCTTCTGATGAGATGCCGAGGACCTCACCGTCCTCGGCGAGGTCCGCGCCCTCCGGTGGTGCGAAGCCTGGGGGAGGTGCGAAGCCTGAGGGTTGTCCCTCAGGGTCGCAGGTGCGGAGGGTGTCGTCTTCAGTGGCCTCTTGGTGGGTGGATTGGGTGAGGGCGAGGGCCTTGCCCTTCCTTGCGGCGAGCAGTGCTGCCTTCGCAGCCTCGTCAGCCTTCGGGTTAGCTCGCTTGGGTGCCATCGCGGGTGGTTGTCTCGTAGCACGAACGGTGGGCGCCAAATGTTGGTGCTGTCTCTCGACAGCAAGGAGATCCAACACGGGTGAATGGAGATGGCAACAGGGCACTCGCGCGTGATGGCAAAAGCTCTGTTAATCTGGCCTCTCACGGGCACTGTGCGGGGGTATTTATAGGTATCCGAGTGCACGGCGCCTTGCGTTAAGGACGCATGTGCCCTCAAGTACCTAGTTATCCCCAGAATATTCCCATAAAGCGGGGTCACAAGCTGTAATTACAAGTACGCCTTTACAAATTAGGCCCGTAACACAACCGCGGCCACGCAGGGCCCGTTACAATGGGCCCGACCCCATGTGGGCCACAAAGCTGACCGAGGCCGCGCCGTAGGGAGGCGTTGCCGCAGGCCTTCGTCTGGTGCTGAATGGAGCGAAGGGTCTCCATGTTGTCCCTGGTGTCGATCAAGCGAAGGGTGTCCCTGCCTGCTTTGCCTGTCAGGGCAGGGGCTAAGCGGTGGAGACTTCGGGCGAAGGGTGGCGTTTCTGCCTTCGCTCCAACACACGCGGATGTTGTCCGGGATAAGTCGGCCACAGAGAGCAAGAGCCGCAGGCTGGCGGAGAAGGTGGCCGCCCTGGAGGTTGAGAGGACTGACCTCCGACGCCAGCTGGCGGAGGAGAGGAGGGAGGCTAACCAGGCTGTCGCCGAAGCGCAGGCTGCGCGAGAGGAGGCTAAGGCAGCGCTGGTGAAGGGTAGCCTCGCCAGCCAACGCGCCGAGGAATGGGAGGCGAGGTTCAACGCCCTGCGCAGCCGTGTGGACAAGCCGGAGACCTCGGTACGCTTAGAAGTCGTGCGGACACACGCGCAGCTCGCAGAGGCATACCGCGAACTGGGTGCGCGAACTGCAGATTTTGATGTGCCCGACCGTGAGGCCAGCCTCCGCTTCCTTGAATGGTTGCAAGAGGAGCTGCAGGTGCTCCTGACTATTGTGCAGGGCTTCATGTCCTACGCCTCCCTCGTCACATGCGAAGGGGCCATGAATGCGCTGCCACGCGAGGGGTGCAAACACTATGAGGTCTTCGATCAGTCAGATGAAGACTTTGAGCACGAAATTTTTAAGGTCGAAGACCCTGTGGTGAAGGGCTCCGCGGGGGCACTCTTCGATCGGATGTGGGGTCCTTATGGTCGAGAGGCGGTTAGGGAGCGGTCTGACCGAGCAAGGGAGCAGGTAAAGTTTGTCTTTTGTCTCGCATTGTTGAATGTGGGTACGCGTGGGTTTGCTGAATGAGTGTGCTGTTGCTACGGATGGCGCGTGCCGAGGATGTTGAAGACTTTGGGCATCTGAATGGCGCGCGGCCTGAGGCGGAGGTCAACCCGGTGCTGCCTGAGGCTGAGGTCGACCAGGCACTGCCCCCGGAAACCGACGAAGGCTCCTTCGCTGCACCTGCGTCTACTGAGTCTGGTGAAGGCTTGTTGCCAGCCCCTGCGCCGATGGCGGAAGATCCCCCGAAGGCGGAGCTAGCGGCAGCGGATCCCGTGGCGGCGGCTGGGCCTTCGCAGGTGGCTTAGTGGGTGTGGGGGAGTTAGTGAATTTTGTCTCTGTTACTGAACCTTGGTTGCTGCGTAGGTTCAGGATTTTGGGCCAGCGCACGCAACCGCTACTGCTAATTTTGTGGCGGCTTCGACCGTGGTCGCTGGAAATGAATCGGATGAGTCTGTGTCTAAGTTTTCTGAGTTTGATGATTCTGGGAGTTCGGTTGTGTGGATGGAAGAGTCTTTGGGTGAGGACTTGGATTACTTTGCGGCCTTGGATGTGGTTGCAGCGGAGGCTTCTCCGTGTGTGACGGATGCTGTTTTTCCTGGTCCGAGTGCTGGGCGTAGGCGGCGAAGGGCGGTGGCTAAGCGTAGAGTGAGTGAGGTGGAGGGTGCTCGTCTTCGTGTGGACAGGGCTGGCAGGCGGGAATTGTTGTCCTCGCCGATTGGGGTAGGTGAGGGGGAGTTGCGAAGTCTTTTTGAGGGTGAGGAGTTGAGGATAATGCTGTTTAACTATAGGGAGATGGGTATCATTCCAAAGGTTGAACCAATGTAAGGTGTGATGCCCTCGCTGTACGTATGTGACTATAATTTGGATGATGATGCTATGTGCTCTCGCTGATCCGGTCGTGTCCGTGGGGGACTTGTGCACTTTATCTAGCGCTTTTATGATCTCGGTCCGGCTGCACCTGTAGTCGGTCTTTGCCCAGATAGTCTTTTTAGGAAGACTTCGATTTTGCGCACTTGTTGTGCTAGTCCGGCTGCACCCTTAGGCGACTTTTGCACGGATAGTCTCTCGGAGAAGACTTTGATTTTGCGCACTTGTTGTGCTGGTCCGGCTGCACCCTTAGGCGACTTTTGCACGGATAGTCTTTCGGAGAAGACTTCAATTTTGCGCACTTGTTGTGCTGGTCCGGCTGCACCCTTAGGCGACTTTTGCACGGATAGTCTTTTGGAGAAGACTTCGATTTTGCGCACTTGTTGTGCTAGTCCGGCTGCATCCTTAGGCGACTTTTGCGCGGAGTGTCGCACGCGAGGGTAGCTAGCGCTGCCCCTCGCGGTGACTTCATTGTGGTCATGGCCTCCGATCCATATAGAAGGCGGAAAGGGGTGAACCCAGTCACCCTGCACTCAGTCGTGTTCAGCGCCCAGACCGCTTCGGGTAACAGGTCGGCCCACTTGCCTTTCTTATCATCGAGGAGCATTTTCTTGATGGCTGTGAAAATTTTACCATTGGCGCGTTCCACGACTCCGTTGGATTGCGGGTGGTACACTGAGGCGAAGGCAAGCTTGGTGCCAATGGAGAAGCAGAAATCCTTGAAATCTTGGCTGTCAAATTGCTTGTCGTTGTCGACTGTGAGCTCGGACGGGACTCCGAAGTGGCAAACAATGTTTTGCTAGAAGAATTTCTGGGCAATCTTTGATGTTATCGTGGATATAACCCTCGCCTCGATACATTTGGTAAAATACTCAACGGCGATGAAGGTGAACTTGAGGTTCCCCTGGGCCGTGGGTAGGGGCCCGACAATGTCCAGGCTCCAGCGCTGAAGAGGCCACGTGTGGGCGATTAGCTTTGTGAGTTGCGAAGGGCTTCCCGAGCGTGGAGAAAACTTCTGGCAGGCTTCGCAGGACCTTGTGACCCGATTTGCGGCGCAGATCATGGCGGGCCAGTAGAAACCTTGACGGATCACCTTTGCGGCTAGGGCCCTAGGCCCTGCGTGAGAGCCGCAAGTCCCGCTGTGGACTTCGCACAGGATTTGGACGCCTTCGGTCTCGGTGACACATTTAAGCATGGGTTGACTGACCCCCTTCTTATAAAGCTGACCTTCGATTAGTGCGAAGTCCCGGCTTCTATGTTTGAGGCGCTTGGCCTTATTGACATTGGTTGGATGATAGTACATTTGCAGGAACAGGGTTATTGGTGCCCGCCAATCTTCGGTCATGATGAGGTTAACTATGCGGTGGCCCTCGCTGTCATTGGTTATTTGGAGCCCCTTTGGGCTGCGGACTGCTGGCGTGCCGATGACATGTTAGAATACGTCGGAGGGCAGGGCCTTGCCTCTAGTGGCTGCCTAGGCCAATGCGTCGGCCTCTTCGTTCTTGGCGCGGTCCACATGCTGCAGGGTAAAACCTTTGAATTGTCTTTTGAGGCTGCGGATAGCCGTGAGGTACTGCATAAGTGCGGGGTCCTTCGCTGCGTAGTCTTTCTCGACTTGGCCGGCGACTACCTTGGAGTCTGTTCTGATGATGCAGGTGGTGACACCAAGTGCCCTTAGCTTGTGGAAGCCGAGAATGACAGCTTCGTATTCTGCTATATTGTTGGTGCATCTATTAGACTCCAAAGCAAAGCTGAGGCGTGCTACGTATCTGTGCTTGACCTCTGTGAGTGAAGTAATGACTGCAGCAGCGCCTGCCCCCGCATGGCACCATGCGCCGTCACAATGGATTATCCAGGCCTTCTCTGTGAGCGGGTCCGGCTGTGTCATTGGCCAGTCCAGTCGACGATGAAGTCTGCTAGGACTTATGACTTGATGGTTGTCCTAGGTTCGAATGTGATGTGGTAGCCGGAGAGTTCGGCTGCCCATTTGGCAATCCGTACTGATGCCTCCGGGTTTCTAAACAATTCGCCGAGTCCCCTATCTAAGGTGACCCGGACCTTGAATGCTTCAAAATAATGGCGCCGTTTGCGCGAAGCCATGACAACTGTGTAGGCGATTTTTTTCCAGTTCCGTCATATTGCATTTTGATGTCGTGAGTACTTCGGAGACGTAATAAACTGGACATTGCCTGATTGTGCCCTCTCTGTTCTGCTCTTGAACCAGTGCTGCGCTGACCGCGTGCGGCGAAGCTGCGATGTAGAGCGACAGGGGTAGCGAGGGGTCGGGACTTGTAAGAATCGCCAACTCTGACAGGTACTGCTTTAATGAAGCGAAGGCCGCCGCCTGCTCTAGTCCCCATGCGAAGTCTTTTGCGCCGCGGAGTGTTTTGAGGAAAGGGAGGCTTCGCTCTGCAGATTTGGAGATGAATCTGTTGAGGGCGGCCAATCTGCATGTCAGTCGTTGGACGTCTCTGGCTGACTGTGGTGGCGTCATGTTGATGATGGCTTGGATTTTGGTTGGATTGGCTTCAATCCCGCGGTGCGACACCAGGTAGCCCAATATTTTCCCCTGGCGAACGCCGAAGACGCACTTTTTGGGGTTTAGGCAAAGTCGTGCGTCCCGCATGTTCGCAAACGTTTCGGCGAGGTCAGCCAGATGGTCCTCCTTGCTTCTGCTGGCGACGACGATGTCGTCCACATACGTAAATATGTTTATGCCGACCTGGCTCTCGAGCACCGTTTTGGTGAGCCGAGAGAATGTGGACCCGACGTTCTTAAGTCCCTCCAGCATTCTGATGAAGCAATACGTGCCGAAGGGTGTTATGAAACTGGTGCTTGCCTTGTCTTCCTCCTTCATATATATTTGATGGTAGCCGGAGAAGCAATCAAGGAGTGACATGACTTCGCACCCGGCCGCGCTATCGACGATTTTGTCGATCCGAGGCAGTGGGAAGTTGTCCTTGGGGCAGGCCTTGTTAAGACTGGTGAAATCGATGCACATCCGCCATTTGCCGCTCTTCTTTTGCACCATCACAACATTGGCGAGCCATGTAGGGTAGGCAATTGGCTCGATGAATCTGGCCTCAAGCAGGCGATGTACCTCGGCCTTGGCGGCTTCTGTCTTCTCATCAGACATCTTGCGCAGTCGCTGCTTCTTCGGCCTCACCAAAGGGTCGATTCCCAAGCTGTGCTCGATGATGGAGCGACTGACTTCGACTAGGTCGAGGGCGGACCAGGCGAAGACGTCTTTATTTTTGGACATGCAGCAGAGGAGTCTCTCCTCGTCATGCGAAGTGAGGTCTTCACTGATGGTGACCGTTTGCTTGGGCGTTGCTTGGTCGAGGGGAACAGTCTTGGTCCCGTTGTTACTCTGCAGCTGTGCTTTGTCGTGTTCTTTGGAGGCTGGGCTGGCAGACTCGGGGACCTCACGCTGGGCCGTGAGGCAGTGTACGTTCCTTTGTCCGGGAACGAAGTCTCTTTCTATGTTGCACGCGGCCTGCTGGTTGCCGTAGACTGTGATGGCGCCTTGCGGACCTGGGATCTTCATGCACAGGTAAAGTCCGTGAATGGCTGCCTCAAATTTGTTGATGGAGCCCCGACCCATTATGGCGTTGTACGGGTACACCATGTCGACGATGTCGAACGTGACTTGCTCACTTCGTGCATTGGGTGCTAAACCGAAGGAGAGGGGTAGCTCTATTTTGCCGACAGGAAAGGTGCCTTTGCCGTCGAAGCTATACAGCGGGTTGTCCGAAGGCTTGAGCAGGCTGTGGCTTATGCCCATGCGGTTGAAGGCATGGAGGAAAATGATATCTGCATGGCTGCCATTGTCTACTAAGACTTTGTGCAGGTCCCAGCCTGCCACGCTGCAGTTGATGACCATGGCGTCGATGTGGGGTGCGATGCGTAGATCGACATCTCGGGCGTCGAAGGTCAATGGCACATGGGACCACTTCGTCTGCATGACTGGACCAGTGACGGCGACATGGTTGATGCTGCGGTAATGATCCTTCTTCTGTAGCTTTGTATCGAAGTCGACGCTGGACCCCCCGGTGATCATGTGAATGACTCCGCGATACGGCTGGTCGGCGAAGTCTTCTTGCTTTGGGGGTTGGGGATGGTTGGGGTGGTGGATGTTTTGCTGTTGCGGGAGTGGATGTGGGGGTGGGGGAGGTAGGATTTGTACCTCCTGGTGGTGTTGGTATGCGTGGTGCGGTGGATGCGGAGCGGGGCCATGGTTGTATGGCTAAGGGGGTTGTTGATATGTGTGCGCGACAACTCTGGGGTTGTCGGCTGGTTGCGCCCGTGCCATCCTGTCTCTGGTGGCCTTCGTCTCTGGGCAGTCTCTTGTAGGGTGCGCGTAGTCTTCGCCGTGGAACAAGCAGTAAAATCTGCGCGGCTGCTGCGCACGTCCCCGACCCCGACCACGAGTTCCATTTCCGCGGCCCTGGGGGGGATACTCCTGGCGGCGAGGGGCCTCGCCAGTAGGGTGCTGGTTGGCGATGTTGTGCACCTGCTGCTGATTGCGGCCATCCTGACCGAAGTCTGCCTGCGAAGGCCTCGTCCACGTACGGCTGGACCGCGGAGGGTCTTTAGGTTTCCTCTGAGACTCGACTTTGCGCTGGGGGAGCTCTTCAGATCTAGCGTATTTTTCGAATAGCTGATACAACTCCTGTAGGTTCCTGGGCAGATCTCTGATGCAGTGGCTGTAAAGGACGCCAGCCCGAAGGCCACTAATGGCGTAGTGAATGGCGATTTGGTCATCAACCGAAGGCAGTTGTGACTTGAGAGTCAGAAACTTGCGGTAGTACTCCCTCAGAGTTTCTCGTTCCAGCTGCTTGCAGAGTGAAAGTTCAGCCAAGGCGTCAGTGTCTGGGCGGTATCCTTGGAAGTTGAGCAGGAATTTGTCCCAGAGACTTCTCTAGGAGTCGATGGATAGCAGGGGCAACCTAGTGTACCAGGTGAGGGCCGGGCCTTCGAGGGCGATGATGAATGACTTGGCCATCGTGGCATTGTCCCCTCTAGATGATGCAACGGCGACCTGATAGCTCATGATATACTGTGCTGGGTCAGTGCTACCGTTGTACTTGGGATAGGTCCCCGCCCTGAAGTTAGCGGGCCATGGTGATACTTGCAGGTGGGGCGCCAGGGGACTCCGCTCGTCAAGGTAGTTGACACCTTGCAATGCTGCGGCGTGTGGAGTGGTGTGTCCACGATGAGGGATGAACAAGTCTTCGATCTACGCGTGCTGTTGGAGGGGTGGGCCGTGTTGCAGACCGAGTTGGCCTTCGCGCTGCATGAGGGCGATCTCTTGCTCAAGCTCCAGAGCCTTTTGCTCTTCGTCGTGTATCATCTGGCGCACTTTGGCTTGCACAGACACGCGTTGTCGTTTGGCCTCGAGGATCTCTTTTTGCCTTTGGAGGTTGCGGTTCTTGATGCGCAAGGCACGCAGATGTAGTTGTTCCTATGCGGAAACGCCGATGACTTCGCCGTCCTCTGTGGCGTCCGCGCCCTCTAGTGGAGTGAAGCCTGGGGGATGCTGCTGTTGTCCTCCGGAGCTGCAGGTGCGGAGGCTGCCTTCGAGCTAGCTTTCTTGGGTGCCATCGCGGGTGGTTTTTCGTAGCACGAACGGTGGGCGCCAAATGTTGGAACTTGCTCTCTTGAGCAAGTTGATCCAACGGGGGAGTGGAAGTAATGCAGACAAGGTTGTTTGCTCAAGAGGGCAATTGCTTTCTTAAACTCCCCTCTCAAGGGCACTATGCGGGGGTATTTATAGGTGCCTGAGTGCCCAGCGCCTTGGGTTAAGTACGCATGTGCCCTCAGGCGCCCTGGTTATCCCCGGAATATTCCCATAAAGCAGGGTTACAGACTGTAATTACAGAGAAGCCTTTACAAATTAGGCCCATAATGCGCAGCGGCCACGCGGGGCCTGTTACAATGGGCCAGATTGCACGTGGGCCTTCGTGTTGGACGACACCGCGGGATGGGGCGACCTCGCCAGAAGCCTTCGTTCCACGGCACATTGGGCAAAGGGTGGAGTCTGCCAGTCGTCTTGTCTTTGTTTGTGCAGTGAGACTGGCGAAGGCATTGAGCGAAGGGTAGCGTCTTCGCCTTCGCCCCAACAATTATATTTTTTATTTTCTCGTAATAGCAGGCTTCATGTCCTTCCATGTCGGTTGCCCTAGTA
The DNA here is from genome assembly GCA_029449295.1 of Zea luxurians. NCBI lineage: Eukaryota > Viridiplantae > Streptophyta > Magnoliopsida > Poales > Poaceae > Zea > Zea luxurians. Next base: position 739,402 of record JAOPSE010000203.1, on the reverse strand, counting down.
ACGACTCCACTATTTTGAGTGGCGGCCATAGGATGACTTGATTCGAAAATGCTTGAACGAAAGCGATATCCATTGACGTCGTAACGTCCATAGCTTTTGGCAGTTACGCTTCCAATAGATAACTGACGTAAGTCATCATTCAAATTCATTTCCTCCCCAAACTGTCAATTATGCCACAAAGCATTAGCTAATTCTGTAATATTAGTTAACTAAAATTAGGTCTCAGAGCCACATAATTAAGACTTACACGATCCCGAAGCCACATAATGAAATTAGGTCGCCCATGCATACCATCGTGTTGCAATTTGTCTATGTCTCTCGCTGTTGGCCTACTGAGACACCTCATGTTTTGTTCATCAAACTCGCTGTCAAATATTATTGTATGACATGAGATATTTGATAACATAAACTAATTCACATATGAACAGTTTAAGAAAATAAGTCTTACACAAAGTATTTCTCCACCTCAGGCATATTCGTGAACATGTACAGTAAAGCAGACTTCTGTTCTTCCATACTGAGGTGATATGCCTTGGGTGGACCAACGGCTTTGCCGTTTGTCTGAAAAATCGAAAGATTAGTACACGGAGGCATCTCTCGTTCATCATCATGGTACCTTTTCTTTCGAGCAAATACATTATGTTCTTCTGCAAAGTAACAACTTGTGAAGTGTGCTACCTCCTTTAGTTTAAATTGTTCCGCAATACATCCTTCAACTCTTGCCTTATTTCCCACCATTGCTCTAAGCTTCTTTAATGCTCTTTCTATATGAAACATCCACCTGTACTGAACAGGACCACCGACCTTAGCCTCATATGCATGGAAGATGTATAAAAAGATGCTGCATAGGATTGAAGAAACCCGATAGAAATATTTTTCCAATTTGCACAAAAGCACCGGTGCCTCTTTCTCTAGCTGTTCCATCACATCTCTTCTGATTTCTTTAGCACACAACTATCTGTAGAAATAGCTAACTTCAGCTAACGTTTTCCACACAGCTTCGGAAATGTACCCACGAAACATTATAGGCATGAACCTCTCCATAATTATGTGGAAGTCTTGGCTCTTCAGTCCATTCATCTTCATTGTCTTCAAGTTCACAAATCTTCTAAAACCAGCGGCATAACCATCGGGGAATTTAATATCCTTCATCCACTTCATCACTTCTTTCCGTTGCTTAGGTTTCAGACAATAGTCAGCTTTTGGTTTGCCTTCGTTTTCTCTAAGCACTTGGGTTAGACGATCACATATCACTGCTAAGTCCATGCGTGCCTTGTCATTGTCTTTCGTTTTATCAGGGAAATCCATGCATGTATTTATGAGGGCTTGGCAAAAGTTACTCTCTTGATGCATGACATCGATGTTGTGCACCAAAATCAATGACTTAGCATAAGGAAGCTCCCACAAGCCACATATGTGAGTCCAGTTATGCTCCTCACCAAAACCTTGATACCTTTTCCCACTCTCGTCTAGGACAAGTTTCCTATGCTCTTCTGTTATTTCTATCCCACTACATCGCTTGGGCTGTCCCTTCGTGACGATGGTGCCCTTCCTAAATTCCTTTCTCTGCCTTCTGAAGGGGTGATTGAAGGGTAGAAAACATCTATGGCAATCAAAGTAACATATCTTGCCACTAGCACTAAGACGAAAACAATCTGTATCTTTAGCACAATAAGGACACGTCAATCTACCATGCACGCTCCATCCAGAGAAAATACCATACACCATAAAATCATGAACCGAGAACAGATATGCAACACAAAGATTGAATTTCTGCTTCTTGAAGCAGTCATAGGCTTCAACACCTTGCCATAGCTTCTTTAACTCTTCAATCAGTGGTTGAAGCATCACATAGAGGCATACGCCAGGATGCTTAGATCCAGGTATAACAAGACATAGGAACATAAACTCATATTTCATGCAAAGAGCAGGTGGAAAGTTGTACGGTATGGCAATGACAGGCCAACATGAATACGACGCAACGGTCATATTGAACGGCGTGAAACCATCAGTTGCCAAGCCGATACAAACGTTTCTTGCATCGCTGGCAAAATCTGGATCGAAGATGTCAAGAGCCTTCCATGCATCACCATCTGACGGGTGCACCATTAACCCATCTTGTGTGTCCGTACAATCTTTATGCCACCTCATGTGCATAGCGGTCTTCCTCGAGAGAAACAAATGTTTCACTCTAGGAGTGAGAGGCATGTATCGAAGCTGTTTATGTGCAACCTTTGTCACCACCTTCTCCCCATCTTCATTTACAAGCTCCACATACCTCGACTTCCCACATTTTAAGCATTTCTGCTCTCTGCCATGTTCCTTCCAAAAAAGCATACAGTTGTCCTAGCAAACATCAATATTCTCATACTCCATACCAAGACCTTCAAGCAATTTCTTGGACTGGTACATGTCTTTGGGCATCTTGTGACCCGTAGGAAGAACCTCGTTAATCAAATCCACAAGCTGCTTGTAACAATTAATTGAAAATGCAAACTTGGACTTGATTCACATCAGCCGGGTCACGAATTCGAGGACGGTCACGTCAGTGTGCCCGTGAAGAGGCTCTTATGACGCTTTGAGTAGGTCGAATAACTTCTGAATCTCCAGTGTAGGTGAATCATGATGATCTGGTGCCAGTTCAGGCTGCAGATCCTCAAGCATCTGGTCCATCCTATCGACATCATCTTCACCGTCATCAACTTCTACTTCTGTTGCTCGTTCAACATCTTCACCATGGAGATACCAGACCTTATAGCCTGGGACGAAACCATGCGAGCACAGGTGTAGTGTGACCTGCCTCTTGGTGTGGATCGTCATATTTCTACATTTATTGCATGGACACCTAATATTATCTATTTCTGACAAAGCAGCTGCATGGTCCAGAAACATCTGCATCTTGGCAAACCATTCACTTGTGTGACACCCACCCTTCTTGAAACCTTCATACATCCAATCACGTCTATCACCCATTATTGCGGCTGTGTGTACGAGTAAAGAGTGTGTGTGAGACATTCATGTTTCTACACGTCACACATACATCTATAGGTAAGTAGTAAAACTATATATATATATACACACATAACATCATCTTCATCACATTAACATGATAATCATTAATTAACAATATTGCAACATCCAAATTTAAGTCAAATCATACTAACAAATAACATGTGATATTAAAATGACGAAAATTAACATGTGATATTAAACTAACAAATTGTAATCGTATTACAGTTAACTCCCGTCGGCCATAAAAACTCACAAAAATAAACAATAATCACACACTAATCAAGCCACATAAACTAACTCTAATCACACTCTAATCACATATTATATTAAACTAACTCTAATCACATGAAAGCTAACTCCCGTCGGCCATAAAAACCGACGAAAATAAACAATAATCACACTCTAATCAAGCCACATAAACTAACTCTAATTACACTCTAATCACATGTTATATTAAACTAACTCTAATCACATGAAAGCTAACTCCCGTCGGTCACAACGAAAATAATCACATGTATTTACATATAGGTAGGATTATACCTCGACGAGCCTACGTCGGTACATGGGCGGACGGTGGACGAGCGGACGGTGAACGACGGTACACGAACGGACGATGAACGATGGCGAGTTGGAGACAGCGACGTTCGGGGGCTAGGGGGCGATGGCCCATGGGCGTTGGCGGCCTCAAGGGCGGCGTTCCGGCCTCGGGTGGCGGGCCTAGGCGCGGCGCGGTGGCGCGGTGGTGCGGGGGCACGGTGGCGCGGGAGCGTGGCAGCGCGGTGGCTCGGGCGGGCGGCGGCGGCTCGACGGCTTGAGTGGAGAGAGGAGGAAGAATGAGTCCGCGCGCGGCCGCTGGTGGCTTTAAAACCATTAATCCCCGTCGGCTTGTGACTTGGCCGATGGGAATTAAATAACCCCCGTCGGCTTTGTCCCTCGGCCGACGGGAATTAATTAATTCCCATCGGCTTTGTGACGTGGCCGACGGGAATTAATTAATCCCTGTCGGCCTGTGACTGGGCCGACGACAATTAAATTAATTCCCGTCAGCTAGTAGACGGCTGGCGAGAGTTACTTAATTCCCATCGGCTTTTGCACGGGCCGACGGGAATTAATCTGGCCGATCAACGAGATTCCTGTAGTGAGACGGGGGATTCCTGCATTGCTCTTCCTAGAAACTGTAGCGGGTTTTCTGAAGCTAGTGGAACTTTGTAAAGGCCTCGTAGTGGATCCCTAGCTATTCACCACGGTAGTGTCTAAGGGCCTTGCAAACTCTGGCTTGACAGGATACATGACTTGTGGGAAAAGGGTACCACCTTTGCAGAGTGCAAAACTGGTATACTAGCCGTGCTCGCGGTCATGAGTAGCTTAGGACTCCCGCATGATTAAATTATGAAATTAAATTCAATTTGTCATTTGTATTGCATGTGATTTATTATTAATTTTGATCTACTATTACTCTGGTTTGGTATCTACTTACATTTAGTAACTGCTAATAAAATTTGACCAACTTATTAAAAGCAATGCTCAGCTTTAACCCCTATTTATTGGTCAGCCTTACACTTCACATGAACTCTCACCTTTGGCAAGTTCATGCACATTATTCCCCATAACTTGTTGAGCTATGATCTTTTGTGAGCTCACACTTGCGATATATAAATCCCTCCTCCCCCCACAGGAGAAGAACAGGTGGTCCAGGAGGAACCGTATAATGAGGAGTACGAGTTGATCTAGGTGGTGTATCCCAGTCAGTTTTATGGCGCCATGGATGGACATTTAGTTCGCTTTATATTTATCATTTATTTTTGTAAGACTTCCGCTATGTAATAATGACATTTATGATATTTGTGACATTTATCTCTATACACTTTGTCATTATATGTGTTGTTCTTCTTTGGCGCACATATGAGACGCACCTGGCTTTATCCCTTAAATCTGGGTGTGACAGAAGTGGTATCAGAGGAAATGTTGACTATAGTACGAAACCTAGATAGAAATGGACAAAACCATTACCTACTTACCTTACTCTAATTCTTTCTATACTTATCTTGATCCTGTCTCACCTTCTACTATTCTACTCTGATTACTCTTACCTTTTCTATTCTAAGACAAGGAGGATTTCACCTTTGGAATCCTACATCCATGACCCTTTAAAGAGATAGAAGACCCAAGACAAAATTAAAATTATTACTGGATTTTATTACTGGATTGCCTCGCACCCAGAAAGGATATGATGCTATATGGGTGATTGTGGATAGACTGGCCAAAGTGGCTCATTTCATTCCGGTCAAGACTACTTATAAGGGATCTCAATTGGTAGAGTTATATATGGCTCAGATTATGTCTCTACATGGTGTACCGAAGAAGATCGTTTCAGATAGAGGATCACAGCCTACCTCCAGATTTTGGAAAAGTTTTCATGAGAATATGGATACGAAGTTGAATTTTAGTTCGGCCTACCATCCTCAGACCGATGGACAGACTGAAAGGACTAATCAAGCATTGGAGGACATGTTGAGAGCTTGTGCCCTTCAGCATGGTAGTAGTGGGACAAGAGTCTACCTTATGCTGAGTTCTCATATAATAATAGTTACCAGGCTAGTCTGAAGATGTCACTGTTCAAGACTCTATATGGCAGGAAATGCAGGATTCCTCTACATTGGATCGGACTGGAGAAAGACAGTTCTTTGGACCTGAACTTATTCAAGAGGTAGAAGAACAAGTCCGTATAATCAGGGAGAACCTGAGGGTAGCTCAGACCAGGCAAAAGAGCTACGTTGATAATAGAAGAAGACCACTAGAATTTGAGGAAGGATATTATCTGTACCTCAAGGTGTCACCACTTCATGGAATGAGGAGATTTAAAGTCATGGGCAAATTGCCCCCTCGCTTTATTGGACCCTTTAGAGTTTTTAGGCAAGTTGGAGAGATGGCCTATCAACTCGAGCTACCTGATAATCTATCTGATGTGCAAAATGTATTTCATGTGTCTCAACTTAGAAGTGTCTTCGTGTCCCTGAGGAACAGTTACCAATGGAAGAGCTCAGTGTTCGGGGTGATTTGACTTACACGGAGTATCCTGTCAAGATTCTTGATACATTGACTTGAGTTACGAGAAATAAGGTGATAAAGATGTGCAAAGTGCAATGGAGTCATCATAGAGAAGATGAAGCTACTTGGGAGGGAGAAGAAGAGCTTCACATAGATTTTCCCCATCTTTCCCTAGACCTTCTTAAATCTCGAGGACGAGATTATTTTTAAGGGGGGTAGGATTTGTGATACCCAATTTGTAAAAGATAATATAAAAAAAGAGAAAGGTTATTTTCTTATTTTTATGTGGGTGTTATATTTATTTACCATCACATGAGAACACTTTACTTAACAAGAATAATGTTGGGGACTTGTTCTCAAATGCTTCGGATTAAGAACAAGGCAACATAAAAAGTGTTAAATGATAAAGTCCTTCGTCCTCTGAAACATTATTTCCCTTCGGGATATAATGTATTTCGGACGAAGATTACAAACAACATACCTTCGTAAGCACAATAAACAATGATGAAGAACTTATATGTAACATAAGAAGTAATATAAACATTTAAATATTATCACGACGTCATTTCTATCTTATTATCATAGAAAAATAGAAATGATTTCAGATTACAAATGTACCTTCGGATTGCAGGAAGGCAAAAGTATAAGGGTGACGCAAAAGCAAATGCCAAGTCAGCGTGAACAGTACGGGAGTACTGTTCATCTATTTATAGGCGTGGGACGCAGCCCATGTAAAATTACATTCATGCCCATTACATTTGCTAATGACTTATGGGAATCTATTAAGGCCTAAGTAGTCTTTTCATCTTTAGGTCGGTTCCCCTTTCTGCTATCGCGACGAAGCTTTCCTGCGCATAGCTTCGGCTGTGCACCATCCTTCGTACAGCTTGGTAATCAACCCGTCCTTCATCTCAGTCCCCCTTCGTCTGGCTTAGGCTTCGTCCTGACCGTACTCCATGTTCATAATCTGAGTCCGAAGATACCTGTTCATATAATTCACTTGGAAAACATTGTCAAATCTTGTTTTTGAGGACCTTCGGAGGACGAAGGCCCCCAACAGTAGCCCCTCGCAATATTAATTTGTTAGTGATAAATTTAGATTGCGATATGGACGAAGGCCTTAAGCCGAAGGTCTGAAAAAACACCTTCCCTTTGCTAGAATAGCAACATTCACTGACAAGCGGGGTCTTTCAATTTTCAACGCACTGGGCGTATAAATAAGATCATACCGCAAACTCATTTGGTACGCTATCTTGCCATCTGCTCCCGCTCACTCAATTTTTAGCTCTTGCGCACTAAGATTTGCTGAGCTTTTGGCTTTGAAGCTTCGGCTTTGAAAACAGTTTTTTAGTGTTTCCGAAGATGTCTGAAGATAAGAAGGTTGCTGCTGAGATGAAGCTGAGTCTCGACGAAGAGAAGAACTTGGGGTTTCTTATAGCGATGTCGAAGACCAATACGGAAAAAATCACCAAGGAGATTCCGGAAGGTTTGTCTGAAGATACTGGTGACAGCGACAGTTATGATGTGGACAGTGGTGGTGAAGACTCCGAAGATCGCCCTTGGCGACCAAGCCATTTAGTTTTTGGCAAGTCAGGTATCAAAGAAAATCATCTTGTCAACATGAGGGGAAGATACTTCCGGGATTTATCCATTGTGAGGGTCGACGAAGGAGAGAAAACTTGCCCGACCCCTGAGGAAAATGAAGTCGTAGTGTTTCGAAGCTTTTTGAAAGCTGGACTACGATTTCCCCTGAGCAGCTTTGTCGTAGAAGTGCTGAAAATGTTTGAAATCTATCTTCATCAACTTACCCCCGAAGCAATTATAAGGCTGAGTATCTTCGTGTGGGCCGTAAGAAGCCAAGGTCTGGAACCTGATGCGAAAAGTTTCTGCAACATACACGAGTTATCATACGAGACAAAACCCTGGGGTAAGGAACAGTATCACAATAATTTTGGCTGCTACAGTTTCGTTTCTCGGTCTGGGTCAAGCTGTCCCGTGCCAACATTTCGGAAGAGATGGCCCGGCGACTGGATGACAGAATGGTTCTATGTGAAAAATGACCTGGAAGCACGGGAAGATATTAAAGGTATAATTATGCGCCCTATTTGGCAAAGTTTTGGCCTGCGAAAGCCGAAGGTTGAGATGAATGAAGCTGCCGAAGAATGCCAGAGAGCCTTCAGAGTTATTTGTTCTTTTATTGGAACGAGAGATTTGGTCCAAGAGCATATTGCCTTCAGAGTATGGCCGCTCGCGGAAAAATGGGAAATGCCACAAGAGACCATAAAGGAGGCTGACGAAGGTGGACTTATCAGACTGAAGTATGCTTTCAAGTTCGGAGATAAATTCGTTGAGCCAGATGATGACTGGTTAAAGAGTATTGAAAATTTAAGTGATGAACTACTTGGGGCTTATTCGAAGGCCGAAGATACTGCACTGTCAGCAGCCTTCGGAGGCCGAAAAAAGAAAAGGCTGAACCGGGTGTTTGATGCAATCGGGTTCGTCTACCCTGACTATCGTTATCCCATTCGAGGGCAGAAAAGAAAAAACACAACCTCTGCGAAAGAAGAAGCTGCAACTGCTCCTAGCAAGCCAGAACCGAAAAGAAAGAGGATAAAGGTCCTCACACATCGGCCACGCTATATTGAACCAGCTTCGGTGCCTGAGTTCACCGGAGGAACTCCTTCGGCCACCGAAGCTGAAAAGCCAACCAAACCATCCTTGCTGCCAGAAGTCGCAGAAATGGCCGAAGCGCCAACAGGAACAGAATTGGAAGAACCAAAGATTTTGTTATCAGAAACCAAAGAGATGGCCGAAGCGCCATCAACAGAAAGAATCGAAAAAGGATCAGCTGAGGGATCAAAAATATTAGAAGTTTTAAGTCCTTCAGCAAATGTTGACACAACAAAAATCCAAAAGGGGCCCGCAGTGACTCTGAAAAGAAAAAGAATGGTCAATGTGCTAGATGTTCTAGAAACAATTAAGTCCTCAAGCACAACTCCGAGGAAGACTGTTGAAACCTCCGAAGCGAAAACTGAGATTTTTGATACTAAAGCTCCAGAGCAAGAAACTGAAGCTGAAGCTGGGCCTTCGGAGCCCACGAAGGTAAAATCCTTGGAAACCGAAGAAGAAAAAATGACAGAGCCAATTCTTGTTGAAGAAATCAGTGCTGTTGCCCCCGAAGCATCCCCCAAAGTCCTTGATTATATTGTTCGACATGCTTCGGGGAAAAAGTTATCAGAAGAAGAAATTTTTGAAGCTAATCATTATGCCAAAGAATTGAAATATCCGAAGGGGGCACTAGTGTTCAATGGTACAAATGAAGAAGATTTCCTATACTGCCTCCCGGATAACAAAGAATTACTTGTCTGCCGGGAAATGGCCCGAAGCATGGGGTTTCCGAAGCTGGAGGCTGGCCTCTGCGCGATGACAAAGGACGATCTTGCGGACAGCCTTGCGTATAATAGCCTGAAGGTACGAGATCTGCGCATTTGGAAACTTTATGATTTGAAATCTATTGTTTTATTCTTTATACTAACTTTTTACATATAGGGTTTAATACTAAGCAACGCGCTGAGAGCGCAAAAGAATGCCGAAGACGAGAGCTATGAAATTGCTTTCAACAACCTTCGAACAGAGGTTATCAAACTAAGGAACGAAGCCCTAGAAAAGGACAAAATTCTAGTTACATTGGTGGATAAAATAAAGGAGAACGAAGCTGCGTCTAAAGCACAAGTTGCAGCTCAAAAGCACGAGATTGACGATCTTCGGAAGCAATTAGCCCAGGCCAAAGAAGAACGCATACTTGAAGAAACGAAGCGAGAACTTAGCGACCAATGGGCAAATCATTTAGAAGGAACTGTCGAAGAGCTTCGCTCGTCCAAGAAAAGATGCTATAACAAATCTATAGAGTGTGTTAAGAAAATGAAAACAAGCTTCGCCAGCGTTGGCGCATTTTCGAGTGAAGAAAACTTTACGAGAGGCAACCCCGAAGGCCCCATTGAATGGATTAGCCACGAAGCTGAGGCCTTCGAAGAAATTTTAAATAGCCGCGGAGATATATGTGCTTTTTCGGGTGCCAGGGGAATTGCCACCATTTTAGAGAAAAAGGGCTGTGAGCATGTAAAGATTTTAGCGCAATCCGAGGCTGCTTTGTCCTTCGAAGATGCAAGAGATCCTTCGGCCGAAGCTAGCATGGTTGGTGGAAAATTTTTCACCGATGTCTGGGATAATGGTGGCCGAGAAATGGCTCGATAAATTATCCAGAGAAGCGAGAAGGGCATTCACGACGCTAGAGAAGTAGCTAAGGCCGCTGACGAAAGCGTGGAGCCCGAAGGGCAAATAGGTATTAACTAGTGGTTTTTATTGTGTTGTAATTTTTAATTTTAAACTTCGTTCGCAATTTGTAATAGCAATGTAGCTGCATCCTGTCCTCCCTCAGATCCTACTAAAGCGTCTCCGGGTCCTCCCCCGAAAGATGATGATGAAATTAAAAAGATGGCCGAAGCTATCATGGATCAAGTTATCAATCAACTCCTGAACGAAGCTGCAGAAGTTGTTTTGAGAGAAGATTAAGCACTATTGTAAAAACATTTTGTAACCCTGAATGTAATATATTTGCTTTTAATGATTTGATTCTTTACGATGCATGAAACTTTACATACGTACCGTTTTTGAGCCTTCGGCGAAAAAACACCTTCCCTTCTTTTCATGCTTCGTGAAGATAGAAAATGCATCACAATAATGTCCATAGTGTTCTGATGAAGAATATCCAAGCTTCGTGAAAACATTCTCCGAAGCTATATTCCGAAGATCAATATTATATCCCCTTGTGACTTAGCACGATTTTCACTTTCTCAAAGCATTCTTCCGAAGGTCGATGCTGTGTCCCCTTCTTTTGCCATATGCAACATGATGTATGATGCTTATGCTATGCAAAATGATGTGATGATGTTATGTTATGTAGATGACATTTGTTCCGAAGATACACACACATCCCCGTGAAACGCACAATCTTTTTGTATCAGCGCTGACTTTTCGCTGTAAGCTCTGCATTCCCTTAGGAACGACTTTGGAGCTTCTTCGCCTTTTACTTTCGGCGGAATCAGCGTTGACTTTTCGCTGTAAGCTCTGCATTCCCTTAGGAACGACTTTGGAGCTTCTTCGCCTTTTACTTTCGGTGGTATCAGCGTTGACTTTTCGCTGTATGCTCTGCATTCCCTTTGGAACGACTTTGGAGCAGAAAACTTACACTGCGTTCCCTTTGGAACGGCTTTTTGTGACTTCAGCAAACTTACTCTGCGTTCCTTAGAACGACTTTTTGTTGCTTCGAAGGATTTTTGATAATTCGAAGGTCCTCCTTGTTATCGCAAATCTTTAAGCTGCAGCAACTTAAGCCTGTGGAGAAAATACATTTTCCTTGTGGCAAACAACGAAACTATTACATGAAAACTAAAAAATGTCCTTTATTACACAGAAAATAAAACTGAATGAAAAAGACTGCTATCAAGGTAGGATATTTGTCAATAGATGTGCTTCGACTCTGGCACAGTGCTATTGACTGTGCGAGCTTCGGACTGTTCTCTGAAGTCCCTTTGATGTGGAGCATATTCGCCCCCTTCTGGCTGTTGACCTTGTTGCAGCGGTGGTGGAGGCAGAGGCTGTTGCCAGGAAGCTTGGGGTTGACTCGCCGAAGCAACAGAAACTGCGGGGTGATTGCCTACGTATTCGGGGATGTAAGGCGGATGGTACGAAGCAGTATGCATGACCTGCTTCGGCTGAGCTTGTTGTGCTGCAGCTTCGGCTATCTCCTTTTGCTTCTGGATGGTATCATGGCACATCCTGGTGGTATGGCCCTTGTTTTCACCACAGAACAAGCAAAATATTCTCCTTGGTTGATCTCCAAATCTTCCGCCGAAGCCCCTGGCGCCTCTGCCTCTTGGAGCTGGTGGCCGGAAGAAGCTTTGCTGTTGACCCGAAGCCTGCGAGGAGCACTGCGGCCTGTGCTGCTGACTCCCCTTATCATCATTTTGAGTAGGGTTGTGAATTGACCTGACGTGCCTCGGATAGAATCTTCCTCCGAAGCCCCTGATCATTTCAGAAAACCTGAAAGCCTCCTCCCTTCTTTGGCGAAAATCATTGTCGGCACGAATATACTCGTCCATCTTCTGAAGCAGCTTCTCCAAAGTTTGAGGAGGCTTCCTAGCAAAGTACTGAGCTGACGGTCCTGGCCGAAGCCCCTTGATCATGGCCTCAATGACAATTTCGTTGGGCACTGTTGGTGCCTGTGCCCTCAAACGCAAGAACCTCCGGACGTACGCCTGAAGGTACTCTTCGTGATCCTGGGTGCACTGGAATAGAGCTTGAGCCGTGACCGGCTTTGTCTGGAACCCTTGGAAACTAGTTAACAATAAGTCCTTCAGCTTTTGCCACGAAGTGATCGTTCCTGGTCGAAGGGAGGAGTACCAGGTTTGAGCAACACTCCTGACAGCCATAACAAAAGATTTGGCCATGATCGCAGCATTGCCACCATACGAAGATACTGTTGCTTCGTAGCTCATCAAAAACTGCTTCGGGTCTGAGTGGCCATCAAATATGGGAAGCTGAGGCGGCTTATAGGATAAAGGCCAAGGTGTAGCCTGCAGCTCAGGGGACAGAGGAGAAGCATCATCAAAAACAAAATTCTCGTGATGGAAATTGTCATACCAGTCATCTTCATTGAGGAAACCCTCCTGATGAAGGTCTTGGTGCTGAGGCCTTCGGTGTTGCTCATCCTGAGTAAGATGACGAACCTCCTTAGAGGCTTCGTCTATCTGCCTTTGCAGTTCAGGTAGCCTGGCCATCTTTTCCTTCTTCCTCTGCACCTGTTGATGAAGCATCTCCATGTTTCTGATCTCCTGGTCTATCTCATCCTCTGGCTGTGTCGGGCTAACAACCTTCCTCTTCTGGCTTCAGGCTTCCCGAAGAGAGACAGTCTCCTGATTGGGGTCCAGCGGTTGGAGAGCTGCAGTGCCAGTTGCTGAAGCTTTCTTCGGCGCCATAGCGAAGGTTTATGATCGCCGAAGGTGCTCAAAAACTCAAAGAGTGGAAGTGAGTTCACCGGAGGTGGGCGCCAATGTTGGGGACTTGTTCTCAAATGCTTCGGATTAAGAACAAGGCAACATAAAAAGTGTTAAATGATAAAGTCCTTCGTCCTCTGAAACATTATTTCCCTTCGGGATATAATGTATTTCGGACGAAGATTACAAACAACATACCTTCGTAAGCACAATAAACAATGATGAAGAACTTATATGTAACATAAGAAGTAATATAAACATTTAAATATTATCACGACGTCATTTCTATCTTATTATCATAGAAAAATAGAAATGATTTCAGATTACAAATGTACCTTCGGATTGCAGGAAGGCAAAAGTATAAGGGTGACGCAAAAGCAAATGCCAAGTCAGCGTGAACAGTACGGGAGTACTGTTCATCTATTTATAGGCGTGGGACGCAGCCCATGTAAAATTACATTCATGCCCATTACATTTGCTAATGACTTATGGGAATCTATTAAGGCCTAAGTAGTCTTTTCATCTTTAGGTCGGTTCCCCTTTCTGCTATCGCGACGAAGCTTTCCTGCGCATAGCTTCGGCTGTGCACCATCCTTCGTACAGCTTGGTAATCAACCCGTCCTTCATCTCAGTCCCCCTTCGTCTGGCTTAGGCTTCGTCCTGACCGTACTCCATGTTCATAATCTGAGTCCAAAGATACCTGTTCATATAATTCACTTGGAAAACATTGTCAAATCTTGTTTTTGAGGACCTTCGGAGGACGAAGGCCCCCAACAAATAAATAGTTAACAAAAGACACTCAAATAACTTGTGCATCCTTTGGAGTTTTTGTTTGCTTGTGCAATAGAATAATAACAATAATAATGCTAGTAGAAATAAAACAATAACTTGAGATGAAGTTTGAATCCTAAATTGAGAATTAGGGGTTTGAAATAGAAAAGGAGAAGGCAAAGGAAACAAAAATACTTAAAATAAATAAGTCTATAAAATATATACTTTGCCTTCATATTGTTATTCTGGATGTTACAATTAAATTAGAATTTGAAACCCCTATTTAAATCTGAATTTTGAAGGTGGGAATAATAATAGAAAAGAAAATAGAAAATAAAATAAAAGGAAGGAGCACCAGACCTTGACATGAGCCAAATTCTAGGTTCATGGCCCACTTCCCCTCCTTGCGCAGCCCACTCTACTGAACCTGGCGCCGACATGTGGGTCCCGTCGGGCAGACTTCTCTCCTCCCCTGCATCCCTGGCACGCGGGACCTGGCCATCAGTCGCTACTCGCCCGTGGCGGGGATCCGATGCGCCGACAGATGGGTCCCGTGGTTTGGTCTCAGTCGGTATGTCACCTGGAGTTGTCTCTGGTCGGTGGACCCCATTAGTCGGATTCGTCCGCAAGCTGCGAATCCTCCGCGCTGGAACAGTCGCTGCCGTAACCACCAGGCGCGCTGCTCTCGGGGATGGCTCAACTAACTGGTCCTTGCGCCTATATGATGGGAGGGTTCCCCGACCGCGCTGACCATACCCCAGACCACCGAGCCAAGTCCCTGTGTGTAAAAGTCCCCGTTAGGATAGTTTTGAGGTGACCGCCCCGCCATCCTCGGCCTAGGCGGTGACTCGACGCCGGTGTTAGACTCGGGAGCTTCGCCGTGGGGTTGCGCTCGTAGCGGTGTCAACCAAGAATATCGGGGACCATCAGCACAGCGGCAATTCCTCTCCATTGCTTGTTCGTGGCCGCAAACCCACGCGGTGCGTGAGCAGCTTCAACCAACGCCTAGTCATCGGTGAGATAGCTTCCAACCGACTCGCTTTCTCCTTACGAACGTGTAGGACCTTTTAATTAGGGTTTAGTGCAGTAGCGGGCCCGATTGGCCATCACCGGCGGCACGCGTTTGTCGGCGGTGAGGGTGCCGCCGGGGGAAGTGAGTTGTTGGGAGAGGGAAGAAGATGATGCGTGGGGCCATTGGATATCCATCGTGTGGTTGGGATTAGATGCGGGCGTGTGAGGTTTTGAGCCATGGATTCACGGATCAGGGGCCAGGATCATCACCGCATACCCTTTTCACTTGTGAGATCATGGCCGTTGATCACGTACTCAATGTCTTAGATTAGATCCTCGTGCGCCCTTGACTCCGCGATTGTCCACCGTCCGATCGGGATCGGTGGGGTGTGCGTGGGCGCGGGAGAGTTGCTCGCTCTGATCGAATCTACTGCGTCGATGTCTAATCGGACGGTCACAATTCAACGATACCTCTTCGGTCGTGGCTTTTTAGTAAAGAGACCCTACAGATGTTGGATATCAACCCGCAGTGTAGGGCTACTGTGCGCTGAGTCTAGAAAGTTTTGCGCAGTGGACTTGAACTTTCCTATATTTGAGGCGCAGTCCAAGTAGTTAATTAAACAGGGAAATCAATTTAGAAAATGAATTTTAATACCAAATTAAGTGCAAGAACTTGTTTAATGCCTAGAAAATTCATACTAAATCCTTTTCAGTTCATTCTAGTCCCTAAAATCTGGTAATAATATTGTGCATCACTTAGTGTCTCTGTTTTCACATGAAAGTCACATCAAAATTTATATCCTATTTGATCTTGTACAAAACCCATAAAATCTTTAGAAATTCATAACTTAAGATCTATAACTCCGATTTGATCCGTTCAAGTTGCGTTAGTCTCGTATAAGTATCTACTACGCTATAGCAACATTTGTTATATGATATTCCCTACTTTTATAATTAGGTGACTAATTGGATTAATCTGGGTATATTGGATTAACTTATTTAATATTAATATAGTATTCTAAACCTTATGGTTATAATTTAACTAGATAATCTTTAATCAAATAATGACTTAGATTAAAGTTGAGATACTTATTTATAGAATAATTACTCATATGATCTATACTAACCAATTTATAATATAAGTTTAATATTTAAATCACATAGATCTTCTATAAACACTAACTCCTTAACCTTGACTCCGATTTTACTAGTTCTCGATTCCACGATCGTGTAGATTCGCGTAGACCATTATTAATCAGTTTGTACTTATGTTTGATGTGATATTAATTTTTATCTATACCCTGTCTGTTTGTATTGCTACGACTAGCGCGAGGTTTCGAGGATCTGAAGAATCACCTTGGTAACTGGAATCTCAAGTGCAGGCAAGTTGTGCCCTTGATCCACTTTTGTTACCTAATAATATTCTTTATTATCACTATTTAATGCATAGGTTTAATTTTGATGGGACCCAATAGGTCACCCTAGTCTGTTTATCCTGTTTGCCTTGTTTACCCCTGATTCACTTGGGTAGTTTTGCTATTGCTTTATATGGTTTTGGGTTAATATTTCATTATATCAATGTTCCAATTATTCTGCTATTTTATTTATGTTCATGTCAAGGTCATTATTATCTTTAATTGGAACATGGAGCTTAACTTGAGAAACACGTGCCACCACAAGGGAGGAATGGGACCCCTTGGCTAACTAATTAGGAAAAGCTAGTGGAAGACTACCTTACCCGAAAGGGGCAAGGGCAGTAGGGGAGTTGCATGCAAGGAGGTTCTCGGGTTGATTTTGTGGCGATGGCGGTCAGACGAGGGATTCTTGCAAGTGCTCTTCCCATAAACTGTAGTGAGTTTTCGGAAGCTAGTGGAACTTTGTAAAGGCCTCGTAGTGGATCCCTAGCCATTCACCTCGGTAGTGTCTAAGGGTCTAGCTAACCCTGGCAACATGGGAAACACGTCTTGTGGGTAAAGGGTACAACCTCTGCAGAGTGTAAAACTGGTATACTAGCCGAGCTCACGGTCAAGAGCAGCTCAAGACTCTCGCATGATTAAATTATGAAACTTAAACTCAATTTGTCATATGCATTGCATGGGATTTGTTATTAATTTTGTTCTATTATTATTTATTACGGTTTGGTATTTACTTACACTTAATAACTGCTAATAAAATTTTGACCAACTTTAAAAGCAATGCTCAGCTTTAACCATTCTCTTTGATAAGTCTTTCACATCACATGAACTCCCACCTTTGGTGAGTTCATGCAACATTATTCCCCACAACTTGTTGAGCGATGAACATGTGTGAGCTCACCCTTGCTGTCTCACACCCCCCACAGGTCAAGAACAAGTACCACTGGATGAGGCGCATGGTGGATGTTGCGCAGTGTTCGTGAGAGGTGTTGGGGGCCTTTGGCTCCCGAAGGTCCTCAAGAAACATAATTTGATAATATTTTCCAAGTGTAATATGTGAACAGGCACCTTCGGAACAGGCACCTTCGGAGTCAGGTTGCGAATATACAAGAGCATGGTTAAGACGAAGCTTGACTGGAATGAAAAACGATCATGACGAAGGATAAGGTGATCACGAAGCTATATGCAGAAAGGCTTCGGCACAACAACAGAAAAGAGGAACCGACTTAAAGATGAAAAGCCAAATTGGACCTCGAAGAATTACTGTAGTTATTGATAAATGTAAAGGGCATCAATGTAATTTTGCACGGGCTGCGTCCCGTGCCTATAAATAGGTGAACAGTACTCCCGTACTGTTCACGCTGACTTGTACTTGCCTGTGTGTCACGCTTGTACTTTTACCTTCTGTCAAACCGAAGGTACATTTGTAATTCGATATTGTCTCTATTTTTCCATGATGATATAATAAAGTTATATTAATAATGTTATGTAATTATTCATGTCATCTTTCATGTTCCATATGCTTCGTCTTTCATTAATGTATATTGTGATGATGAAGGTACGTCCTTCATGACCTTCTTCCGAAGATCGTTATATCCTAAGGGAAATAATGCTTCGAAGGACGAAGGACATTAATATTTAACATTTTGTGTTGCCTTGTTCTTAACTCATAGCATTTGAGAACAAGTCCCCAACATTGGCGCCCACCTCCGGTCAACTCACCTCCACTTTTTGGGTTTTGAAAAACTTCGGCAAGCGTCACCTTTGTCATGCCGCCGAAAAAAGCTTCAACGACAGGGGCTGCCACTCTGCAGCCGCTGGACCCCAATCAGGATGTCGTCTCTCTTAGGGAGGCCCGAAGCCAGAAGAGGAAGGCCATCAGTCCAACGCCTCCGGAAGACGATTTGGACCAAGAAATACAAAAAATGGAGATGCTCCATCAACAGGTTCAACAGAAGAAGGAGAAGATGGCTCGTCTAGCTGATCTTCAAAAGCAGATAGATGAAGCATCTGAAGAGCTTCGACATCTCGCTCAAGTTGACCAAAATCAAAGGCCCCCGCGCAGAGAGCTTCATCAAGAGGGTTTCTACAACGAGGATGACTGGTATGAAGATTTCCATCACGGAAATTTTGCTTTTGATGATGCTTCTCCCTTGTCAACAGAACTGCAGGCTGTTCCTTGGCCACAATCTTACAAGCCGCCTCAACTCCCCATGTACGACAGTCATTCAGACCCGAAACAATTCTTGATGAGCTATGAGGCAACTATATCTTCGTACGGTGGCAACACGGCGGTCATGGCAAAGTCCTTCGTCATGGCTGTCAGGAGCGTTGCACAAACTTGGTACTCTTCTCTTAGGCCAGGGACAATCACCTCATGGCAAAAGTTGAAGGATATGCTGATAACTAGCTTCCAAGGGTTTCAGACGAAGCCTGTCACTGCTCAAGCTTTATTCCAGTGCACCCAGGATCATGAAGAATACCTTCAGGCATATGTCCGAAGGTTCCTACGTCTGAGGGCACAGGCACCAAAATTGCCCAACGAAATTGTCATTGAGGCTGTTGGGGGCCTTCGTCCTCCGAAGGTCCTCAAAAACATAATTTGACAATATTTTCCAAGTGAATTATATGAACAGGTATCTTCGGACTCAGATCATGAACATGGAGTACGGTCGGAACGAAGCCCAAGCCAGACGAAGGGGGATTAAGATGAAGGACGGGCTGATTACCAAACTGTACGAAGGATGGTGCACAGCCGAAGCTATGTGCAGAAAGCTTCGTCGCGATAGCAGAAAGGGGAACCGACTTAAAGATGAAAAGACTACTTAGGCCTTAATAGATTCCCATAAGTCATTAGCAAATGTAATGGACATGAATGTAATTTTGCATGGGCTACGTCCCACGCCTATAAATAGATGAACAGTACTCCCGTACTGTTCACGCTGACTTGGCATTTGCTTTCCGTCATCCTTGTACTTTTGCCTTCCTGCAATCCGAAGGTACACTTGTAATCTGAAATTATTTCTATTTTTATATGATAATAAAGTAGAAATGATATTGTGATAATATTTAAATGTTTATATTACTTTTTATGTTGCATGTAAGTTCTTCGACATAATCCATTGTGCTTACGAAGACATGTTACTTGTGACCTTCGTCCGGAACACATTATATCCCGAAGGGAAATAATGTTTCAAAGGACGAAGGATTTTATCATTTAACACTTTTTATGTTGCCTTGTTCTTAATCCGAAGCATTTGAGAACAAGTCCCCAACATTGGCGCCCACCTCCTGTGAACTCACTTCCACTCTTTAAGTTTTTGAGCGCCCTCGGCAGTCATCAACCTTCGCTATGGCGCCGAAGAAAGCTTCAGCAACTGGCACTGCAGCTCTCCAACCGCTGGACCACAATCAGGAGACTGTCTCTCTTCGGGAGGCTCGAAGCCAGAAGAGGAAGGCTGTCAGCCCAACGCCTCAAGAGGATGAGCTAGATCAAGAGATCAGAGATATGGAGATGCTTCATCAACAGGTGCAGAGGAAGAAGGAAAAGATGGCCAGGTTAGCTGAACTGCAAAGGCAGATAGACGAAGCTTCTGAAGAAGTTCGCCATCTTACTCACGATGAGCAGAACCGAAGGCCTCAACAAAAAGACCTTCATCAGGAGGGTTTCTTCAACGAAGATGACTGGTATGACAATTTCCATCATGGAAATTTTGTTTTCGATGATGCTTCTCCCCTGTCAGCTAAGCTGCAGGCTACACCTTGGCCTCCGTCCTATAAGCCGCCCCAGCTTCCCATATTCGATGGCCATTCAGACCCGAAGCAGTTTTTGATGAGCTACGAAGCAACAGTATCTTCGTATGGTGGCAATGCTGCAGTCATGGCAAAGTCTTTTGTTATGGCTGTCAGGAGTGTTGCTCAAACCTGGTATTCCTCCCTTCGACCAGGAACGATTACTTCATGGCAAAAACTGAAGGACATGTTGTTAACCAGCTTCCAAGGGTTTCAGACGAAGCCGATCACTGCTCAAGCCCTGTTCCAATGCACTCAGGATCATGAAGAATATCTTCAGGCGTATGTCAGAAGGTTCTTGCGTTTGAGGGCGCAGGCACCAACGGTGCCCAACGAAATTGTCATTGAGGCCATGATCAAGGGACTTCGGCCTGGACCTTCAGCTCAATACTTTGCTAGGAAGCCTCCTCAAACTTTGGAGAAACTGCTCCAGAAGATGGACGAGTATATTCGTGCCGACAACGATTTTCGCCAAAGAAGGGAGGAGGCTTTCAGGTTTTCTGAAATGACCAGGGGCTTCGGAGGAAGATTCTATCCGAGGCATGTCAGGTCCATCCACAACTCTACTCAAAATGATGATAAGGGGAGTCAGCAGAACAGGCCGCAGTGCTCCTCACAGGCTTCGGGGCAACAGCAAAGTTTCCTCCGGCCACCAGCTCCAAGAGGCAGAGGCGCCAGGGGCTTCGGCGGAAGATTTGGAGATCAACCAAGGAGAATATTTTGCTTATTCTGTGGTGAAAACAAGGGCCATACCACCAGGATGTGCCATGTTACCATCCAGAAGCAAAAGGAGATAGCCGAAGCCGCAGCACAACAAGCTCAGCCGAAGCAGATCATGCATACTGCTTCATACCATCCGCCTTACATCCCAGAATACATAGGCAACCACCCTGCAGTTTCTGTTGCTTCGGCGAGTCAACCTCAAGCTTCCTGGCAACAGCCTCCGCCTCCACCACCGCTGCAACAAGGCCAACAACCAGAAGGGAGCCAATATGCTCCACACCAAAGGGATCTCAGAGAACAATCCGAAGCTCGCACAGTCAATAGCACTGTGCCAGAGTCGAAGCACATCTATTGACAAATATCCTACCAGTTTTTTCCATTCAGTTCTATTTTTTGTGTAATAAAGGACATTTTTTAGTTTTCATGTAAAAGTTTCTTTGCTTGCTACAAGGAAAATGTATTTTCTCAGGCTTAAGTTGCTGAAGCTTAAAAATTTGCGATAACAAGGAGGACCTTCGAATTATCGAAAATCCTTCGAAGCAACAAAAGTCGTTCTAAGGAACGCAGAGTAAGTTTGCTGAAACCACAAAAAGTCGTTCCAAAGGGAACGCAGTGTAAGTTTTTTGCTCCAAAGTCGTTCCTAAGGGAATGCAGAGCATACAGCGAAAAGTCAACGCTGATACCGCCTAAGTAAAGGGCGAAGAAGCTCCAAAGACGTTCCTAAGGGAATGCAGAGCTTACAGCGAAAAGTCAACGCTGGTACCGCCTAAGTAAAAGGCGAAGAAGCTCCAAAGTTGTTCCTAAGGGAATGCAGAGCTTACAGCGAAAAGTCAGCGCTGATACAAAAATATTTTGTGTTTTACGGGGATATGTGTGTATCTTCGGAACAAATGCCATCTACATAACATAACATCATCACATCATTTTGCATAGCATAAGCATCATACATCATGTTGCATATGGCAAAAGAAGGGGACACGGTATCAACCTTCGGAAGGATACTTTGAGAACGTGAAAATCGTGCTAAGTCACAAGGGGATACAATATTGATCTTCGGAATATAGCTTCGGAGAATATTTTCATGAAGCTTGGATATCCTTCATCAGAGCACTATGAACATTGTCGTGATGCATAAAAGTTTTTCTATCTTCACGAAGCATGAAAAGAAGGGAAGGTGTTTTTTCGCCGAAGGCTCAAAAACGGTACGTATGTAAAGTTTCATGCATCGTAAAGAATCGAATCATTAAAAGCAAATATATCACAGGGTTACAAAATGTCACACATATTTCATTTCAGAAGTCTTTACAAAAGTGCTTAATCTTCTCTCAAAACAACTTCGGCAGCTTCGTTCAGGAGTCGGTTAACAACTTCATCCATGATAGCTTCAGCCATCTTTTTAATTTCTTCGTCTCCTTTCGGGTGAGGGCCCGGAGATGCTTTTGTAGGATCTGAAGGAGGACATGATACGGCCACATTGCTATTACAAATTGCGAACGAAGTTTAAAATCAAAAATTACAACACAATAAAAACCATTAGCTAATACCTATTTGCCCTTCGGGCTCTGAGATTTTGTCAGCGGCCTTAGCTACTTCTCTAGCGTCGTGAATGCCCTTCTCACTTTTCTGAATAATTTCTCGGGCCATTTCTCGACCACCATTGTCCCAGACGTCGGTGAAAAATTTTCCACCAGCCTGGCTAGCTTCGGCCGAGGGGTCTTTAATATCTTCAGGGGATAAGTTGGCTTCGGATTGTGCAAGAACCTTAACATGATCGCAGCCTTTTTTCTCTAGTATAGTAGCAATCCCCGTGGCACCCGAGAAGGCGCAAATGTCTCCACGACTGTTTAGAATTTCTTCGAAGGCTTTAGCTTCGTGGCAGATCCATTCGATCGGTCCTTCTGGGTTACCTCTCACAAAATCTTCTTCACTCGAAAATGCGCCAACACTGGCGAAGCTGGTTTTTATTTTCTTTACACATTCCATGGATTTTTCGTAGCACCTTTTCTTAGAAGACCGAAGCTCTTCAACGGTTCCTTCCAAATGATTAGCCCATTGGTCGCTACATTCCCGCCTCGTTTCTTCAAGTATGCGTTCTTCTTTCGCACAGGCCAATTGCTTCCGAAGATCGTCAATCTCGTGCTTTTGAGCTGCAATTTGTGCTTCGGACGCAGCTTCGTTCTTCTTTACTTTATCCACTAATGTAACTAGAATTTTGTCCTTTTCCAGGGCTTCGTTCCTTAGTTTGATAACCTCTGTTCGAAGGTTGTTGAAGGCAATTTCATAGCTTTCGTCTTCGGCATTCTTTTGCGCTCTCAGCGCGTTGCTTAGTATTAAACCCTATATGTAAAAAGTTAGTATAACAATAAAACAATAGATTTCGAATCATAAAGTTTCCAAAATGCACAATTCTCGCACCTTCAGACTATTATATGCAAGGCTATCCGCAAGATCCTCCTTCGTCATAGCGCATAGTCTAGCTTCAAGCTTCGGAAACCCCATACTCCTAGCCATCTCCCGGCAGACAGATAATTCTTTGTTGTCAGGGAGGCAGTATAGGAAGTCATCTTCGTTTGTCCCATTGAACACTAGTGCCCCCTTCGGATATTTTAATTCTCTGGCATAGTGATTGGCTTCATAAATCTCTTCTTCAGATAAATTCTTCCCCGAAGCATGTCGCACAATGTAATCGCGTATGATGGAAGGTGCTTCGGGGGCCGCAGTGTCAATTTCTTCAACCAAAATTGGCTCTGGCATTTTTATTTTTTCTTCGGCTTCCAAAGGTTGTTCCTTGGTGGGCTCTGAAGGCCCAGCTTCAGCTTCAAGTTGTTGCTTCGAAGCTTCAGCAACTAAAGCTTCAGTAGACACTTCAGAAAGTCCAACAGTCTTCTTTGGAGTTATGCTTGAAGACTTAATTGTCTCCAAAACATCTAGCACGTTCACCATTCTTTTTCTTTTCGGGGTCACCGATGGGCCCTTTTGATTTTTTATTGTCTCAACACTTGCTGAAGGACTTAAGATTTCTAATATTTTTGGTCCTTCAATTCTCGGTTTTCTGCCTTCTCTGCTGAAGGTGCTTCAGTTTTTTCTTCGATCTTCGGCACTGGAGCTGGTTCTGTAATTTCAGCGGCCAAAGAGACTTCACCGATAAATTCAGGCACTATGGCCAGCTCAATAAAACGCGCCCGGTGGGTGAGTACCTTCATCTTTTTTCTTTGCGGCGCTGGCTCACCAGAAGCACCTGAGGCAACTTCTTTTGCAGGAGAAGTATTTTTTCTTTTGCGGCCTGGCACCGGATAATGGTAGTCAGGGTAGACAAACCAGATTGCATCAAATACCCGGTTGAACCTCTTCTTCTTTCGGCCTCCGAAGGCTGCTGATAATGCAGTATTCTCGGCCTTCGAGTATACCCCAAGCAGTTCGTCACTTAAGGTTTCAATGCTTTTTAACCAATCGTCGTCCGGTTCAACAAACTTATCTCCGTATTTGAATGTGTATTTTAGTCTGACCAGTCCACCTTCGTCAGACTCTTTGATGGTCTCCTTCGGCATTTCCCACTTTCCTGCAAGTGGCCAAACTCTGAAGGCAATATGCTCTTGGACCAGATCCCTTGTCCCAATAAAAGAGCAGATTACGCCGAAGGCTCTTTGGCATTCTTCGGCCGCTTCATCCATTTCAACCTTCGGCTTTCGGAGTCCGAAGCGTTGCCAGATAGGGCGCATAATGATACTCTTAACATCTTCCTACGCTGTTAAGTCATTCTTTACATAGAACCACTCTGTCATCCAGGCGCTGGGCCACCTCTTTCGAAAGGTTGGCACGGGGCAGCTCGACCCGGAGCGGGCACCGAAGCTGTAACAACCAAAGTTGTTGTGATATTGTTCTTTCCCCCAGGGCTTCGTCTCATATACCAACTCATGAATTTTGCAAAAGCTTTTAGCATTTGGTTCTAAACCTTGGCTTCTCACAGCCCAGACAAAGATTCCCATTCTTATGATAGCTTCGGGAGTAATTTGATGAAGGTAGATTTGAAATGTCTTCAGGACTTCGACAACAAAGCTGCTTAGGGGGAACCGAAGCCCAGCCTTGAGAAAGCTTCGGAAGATCACGACCTCATCTTCTTCGGGGGTAGGAGAAGTTTTTTCTCCAGCATCAGCCCTCACAATAGATATATCTCGAAAATATCTCCCCCTCATATTGTCAATATGACTCTGCTTAATAGTGGTTTTGCCGAAAACCGAGTGACTTGGCCGCCATGGTCGATCTTCGGACTCTCCCCCGCCGCTTTCTACATCATAACTGTCGCTGTCACCAGTATCTTCAGATAAACCTTCTAAAATCTCTTTGGTGATCTTTTCTGTATTAGTCTTCGACATTGCTTCAAGAAACCCCAGGTTCTTCTCTTCAGAGAGACTTAGCTTCATTTCGACAGCAGCCTTCTTCTCCTCAGACATCCCTTCGGAAATCTTACTTCTCGCTTCCGAAGCTCAAAACTAGGAAAGAAAACAAATAATTTTTGGGCAGAAAGCTTTATAAGCAGGCAAAACAGATGGCAAAGAGAGCGTGCCAAATCAAATGTGACGGGCTCCTATTTATACACTCGATATGACGGAAACTGTGTGGTCCCAGGTGTCAGTGACTTTTGCTATTCTAGCAAAGGGAAGGTGTTTTTTCGGACCTTCGGCTTAAGGCCTTCTGTAATACTCAAAATTGTAAAATTGAAAACATAGTTGATTTACACACATGTTTTTGCCTCTGTTTGTTATAACATGTGAATCAACACTTCAAAAGTCATTAATTAGCTAATGACACTTAAATTAATATATGCATCATGCTGAGTTTTATTGGATTGTGCATTTGTGGATAATAAAATAAATGTGTCATTAAAAATATATTAATATGTTAATGGACACATGGGATATAGCCTCTAAATTGAAAACAAAATGACATAGAAAAAGAAAGAAAGAAAAGAAATGTCATAAAATATAAAACAAAATCGATAAAAAAAATAATAAACCCAACCATAAATGGTATGATTAAAGTCTACCTTTAATTTGAGTACTAAATTCACATTCATATTTGAAATTCCAATTTGGGACTTAAATGTGAAATTAAAAGGAGAAAAGAAAATGGAGAGTAGAAATAAAAAGAAAAATACTCATGCTTGTGGCTGGGCCGAGTGCACTCAGCTGGCCCAGGTCTCCTCTGCTTGCGTGGCCCAATTCGCGCCTGGCCAAACCCCCAGCTGCGCGACCGTCTGGTAACCGGGACTGACTGGTGGGGCCCAAGCACCAGTTCCTGCATGCGCCTTTCCCTTTGATCCATCTCCCTGCTTCGCTTACAAGTGGGCCCAAGTTGTCAGCCTCCAACCAAACGTGCACTTATCTTTTTCTCTGAGTCGTTGACGCATGGGGCCATGCTGTCAATTCGTTCTTCCTCAACAGACTCCGCGGCACAGCATGCGTGGGTTGACCGATATCCAAGGCCTCGCGCAAATCTCGACATGCCGCAATAGAAGACCGATTGGGGGAATCGCGCCTACATCGCTGAAGTCTTACCGGCCGGGCACCACCAATCGGAATTCCGTCCATGGCAGAAAAACGCCGCGAAGCGCGGAGCTGGTTACAACAAACTGTGCGCCATGCGCGGGCTAGCACCTCGCCAGAGATCTACATCTGGCCGGGTCCTGTGCCCCCTCCCAGCTACCCTCACGCAACCTCAGCCATAGCCGTGCGCACCGAACCACGTTCCTTTGTTAGCGCCGTCGACCAGAGAGAGAAAAGAGTGCCGCCACCGAAGGAATCAGGGCTACGCCATCGTCCCTACCCAAGATACTGGGCCAGGAGCATCCCTGGGTGGCGCGGATGCTTGGGATATCATCAATTTGGCAGGTTGGGTCACGGTGTTCGGCGAATTTCTTACCGCAGCAACATCTACCGCAGGACCGCGAGCCACCCTGGCTGGTGCACATCGGCTGGTTTCGTCACTGGTGAGTGCCCTAGTTGAATTCACAGGATTCTAGGCTACGTAGTGAGCGTTTCGGGTGTTGGTTTGAGCTCACGGGGGTGCCGCGCCGTGGTACTCCGACGAACCCTCCGCCGTGCAGGGCGGTGGCGCGTCTGCTGCTGGCTGCAGTATGAGGGAGATGGGTTTATTGCCGTTGATCTGGCCATCGATGGCCCAGATTAGATCATGTGGGCACCCGTTCGGTGGTTTGGATCAGGCCGTTAGATTTGGATCCGGTGATCCAGAGTAGATCGCATCATCTTAAAAGCGT
Organism: Zea luxurians; assembly: GCA_029449295.1. Classification (NCBI taxonomy): domain Eukaryota; kingdom Viridiplantae; phylum Streptophyta; class Magnoliopsida; order Poales; family Poaceae; genus Zea; species Zea luxurians. Next base: position 712,301 of record JAOPSE010000203.1, on the reverse strand, counting down.
AGCCATTGATCGCGAATCCAACGACCACGATCGTGTACCGGTTCAGTGCTTATGCAGATTTAATCCGTGCTATCCATTTTAGATCCGACGGTCCTGGGTGGCCAATACCTCTTCGTGCTGAGCATTTTACTTAAGAACCCCTTCGCTTCTAGGAATTCAACCCGCGGTCCAGTGTCTGGCATTCTGTGTCTTCGGGCGTTTTACAAAGGTGTCCCTGGGTTCTCTGTGTATTATGCACGCAGACCAGGGCATAGTTAATTCAGAGAAAAAGATTTAGAGAATGATTTTGAGTATAAAAATAATTGTAAAACTTGTTTAATTCATAAATAAATCATTGTAACTCCAAATTGAGTCATTCCAGTTGCAATAATTTTGTATTAATATTGTCTACCAACTAGTAACACTGTTTAGCCATGAAACTTGAATTAAAATTATTCATTTGGATTAATCTATTCTAAGCACTAAATAATTTCCGAAATTCATAACTTGGTAACCGCAACTCCGAATTTAGTGGTTCTTGTTTCTACGATCTCGTAACGTCGCGTAGATCATTATTATGCAATATATTCTTATGTTTGGTGTGATGTTAATTTTATCTATACCATGTTTGTTTGTATTGCTACGACTAGCGCGAGGACACGTGTCATCTGAGCAAGTTGGTACCTGGAATCTCAAGTGCCAGGCAAGTTGTGCCCTTGATTCACTTTTGTTACCCAATAATGTTCTTTATAATCATTTACCATGCATAGGTTTAATTTTGATGGGACCCAATAGGTTTCCCTAGACTGTTTATCCTGTTTACCTTGTTTACCCCTGAATCACATGGGTAGTTATGCTATTGCTTTACGTGGTTTTTGGGTTAATATTTCATTATATCCATGTTCCAGTTATTTTGTTATTCTATTTATGTTCATGTCAAGATCATTATGTTATTGTTAATTGGAACATGGAGCTTAACTTGAGAACCACGTGCCACCACAAGGGAGGAATGGGACCCCTTGGCTGACTAATTAGGAAAGCTAGTGGAAGACTACCTTACCCGAAAGGGGCAAGGGCAGTAGGGGAGTGGTCAGTGTAGGGAGGTCCCTGGTTGATTTTGCTGCGATGGCGGTCAGCCAGGAACCCTGCATTGGAACTTCCTATAAACTGTAGCGGGTTTTCGGAAGCTAGTGGAACTTTGTAAAGGCCTCGTAGTGGATCCCTAGCCATTCACCTTGGTAGTGTCTAAGGGCCTAGCTAACCCTGGCGACATGGGAAACACGACTTGTGGGTAAAGGGTACAACCTCTGCAGAGTGTAAAACTGGTATACTAGCCGAGCTCACGGTCATGAGCGGCTCAGGACTCTCCGATGATTAAATTATGGAACCTAAACTCAATTTGTCATTTGCATTTGCATGGGATTATTATTAATTTTGTTCTATTATTTTATTATGGTTTGGTATTTACTTACACTTAGTAACTGCTAATAAAATTTTGACCAACTTATAAAAGCAATGCTCAGCTTTAACCTCTATTGTTGATCAGCCTTACACTTCATGAACTCCCACCTTTGGTGAGTTCGTGTCACATTATTCCCCACAACTTGTTGAGCGATGAACATGTGTGAGCTCACCCTTGCTGTCTCACACCCCCCCCCACAGGAGAAGAACAAGTGGTTTCAAGTGGAGTCAAGTATCGAGGAGTTTGATCCGATCTAGGTGGCGTTTCTCAGTCGACATTGGCGCCGACGATCCTTAGTTCGTTTTATATTTATCTTTTATTTTGTAAGACTTCCGCTATGTAATAATTACTCTGATTATTGTGACATTTATCTCTATACACTCTGTTATTATATATGTTGTCTTCTTGGCGCATGTATGAGATGCACCTGGCTTTGTCCCTTAAAGCCGGGTGTGACAGAAGTGGTATCAGAGGAAATGTTGACTGTAGGACGAAACCTAGATAGAAATGGATAAACCCTTACCTACTTACCTTACTCTGATTCTTTCTACACTCATCTTGATCCTGTCTCACCTTCTACTGTTCTACTCTGATCATTCTTATCTTTTCTACTCTAAGACAAGAAGGATTTTACACCTTGGAATCCTAAATTTATGAACTTTTAAGAGATAGGGAACCTAAGACGAAATTAAAACTAATTTCTCTATTTACAAATGTTGATTGATTGTTCTGATGATAAATGCTTGATTTGCTTCTTTGATTGATTGAAATAGTATAGACGGGCATCTTAGCATGTACCCCCATAAGGTAATGTATTAGCTTTAGTGGATAACACACTAATCTACTTAGCTAATAAATCCCCTGCAGTAACATTTCTCGTAATTACTCGCCTTGTCTACAAATCTTCCTTCTTTCCATGTGTTTCTAACCCAGATGGGCGGCCCCTATACTGTTAGAAGAGAGCAGTATAGACTTGGTCCTTGGTATGTCATGGTTAAGAAAGGCAAGGGCAGTTTATACACTGTACTAAAGGAACCGTAGAACTCACCAGTTCCAAAGGACAAAGAGTTGAAGTTGAAGTCGCAGTAACTACCACCTTCATACTAGCAACATTCTTAGTAGATGGGAAGTTTGTTGGTGTCAACATCCGTGTGGTTAAGGATTTTCCGGATGTCTTCCCAAAAGAGTTATTAGGGACGCCACCTGATAGGGAAGTTGAGTTTGTTATTGATCTCTTACCTAGAACTGCCCCTACTTTCAAACGGCCATACAGGATGTCTGTAGAAGAGTTAAAGGGACTGAAGAAGCAGTTAACGGAATTACAAGAGACTGGGTACATTCGTTCGAGTTCCTCACCTTGTGAAGCGCTAGTTCAATTCGTACAGAAGAAAGATGGATCGCAAGAGATGTGCGTGGATTATAGATCCCTTAATGATGTTACTGTGAGGAACAAGTGTCCATTACCCCGCATTGAGGATTTATTTAATTGGATGAGAAGTGCAAGCGTATTCTCGAAGATTGATCTCCGATCGGGTTACCATCAAATGAAGATTAGGCCATCAGATATTCCCAAGACGGATTTCTCGACTCGATATGGTTTATATGAGTTCACCGTTATGTCATTTGGACTAACCAATACACTAGCCTATTTTATGGATCCAAAGAATAAGGTGTTCATGGTCTGGACAGATTCGTCGTGGTTTTCATCAACGATATTTTTGTTTATTCCAAGAGTGATAGTGATCACGAGGAACATCTGAGATTGGTGCTACAGAAGCTACGAGATAATCAACTCTACGCTAAGTATAGCAAATGCGAGTTCTGGATTGGCAAGGTGCCCTTTCTTGGACATATCATTTCTAATGGAGGAATATTAGTGGATCCTGCCAAAGTCAAGAAGATAGTGGCGTGGAGCATACCCACTACAGTTACGGAGGTTCGAAGTCTCTTGGGACTTGCAGGATATTATCGGAAATTTATTGAAGGATTCTCTAAGATTGCTAAGCCTATGATCTCGCTTCTAGAGAAGGGAAAAGAGTTTAAGTGGGACGAGAAGTGCCATGATATCTTTGATCAATTAAAGAAGAGAAGAGATTGATGTCGCCGCCAGTATTGGTTATGCCAAACCTACAGAAGGGGTTTGACATTTATTGTGATGCATGTGGCCAAGGCTTAGGATGTGTGCTCATGCAAGAAGGACACGTGATTGCCTACGCGTCTCGTCAGTTGCGAAAACACAAGTTGAACTACCCCACTCATGACTTAGAATTGGCAGCCGTTGTGCATGCGCTTAAGATATGGAGACATTATGTCATGGGAACCGAGTGTCAAGTATACATGAATCATAAGAGTTTGAAGTATATATTCACTCAAAAGGATCTCAACCTTAGGCAACGCCGTTGGTTGGAGCTTATTAAGGATTATGATTTGGAAATTCACTATCACCCGGGCAAGGCAAATTTGGTTACAGATGCCTTGAGTCGAAAGGAGCATGTTCATTCAGCTATTGTTGCCCAGCTACCCGATGAGATTTTTGAGGATTTCAGGAGACTTAACCTGGGGATAGTTGCTCACACTGAAGAAGTTATTATTGATGTGGAACCTACCTTGGAGCAAGAAATCCATAGAAGGACAGGATATGTGTTCCTGATATTAAAGGCCTTCGTGAGACTATACTGAAGGAAACCCATGACTCGGATTATTCTATTCATCCTGGTAGTACCAAGATGTATCAGGATTTGAAACAAGAGTATTGGTGGTATGGATTGAAAAGAGATGTGGCTGCACATGTGGCTATGTGCGATGTATGTCAAAGAGTTAAGGCTGAACACCAGAGACCAGCTGGATTGTTACATCCACTGAAGATACCCGGGTGGAAATGGGAAGAGATTGGTATGGATTTCATTACTGGATTGCCTCGCACCCAGAAAGGATATGATGCTATATGGGTGATTGTGGGTAGATTGACTAAAGTGGCTCACTTTATTCCTGTCAAGACTACTTATAAAGGTTCTCAGCTAGCAGAGTTATATATGGCTCGGATTGTGTCTCTACACGGTGTACCGAAGAAGATCGTTTCGAATAGAGGATCACAGTTTACCTCCAAATTTTGGAAAAGTTTTCATAAGAATATGGATATGAAGTTGAATTTTAGTTCGGCTTACCATCCTCAGACTGATGGACAGACTTAAAGGACTAATCAAGTATTGGAAGACATGTTGAGAGCTTGTGCCCTTCAGCATTGTAGTAGTGGGACAAGAGTCTACCTTATGCTGAGTTCTCATATGATAATAATTACCAGGCCAGTCTGAAGATGTTACCGTTTGAGACTCCATATGGAAGGAAGTGCAGGACTCCTCTATATTGGGATCAGACTAGAGGAAGACAGTTCTTTTGGGCCTGAACTTATTCAAGAAGCAGAAGAACAAGTCCGTGTAATTCGGGAGAATTTGAGGGTAGCTCAGACCAGGCAAAAGAGCTATGCTGATAATAGAAGAAGACCACTGGAGTTTGAGGAAGGTGATCATGTGTACCTCAAGATATCACCACTTTATGGAATGAGAAGATTTAAAGTCAAAGGAAAGTTGTCCCCTCGCTTTATTGGACCCTTCTTAATCTTAAAGCGAGTGGGAGAGGTTGCATACCAATTGGAGTTACCGGATCATCTTGCGGATGTTCATGATGTTTTTCATGTATCTCAGCTGAAGAAATGTCTCAGGGTACCTGAGGAGCAGTTACCAATGGCGGACCTTAGTGTTCAAGAGGATCTAACTTATACTGAGTACCCCATCAGGATTCTTGATACATTGACTCGAGTTACAAGGAATAAGGTTATAAAGATGTGCAAAGTATAATGGAGTCACCATGGAGAAGGTGAAGCAACATAGGAAAGAGAAGGAGAACTTCGCATAGGTTTTCCCCATCTTTTCCCTCGTTCTTTTTAAATCTCGGGGACGAGATTATTTTTAAGGGGGGTAGGATTTGTAATACTCAAAATTGTAAAATTGAAAACATAGTTGATTTACACACATGTTTTTGCCTCTGTTTGTTATAACATGTGAATCAACACTTCAAAAGTCATTAATTAGCTAATGACACTTAAATTAATATATGCATCATGCTGATTTTTATTGGATTGTGCATTTGTGGATAATAAAATAAATGTGTCATTAAAAATATATTAATATGTTAATGGACACATGGGATATAGCCTCTAAATTGAAAACAAAATGACATAGAAAAAGAAAGAAAGAAAAGAAATATCATAAAATATAAAACAAAATCGATAAAAAAAATAATAAACCCAACCATAAATGGTATGATTAAAGTCTACCTTTAATTTGAGTACTAAATTCACATTCATATTTGAAATTCCAATTTGGGACTTAAATGTGAAATTAAAAGGAGAAAAGAAAATGGAGAGTAGAAATAAAAAGAAAAATACTCATGCTTGTGGCTGGGCCGAGTGCACTCAGCTGGCCCAGGTCTCCTCTGCTTGCGTGGCCCAATTCGCGCCTGGCCAAACCCCCAGCTGCGCGACCGTCTGGTAACCGGGACTGACTGGTGGGGCCCAAGCACCAGTTCCTGCATGCGCCTTTCCCTTTGATCCATCTCCCTGCTTCGCTTACAAGTGGGCCCAAGTTGTCAGCCTCCAACCAAACGTGCACTTATCTTTTTCTCTGAGTCGTTGACGCATGGGGCCATGCTGTCAATTCGTTCTTCCTCAACAGACTCCGCGGCACAGCATGCGTGGGTTGACCGATATCCAAGGCCTCGCGCAAATCTCGACATGCCGCAACAGAAGACCGATTGGGGGAATCGCGCCTACATCGCTGAAGTCTTACCGGCCGGGCACCACCAATCGGAATTCCGTCCATGGCAGAAGAACGCCGCGAAGCGCGGAGCTGGTTACAACAAACTGTGCGCCATGCGCGGGCTAGCACCTCGCCAGAGATCTACATCTGGCCGGGTCCTGTGCCCCCTCCCAGCTACCCTCATGCAACATCAGCCATAGTCGTGCGCACCGAACCACGTTCCTTTGTTAGCGCCATCGACCAGAGAGAGAAAAGAGTGCCGCCGCCGATGGAATCAGGGCTACGCCATCGTCCCTACCCAAGATACTGGGCTAGGAGCATCCCTGGGTGGCGCGGATGCTTGGGATATCATCAATTTGGCAGGTTGGGTCACGGTGTTCGGCGAATTTCTTACCGCAGCAACATCTACCGCAGGACCGCGAGCCACCCTGGCTGGTGCACATCGGCTGGTTTCGTCACTGGTGAGTGCCCTAGTTGAATTCACAGGATTCTAGGCTACGTAGTGAGCGTTTCGGGTGTTGGTTTGAGCTCACGGGGGTGCCGCGCCGTGGTACTCCGACGAACCCTCCGCCGTGCAGGGCGGTGGCGCGTCTGCTGCTGGCTGCAGTATGAGGGAGATGGGTTTATTGCCGTTGATCTGGCCATCGATGGCCCAGATTAGATCATGTGGGCACCCGTTCGTTGGTTTGGATCAGACCGTTAGATTTGGATCCGGTGATCCAGAGTAGATCGCATCATCTTAAAAGCGTAGCCATTGATCGCGAATCCAACGACCACGATCGTGTACCGTTTCAGCGCTTATGCAGATTTAATCCGTGCTATCCATTTTAGATCCGACGGTCCTGGGTGGCCAATACCTCTTCGTGCTGAGCATTTTACTTAAGAACCCCTTCGCTTCTAGGAATTCAACCCGCGGTCCAGTGTCTGGCATTCTGTGTCTTCGGGCGTTTTACACAGGCGTCCCTGGGTTCTCTGTGTATTATGCACGCAGACCAGGGCATAGTTAATTCAGAGAAAAAGATTTAGAGAATGATTTTGAGTATAAAAATAATTGTAAAACTTGTTTAATTCATAAATAAATCATTGTAACTCCAAATTGAGTCATTCCAGTTGCAATAATTTTGTATTAATATTGTCTACCAACTAGTAACACTGTTTAGCCATGAAACTTGAATTAAAATTATTCATTTGGATTAATCTATTCTAAGCACTAAATAATTTCCGAAATTCATAACTTGGTAACCGCAACTCCGAATTTAGTGGTTCTTGTTTCTACGATCTCGTAACGTCGCGTAGATCATTATTATGCAGTATATTCTTATGTTTGGTGTGATGTTAATTTTATCTATACCATGTTTGTTTGTATTGCTACGACTAGCGCGAGGACACGTGTCATCTGAGCAAGTTGGTACCTGGAATCTCAAGTGCCAGGCAAGTTGTGCCCTTGATTCACTTTTGTTACCCAATAATGTTCTTTATAATCATTTACCATGCATAGGTTTAATTTTGATGGGACCCAATAGGTTTCCCTAGACTGTTTATCCTGTTTACCTTGTTTACCCCTGAATCACATGGGTAGTTATGCTATTGCTTTACGTGGTTTTTGGGTTAATATTTCATTATATCCATGTTCCAGTTATTTTGTTATTCTATTTATGTTCATGTCAAGATCATTATGTTATTGTTAATTGGAACATGGAGCTTAACTTGAGAACCAAGTGCCACCACAAGGGAGGAATGGGACCCCTTGGCTGACTAATTAGGAAAGCTAGTGGAAGACTACCTTACCCGAAAGGGGCAAGGGCAGTAGGGGAGTGGTCAGTGTAGGGAGGTCCCTGGTTGATTTTGCTGCGATGGCGGTCAGCCAGGAACCCTGCATTGGAACTTCCTATAAACTGTAGCGGGTTTTCGGAAGCTAGTGGAACTTTGTAAAGGCCTCGTAGTGGATCCCTAGCCATTCACCTTGGTAGTGTCTAAGGGCCTAGCTAACCCTGGCGACATGGGAAACACGACTTGTGGGTAAAGGGTACAACCTCTGCAGAGTGTAAAACTGGTATACTAGCCGAGCTCACGGTCATGAGCGGCTCAGGACTCTCCGATGATTAAATTATGGAACCTAAACTCAATTTGTCATTTGCATTTGCATGGGATTATTATTAATTTTGTTCTATTATTTTATTATGGTTTGGTATTTACTTACACTTAGTAACTGCTAATAAAATTTTGACCAACTTATAAAAGCAATGCTCAGCTTTAACCTCTATTGTTGATCAGCCTTACACTTCATGAACTCCCACCTTTGGTGAGTTCGTGTCACATTATTCCCCACAACTTGTTGAGCGATGAACATGTGTGAGCTCACCCTTGCTGTCTCACACCCCCCCCACAGGAGAAGAACAGGTGGTTTCAAGTGGAGTCAAGTATCGAGGAGTTTGATCCGATCTAGGTGGCGTTTCTCAATCGACATTGGCGCCGACGATCCTTAGTTCGTTTTATATTTATCTTTTATTTTGTAAGACTTCCGCTATGTAATAATTACTCTGATTATTGTGACATTTATCTCTATACACTCTGTTATTATATATGTTGTCTTCTTGGCGCATGTATGAGATGCACCTGGCTTTGTCCCTTAAAGCCGGGTGTGACACCTTCGTCCATATCGCAATCTGAATTTATCACTAACAAATTAATATTGCGAGGGGCTACTGTTGGGGGCCTTCGTCCTCCGAAGGTCCTCAAAAACATAATTTGATAATATTTTCCAAGTGAATTATATGAACAGGTATCTTCGGACTCAGATCATGAACATGGAGTACGGTCGGAACGAAGCCCAAGCCAGACGAAGGGGGATTAAGATGAAGGACGGGCTGATTACCAAACTGTACGAAGGATGGTGCACAGCCGAAGCTATGCGCAGAAAGCTTCGTCGCGATAGCAGAAAGGGGAACCGACTTAAAGATGAAAAGACTACTTAGGCCTTAATAGATTCCCATAAGTCATTAGCAAATGTAATGGACATGAATGTAATTTTGCATGGGCTACGTCCCACGCCTATAAATAGATGAACAGTACTCCCGTACTGTTCACACTGACTTGGCATTTGCTTTCCGTCATCCTTGTACTTTTGCCTTCCTGCAATCCGAAGGTACACTTGTAATCTGAAATCATTTCTATTTTTATATGATAATAAAGTAGAAATGATATTGTGATAATATTTAAATGTTTATATTACTTTTTATGTTGCATGTAAGTTCTTCGACATAATCCATTGTGCTTACGAAGACATGTTACTTGTGACCTTCGTCCGGAACACATTATATCCCGAAGGGAAATAATGTTTCAAAGGACGAAGGATTTTATCATTTAACACTTTTTATGTTGCCTTGTTCTTAATCCGAAGCATTTGAGAACAAGTCCCCAACAGAGGCCATGATCAAGGGGCTTCGGCTAGGACCTGCAGCTCAGTACTTTGCCAGGAAGCCTCCTTAAACTCTGGAGAAGCTGCTCCAGAAGATGGACGAGTACATTCGGGCTGACAATGATTTTCGCCAAAGAAGGGAGGAAGCTCTCAGGTTCTCTGAAATGACTAGGGGCTTCGGAGGAAGATTTTATCCAAGGCACGTCAGGTCAATTCACAATTCTACTCAAAATGACGACAAAGGGAGTCAACAGCAAAGGCCACAGTGCTCCTCGCAAGCTTCGGGGCAACAGCAAAGCTCCTTCCGGCCGCCAGCGCCAAGGGGCAGAGGCGCCAGGGGCTTCGGGGGAAGATTTGGGGATCAATCAAGAAAAATATACTGCCTATTCTGTGGAGAGGGTAAGGGTCACACCACCAGGATGTGTCACATTACCATCCAGAAGCAAAAGGAGCTAGCAGAAGCTGCTGCACAACAGAACCAGCCGAAGCAGGTCATGCATACTGCTTCGTACCATTCGCCTTATATTCCAGAATATGTAGGCAATCACCCTGCAGCCTCTGTTGCTTCGGCAAGCCAACCTCAAGCTTATTGGCAACAGCTTCCACCGCCACCACCAATACAACGAGCTTCGCAGCCAGAAGGGAGCCAGCATTCTCATCCCCAGAGGAACTTCAGAGAAGAATCCGAAGCTCGCACAGTCAATAGCACTGTGCCAGAGTCGAAGCACATTTACTGACAAAATATCCTACTCTCACAACAGTTTTTTATGCTTTCACGTTCAGTTTTATTTTCTTTGTAGTAAAGAACAATTATGGGAAGTTTAAGTGTTTTTTATCGTTTTTCAAAATCTTGTAACAGTTTATCGTATTATTATAATGAAAATATATCTCCTCCAAAGATTTCAGTTACCGAAGCGCAAGAATTTATGGAGGCACGGAGAACCTTTGGAATATCGAAGACTTGTTCTAAGGAATGAGCCGTAACTTTTTTAGTAATAAAAGTCGTTCCTAAGGGAGCGCAGTGTAAGTTTTCTGCTCAAAAGTCGTTCCAAAGGGAATGCAGAGCTTACAGCGAAAAATAAACGCTGATTCCGCTGAAAGTAAAAGGCGAAGAAGCTCCTAAGGGAGGCTTACAGCGAAAAATAAACGCTGATTCTGCTGAAAGTAAAAGGCGAAGAAGCTCATAAGGGAGGCTTACAGCGAAAAGTCAGCGCTGATATACAAAGATTGTGTACTCTATGGCAGGGATATGTGTATTTTCAGCATAAACATCATTTTGCATAACATAACATCATTACATCATTTTGCATAACATAACATAAGCATCATCCATCATTTCGCATGAAGAACAGGAAGGGGACACAACATTGATCTTCGAAGAATGTTTTGAAAAAGAGAAAATCGTGCCAAGGCACAAGATAAATTGAGAAGAAGTGTAGCTTCATTTGAGAGGCAACAAAAGACTTTTTTATGGATTCAAAGAATGGTGATTCTTCATCAAAGAAATATGGTAATTCTTGTGTCACATAAAAGATTTTCTTTACGAAGCATGAAAAGAAGGGAAGGTGTTTTTTCGCCGAAGGCTCAAAAAGCGGTATGTATGAAAAAGTTTCATGCATCGTAAAGAATTAAACCGTAAATAGATTATATATTACATTCAAAGTTAAAAAGTTTTACACTTGTCATGTTCCAAGTATTTTTACAATAGCATCTAATCTTCCCTAAGAACTACTTCTGTAGCTTCGTTTAGCAGCTGATTGACAACTTCGTCCATGATGGCTTCGGCCAACTGTCTAATTTCATCGTCTCCCTTCGGGGGAGGGTCCGTAGATGCCCCAGCGGGTTCTGAGGAAGGAGAGGACACGACTATATTACTATTACAAACTACGAATAAAGTTCAAAATCAAAAATTACAACAAAATAAAAATCACTAATTAATACCTATTTGTCCTTCAGGCTCTGTACTTTTTTCGGCAGCCGCCGCTACTTTTCTAGCATCATGGATGCCTTTTTCGCTCTTCTGAATAATTTCTTGTGCCATTTTTTGGCCGGCGTTGTCCCAGATATCGGTGAAAAATTTTCCACCGATCATGCTTGCTTCGGCTGAAGGGTCTTTAATGTCTTCAGAGGACAAAGTAGCTTCGGATTGCGCTAAAGATTTTACATGCTCACAACCTTTCTTCTCCAAAACAGTAGCAATTCCTCTAGCACCCGAGAAAGCACAAATGTCTCCGCGACTATTCAGGATTTCTTCGAAGGCCTCAGCTTTGTTACTGATCCATTCCATCGGACCTTCGGGATTGCCCCTTGAGAAATTCTCTTCGCTAGAAAATGCGCCAACGTTGGCAAAGCTGGATTTTATCTTCTTAACGCACTCTATAGATTTAACATAGCATCTTCTCTGAGAAGCACGAAGCACTTTAACATTAACTTCCAAATGATCTGCCCATTGATCACTTAACTCTCATTTTGTTTCTTCAAGAACGCGTTCCTCTCTGGCTCGGGCTAGTTGTTTACGAAGATCTTCGATTTCACGCCTCTGAGCTTCGGCTTGAGTTTTAGAGTTAGCTTCGTCTTCCTTCATTTTTTCCACTAATGTAAGCAAAATTCTGTCCTTCTCCAAGGCTTCGTTTCTTAGCCTGATAACCTCTGTTCGAAGGTTGTTGAGAGCAATGGTGCAGCTCTCATCTTCAGCATTCTTTTATGCCCTTAAGGCATTGCTGAGAATTAAACCCTATTCAAAAAGAATGAATGGATTAACACAACAGTAAAGGACTCATTCAAAATCCACAAAATTCAAAATTTACAATCTTCGAACCTTCAGACTGTTATATGCAAGACTATCCGCAAGATCCTCCTTCGTCATGGCGCAAAGGCCAGCTTCGAGTTTTGGGAACCCCATGCTTCTAGCCATCTCCCGGAACACGCATAATTCTTTATTATCTGGGAGACAGTACAAGAAGTCATCTTCGTCTGTCCCATTGAACACTATGGCCCCCTTCGGATACTTCAGTTCTCGGGCATAGTGATTGGCTTCAAAAATCTCTTCTTCAGATAGTTTCTTCCCCGAAGCATGTCGCACAATATAATCATGTATTTTGGAAGATGCTTCGGGGGTGGCAGTGCCAATTTCTTCAATCAGAATCGGTTCTGTTATTTTTGCTTTTTCAGTTTCTGAACTTGCCTTTGACATTTTTTAGACCTCCAAAGGTTGTATCTTGGTAGATTCCGAAGGCCTAGCTTCAGTTTCAAATTGCTACCTTGAAGCTTCAGCAGCAAAGGCTTCAGTAGACACTTCAACAATTTTCTTTGGAGTTATGCTTGAAAATTTAATTGTCTCCAAAACATCCAGCACATTAACCATCCTTTTTATTTTCGGGGTTGCTGCTGGCCCCTTCTGGCTTTTAGCTGCCTCAACTTTTGACGAAGGACTTAAAACATCTAGTGTTTTTCTTTCTTCAGATCTCTCTTTTCCTGTTTCTTTTGCTGCTGGTGCTTCGGCCATTTCTTCGGATTTTGGCGCTGTAGTTGGTTCCCTGGCTTCGGTGGCCGAAGAGGCCTCGCCAATAAACTCGGGCACTATGGCCGGCTCAATACAGCGTGGAGGGTGTGTGAACACTTTTACCTTCTTCCTCTTTAGCGCTGGCTCCCCGGGAGCAGCCGAAGCAGTGTCCTTTGCAGAAGAAGTATTTTTTCTCTTTTGACCTCGCATTGGATAATAGTAGTCGGGATAGATAAACCCAATTGCATCAAATACTCGGTTGAGTCTCTTATTTTTTCAGCCTCTGAAAGCCGCTGATAATGCAATGTTTTCGGCCTTTGTGTATGCCCCAAGCAATTCATCACTTACATTCTCAATGCTTTTCAGTCAATCATCATCCAGTTCAACAAACTTATCTCCATACTTGAATGTATATTTCAGTCTGATTAGTCCACCCTCGTCAGTTTCTTTAACGGTCTCCTTCGGCATTTCCCAGTTATCTACAAGTGGCCACGCTCTGAAGGCAATGTGCTCTTGCATCAAATCCCTGGTCCCAATAAAAGAGCAGACCACCCCGAAGGCCCTCTGACATTCCTCAGCTGCTTCATCCATTTCCACCTTTGGTTTCCAAAGTCCGAAGCGCTGCCAAATAGGGCGCATGATGATATCTTTGATATCTTCCCGAACCTTCAAATCGTTCTTCACATAGAACCATTCCTTCATCCATTCCCCGGGTCATCTCTTCTGAAAGGTTGGCACGGGACAGCTTGACCCAGAGCGGGCGCCGAAGCTATAACAACCAAAATTATTATGATATTGCTCCTTACCCCAGGGTTTCGTCTCATATACTAGCTCGTGTATATTGCAAAAGCTTTTTGCACTTGGCTCCAGGCCCTGGCTCCTCACCGCCCAGACGAAGATTCCCAGTCTTATCACTGCCTCGGGGCTAAGTTGATGAAGGTAAATTTGATATATTTTCAGAACTTCTACCACAAACCTGCTCAGAGGGAATCGCAGCCCAGCCTTTAAAAAGCTTCGGAAGATCACGACCTCATTATCTTTGGGGGTCGGCGTAGTTTTTTCTCCGTCATCTGCCCTCACGATGGATATATCTCGGAAATATCTCCCCCTCATATTTTCAAGGTGACTCTGCTTTATAGTTGATTTTCCGAAGTTTGAGTGACTAGGCCGCCACGGGCGATCTTCGGAGTCCTCCCCACCACTATCCACATCATAACTATCACTGTCGCCAGTATCTTCAGATAAACCCTCCAAAGCTTCTTTGACAATCTTTTCCGTATTGGTCTTCGACATTGACTCAAGAAAACCCAAGTGCAATTCCTCCGAAAGGCTTAGCTTCGAAGCACCAGCAACTGTCTTATCCTCAGACATTTTTGCGAATGCTGCCAAACTAGACTTGAAACCGAAGCTTAAAAATTCAAGACCGAGCAGATGCTGTCGCGCGCAGGCTAAAAGCTGGGTGAGTAAAAAGCAGGTGGCAAAAGGGTGTGCCAAATAAACTCGCGGTGGGCTCGTATTTATGCACCCAGTATGTCGAAAACTGGAGGGCCCCGCTTGTCAATGACTGTTGCTATTCTAGCAAGAGGAAGGTGTTTTTTCGGACCTTCGGCTTAAAGCCTTCGTCCACGTCGCAATATGAATTTATCTTAATAAATTGATATTGCGAGGGGCTACTGTTGGGGGCCTTCGGCTCCCGAAGGTCCTCAAGAAACATAATTTGATAATATTTTCCAAGTGTAATATGTGAACAGGCACCTTTGGAACAGGCACCTTCGGAGTCAGGTTGCGAATATACAAGAGCATGGTTAAGATGAAGCTTGACTGGAATGAAAAACGATCATGACGAAGGATAAGGCGATCACGAAGCTATATGCAGAAAGGCTTCGGCACAATAACAGAAAAGAGGAACCGACTTAAAGATGAAAAGCCAAATTGGACCTCGAAGAATTACTGTAGTTATTGATAAATGTAAAGGGCATCAATGTAATTTTGCACGGGCTGCGTCCCGTGCCTATAAATAGGTGAACAGTACTCCCGTACTATTCACGCTGACTTGTACTTGTCTGTGTGTCACGCTTGTACTTTTACCTTCTGTCAAACCGAAGGTACATTTGTAATTCGATATTGTCTCTATTTTTCCATGATGATATAATAAAGTTATATTAATAATGTTATGTAATTATTCATGTCATCTTTCATGTTCCATATGCTTCGTCTTTCATTAATGTATATTGTGATGATGAAGGTACGTCCTTCATGACCTTCGTCCGAAGATCGTTATATCCTAAGGGAAATAATGCTTCGAAGGACGAAGGACATTAATATTTAACATTTTGTGTTGCCTTGTTCTTAACTCATAGCATTTGAGAACAAGTCCCCAACAAGAGGTCTAGGTCGTCGTCTCCCAGTTGACTTTCTGGCGCCAAGGATGAATTTTAGATCCTATTATATTATCTTTTATTTTGTAAGACTTCCGCTATGTAATGTACTCTGATTATATTATGATATTTATCTCTATACACTTTGTTATTATATATGTTGTCTTCTTTGGTGCATGTATGAGATGCACCTGGCTTTGTCCCTTAAAGCCTGGGGTGTTACAGGTGAATAGGTGAAACCTGAAATTAATAAACTAAAACACACACTAGGGCTGAGGTTAGCGTTAGAATTAAAACCGAGTGCGGAAGATTGTTTCTCTTGCCACGAGTTGCTCAAATGATGCGAATGACGTTTGGGAGCAAACTCAAATCAATATTAGCAAGAAAACTTTAGAGAGAGAGAGAGGAAAGGGAGTAAACAAATCAAGCGAGAATCAAGGCGAGTGAACACGGTGATTTGTTTTACCGAGGTTTGGTTCCAAAGAACCTAGTCCCCGTTGAGGAGGCCACAAAGGTCGGGTCTATTTCAACCATTTCCCTCTCTCAAACAGTCACTTAGACCGAGTGAGCCTTCTCCTTAATCAATCGGGTCACTAAGACCCCGCAAGGACCACCACGCACTTAGGTGTCTCTTGCTAGCTTTACAAGCACTTAGAAATAAGAATGAGAAAGGAAGAGAGGCAATCCAAGCGATAAGAGCAACAAAAGAACAAAAAACACCCTCTCTCAAGTCACTATTGGAATTGAGTTGATTTGGAGGCTTGGAGAGGATTTGATCTTTGGAATGTGTCTTGGAGTGTAGTCTTTTGCTCTTGTATTGAATGTTGAGTTCAGAATACTTGGATGGCTTTGAATGAGGTGGTTGGGGGGTATTTATAGCCCCCAACCACTTCCTAGCCGTTGGCTGTTTTTGCTAGCGACGGGCACACCGGACAGTCCGGTGGCGCACGGAACAGTTACTGTTCACTGTTCGGTGTGCGCCATGTCAGCGTGCCCGTTGAGGTTTGTAGTTGTTGAACGTTGGAACTCTTTGTCCTTTTGCTGCACTGGACTGTCCGGTGGCACACCGGACATGTCCGGTGACCTCTGACTTTGCTGCTCTGACTTCTGCGCGGCACTGTTCATCACTGTTCATATTTGCAGTCGACCGTTGACGCGCAGGGAGCCGTTGCTCCGCTGACTCACCGGACAGTCCGGTGTAGACAGTCCGGTGAATTATAGCGGAGCAAGCCCATTGAATTCCCGAGAGTGGCTGGTTCGTTTGTGTACGGGCCTGATGCACTGGACAGTGTCCGGTGCGCCATTTTCCAGCACACTTTCATGTCTTGCTCCACATTTTGTTTATATCCCCAACTGAATTTCTTTCTTGGTTTATGTTGAACCTTATGCACCTGAGATAAATAATATCTAGACAAACTAGTTAGTCCATGTGGTTTGTGTTGGACGTCAACCACCAAAATCGATTATAGGAAATGATTAAGTCCATTTCCCTTTCAATCTGCCCCCTTTTGGTGATTGATGCCAACACAAACCAAAGCAAATATAAAGTGCAGAAATGTGACTAGTTTGCATTTATGATGAATGTGCATAGGTTACTTTGGAATTGAACCAATTGAAAGACTTTATGCATATGTCTAAGATGAATGGATTGCTTTTCTCTTATTTAACATTTTGGACCACATTTGCACCACTTGTTTGTTTTTGCAAATCTTTTGGAAAAAATCTTTTCAAAATCTTTTGCAAATAGTCAAAGGTATAAGAATATGATTGCAAGAAGCATTTTCAAGATTTTAAATTTCTCCCCTTGTTTCAAATGCTTTTCTTTGACTAAATGAAAGCTCCCACTGAAGAAATTCTCCCCTTAGCTTTCAAGAGGGTTTTTGAAACGATTTTCCCTTTTTGAAATACATGCCAAATGAACTTATACCAATTGATATCTCTATCCTTATTTGAAATGTTGAAGCCAAATGAGATACGAATTGAAAATTCATGTAGAGGCTTAACTTAAAAGCCAATTGAAATATTTTTCATACTCATGAAGTCAAATAAGATTCCAATTGAAATAAACACTTTCTTTATTGAAGAATTTTGATACCAATTTGAAATATACACTAATTTTTTTTAAAATGGCGATGCGGTCCTTTTGCTTTGGGCTTAATACTTTCTCCCCCTTTGGCATTAATCGCCAAAAACGAAGAACTTTGAGAGCCCTTTAAACTTTCTCCCCCTGTAGGGCCTAATACTTTCTCCCAAATGATAAAATAAATATGAGTGGAAGGTCATACCAATTGAGAGTTACATGAGTAACAGCAAAGGATAAATGATACCGTCAGAGTTGGAGTGGAAGCCTTGCCTTTGCCGAATACTTCATTTCCCTTTCAATCTAAGACTAAGTATAGAAATATACTTGAAAGCACATTAGTCTTAGCCTTGGCACAAGAAGAATAATAAATATGCATTTGTACCAAAAGAAAGAGACATGATCAAAGGTATATAAGTGAGCGATGTGTGCAATGTTCCAATCAAAGTTCCGAGAATCAAGTATATTTAGCTTATTCCTAAGTTTGCTAAAGGTCTTTTCATCTAGTGGCTTGGTAAATATATCGGCTAATTGGTTGTGGGTATTAACATAAGCAATTTTTTGATATCCCCCTTTTGTTGGTGATCTCTCAGAAAGTGATACCGGATGTCTATGTGCTTAGTGCGGCTGTGTTCAACGGGATTATCCGCCATGCAGATCACACTCTAATTATCACATAGGAGAGGGACTTTGCTCAATTTGTAGCCATAGTCCCTAAGGGTTTGCCTCATCCACAGTAATTGCGCACAACAATGACCTACGACAATGTACTCGGCTTCGACAGTGGAAAGAGCTACTGAATTTTGTTTCTTAGAAGCCCAAGACACCAGGGATCTCACCAGAAACTGACAAGTCCCCGATGTGCTCTTTCTATCAATTTTACATCTAGTATAATCGACATCGGAATACCCAATTAGATCAAAGGTAGATCCCTTGGGGTACCAAAGCCCAAACTTAGGAGTGTAAACTAAATATCTCATGATTCTTTTCATGGCCCTAAGGTGAATTTTTTAGGATTTGCCTAGAACCTTGCACACATGCATACAGAGAACATAATGTCTGGTAGAGATGCATATAAGTAGAGTAAAGAACCTATCATCGACCGGTATACCTTTTGATCTATGGATTTACCTCCCATGTCGAGGTCGAGATGCCCATTTGTTCCCATAGGTATCTTGATGGGTCTGCCATTCTTCATTCCAAACTTCTTAAGTATGTCTTGAATGTACTTAGTTTGGCTGATGAAGGTACCCTCTTGGAGTTGCTTAATTTGAAATCCAAGGAAATACTTCACCTCCCCCATCATAGGCATCTCGAATTTCTGTATCATAATCATACTAAACTCTTCACAAGATGACTTGTTAGTAGACCCAAATATAATATCATCAACATAAATTTGGCATATACACAAGTCTTTGGAAATAGTTTTGGTGAAGAGAGTAGGATTGGCCTTTCCAACTTTGAAGCCATTAGTGATAAGAAAGTCTCGCAGGCATTCATACCATGCTCTTGGGGCTTGCTTGAGCCCATAAAGCACCTTTGAGAGCTTATAGACATGGTTAGGATACTCACTGTCTTCAAAGCCGGGGAGGTTGCTCAACATAGACCTCTTCCTTGATAGGGCCATTGAGGAAGGCACTTTTGATGTCCATTTGATATAGCTTAAAGCCATGGTAAGTAGCATATGCAAGTAATATTCGAATTGACTCAAGCCTAGCTACGGGTGCATAGGTTTCATCAAAATCCAAACCTTCAACTTGTGAATAACCTTTTGCAACAAGTCGGGCTTTGTTCCTAGTCACCACACCATGCTCATCTTGCTTGTTGCAGAATACCCACTTGGTACCTACAACATTTTGATTAGGATGTGGAACTAAATGCCATACCTCATTCCTAGCGAAGTTGTTGAGCTCCTCTTGCATTGCCACCACCCAGTTCGAATCTCTTAGTGCATCCTCTATCATGTATGGCTCAATAGAAGACACAAAAGAGTAATGTTCACAAAAATGTGCAACTCGAGATCTAGTGGTTACCCCCTTGTGAATGTCACCAAGTGTGGAGTTGACGGGGTGATCTCTTTGAATTGCTTGGTGGACTCTTGGGTGTGGCGGTCTTTGATCCCGAATCTCTTGATCATCTTCCTTGTCATCATCATTTTCATCTCCCCCTTGATCAATGTCCTCCTCTTGAGGTGGCTCATCGTCTTGATCTTCGTCCTCTTCTTCTTGAGCCTGATCCTCATCTTGAGTTGGTGGAGATGCTTGCATGGAAGATGATGGTTGATCTAGTGCTTGTGGGGGCTCTTCGAATTCTTTTGGACACACATCACCAATGGACATGTTCCTTAGCGCGACGCACGGAACCTCTTCATCATCTAGTTCATCAAGATCAACTTGCTCCACTTGGGAGCCATTAGTCTCATCAAACACAATGTCACAAGAAACTTCAACTAATCCAGTGGATTTGTTGAAGACTCTATATGCCCTTATGTTTGAGTCATAATCGAGTAAAAAACCTTCTACAGCTTTAGGAGCAAATTTAGAACTTCTACCTCTTTTGATAAGAATAAAGCATTTGCTCCCAAAAACTCTAAAATATGAGACATTGGGCTTCTTACCAGTTAGGAGTTCATACGATGTATTCTTGAGGATTCGGTGAAGATATAACCGGTTGATGGAGTAGCAGGCGGTGTTAATCGCCTTCGCCCAAAACCGGTCCGGTGTCTTGTACTCATCAAGCATGGTTCTTGCCATATCCAATAGAGTTCTATTCTTCCTCTCCACTATAACATTTTGTTGAGGTGTGTAGGGAGAAGAGAACTCATGCTTGATGCCCTCTTCCTCAAGAAATCCTTCAATTTGTGAATTCTTGAACTCCGTCCCATTATCGCTTCTAATCTTTTTTATCCTCAATCCGAACTCATTTTGAGCCCGTCTTAAGAATCTCTTTAAGGTCTCTTGGGTTTGAGATTTTTTCTATAAAAGGAATACCCAAGTGAAGCGAGAATAATCATCCACAATAACTAGACAGTACTTACTCCCGCCGATGCTTATATAAGCAATTGGGCCGAATAGGTCCATGTGGAGTAGCTCAAGTGGCCTGTCAGTCGTCATGATGTTCTTATGTGGATGATGGATTCCAACTTGCTTCCCTGCTTGACATGCACTATAAATCCTGTCTTTCTCAAAATAAACATTTGTTAGTCCTAAAATGTGCTCTCCCTTTAGAAGCATGTGAAGATTCTTCATCCCAACGTGGGCAAGTCAGCGATGCCAGAGCCAGCCCATGTTAGTCTTAGCAATTAAGCAAGTGTCTAGTTCAGCTTGGTTATCATTAAAATCAACTAAATATAGCTTACCATCTAACACTCCCTTAAATGCTATTAAATCATCACTTCTTCTAAAGACAGTAACACCTATATCAATAAATAGACATTTGTAGCCCATTTTGCATAATTGTGAAACAGAAAGCAAATTGTAATCTAAAGAATCTACAAGAAAAATATTGGAAATAGAATGTTTAGGAGATATATCAATTTTACCCAAACCTTTGACCAAACCTTGATTTCCATCCCCGAATGTAATAGCTCTTTGGGGATCTTCTTTTTTCTCATATGAGGAGAACATCCTTTTCTCCCCTATCATGTGGTTTGTGCACCCGCTATCGATTATCCAACTTGATCCATCGGATGCATAAACCTACAAAACAAATTTAGGCCTTGTTCTTAGGTACCTAAATGGTCTTGGGTCCTTTGACATTAGAAACAAGCACCTTGGGTACCTAAATACAAGTCTTTGGACTCATGTGTTTGCCTCCAACATATTTGGCAACTACATTGCCTGATTTGTTAGTAAGCACATAAGAAGCATCAAAAGTCTTAAATGAAATATTATGCTCATTTGATGCATTAGGAATTTTCTTCTTAGGCATTTTGATATGAGTGGTATGCCTAGAACTAGAAGCCTCATTTCTATACATAAAAGCATGATGAGAAACATTATGAGATTTTCTAGCATGAATTTTCCTAATTTTATGCTCAGGATGGTTTGCAGGATATAAAATGTAACCCTCTCTATCCTGAACCATGGGAGCCTTTCCCTTAACAAAATTAGATAATTTCTTGGGGACATTAAGCTTGGTATTGCTTTGACTTCCTTGTTGGAAACCAATACCATCCTTAATGCCAGGGTGTCTCCCATTATAGAGCATGTTTCTAGCAAATTTAAACTTTTCATTTTCTAGCTCATGCTCGGCAATTTTAGTAGTTAAATTAGCTATGTAATCATTTTGTTGTTTAATCATAGCAAGGTGATCATCAATAGCTTCAACATTTACATCTCTACATCTAGTGCAAATATTAACATGCTAAACAGAAGATGTAGAGGGTTTGCAAACATTTAATTCATTAATCTTAGAATTTAACATGGCATTTTCATCTCTAAGACATGAAATTGAATCATTGCAAATGCTAAGCTCCTTAGTTAAATTTTCACATTTTTCTACTTCTAGAGCATAAGCATTCTTTAACTTAACAATTTTTTTATTTTCCTTAATGAGCAAGTCCTCTTGGCATTCCAAGAGATCATCCTTCTCGTTAATGGTTTCTATTAGTTCATTCAATTTTTTTCTTTTGGTCCATGGTAAGGTTGGCAAAGAGAGAAATTAAATCATCTTCATTATCACTAGAACTACCCTCATCATCAGATGTAGTATATTTGGGGGTACTTCTAGAGTGTACCTTCTTCTTCTTGCCATCCTTTGCCATGAGACACTTGTGGCCGACGTTTAGGAAGAGGGGGCCTTTGTTGATGGCGATGTTGGTGGCGTCCTCGTTCGAGGAGGAGTCGGTGGAGCTCTCGTCGGAGTCCCATTCCCGCACCATGTGCGCCTCGCCACCATTCTTCTTGTAATATTTCTTCTTCTCTATCTTCTTCTTCCCCTTCTTGTTTTCATCCCTGTCACTTTCACTAGAATATGGACATTTAGCTATAAAGTGACCGGACTTACCACACCGGTAGCACACCCTTTTGGAGCAAGGCTTGCAATCCTTCGCCCTCCTTTGCTTGAGGATTTGTCGAAAGCTCTTAATGATAAGAGCCATCTCCTCATTGTCGAGCTTGGAGGCATCGATTGGAAGCCTACTTGGTGTAGACTCATTCTTTTTTTTCGTTGCTTTGAATGCAACGGGTTGCACCTCGGGTGTGGAGGTGGCGCCTTGCTCCAAATTGACAATGTGTTTGGAGTCTTCGATCATAAGTTCAAAGCTCACAAACTTGCCAATCACCTCCTCGAGAGACATCTGTTTGTATCTAGGATCCCCATGTATTAATTGAACTTGAGTAGGATTACGAAAAATGAGGGATCTAAGAATAACCTTGACCATTTCATGGTCATCCCATTTTGTGCTCCCAAGGTTGCGCATTTGATTCACCATTGTTTTGAGCCGGTTGTACATGGCTTGTGGCTCTTCTCCTTTGTTGAGGATGAATCGACCGAGCTCTCCCTCGATTGTCTCCCGCTTGGTGATCTTGGTCACCTCGTCCCCTTCATGCACCGTTTTGAGGACGTCCCAAATTTCTTTAGCATACTTCAACCCTTGCACCTTATTATACTCCTCTCGACATAAAGAGGCGAGGAGTATAGAAGTTGCTTGGGAGTTAAAGTGCCTAATTTGGGCGGCCTCGTCAGAGTCATAGTCCTCGTCCCCCACATGTGGTGTCTGCGCTCTAAATTCAACAATGTCCCATATGCTTTCATGGAGTGAGGTTAGATGATGCCTCATTTTATCACTCCACATAAAATAATCTTCACAATCAAAGTATGGTGGTTTGCCTAAGGGAGCAGAAAGTAGAGGAGCGCGCTTGGAAATATGGGGATAGCATTTAGGCATCTTACTATACTTCTTGCACTCATGGCGCTTAGAAGTAGTGGACGACTCGGTGCCGGATGTGGAGGGTGTTGAAGAGTCAGTCTCGTAGTAGACGACCTTCTTCATCATCTTCTTCTTCTTGTAACCCCTTCTTTGTGACTTGATGGAGGAATAGGATTCCTCCTTGTACTTGTTGTCGGACTCCCTTGAGAGAGTGTTCCCTGAGCCTGTGGGCTTGTTGCCGGTCACGATCTCCCTCTTGGCGTGATCTCTAGACATCACTTCGAGTTTGTTAGACTCTTAATGAAGCACTGGCTCTAATACTAATTGAAAGGCACCTAGAGGGGGGTGAATAGGCGAAACCTGAAATTTATAAACTTAAACACACACTAGGGCTAGGGTTAGTGTTAGAATTAAAACCAAGTGCGGAAGATTGTTTCTCTTGCCACAAGTTGCTCAAATAATGCGGATGACGTTTGGGAGCAAACTCAAATCAATATTAGCAAGAAAACTTTAGAGAGAGAGGAAAGGGAGCAAACAAATCAAGTGAGAATCAAGGCGAGTGAACACGGTGATTTGTTTTACCGAGGTTCGGTTCCAAAGAACCTAGTCCCCGTTGAGGAGGCCACAAAGGCCGGGTCTATGTCAACCCTTTCCCTCTCTCAAACGGTCACTTAGACCGAGTGAGCCTTCTCCTTAATCAATCGGGTCACCAAGACCCCGTAAGGACCATCACATACTTAGGTGTCTCTTGCTAGGTTTACAAGCACTTAGAAATAAGAATGAGAAAGGAAGAGAGGCAATCCAAGCGACAAGAGCAACAAACGAACACAAAACACCCTGTCTCAAGTCACTAATGAATTGAGTTGATTTGGAGGCTTGGAGAGGATTTGATCTTTGGAATGTGTCTTGGAGTGTAGTCTTTTCCTCTTGTATTGAATGTTGAGTTTAGAATACTTGGATGGCTTTGAATGAGTGGTTGGGGGTATTTATAACCCCCAACCACTTCCTAGCCCTTGGCTGTTTTTGCCGGCAACGGGCACACCGGTAGTCCGGTGGCGCACCGGACAGTCACTGTTCACTGTCCGGTGCGCCCACGTCAGCGCGCCCGTTGGGGTTTGGAGCTGTTGACCGTTGGAACTCTTTGTCCTTTTGTTGCACCGGACTGTCCGGTGGCACACCGAACATGTCCGACGACCTCTGACTTCGCTGCTCTTACTTCTGCATGGCACTGTTCATCACTGTTCATATTTGTAGTCGACTATTGATGCGTAGGGAGCCGTTGCTCCGCTGACTCACCGGACAGTCCGGTGAATTATAGCGGAGCAAGCCCATTGAATTCCTGAGAGTGGCTGGTTCGTTTGTGTACGGTCCTAGTGCACCAGACAGTGTCCGATGCACCATTTTCCAGCACACTCTCATGTCTTGCTCCACATTTTGTTTGTATCCCCAACTGAATTTATTTCTTGGTTTATGTTGAACCTTATGCACCTGAGATAAATAATATCTTGACAAACTAGTTAGTCCATGTGGTTTGTGTTGGACGTCAACCACCAAAATCGACTATAGGAAATGATTAAGTCCATTTCTCTTTTAGATCTACCTACCAACCCATTCAACCGGAGAGTGCTTAGACAACAACAAGGAGAAATGGATCCTGTGAATCCTCCACCGGCTGGGACTGATTCAGTGGTTGCAGCTCAGATGCAGATGCTGCAAGAGATGGCGAATACGATGCAAGATATGCAAGCGTAGATGCGACAGGAGCGTCAAGAGATTCGCTAGGAGAGACAAGAGAAGAGGGAGGATATGTATCAAGATCGAATGGTGCAACAACAGCAAGCCCCATTGCCTCCACCACCACTACCAGTTCCACCCCGGGACAAGCACCGGGAGTTCATGAGCCACAAGCCACCGACGTTCGCCAGCTCTCCAGATCCTCTTCACGCTAATGATTAGCTTAAGTCAGTGGAGAAGATGCTAATTATTGCTCAGTGCTCTGACCAGGAGAAGGTTCTTTATGCTTCAGGTCGTCTTACTGGTCCTGCTGCTGATTGGTGGGATTCTTACACCGTTGCCCTTGACGTTGCTGATACTATCACTTAGGCAAATTTGCTACTTAGTTCAGAAACTATCACATTCCTGCTGGACTGATGAAGATAAAGAAGGAGTTTCTGTCGCTGAAGCAGGGCACCATGTCAATCAGCGAGTACTGCGACAGATTTATTCAACTCTCAAGATATGCACCAAATGAAGTGGCTGAGGATGAAAGGAAGCAGGAACACTTCATTGAAGGACTTAATGGACCACTGCAATATGCTCTAGTGGCTCATACCTTTCCGTCGTTCCAGAGGCTGCTTCACAAGGCCCTAGCTATTGAGCACAAGCATGTTTAGCTAGGGGACATGAAGAGGAAGGCGATCACCTAGGGTCAGGGGAGCAGTAGCGTTCGTCCTCGTTATGTTCCACCCTAGGGTACACCGGCTCATATTAGAGGAGGTCAACGCCCAGCTCAGTTTGCACCACAGGGGACTCCACAGACTTGTCTGGCTGCCCCCACTGGCACCCCGGCGAGGTTCTCAGGATAGAGTGCATGCACCACATGTTACAAGTGCGGTCAGACTGGGCACTATGCCAATGTTTTCCCACAGAGGATTGCTAGTATCCCCGCCCAAAACAAGCAGCAGACTCCAGGTTCTGGCAAGGGATTCACCATTGCCAGGGTTAATCAAGTCAGTGCTGATGCTACCGCAGACGGAGCTGACATTGCAATTGGTATGTTTTACATTAATGCAATTCCTGCAGCAATTTTGTTCAATTCTGGTGCTACACATTCATTTATTTTTGTTCGATATGCCAACACAAATGAGTTACCACTACAAAATATGCAAAAGCCACTAGTAGTAATTACCCCTAAAGGGCCTGCTTAAGCAAATTATATGACCAACAGATTAACCTTGACAATTATGGGAAGAGAATTCTGGGCTATCCCTATAGTATTAGAAGAGAGCAGCGTAGACCTGATCCTTGGTATGTCATGGTTAAGGAAGGCCAAAGCAGTTATACATTGTGCTAAGGGAACTGTAGAACTCACCAGCTCTAAAGGAGAAAGATTGGAAGTTGAAATTACCATAACTGCCTCTACCAGACCCGCCATATTTCTAGTAGATGGGAAATTTGTAGGCAGCAACATCCATGTGGTTAGGGATTTCCCCGATGTCTTTCCAGAGGAGTTATCCGGGATGCCACCAGATAGGGAAGTTGAGTTTGTCATTGATCTCTTACCTAGAACCACTCCCATATCAAAACGGCCATACAGGATGTCAGTAGAAGAACTAAAAGAGCTTAAGAAGCAACTAACAGAATTACAGGAGGCTAGGTACATCCGTCCGAGTTCCTCACCATGGGGAGCGCCGGTTCTATTTGTACAGAAGAAGGATGGATCACAGAGGATGTGCGTGGATTATAGATCTCTTAATGATGTTTCTGTGCAGAACAAGTATCCTTTACCCCGCATTGAAGATTTATTTGATCAGATGAGAGGTGCAACGGTATTCTTGAAGATTGATCTCAGATCGGGGCATCATCAAATGACGATTAGGCAATCTGATATATTCCTAAGACGGATTTCTCTACCCGATATGGTCTGTATGAATTTACAGTCATGTCGTTTGGACTAACTAATGAACCAGCCTACTTTATGAATCCGATGAATAAGGTGTTTATGGAATATTTGGATAGATTTGTCATGGTATTTATCGATGACATTCTTGTCTATTCCAAGAATGATAGTGATCATGAGGAACATCTGTGGATGGTGCTACAAAAGCTACGGGATAATCAACTCTATGCCAAGTTTAGCAAGTGTGAGTTCTGGATTGACAAAGTGCCATTCCTAGGACACATCATCTCTAATGGTGGAATATCAGTGGATCCTGCTAAAGTGAGGGAGATAGTGGCGTGGAGCATACCCAGTACGGTTACTGAAATTCAAAGTTTATTGGGACTTGCAGGCTACTACCAGTGATTTATTGAAGGGTTCTCCAAGATTGCTAAGCCTATGACCTCACTGTTAGAGAAGGGAAAGGAGTTTAAATGGACCTAGGAATGCCAAGATAGTTTCAATCAACTGAAGTTAAGATTGATGTCACCCCCAGTGTTGATTATGCCAGACCTACAGAAGGCATTTGATATATATTGTGATGCATGTGGCCAAGGCTTGGGATGTGTTCTTATGTAAGAAGAACACGTGATTGCTTACGCGTCTCGTCAGTTGCGGAAACATGAGTTGAACTACCCCACTCATGACTTAGAACTTGTAGCCATAGTGCATGAGCTCAAGATATGGAGACATTATATAATGGGAACTAAGTGCCAAGTCTACACTGATCAGAAGATCTTAAAGTATATCTTCACTCAGAAAGATATCAACCTTAGGCAACACCATTGGTTGGAGCTCATTAAAGACTATGACTTGGAGATTCACTATCATCCGGGCAAGGCAAATCTGGTTGCAGATGCCTTAAGTCGGAAGGAGCATGTCCATGCAGCTATTGTTGCCCAGTTACCCAATGAGCTAGTTGAAGATTTTAGAAGACTCAACCTAGGAATAGTTGCACACACTGAAGGACTTACTATTGAAGTGGGACCTACCTTGGAGCAAGAAATCCACAAGGGTCAGATTGGAGATGCTAAAATCCAAGAGATCAAAGATCTAATTACTGAAGGTAGAGGTCTAGAATTCACGGAGGATGAGCAAGGCACAATATGGTTCAAGAACTGGATATGTGTTCCTGAGATTGACAGCCTTCGTGAGACTATACTAAAGGAAGCCCATGACTCTGATTACTCTATTCACCCTGGTAGCACTAAGATGTATCAGGATCTGAAGCAGAAGTACTGGTGGTATGGGCTGAAAAGAGATGTGGCTGCACACGTGGCTGTGTATGATGTGTGTCAAAGAGTCAAAGTTGAACACCAAAGACTAGCTGGATTACTGCACCCGTTAAAGGTGCCCGAATGGAAATGGGAAGAAATTGGTATGAATTTCATTATCGGGCTGCCTCGCACCTCAAAGGGTTATGATTTGATATGGGTGATTGTGGATAGACTAACCAAAGTGGCTCACTTTATTCTGGTCAAGATTACTTATAAAGGTACTCAGTTGGCAGAGTTATATATGGCTCGGATTGTGTGTTTACATGGAGTACCAAAGAAGATCGTTTCTGATAGAGGCTCATAGTTTACCCCAAGATTTTGGAAAAGCTTCCATGAGAATATGGATACGAAGTTGAGCTTCAGTTCGGCCTATCACCCTCAAACTGATGGCCATACTGAAAGGACTAATCAAGTACTTGAGGATATGTTGAGAGCTTATGCCCTTCAGCATGGAGGCAGTTGGGACAAGAGTCTACCATATGATGAGTTCTCTTGTAATAATAGTTACTAGGCCAGTCTGAAGATGTCACCATTTGAAGCTTTATATTACAGAAAGTGTCGGACTCCTCTATATTGGGATCAGACTGGAGAAAGACAGTTATTTGGGCCTGAGGTTATTCAAGAGGCAGAAGAACAAGTCCGTATAATTTGGGAGAACTTGAGGGTGGCACAAACCCGGCAGAAGAGCTATGTTGATAATCGAAGAAGACCACTAGAGTTTGAGGAGGTTGACCACGTGTACCTCAAGGTGTCACCACTTCGTGGAATGAGGAGATTCAAAATAAAAGGCAAGTTATCCCCTCGCTTTATTGGACCCTTCATAATCTTTAGGCGAGTTGGGGAGATGGCCTACCAGCTTGAGCTACCTGATCATCTATCTGATGTGCACGATGTATTCCACATGTCTCAACTCAAGAAGTGTCTCCGTGTTCCCGAGGAACAGTTACCAATGGAAGAACTTAGTGTTCAGGGTGATCTGACTTACACGGAGTATCCTATCAAGATTATTGACACTTCGACTCGAGTTACAAGAAATAAAATGATAAAGATGTGCAAAGTACAATGGAGTCAACATGGTGAAGATGAAGCTACTTGGGAGAGAGAAGAAGAGCTTCAAATAGAATTTCCTCACCTCTTCCCTAGTCCTTCCTAATCTCGAGGACGAGATTCTTTTTAAGGGGGGTAGGATTTGTAGTACCCAAACTTGTAACCTTTATGGAAGGAAATAACTCCCTTATGTGTCTTACCTCTATTTGTTGTGACATGGATTAACCCTCATTAAAAAGGGTTAATTGGCCAATAACCCCTAAATAAACTATGCATCATGTTGGAGTTTCTTTGTGTGTGCATTTGGGAACAATAAATAATGTTAATAGAAATATATTAGTAGTCAAATTTGGAAATAAATATCTAAATGGAATTCTAGAATTTGAGAAAAGAGAAGAAAAATACTAAACAAAAATAAATAAAATAAAAATATAAATAATTAAACCCCTCTATACTATTATGCCTGCTCTGTATTTTTTTAAATTGAGTATAAGTTCACAACACTATTTAAATTCGAATTTGAATTCTAAATAAAGAGAGAAGAAATCAGAAAAAAGGAAAATAAAAAGGAAAAAGAAAACTCGCTGCGCTGGGCTCAACGCTTCCCTCCGGCCCAACAAACAAGTGTCATCGCGCAGCCCACTTACCGCTCGTGCGCTGACGTGTGGGCCCGATCGGTCAGTCATACACCCGCGACCACGTTGCGCCTGTACTGGCTCGCTGTGCGATGGGGCCCACCTACTAGAGTCAGATACCGTGCGCGCGCCTCACATTCACTGGAGTGTCGGACTCGTGCGCCAGTGTCTTCCCCCTTCTTCGCAACAGATGGTGCGGAAGTCGCCGCCATAGCCGAGGTCGTGGGCGACCTTCCCCTCTCTCCGAACCGGGACCCCAGGAGATAAATGGGAGCTCCTATGACCCGTTCATCCTCTCTGCTATCCTCTCGCACGAGCTCTCCTCCTCGGAACAAAAACCACCGCCACCAGTGTCGTGTCCACGGAAAGAAAGAGATCCACCGCCGCCTTGTTTACTCGACAACACCGGAGCACAACCATTGTGTTGTCGGGGGTGCTAACCAAGACCGGAGGAACCGATTGGTAGGGTTTCAGGGCTCGATGACCGACCGCGTTCCACCCAATTGCTCGTCGGAGTGCGCAACCCGTCGTGGCTTCGCACGCACCGTGGACCTACCTCGTCCATCCCTCGATCGCCGGTAATAACTGGTCACCTGCTCTCGCCTTCGTCTACGCATTACGCTGCACGAACTGTATCAAAGCTTGTGGCCGGAATATCGATATGGCCGTCTCCGGCCATGGCAACCACTGTGTAGGCGGGCGGCGCCACCACGCGCATGAGCCCAGTTAAGAAATGAACGTGTGCTGTTTGATATTGATGGACGGTTTAGATTAGAGGTAGGATACTGCAATTGGCTTGGGCTCGTCCCGGTCGTCGGATAGTCAATGTAAGGACGGATTGGATCGGGCGCATTTTGAATCATAGCCCTCGATCGTTGATCCGATGGACCAGCTCGCATACCGTTTCATGACATGTTAGATCTAATTGCACCCGTCAGGTTCTGATCGGACGGCCAGAATCCGGCGATACCCTTTCAGTCGGTCGAGTTAACAAATAGGTCCCTCGATTGTTAGGATATAAACCTGCCATCGACCACGGGGTAGATCTGAGTCTTGGGATTTATCACGCTGAGGCCCCTGCACTTCTCAGTTTTTGGTGTGCAGTCCGGAACCAGAGGAATTTGATAATTAATTATAGAAATTGATTTTTAATACAAAAAATTCAAGAAACTTGTATAATTCATATTTAATTCATTTTAAGTCCAGATTGATCCATTTCAGTTGCATTAATTTTGTAATAATATTGTTCATCACCTAGTAACTTTGTTTAGCCATGAAATTTGGAGTAAAATTGTTCACTTGAATTATCCTATTCCAAGCACTTAAACACTTCAGAAATTCATAACTCGCAATCCGTAACTCCGAATTTAGTGATTCTTGTTCCTACGATCTCATTTCAATGCATAGATTATTATTATGCATTCTGTATTCATGTTTGGTGCGATATTAATTTCTGCTATACCATGCTTGTTTGTATTGTGGCGAGTAGAAGAGTGAGTGGCCGAGGATTCCGGTGTTCAACAGGTAGAAGTTGCTGAGCAGGAGCTCATTGAAGGCAAGTTGTGCCCTTGACCACTTTTATTTACCTAATAATGTGCTCTATAATCATTTTATCATGCATAGGCTTAATTTTCATGGGACCCGATAGGCCACCCTAGTCTGGTTATCTTTACACCTTGTATACCCCTGAAACTTTTTAGTAGTCTTTACTATTGCTATATATGGTTTTGGGTGTTGAGATAACTATTACACATGATCATTCTTTATTATTGTTCTATTTCTGTTCATGATAAGACTATTATGTTAATTGGAACATGGAACTTAACTTGAGAAACACATGCCACCACAAGTGTGGAATGAGACACCCTTGGCTGACTAACTAGAAAAGCTAGTGGAGGACTATCTTACCCGAATGGGGCAAGGGCAGTAGGGGAGTAGGTGTGTAGGGAGGTTCTTGGGTTGATTTTGCTAAGATGGCGGTCAGACGGGGGATTCCTGCATTGCTCTTCCTAGAACTGTAGCGGGTTTCTGAAGCTAGTGGAACTTTGTAAAGGCCTCATAGTAGATCCCTAGCCATTCACCTCGGTAGTGTCTAAGGGCCTTGCAAACCCTGGCTAGATGGGATACACGAATTGTGGGTAAAGTGTACCACCTCTACAGAGTGTAAAACTGGTATACTAGCCGTGCTCGCGGTCATGAGCAGGTCAGGACTCTCACATGATGAAATTATGGAATTAAATTCAATTTGTCATTTGCATTGCATGGGATTTATTATTAATTTTGATCTACTATTACTCTGGTTTGATATCTACTAACATTTAGTAACTGCTAATAAAATTTGACCAACTTATTAAAAGCAATGCTCGGCTTTAACCCCTATTTATTGGTCAGCCTTACACTTCACATGAACTCTGACCTTTGGCAAGTTCATGCACATTATTCCCCCCAACTTGTTGATCTATGATCTTTTGTGAGCTCACACTTGTGATATATAAACCCCCACAGGAGAAGAACAGGTGGTCCAGGAGGAGCCGTACAATGAGGAGTACGAGTTGATCTAGGTGGCGTCTCCCAGTCAGCTTTATGGCGCCATGGATGGACATTTAGTTTGCTTTATATTTATCATTTATTTTTATAAGACTTCCACTATGTAATAATGACATTTATGATATTTGTGATATTTATCTC
Organism: Zea luxurians; assembly: GCA_029449295.1. Taxonomy (NCBI): domain Eukaryota; kingdom Viridiplantae; phylum Streptophyta; class Magnoliopsida; order Poales; family Poaceae; genus Zea; species Zea luxurians. The sequence continues at coordinate 679,491 of JAOPSE010000203.1, read as the reverse complement.
TATACACTTTGTCATTATATGTGTTGTTCTTCTTTGGCGCACATATGAGACGCACTAGTATCAGCCCACCACTAAGGTGAATGACACACTGAAAGAACATATGTAATAATGACACACTAGTATCAGCGCACATATGTAATAATGACATTTCTTTGTTCTTTGTGGAAACTTTATTCAGGACATGACACGCAATCAAGATCGCCTCACCCCACCATTCCTTAAATAGTCCCGAAGTCTCTAATGTGGTGTTAACCAAATCAGTTAGAGTATAGTTCTTTTTTTCAGCAACCCCATTGGATTGTGGTATGGCGGTGTCCTTTCATGAATAAAACCATGTTCCACACAAAAATCAGAAAAAAAACACCCAAAAATATTCTCCACCACGATCAGACCTTAACAATTTAATTTTCCTCTCGAGTTGATTTTCAGCTTCAGCATTGTAGGTCTTAGAATAATGCAAAGCTTCATCTTTTGATTTTAAAAGATACACATAACAAAATCTAGTCAAATCATCGATAAAAGTAACAAAATGTCGCTTGCCTCCTTTAGTCAATATTCTCTTCATCTCACATAAATCGGAACGTATTAAGTCTAGTGGTGCCAAATTCCTCGTCTCCATAGCCTTATGTGTCTTGCGAGGTTGCTTAGATTGCGCACACCCCTAGCACTTAGAACCTTTGACTAAATCAAAGTTCGGGATTAAATTTTAATTTGCTAACCGCAAGACACAACCAAAATTGATATGACAAAGTCGTGAATGCCAAATATTTGACTCATTCGAAACAATATTGTTCACAGACTTATTACATGTATCATGCAAAGATTAACGGAACAAGCCTCCACTGTCATAGCCTTTTTCGACAAATGTTCCATACTTAGACAATGTACATTTATTAAACTCAAAAACAAGTTTGTAGCCATCTCGACATAATTAAGAGCCACTAACTAGATTCTTTTTTATGGAGGGAACATGTTGCACGTTCTTCAATAGCACCATCATTCCAGAAGTAAACTTCAGAATGATTGTACCAACACCAAGAACACACACATGTGATCTGTTTCCCATCAGCAAGGCTCTAGTCCTTTTGCACTGATAAGAAAAAACAAAGAAATATCAGCACATACATGAATATTAGCACTAGTATCAGCCCACCACTAAGGTGAATGGCACACTGAAAGAACAGTAGGTAAAAGATTACCATACCCCAATATTCCTTCTCCAGTCTCGCTAATAACCATGTTTCCTATTTTCTTCTCTTGAACTGGTTTCTATCCTTGCTTAAATTTGCAATCTAGGCACACACTTGCCCAATGAGCAGTATTCCCGCAAACAAAGCAACTGACATCTTTCTTCTTCTTCTTCTTTAACGTGGTTGTTTGCTTGGGCTTAAAGGCGTTTTGTTGCTTGTTCTTCTTCTTGTTGTTACGAGATGCATTGTAATTTTTCTTCTACACCATATTGGCACTAGAAGACTCAATTCCTTTCTCACGAGAGTCTTTTGCTCTCACCCTCTCCTCAACATCAAGAGATCCAATAAGTTCAGCCACGCTAAACTCTTGTCTATTATGTTTAAGAGTGGTAACAAAATCCCCCCAAGAAGGCGGCAACTTAGCGATAATCCCACCAACCACGAACTTGTCAAGCAAGATACATGGGAATTGTTCGAGTTCCTTGGCCAATGCCTATATTTCATGAGCCTGTTCAACTACAGGATGGTTTTTCACCATCTTATAGTCAAACATCTGCTCCATGATGTACAACTCTCTACCAGCATCAGAAACACCGAATTTCTCATCTAATGCATCACATAATTCTTTTGTAGGGGTGCACGTAAGATACGAATCAACATACCTGTTGGCAAGAGCCCCAATCACAGCACCTCAAAATAGGTTATCGGCAACATCGAACATTCTCTACTCTTTAGGAGTGAACTGTTCGGGTTTCTCTTGTGTGGCGTGATAGCAGTTCATTGCTGTCAACCACAGTATCATCTTACTCCGCCATCTCTTGTAAAATGTCCCATCAAATGGTTCACTTGGTTTTAACGCAATAGCAAAACCACTAACAGAAAAATGCCTAACATCAGGTTTTTTGATTGTTAGGAATTTATACATTTTCAAATTCAATTTAATCCAAAATATAGCATGATAATTGTGATGACAGATATGTGCATGTCTGCATTACTACTCTTAGCAGCAGTAAGCAGTAGAATAACATGCACAAAAATAAGTGGCAATTAGTACCTTGCAGAGGGACCAATGCTAAAAGTATTGGTGGCTCATTCATACAAGGCATCTCGTGTGTATGTTTGATGTAGTTGATCGAAATTTGATGCAGGTTGATGTTCGCAATGCAGTCCCACGAACATCCACCAAGAAGAAGACGAATGGGTTCCCACGAACAAGTCGATGTCACCAACGAGTCGATGTTGATCAAGCAGTCGCGCTGTGCACTCCTCAAAAACCTGATTAGTCGTCTATCTTTTAGAGGCCTGCTTACTCCATGTATTGTGCACACAAGAACACAGAGCCGAGAAAACAGAACACAACGTAACAGTGGATAGCTCTGGTGGTGTTACGCGTGTCCTTGGATGAGAGGTAGCGCCTCTTCTTATAGACACCAGGAGCCCCTTTAGCTTCCAGGTTGATGCCATGAAAGTGTCATCAAATGATAGTAACTCCCGACCATCAAGAGACATAAGTTACTAGTCATGAAAGGACCATCAAAACAGTAACTCCCTACCATTAAAGGCATGAGTTACTAGTCATGAAAGGATGGCCATCAAGACAACATGATCGTAGTAGACTATCTTCTTGATGCACTTCTTCTTTTTGCCAGACCCAGAGTCGACGGTCTCTACCTTGGGTGTTTCATTGGAGGGGATCTCCTTCGCATTGGTCACCTTCCCCATTCCTTTAGGATCCATCTCTTCAGACGGTTAGTCCCTTCATGAAGAGAACAACTCTGATAACAATTGAGAGCACCTAGAGATGGGGTGAATAGGTGATCTTGCAAAACTTGCTTGAAACAACACAAACTTGGTCCAATATATGGGTTAGAGCGACTAATAACCAAGCCAGATGAGAAGAGGATAGAATAAAAGACTCTTCACTTAACTGCTCACTTGAGATGTGTATTAAATAAGGAGCAATATGTAAGTGAAGTTTATGCTCAAAGGAAGATATAAATCGCAATAAAGTAAATGGACAAGAGTCACAATGATTTTTCTCGTGGTTCGGCTAAAGCCTACTCCACATTATGGTGACCTCCTTCGGTTAAGGGTTGCACTCAACCCTTCTCAAGTTATCCAAATATCAAACTTGAGTGCCATAATATTCTTCCTTATATCAAATCATTTTGTGAGAAATCTTCGCAAATTGGAGTTTCTCACACATTACACAAGATGACCACAATCCAAATCAGAGTAAGGAGGGAGCAGAGTACACACACGAGCACAACGCAGCAACAACACGCACAAATGTAAAGAAGAGAGCGTAACAACAAAGCGACAGAGTAACGACTCAGAAAAGCGCTCAAATCTCTCTCAAACACTTCAAGGCGTAGTCCTAGATGTTTCAAAGTTGTAGTATACTCTTAGAATGCTTGGTGCACTACTCCATGGCACCTAGGGAGTCCTTTTATAGCCCCAAGGGGTCTAGGAGTCGTTGGAGCTTCATTTGGAAGCTCCCAGTCTTCCATGTCTATGTGTGCATCGGATAGTGCACAGTGCAATGATCACCGGATCATTTGATTGATTGTCTTACTTTATGGGGTACCGAACTGTACGGTGGTGCACCGGACATGTCCGATGACATTCCCAACTATTGTCGTGCTGACATGGCTCGACGCTGATCGTGCGACTAACCGTTGGCGTGGTGCAGAGCCCTGGCTTCTTGGTGCATCAAACATGCTCGGAGCACACCGGCCTATCCGGTGATTTTTAGCTAGCGCGCCCGAGAAATTCATGACATCGGCTAGTTTGGGCCAGCCGACCAAACCAGCACAGGACATGTCTGGTGCACACCAGACTATCCAGTGGTGACATTCACAAAGAAGTATTTGAGTGAGACATAGCAGGAAGTGGCATTTGGAAAGAAGTATTCACGTAGGGCTAGTTTGGAAACATAAATTCCATTCAAAATAGAGGGGATTGGGGGAAAATAAACTAATTTCACCATCATTAATCCCCTCCAAACCTAAAGGGGATTTGAGTTTCCAAACTAGACCGTATTATTGTTGCACAGGGATGGACGAATATTGCGGAGAGTGAGCGCATGAAAGGGTGTAATCATTTGACGGTTTTAAGTTGTAGAAATATTATGTCATTTGGTAGTGCTCTAGCGTTCAACTTCTTTGAACAGAATTATTCTTAACTAGCCAAACGATCAAAATGACAACTGATTTAGGTAGGAGTGGATGAGAAATAATTCTCTATTTACTGTGGAACTGAAAGCTAAAAACCCGACTTCCTACTATATTTTGATAGAGATGAGAAAAACAATTCTCATCAGCTTTCCACCTGCTCTTGTGAGAATCTAATAAAATTACTCCATTAGAGAATTCAAAAGCATAGTTGAAAAAGAAAACATAGTTCTATCAAATAGAACCGAAAAGAGATGGCAACTTCATCAGATCTCATCACTAGTACAAAGAAGCTCTATAGTGACGGTTGTAAACCTATTTTCACTGGCATTTCTTAGAACCGTCGGTGCTAAGGCCCAATAAAAATCATCATTTTTATAGCGGGTAACTGAGGACCGCTAGTGAAAATCGATTTCCATTGGCGGTTGAGTTAAAAAAACCGCCAGTGAAAATCAATTTCCATTGGTGATCTACGTAATAAATCTGCTAGTAAAAATTATTTTCAGAAACATTAAACGAGTTTAAAAACAGTAAAAAAATTATTTAAGGAGAGGACTCAGCCTGTAACACCCCTGGTGTTACGAGAACTAAAACATTGGCATGACATCATTTGCATTAGCATTTCATTATGTATGTTACACCTAGAGTGCATCCACTAGGTAAAAATTTCAAAACATGCTTGTGATGTGATGACTTGACTTGATTAAACAGGTCTTTGAGCCTAGGATAGGGTACTTTCCCAAGGATTAGAAGCATGTGGGTGTGTGATATGAAAATTAGAGTATGATCTTAAAAGTTAGTAAAGATGTTCAAGAAAGACTAAACTTAGAGAGTTTAAGTGCCACTTAAAACCTAGAATACTCAAAACCCTAATAGAAACCCTAAAAACCCTAATTAGTGTTCTATAAGGTGATTTCAATTTCTATGCACTTCTAGACCAAAGTGCATATATCAAAGTGGTATAGTAACAAAAACTAAGCAACTTTTACATTTGGAGATTTCCAAGTTTTGTGGAACAAATTGGAGTAAATTGCAAAAGATCCCAAAAGTACCCCTAAACCCTAAAATGCAGTGTTAACTGGCCGAATTCAAGCCCTAATATCTCCTGATCTGTGGAGATTTTGCCATGGGTCACTACAACAAATTTTTAGAGTTACTATAGTAGTCTAAGTTTTATTAAGTGATTGAGCCCTAGAACTATACAGAATTTGGAGCAAAATAGCCTAAAAGTTGGGCTATCAATCGAGTGCTGGTCTAAAAAATCTAACTAACAGTTCCATTGGATCGACTTTAGAGCCAAACTGTGTTCGATCGAGTGAATGTATGTGTCGGGTACCATAATTAGGGGTACCCCCAACGCTCCTAGTCATGGATGGTAAACACCCTCAGACCAACTGATGGGTGCGGTTTAGGTCAAGACTTCGTCTACCCGAGGGACGCGATCTCACCCGAGCCCAGTTTCGGGCTGGAACAGTAGTCCTAGACGAATTCACGCCTCGCCCGAGGGCCTCCTTAGGCAGCGGGCGCCCCCTCGGCTCTCCCGAGGCCCGGCTCGAGCAGGCTTCGTTGTGAAGCAACCTTGGCCAGACCACCCCACCAACCGACCGCTTTGCAGGCGCATTAAATGCAGGGGATGCCTGATGCCGTATCCTGACACACGCGCCTCAGACGAGCAGGCCGAAGTGAACGCAGTCACTTCGCCCCTCTCCTTTACTGTCTGACATGACAGGAAAACAGCGTCGCTCGCTCCGCTCCGACTACTGTGTCAGCCACCCCGGCAACGACTGACAACAAGTCACGATCAACCATCGAGTTCAGCCTCGGGCGCAACAGGAAGCTCTGCCTCGCCCGACCTCATGCTCCAGCCTCGGGAGGAGGTTTCCGCCTCGCTCGACCTCATGCTTCGGCCTCGGGAGGAGGTTTCTGCCTCGCCCGACCTCAGGCTCTAGCCTCGGGAGGAGGTCTCCGCCTCGCCCGACTCCCGGACTCGGCCTCGACCCCGGTCTCGGGAGGAATCGCGTCCTCACCCGACCTTGTCCTCGGCCTCAAGAGAAGTCTCGGCCTCGACCGACCCTAGGCTCAGACTGACCGTGCTAATAGGGGATGCATCATTTCCCTATTCCTAGCCTGCTCAGGCTACAAGGAACAAGACCGGCGTCCCATCTGGCTTACCCCGGTGACGGGTAATGATGGTGCCCCGCGTGCACCATGACGCTGGTGGCTCTCAGCCCCTTACGACAGCAAGGAAACATCAGCAGAATCCTTGCCGCGCTGCCAGCTATGCTCCTACAAGACTCAGGCGCTCCTCCGACGGCCACGCCATCACATGTACAGGGCCCAAGCTCTCCCCCAACGGCCACGTTGGCATGTACACAGGGCTTAGGCACTCCACTACCGGACACGTTAGCGCATAGCTATGCCCCCCGCTGTACGACTGGACTCTCTCCTTGCCTCTATAAAAGGGAGGTCCAGGGCCACCATGAGGGGGGTTCGCGCGAGGGAAGCGGTGGACGGACTCTATATCTCTCCCTCTCTCACGTGACGCGCTTGTAACCCCTACTGCGAGCGGCACCCCTGGTGCAGGATAATACAAGGCTTGTCCCACCTCTTGTGTTCCATCCCGTGCCAACCCATCTGGGCAGGGACACGCAACGATTTCACTATTCGGTTCAAGGGACCCCCCCGGGTCCGAGACGCCAACAGTTGGCGCGCCAGGTAGGGGCCTGCTGCGTGTTAACGAACACCTTCCTGTTGAGATCCATATGGGGAGTCTTCAGCAACCTCTCCAGCCTAGGACAGTGCTCCGCTTCGGGAGTCTCGAGTTCATGTCCCTCGACAGCAGCTACGACATGGTACTCCTCCCCCCGCGGCGTGAAGACAACGACGGTCTCCGACTCGCCCGGCGGCGACGAGCTCTACGACAGCATCTCCCCGCGGCAGAAGAGGAGCACTCCGGTTGTCCCCGCCACCCTCCTCATCGGAGGAGGTGGAGACGAGGCAACCATGGCCACGCAGGAGGCGGCACCTTGTCGGCTGTCACACCAGAGCGAGTCGACGATGCAGACACTCCCCCAGGGGACATGTCAGACATTGTCCTCGCACCTGAGGCGACGGCGGGTGTCACTTCCCCGCGACATGTCAGCCCCAAGCAGACTGACGATGTCAGCACCCTCGCAAAGGACCTGCTGGGCGTTACCCTCGTACCTTAGATGACGGTGTGCTCCGCCCCCGACCACCACCGTCCATCAACCAAGAGGTACTGTCCGTTTTCCATCCCGTACCTTTTCGGTTCAGCTTCGATCCACCTAGCGACCCCGCTATGGTGAGCGCCTTCGTAAAGGTATATCCAAACCTTCCGGGGTACCACATGTGGTCGACCTGGGACTGACTGACAGCCGTCTCAACCTTCGGACCGGCGGGTTCTGAAGAAGAGGACGACCCCGACTCCGGTTGGGATTTCTCTGCCCTCAATGACCCCGGTGCCATGCGGGGCTTCATGTCCGCATGTGACCACTGCCTCTCCGGTTGTTCTAACGATGGCCATGACCTTGACGACGAGGGTTACGGCCCAGGTCGCGAATGTTTCCACGTCGACCTAGGAGATCACAACGAAGGCAACCACCTCGATATGCCAGAGGTTGACGATCCCCCTAGGCCCGCATCTCGCGTTGACATCCCGCAGGAGCTAGCTATGGTCCCAGTCCTTGTGGGGGGTCAGGACATACAGCTCGAGCAAATCCATGAGATGCAGGCTCGGGTCGATGGGGAAGCAGGCTAGCTTGTACAGCTCCGACAGAACATCGAACAGGAGTGAGCAGGTCGAACACTCGCCAGAGAAGCCTGTCACCGATTCCAAGACATCCGACGCCACATCGTCGACAATGCCAGGACAGCGCTGCCCCCGGCCGTCAGCGGGTCCGGCCAGGACCTGGCTGCAGCGACGATGCTGCTTTGAGCCATGTCGGAGCCATCCACCACCGAGGGACGGCATATCCAGTGCGAACTCAAGAATCTCCTAGAAGGCGCTGCGGTTCGATGAGCCGAGAGCTCCGCCTCCCACAGGCGAGCTGACCCCTCGGAGCATCACGCGGTGTCCTCCCGGCGCATTCGGGAAGCCTCGGTCCATCCCGAGCATACGCAGGACGAGGCGCCCGCCGCCCGGGAACGCCTTGGCAATGAGCACCATCATCTCGACCATCAAGCCCGCCTCAACGAAAAGGTGCGCCGAGGCTACCATCCCAGGCGTGGGGGACGCTGCAACAGTGAGGAGGATCGCAGTCCTTCACCCGAACCACCCGGTCCGCGAGTCTTCAGCCGGGCCATACGACGAGCGCCGTTCCCTGCCCATTTCCGAGCCCCGACTACCATCACCAAGTACTCGGGGGAGACGAGGCCGGAGATGTGGCTCGCGGACTACCGACAGGCGTGCTAGTTGGGAGGGGCAGATGATGACAACCTCATCATCCGTAATCTACCCCTTTTCCTCTCCGACGCCGCCCGAGCCTGGCTGGAGCATCTGCCGCCTACGCAGATCTCCGACTAGGATGATCTGGTCAAAGCTTTCGCGAGAAACTTCCAAGGCACGTACGTGCGCCCTGGGAACTTGTGGGACCTCCGAAGCTGCCACCAGCAACCGGGGGAGTCCCTCCGAGAGTACATCCAGCGGTTTTTAAAGCAGCGCACCGAGCTGCCCAATGTTACCGACTCGGATGTCATCGGGGCTTTCCTTGCCGACACCACTTGCCGAGACCTGGTGAGCAAACTGGGGCGCAAGACTCCCACCCGTGCGAGCGAACTGATGGACGTCGCCACCAAGTTCGCCTCAGGTCAAGAGGCGGTCGAAGCCATCTTCCGAAAGGACAAGCCGCCTCAGGGAGAGCCAAAGACAGACGCCCCTGAGGCGTCCGCCCAGCGGGGCACGAAGAAGAAGGCTAAAAACAAGTCGCGAGCGAAGCGCGACGCCGCAGACGCGAATCTCGTCGCTGTGGCCGAGCCCAGGAACCCTCGGAAACCTCCTGGAGGGGCCAGCGCGTTTGACAAGATGCTCAAAGAGCCATGCCCCTATCACCAGGGGCCCGTCAAGCACACCCTCGAAGAATGTGTCATGCTCCGGCGCTACTTCCATAAGACTGGGCCCCGGGGGAGGATGGCAAGGGCCATGACAACGACAAGAAGGAGGGCGGTAAGGAAGAGGGATTCCCGGAAGTCCATAACTGCTTCATGATCTACGGGGGGCAGGCGGCGAACGCCTCGGCTCGGCACCGCAAGCAGGAGCGCCGAGAAGTCTGCTCGGAGAAGGTGGCGGCACCAGTCTACCTAGACTGGTCCAACAAGCCTATCACCTTTGACCAAGGCGACCGCCCTGACTTCGTGCCAAGCCCAGGAAGGTACCCGCTCATCGTCGATCCGATCATCGGCAACGTTAGGCTCTCCAAGGTCCTCATGGACGGAGGCAGCAACCTTAACATCATCTACGCCGAGACCCTGGAACTCCTAGGGGTTGATCGGTCCGAAGTCTGGGCTAGTGCGGCACCCTTCCACGGGATCGCGCCCGGGAAGCGAATCCTACCCCTCGGACGGATCGACTTACCCGTCTGCTTTGGAACTCCCTCTAACTTCCGAAGGGAAGCTCTCACCTTTGAGGTCGTCGGGTTCCGAGGAACCTACCATGCGGTGTTGGGAAGACCGTGCTACGCCAAGTTCGTGGCCGTCCCCAACTACAACTACCTCAAGCTCAAGATGCCGGGCCCAAATGGGATCATCACCATCGGATCCACGTACCGCCACGCGTACGAATGCGACGTGGAGTGCGTGGAGTACGCCGAGGCTCTCGCGGAGTCTGAGGCCCTCATCATCGACCTGGAACGCCTCTCCAAGGAGGCGCCCGACGCGAAGCGGCACGCCGGCAACTTCGAACCAGTTGAGGCGGTCAAGTCCGTCTCTCTCGACCCTAGCAACGACGCCAGCAAGAAAGTTTGGATCGGCTCCGAGCTCGACCCCAAATAGGAAGCAGTGCTCGTCGACTTTCTCCGCGCAAACGCCGAGGTCTTTGCGTGTAGTCCCTCGAACATGCCCGGCATACCAAGGGATGTCACCGAGCACTCACTGGACATCAGAGCTGGAGCCCGACCTGTGAAGCAAACCCTACGCTGTTTTGACGAAGAAAAGCGCAGGGCCATAGGCGAGGAGATCCACAAGCTACTTGCGGCAGGGTTTATCAAAGAGGTATTCCATCCCAAATGGTTAGCTAACCCTGTTCTTGTAAGGAAGAAGGATGGGAAATGGAGGATGTGTGTAGACTATACTGGTCTAAACAAAGCATGTTCGAAAGTTCCCTACCCTCTACCTCGCATCGATCAAATCATGGACTCCACTGCTGGGTGCGAAACCCTATCATTCCTCGATGCCTACTCTGGCTATCACCAAATCAAGATGAAAGAGTCCGACCAGTTCGCGACTTCTTTCATCACACCTTTTGGCATGTACTGTTACACTACAATGCCATTTGGGTTGAGGAATGCAGGCGCCACCTATCAGAGGTGCATGAACCACGTGTTCGGGGAACACATCGGCAGAACGGTCGAGGCTTACGTCAACGACATCGTTGTCAAGACGAAGAGAGCCTCTGACCTCCTCTCTGACCTTGAAACGACATTCAAGTGTCTGAGAGCGAAAGGCGTGAAACTCAATCCCGGGAAGTGTGTCTTTGGAGTCCCCCGAGGCATGCTCCTTGGATTCATCGTCTCCGAGCGGGGCATCGAGGCCAACCCGGAGAAAATCGCGGCCATCACCAACATGGGACCAATCAAAGATTTGAAAGGAGTGCAGAGGGTCATGGGATGCCTTGTGGCTCTGAGCCGCTTCATCTCATGCCTTGGCGAGAAAGGCTTGCCTCTGTACCGCCTCTTAAGGAAGGCCAAGTGCTTCACTTGGACTCCCGAGGCCGAGGAAGCCCTCGCGAACCTTAAGGCGCTCCTTACGAACACACCCATCCTGGTGCCCCCCACCGCAGGAGAAGCACTCTTGATCTACGTAGTCGTGACTACTCAGGTGGTCAGCGCCGCGATCGTAGTCGAGAGACGAGAAGAAGGGCATGCACTACCCGTCCAGTGGCCAGTCTACTTCATCAGCGAAGTGCTTTCCGAGACCAAAGTCCACTACCCACAGATCCAGAAGCTGCTCTACGCAGTGATTCTGACATGGCGAAAGTTGCGACACTACTTCGAGTCTCATTCGGTGACTGTGGTGTCATCCTTCCCCCTGGGGGAGATCATCCAGTGTCGCGAGGCCTCGGGTAGGATAGCAAAGTGGGCGGTGGAGTCATGGGTCAAACGCTATCATTCGCTCCTCGGAAGGCCATAAAATCCCAGGTCTTAGCAGACTTCCTGGCTGAGTGGATTGACACCCAGTTACCGACAACTCCAATCCAGCCCGAGCTCTGGACCATGTACTTCGATGGGTCACTCATGAAAATAGGAGCAGGCGCTGGCTTGCTCTTCGTTTCACCCCTCAGAAAGCGTCTCCGCTATGTCATTCGCCTCCATTTTCCGGCATCAAACAACATGGTCGAGTACGAAGCACTGGTTAACGGGCTGCGCATTGCCATCGAGCTAGGGGTCCGATGCCTCGACGCTCGAGGTGACTCACAGCTTGTCATCGACCAAGTCATGAAGAACTCCCACTGTCGTGACCAGAGGATGGAGGCCTACTGCAACGAGGTTCAGCGCCTGGAAGACAAGTTCTATGGGCTCGAGCTCAACCACATCGCCCGACGGAACAACGAGACTATGGACGAGCTGGCAAAAATAGCCTCAGGGCGAATGACGGTTCCCCCGGACGTCTTCTCCAGAGACCTACATCAACCATCCGTCAAGATCGACGACACGCCCGAGCCTAAGGAAGCCTCGGTCCAGCCCGAGGTACCCTCGGCCGGATCGAAGGCACCCTCGACCATCAAGGAAGAGGCCTTGCCCATCGAGGAGGAACAGAATGGGGTCACGCCAGATCCGAACTGGCAGACCCCGTACCTGGAATATCTCCTCCGAGGAGAGCTCCCCATCGACAAGACCAAAGCTCGACGCGTCAAGTCATTCGTCTTGATGGGTGATGAGCAAGAGCTCTATCACCGCAGCCCCTCTGGCATCCTCCAACGATGCATATCCATCGCCCAAGGTCAGGAGCTATTGCAGAAGATACACTCGTTGGAAACGCCTTCCGACAAGGTTTCTACTGGCCAACCGCGGTGGCCGACGCCACTAGGATTGTGCGCTCCTGCCGGGGGTGTCCATTCTACGCAAAGCAGACACATCTGCCCGCTCAGGCCTTGCAGACGATACCCATCACCTGGTCGTTTGCTGTGTGGGGTGTAGACCTCGTCGGTCCCTTGCAGAAGGCACTCGGGGGCTTCACGCACCTGCTGGTCGCTATCGACAAATTCTCCAAGTGGATCGAGGTCCAACCCCAAAACAGCATCAGGTTCGAGCAGGCGGTGGTGTTCTTCACCAACATCATCCATCGCTTTGGGGTCCCAAACTCCATTATCACCGACAACGGCACCCAGTTCACTGGCAGGAAGTTCCTGGACTTTTGCGACGACCACCACATCCGTGTGGACTGGGCCGCCATAGCTCATCCCATGACGAATGGGCAGGTGGAGCGTGCCAACAGTATGATTTTGCAGGGGCTCAAACCGAGGATCTACAACGACCTCAACAAGTTCAGCAAGCGGTGGATGAAAGAGCTACCCTCGGTAGTCTAGAGTCTGAGGACGACGCCGAGCCGCGCCACGGGCTTCTCGCCATTCTTTCTAGTCTATGGGGCAGAGGCCGTCCTCCCCACGGACTTAGAATACGGGTCCCCGAGGACCAAGGTGTACGACGACCAAAGCAACCAGACCAGCCGAGAAGACTCACTGGACCAACTCGAGGAGGCTCGGGATGTTGCCTTACTACATTCGGCACGGTACCAGCAGTCGCTGCGGCGCTACCACGCCCGAAGCATTCGGTCCCGAGGCTTCCAAGTGGGAGACTTGGTGCTTTGCCTGCGACAAGACACCCGAGGGTGCCATAAGCTCACTCCTCCCTGGGAAGGGCCCTTCATCATCGCCAAGATGTTGAAGCCCGGAACATAGAAGCTGGCCAACGACAAAGGCGAGGTTTACAGCAACGCTTGGAACATCCAACAGCTATGTCGCTTCTACCCTTAAGATGTTTTAAGTCGTTCATGTACCTCTTTTACATACACAAAGTCTAACCGTAAAGGAAGGGTCGGCCTTGCCTCAGCAAAGCCCGACCCTACCTCGGGGGCTAGAAGGGGGGAACCCCCTCTACGTCAAAATTTTCCTCAGAAAAATTTTCTACCAAAACAACCTTTGTGCTTTCGACTTCCGTATCGATAGCGGGATCCTGAGAACAACGAGAGTACACGTAAGCGGCAAGGCCGACTGAGCCGAGGAACTCCTACGCCTCCGGGATACGGATACCTCACTCTTCACCTTCCGCGAGAAGTAACTCACGCTCGGATAAGCGATCCTGCTACCGAACAAGTCCTAACACTCGGGTAGAAAACGACTTTCGTGCCCTCTCGACTGTACCAATAATGGAATCCTTCGACCAAATGAGAGCGCACGTAAGCGGCAAGGCCGACCGAGCCGAGGGACTCCTACGCCTCCGGGATACGGATACCTCACTCATCACCTTCCGCGAAAAGTAACTCTTGTTCGGATAGACGATTCTGCTATTGATAGACAAGTCGTGATGCTCGAAACAAGAGGAGAGAAGACGCAGCTTTTTAAACACGACGATAAAGTGTTTAGGCCTCGGTGGCCGCGAAAAAGCATGTGCATGCTACAGACAAACTGTTCTTGTAGGTTCAGGCATCGGCAGGGGGAGCAGCAGCACCCTCGGCGGAACCAGGCCCGGCCTCGGACGGCGACCTGGGCAAAAGGACCTCCACCTAAGGGAGGACGCCATCACCGCGCCAGCAGATGTCTTGGCCAAGCTCCAGCAGCTGCTACCACATATTCCTCGGCCTGGGAAGCCGCCATCTCCCGGGCCGATGAAGTCTCTTTCCGAGCCGACTCCGCGTCTGTCCACGCTAACACCGCTGCCTCCGGCTCTGGCTCATCGTAGAGCAGCCGAGGGTTCCAAAAACTGAGCAAGAGAGGCCTAGAGCGGCAAGACCGACCGAGCCGAGGGACTCCTACGCCTCTGGGATACGGATACCTCACTCGTCACCTTCCGCGAAAGGCAACTCACGCTCGGTTAAGTGGTTCGGCTAGCCAACAGACAAGTCCTAGCGCTCGAAATGAGGAAGACACACAGCTTCATTCTCGAATACCCAGATGTTCCGGCCCCGACAGCCACAATGAACATACATCGGCACTCAAGGTGCCATTACAGACGGAACTCTGGTTCCATTCCCCCGGGAGCGAACGGCCTCACGCCGGAAGGCTTACGGGATAACAAACTCCGGGCAGCACCGGAGGCAGCACCAGAGCTGCTCGTACCGGGGAGCCAGTCGCGCGGCGGCAACCAGCGCCATAGGCGGCGAACGGCGAACGCCCTTCCCCCCAGATCACTGAAGGAAGGAGCGGTCCGCTGCCTACGCAAAGGCGAACCCCGGCTCAGCCCCCCCTCCGCCTCAGCAAGGATGACGAAGATCCTTGAAGCTGAGGGCTAGGCAGAGGCCGCAGCCCGGCTTGCTTTTCCCCACCAAACTGCACATTGGTGAGGGAATGTAGTCGGGCTGCACGACGAAAATCCTTGAAGCCGAGCGATGGCAGAAAGGTGCCGATCTCCACGAGGCCGCGCTCCTCCAACGATAGCAAGAGCAAGGCGGCGCTGGAGCACCCCATCTGGGGGCTCAAAAGGTGGAAGGGCGCAATGCATGAGGGGAGAGCAAAGGCATGGCCACTGCCCAGGGGATCGATCCCCCTTTTATAGGCAGACCTCCTCACTTGCACCCCTTGGCGTCATGGGCGAAATCCCCACTGACATCCTCAAGAGTTCTCCCCCTATGACACGGGGGCTGGGACCCACATGTCATATGAGCTGATCCGAAGCACGAAGAAGGCGAACCGCCGCACGCAAGGCATGTAACCGTCCCGCAGTTACAAGCGCTCTCCCATCTTCGCAGAAACCGGTGGTCGAAAGGGTGGACTGCCACACGACAGGCATCCAACTGCACCGCAACTGTGTGCCCCTTCGGCTCCGTCCACATTCGGTGGACCAGCGCAAAGGAAGCAGGCCCGCATGTCATGTAACCGGCGCGCCGGTTACGACGTGCGAGAAGTTACACCGCCACTCGCGCCAATGCTGCGCCTCCTCAACTACGGAACCGGTGCCGCGACTCGAGGTAGCCCTGCGCATGACCCAACAGTGCCAATTAAAGGCGACGGTCACGGGTCAGTTAGCCGCGGGGTAGGCAAAACGGTTGGCACGGTCAAAAGCGGGCCGGCAGTAACTGCAGCAGCAGACGAGCGGAGGTAGCAGTCAAGTTGCCTACAGGCTCGCGTCCCCTCCTGAAGCAACGGGAGAGCCCTCTCCACGGCGTGAAGACGACACGCCCGTGCCCCGTTCCTCGAACGGCTCGCATGCGCAACGGGCACCACGCGAATCACCTGTCCCGTCGCATTAACTCCCCCACGGAGCAGGCAACACCTCTGGCAGGCGAGGCAGGCGTCGCTTCGCCTTCTCCATAATGACTGCGTCAAAAAAGGTGCGCCACCTTATTTAAATTCATATCCTTCCCTTCCTCCTCTCTCTCTCTCTCTTGCTACAGGGACCGGGAAAGGGGATGTTGTGGAAAGGATCCTTCTCGACGAAGGAAGCGGGCCCCGAGCCCTCCTACTGATCAGGGGTTCGAAGGCTGGCCCCTCGGAAGGGTTTCGACAGCCGCCCCAGAGCACTCGGACTTCAAGCCCATTACTGATCAGGGGTTTGAAGGCTGGCCCCTCGGAAGGGTTCGACAGCCGCACCAGAGCGCCCGGGCTCCGTGCCCACTACTGATCAGGGGTTCGTAGGCTGGCCCCCCGGAAGGGTTCGACAGTCGCCCTAGAGCACGCAGAGTGAGGGATGACTCTGGGTACGTTCGATACATAGCCGAGGCTCGGGCTATGCTCCCGAGGTACCCTAGGACATTTCCGAGACCGGCGGAAACGATTTGTAATGAAATCCCACCGGAGGGAGGCATCGAGCCCTCGGACCCTGTCGAAGGGGTTTGGGTCCGGCAAATCACCCGCAGGTACTTTTGGAGCGCGCCTCTAGGCCACCAGCCGACCCCTAACGAACAGGGCACGGGCGTCCACTCGGATCACCCGTTAGCAGCTCACTGGAAACACCATGTTCGGTGCCCTCCGAGGGCAGCATGGCGCTTCCTCCCCCCTCCTTGCGGAAAGGCGACGCAGGGGCGTATAATAAAAGTCGGGAAAGTCCTTGATCGTCCTCTCGCTCCATGCAGAGCCTCGGGGGCTGCTCTCGCACTCGGCTACGGCCAAAACTGTTGACAGCGTCAACAAACCAGCTTGATAACTTGGAACCCGACCACGCACCCGGGCTACGGCCGAGCCGCATGAGGGAACGATCAGACCGGCCGAAGCACCACGAAAAGCATTCAGACCTCAGAGGAGTCAAACCACTCCTCCAAGGCCTCGGGGGCTACACCCGGCGGGTGCGCTCGCGCGCACCCACCAGAACAAGGCAAAAACCGAGACAGCCCGGTCCCCTCACCAAAAACGCGGCAAAAGCCTCCAAGCGAGTACCATCACTCCCTTCGAGGCTCGGGGGCTACTGTCGGGTACCATAATTAGGGGTACCCCCAATGCTCCTAGTCATGGCTAGTAAACACCCTCAGACCAACTAACGGGTGCAGTTCAGGTCAAGACTTCGTCTACCCGAGAGAGGCGATCTCACCCGAGCCCAGTTTTGGGCTGGAACAGTAGTCCCAGACGAATTCACGCCTCGCTCGAGGGCCTCCTCAGGCAGCAGGTGCCCCCTCGGCTCTCCTGAGGCCCGGCTCGGGCAGGCTTCGTTGTGAAGCAACCTTGGCTAGACCGCCTCACCAACCGACCGCTTCGCAGGCGCATTAAATGCAGGGGATGCCTGACGCCGTATCCTGACACACGCGCCTCAGACGGGCAGGCCGAAGTGACCGCAGTCACTTCGCCCCTCTCCTTTACTGTCTCACATGACAGGAAAACAGCGCCGCTCGCTTCGCTCCGACTACCGTGTCAGCCACCCCGGCAACGACTGACAACAAGTCACGATCAACCACCGAGTTCAGCCTCGGGCGCAACAGGAAGCTCCGCCTCACCCGACCTCATGCTCCAGCCTCGGGAGGAGGTTTCTGCCTCGCCCGACCTCATGCTCCAGCCTCGCGAGGAGGTTTCCGCCTCGCCCGACCTCAGGCTCCGGCCTCGAGAGGAGGTCTTCGCCTCGCCCGACCCCCAGACTCGGCCTCGACCCCGGTCTCGGGAGGAATCGCGTCCTCGCCCGACCCCGGCCTCAGCCTCAAGAGAAGTATCCGCCTCGACCGACCCTGGGCTCGAACTGACTGCGCTAATAGGGGATGCATCATTTCCCTATTCCTAGCCTGCTCAGGCTACAAGGAACAAGACCGGCGTCCCATCTGGCTTGCCCCGGCAACGGGTAATGATGGTGCCCCGCGTGCACCATGACGTCGGTGGCTCTCAGCCCCTTACGACAGCAAGGAGACGTCAGCAGGATCCTCGTCACGCTGCCAACTGTGCTCCTACAAGACTCAGGCGCTCCTCCGACGGCCACGCCATCACATGTACAGGGCCCAAGCTCTCCCCCAATGGCCACGTTGGCATGTACACAGGGCTTAGGCACTCCACTGCCGAACACGGTAGCGCATAGCTACGCCCCCCGCTGTACGACTGGACTCTCTCCTTGCCTCTATAAAAGGGAGGTCCAGGGCCACCCTGAGGGGGGTTCGCGCGAGGGAAGCGGCGGACGGACTCTGTGTCTCTCCCTCTCTCACGTGACGCGCTTGTAACCCCTACTACGAGCGGCACCCCTGGTGCAGGATAATACAAGGCTTGTCCCACCTCTTATGTTCCATCCCGCGCCAACCCATCTGGGCAGGGACACGCAGCGATTTCACTAGTCGGTCCAAGGGACCCCCTGGGTCCGAGACGCCGACAGTATGATCAAGAACGTTATAACAAAGTTGAAGCTGGTATATTGGGCAACAACTTTGATGCGGTCGGATTAGCAGTTCGCCACATGAAAATCAGAGAACGAAGCTCCTCAAATTGTTCTGTAAGGCGCATTGAATAAGATCGTCATGGTACAGTCGCCTGAAGAAGATCGCTGGTGCAATGCACCCATCGTCGGTGATCTCTGTGCCGTGATCCGTGCCGCTGGTAAGATTTGTGTGTATTCTAGAGTGGATAACTTTGGTGGATGAAAAGATCTTGGGTGAGGTGAACATAGGCCCTGAGCTAGATCACCGCCGCGCCCACTTGCCTGCGCGGTCAGTTGAAATATCGCCGTTGGTGTTCGTCGTGTTCCCGGTGAAAGGCATGTAGTCGCCTGATTCAAGGTGGTGTCGTGGTCGTGGCATCCGTTGTGACCATCGACCAGTGAACGCATGAGGTCCACGGTGGGTCTCGGTAATCATCCCGCCGGGGAAATGAGTCTCACTCTCGTCCGAAATTCGGAACCACCATAGCCGATCACTATAAATTGAAGGCCCTGCCTGCTCCGCTATCTCGTTACGAACCTAGCGCACCACTTCTCGCTCCCGATTATCCGCCATAGCTCATGAATTCCTGTTTTCCCCCAAATCGACCAAAAACACGCCGTGAGACATCGCGTCGTGGCTAGCCATCCATAGGTCCGTTCATGCCCCTCTCGTCCGCGTTTCTACATCCTCTGATGCTAGTAAAGCTCTCGATCTCGGCCGATTGAACGCTACCATGCCATATCTTAGAGAACGTTGTGTTATTATCCGAGAACGCCGCCGCGGACATAGCTCACATCGACCGGCCGTTCCTGGTAGTCTCCATCCAAAATTGCGCGAGCACCATAGCCCCGGTAGGTCACTGGTTCTTGCCGCATCCTTGGATTAAGCTCGACTGGCTCAGGTACACCGGTAAAGACGTGCTGGTGATCTGGTTCCGCCGCCACCACGGACAGCTTGGAGTTAACAACGCTTTGATCGAATTGGGCATGTGAATGTGTTTGGGTTTGAAAGGAAAATGTGCCCTTGGGCCAATCCTATAATTGTTTTGGTGATTAGATGCCCAACACAATGTTTTAAACTCTTATGTGTTAAACGAGCAAGAAGTGCAAATCAAAAGAACAAGGTATGTTTCTAGGCTTAGTGAATTATTTTTGAGTAGTAACGTGTTTATCTAAGTGCTAGAAACAGTGCCAAGAAGAGAAGAAAGGAGTTGGAAAAGGGTTGGCTGTGTACAGCCGAAACCAGCTCGGGCCTGGCACACTGGACTGTCTGGTGCCCTAGGCTGGTCGACGGTGAACCAGCTGCTCTTGGGAAATGATGGAGGGACGCAGCTATAAATTATTGGACTATCCGGTGGTGCACCGGATTGTCCGGTGAGTCGTCAGCAACGAACTCGTCACTCTCGGGAAAAGAAAAAGGCGACATGGCCATAATTCACCGGACTGTCCGGTGCTGCACCAGACTGTCCGGTGAGCCAATGGCGCCAGCGGCCAATGATCGTTCGCGCGATCAACGCGCGACACGTGGCCAGATCCAACGGTCGGCTGGGTGCACCGGACTGTCCGGTGTGCAACAGACAGTGTTCGGTGCGCCATCTAGCCCAGAGGAGCAACGGTCGGCTGTGCCCAATATGGAAGGAGATCGCGCACTGGACTGCTACAGTAGCTGTCTAGTGATGCACTGGACTGTCCGATGCACCACACGGCAGAAGGCAACAATAGCCTTCCATGTTGATCTCCAACGGCTCCTAGCTGCCTTGAGGCTATAAAAGGGACCCCTAGGCGCATGGAGCAAAATACCAAGCTTACAAGAAACATCCTAAGACACCTAGACTCTGCATTCACGCAATCGGATCATAGTTCTTGAGATTTGAGCACTTTCGAGTTGTAAACTCCTCGCGTTGTGTTTGTGTGCTCACTTCTTCTCTTGCGTGCGTGGTTGTGCTGCGGATTTGAGTCTTGTGTGTGTTGCTCTCCCATCCTTACTCTTGTGCTTTCTTTGTGATCTATATTGTAAGGGCGAGAGGCTCCAACTTGTGGAGATTTCTCGTAAACGGGAAGAATACTCGGAAAGGAAAAGACCATGGTATTCAAGTTGATCATTAGATCACTTGAAAGTGGTTGAGTGCAACCCTCGTCCATTGGGACGCCACAACGTGGAAGTAGGCAAGTGTTACTTGGCCGAACCATAGGATAAAAATCACATGTCTCTTGTGTTGCTTTTCTATGATTATTTTGTTCACAAGAACTCGCTTCAAAGCTACTTAGTCGCACTAACACTTTAATAATCAAGTTTGTGGCTATTTAGTGTTTGATTTTACAGGATCACCTATTCACCCCCCTCTAGGTGCTCTTAGGGTTGCATCCATGGGGGTGTCCGTGTGCTCGACACCACCGGAGCACATCCTCGTCAGCGAGTACGCGTGACTCCGGCCAGGTATTCGCGCGGTGTGTGGCGAGGGATTTGGTTCGTGAAGAAATAGAAATAGAAGGGCCTTTATGCGAATGTCAGTGAGACAGAAGAAACATTATCGGGGACTCTTTAATAGTTATTTAAATTGTCAGGGACCTTTGTGCAAAGCTGTATACACGATCGCGGGCGCGCCTGGATTCCGTGTAGATTTGGGCCTGTTGGGCTGATTTCGGCCCGACACTATTCATTATTTCTTCTTTTCTTTTTACTATTAGCTTGAGAAATTTGTAGAAAATAGTAGAAAACTTATAAAATCATGAGACCAATTTTACTAAACTCCTAAAATCATGTAGTATTTAATAAAAATAGTTGCAAGATTTTTATTCCAAACCTGGAATTATGTAGCATTTAAAGATGCTTAAACCAAGCCTTTTAGAATTTTAGAAATATTTTAGTAACTCCAAAAATTGTGAAACTTTTTTGGGTTGGCTTAATCTGATGACTAGAGCTCCTGAGTGAAGTTTGAAATGATTTGGACACTGTTTGATAAAAAACCCAATAACTAGCCTCCTTGGGTTAATTATTTAATACTAATCCTAAAGAAATAGCAAATTAGGAAAAACCCTAGGGATTAGTTTGCACTGTGAAGGAAAGTTGTATTCAAGATGCAACTTAGTATGTTTCTATTGTGTAACTACATATTCATGACATAGCATAAGCATTCATGTATATGTATTATCATGTATAGAACACGAGGAAGAAATTGTGGTAGAAGAAGCGGTTGTCTCCTAGACTGAAAATCCTCCAGCGGAGAACAACTTTTACTTTGACATTTGCGGAGTGGAACCTGAACCTCCTGCAACACAAGGCAAGCCCCGGTGCATTACCCTTTTTTTGTTATTTTAAAATCTACTATTCCTTATATGATCCATTAGGTGATAAGAGTTATATGCTTAGCCTTGCTTTAGAAAACAAAATGTTTTGTTTTAAAACAAAAGGTTATGCTTCACAGTGAATGGGGATTTTTACAAAGGAAAGACTTATGATGGTGAATCCATCATGGCCGTGATGGGTTCAACATCTGAAAAGAGTACCTCTGTCAGGTACCAAACATTGGGTTGTAAATGATAAAGACGAGGTCGGGCGGGTGACTTGCACGAGGAGAGTCTCGATGTAGTGTCTTCGTCTGAGTCGCTTAAGGACCGAGTCGATGTAGACTTGATGATCGAGGACCTTTTAAATGGCCACATGCCTCATCATGGGTAAGCTTTGCCTCGGTCGAACCAATACTAGAAAGGCCACCACGCAATGGGAGTGGAAAGATGGTGAGAGTAGCGTGTACCCTCCATGGCAAGAGGCTGAATGGTGGAGTATTTGTGCTCTCGGTTGGCGTGAACACATTCTGATCTTGAGAAACCTGGTGGCGAGTTGACATATACAAGGGTTAAGTGCTACATATGTCGTGTGGTTGGAGATCCCCATCTGGGTATTAATCGATTCAGATCACTGTTACTTCTCGGACATGAAGACTTGGTCACTGCCCTACACGTAGTAATCAAGTGAACTGAAGGGATGATAAAAGACATCTAGTATAGGCTAAGTGCTTGATCTAGAGTAAAAGAAATCTAGATGCAGGTAACAACTTAACCTGATAATTAAAAATAAATTTTTAAGGATCCACTCATAGTAAGCTTTTCTGCAAAAAGAGTCTTTAAATCTTGATGAGCTTTACCTTGATTCCCAAAAGGCCAGCATATCCTTGAAAGTACACTCCATACTCAGAGTTTTCAAACCCATGTTGTTGTAGGTGATGAAACGGTTGAGTTCTGCTGTTTCTGTTCCAAGGTGGTTCCCAAGCAGGAGGATGAAAACTAAGACTCATTTGGGAAGGTGTTTTGCCTTCCAGTGATGTAATAATAAGTTTACATACTCAAGTACCCGGATATATAATAACTACTCTTTCTATATTTTCATATGAATGTAAATTAAGTTATTGTAATTTTTTCTGCTTACTCCCTACTCCGATGATGTGTAATGTCTGTGTGATAGGTTAAGCGCTCTTGGGCGATATGATGGAGATATAGATAACCGAACTTGTCAAGTTGTTATGCACACCTGCATAACTGTCTGAGGTCCTTAGGACAAGGACATCTGTAGGTGGGCCTAATACTTTGGGAGGTTCTGTGACACAGCCCACCCTACCCGCCAGTCGCGACATTTTTCGCGCAAAATTTACGCGCTACGCGGTTGTTAGGAATCGAACTGTCGACCTCACCCTCGCGTGTACCTCTACTACCACTCCGCCTATGACATATTTTATGTCTAGTTTGTAGTTTTTTGTCCACATATTATAACTACTTGAGTGTAAATTGCTTGTTTGAGATCATAAATGAATTCAAATAAAAAAGTTGTCAACTACAAAGTTGAATAACTTTTGAAGTTCTACAACTTTCATTTTGACACTTTTTTCCTCCGAGATAGTTTGCAAAATTTGAATTTTAAATTTGACATACTTAGATTCAATTTTTGAGAACCGAAATGAGTGCAAATAAAAAAGTTGTTAACTATAAAGTTTTATAACTTTTAGAGATCTACAACTTTTATTTTGGTGGTTTTGTCATACGAGGTCGTTTGAAAAACTCAAAAAATTAAGAATAAAAATGATTTCTAGTGGCGGTTCCTTAAGAAAACCGCCACCAGAAATCATGTATTTTTACAGTCGGTTTTCTTAAGGAACCGCCTATAGAAATACGATTTCTAGTAGCAGTTTTCTTAAGGAACCATTACTAAAAATAGCATAGACGGTTGATACCTAAATCCGTCTGTAAAAATGTATCGTCCCGCAGGTTTTGAGCCTTTTTTTACTCGTGCATATCGTATTGTCTTGCCCTATAATTTTTGGAGATATTCTGATTCTCTCCTCTGAATCACAAGAGACCGTCACCCTCTCCTATGTATGGACCCCCTCCCATTCAATCGATCTGCAGCTACTATAAGCCGCACACCACAGCCCTCGACACTTCGCCGCCTGGTGTCCATGGCTTCTCGTTTGCCCTGAAGCCATTCCCTGCACCAAAGCCTCGTCCATGGCGACGTGCTCTACACCACACCTTTTATTAACACTCTCATAGTAGAACCTGGCGCAACCAAGAGCAAGAAGGCAACTGCACCGCAACACCGATGCTTGGACAATATGGTAGGCTCCGCCTCCTATGGCCAGCATAGCCTGAATCCTAGCCTCACACGAGCCTGTCCTCGCTAGCCAAACTACGCCTCCCACCAAGATTTTTCTAATTTTAACCTTGGTGATAGGTTTTAACTTTTAAGTAACATACCAAAACACTATACCCATATTTTGTTTTTGAGAGATCTCTTTATAGTTGATTATAGGAGACAAGATATAGGGTATGTGGTAATGTTATATTCTTAAATTGCTTTTGAAAGATCTCTTTGTAGTTGATTACAGGAGATAAGATATAGGGTTTGTATGCTCCTAGATTATAAAAAATGAGATGATGATTTATCAATCTATTTGTTGGGGACTTGTTCTCAAATGCTTCGGATTAAGAACAAGGCAACATAAAAAGTGTTAAATGATAAAGTCCTTCGTCCTCTGAAACATTATTTCCCTTCGGGATATAATGTATTTCGGACGAAGACCACAAACAACATACCTTCGTAAGCACAATAAACAATGATGAAGAACTTATATGTAACATAAGAAGTAATATAAACATTTAAATATTATCACAACGTCATTTCTATTTTATTATCATAGAAAAATAGAAATGATTTCAGATTACAAGTGTACCTTCGGATTGCAAGAAGGCAAAAGTATAAGGATGATGCAAAAGCAAATGCCAAGTCAGTGTGAACAGTATGGGAGTACTGTTCATCTATTTATAGGCGTGGGACGCAGCCCATGTAAAATTACATTCATGCCCATTACATTTGCTAATGACTTATGGGAATCTATTAAGGCCTAAGTAGTCTTTTCATCTTTAGGTCGGTTCCCCTTTCTGCTATCGCGACGAAGCTTTCCTGCGCATAGCTTCGGCTGTGCACCATCCTTCGTACAGCTTGGTAATCAGCCCGTCCTTCATCTCAATCCCCCTTCGTCTGGCTTAGGCTTCGTCCTGACCGTACTCCATGTTCATAATCTGAGTCCGAAGATACCTGTTCATATAATTCACTTAGAAAACATTGTCAAATCTTGTTTTTGAGGACCTTCAGAGGACGAAGGCCCCCAACAGTAGCCCCTCGCAATATTAATTTGTTAGTGATAAATTCAGATTGCGATATGGACGAAGGCCTTAAGCCGAAGGTCCGAAAAAACACCTTCCCTTTGCTAGAATAGCAAAAGTCATTGACACGTGGGACCACACAGTTTCCGTCATATCGAGTGTATAAATAGGAGCCCGCCACAATTTATTTGGCACGCTCTCTTTGCCATCTGTTTTGCCTGCTTATAAAGCTTTCTGCCCAAAAATATTTGTTTTCTTTCCTAGTTTTAAGCTTCGGAAGCGAAAAGTAAGATTTCCGAAGGGATGTCTGAGGAGAAGAAGGCTGCTGTCGAAATGAAGCTAAGTCTCTCTGAAGAGAAAAACCTGGGCTTTCTTGAAGCAATGTCGAAGACCAATACAGAAAAGATCACCAAAGAGATTTTAGAAGGTTTATCTGAAGATACTGATGACAGCGACAGTTATGATGTAGAAAGCGGCGGGGGAGAGTCCGAAGATCAACCATGGCGGCCAAGTCACTCGGTTTTCGGGAAAACCACTATTAAGCAGAGTCATATTGACAATATGAGGGGGAGATATTTTCGAGATGTATCTATTGTGAGGGCTGATGTTGGAGAAAAAACCTCTCCTACCCCCGAAGAAAATGAGGTCGTGATCTTCCGAAGCTTTCTCAAGGCTGGGCTTCGGTTCCCCCTAAGCAGCTTTGTTGTTGAAGTCCTGAAGACATTTCAAATCTACCTCCACCAAATTACTCCTGAAGCTATCATAAGAATGGGAATCTTTGTCTGGGCTGTGAGAAGCCAAGGTTTAGAACCAAATGCTAAAAGCTTTTGCAAAATTCATGAGTTGGTATATGAGACGAAGCCCTGGGGGAAAGAACAATATCACAACAACTTTGGTTGTTACAGCTTCGATGCCCGCTCCGGGTCAAGCTGCCCCGTGCCAACCTTTCGGAAGAGGTGGCCCGGTGCCTGGATGACAGAATGGTTCTATGTAAAGAATGACTTGACAGCGCAGGAAGATGTTAAGGGTATCATTATGTGCCCTATCTGGCAACGCTTCGGACTCCGAAAGCCGAAGGTTGAAATGGATGAAGCGGCCGAAGAATGCCAAAGAGCCTTCGGCGTAATCTGCTCTTTTATTGGGACAAGGGATTTGGTCCAAGAGCATATTGCCTTCAGAGTTTGGCCACTTGCAGGAAAGTGGGAAATGCCGAAGGAGACCATCAAAGAGTCTGACAAAGGTGGACTGGTCAGACTAAAATACACATTCAAATACGGAGATAAGTTTGTTGAACCGGATGACGACTGGTTAAAAAGTATTGAAACCGTAAGTGACAAACTGCTTGGGGTATACTCGAAGGCCGAGAATACTGCATTATCAGCAACCTTCGGAGGCCGAAAGAAGAAGAGGCTCAACCGGGTATTTGATGCAATCGGGTTTGTCTACCCTGACTATCATTATCCGGTGCCAGGCCACAAAAGAAAAAATACTTCTCCTGCAAAAGAAGTTGCCTCAGGTGCTTCTAGTGAGCCAGCGCCGCAAAGAAAAAAGATAAAGGTGCTCACCCACCGGGCACGTTTTATTGAACCGGCCACAGTGCCTAAGTTTATTGGTGAAGTCTCTTCGGCCACTGAAACTACAGAACCAGCTCCAGTGCCGAAGATCGAAGAAAAAACTGAAGCACCTTCAGCAGAGAAGGCAGAAAAACCGAGAATTAAAGGAACAAAAATATTGGAAATCTTAAGTCCTTCAGTAAGTGTTGAGATAATAAAAAATCAAAAGGGCCCATCGGTGACCCCGAAAAGAAAAAGAATGGTGAACGTGCTAGATGTTTTGGAGACAATTAAGTCTTCAAGCACAACTCCGAAGAAGACTGTTGAAACTTCCAAAACGGAAACTGAAATCTTTGCTGCTGAAGCTCCAAGGCAACAATCTGAAACTGAAGCTGGACCTTCAGAGCCCACGAAGGTAAAACCCTTGGAAACCGAGGAAGAAAAAATGATGGAGCCAATTTTAATTGAAGAGATCAGTACTGCTGCCCCCGAAGCATCCCCCAAAGTCCTTGATTATATTGTTCAACATGCTTCGGGGAAGAAGTTAACAGAAGAAGAAATTTTTGAAGCTAATCACTATGCAAAAGAATTGAAATATCCAAATGGGGCCTTAGTATTCAATGGGACAAATGAAGAAGATTTCCTATACTGCCTCCCAGATGACAAGGAATTATCCGTCTGCCGGGAAATGGCCCGAAGCATGGGGTTTCCGAAGCTAGAGGCTGGCCTCTGCGCGATGACAAAGGACGATCTTGCAGATAGCCTTGCATACAATAGCCTGAAGGTACAAGAACTGCGCATTTGGAGACTATGATTTGAAATCTATTCTTTTATTCTTATACCAACTCTTTTACATATAGGGTTTAATACTAAGCAACGCGCTGAGAGCGCAAAAGAATGCCGAAGACGAGAGCTATGAAATTGCCTTCAACAACCTTCGAACAGAAGTTATCAAACTGAGAAACGAGGCCTTAGAAAAGGACAAAATTCTAGTTACATTGGTGGATAAAATAAAGGAGGACGAAGCTGCCTCTAAAGCACAAGCTGCAGCTCAAAAACACGAGATTGCCGATCTTCGGAAACAATTAGCCCGAGCTAAAGAAGAACGCATACTTGAAGAAACGAGGCGGGAATGTAGCGACCAATGGGCCAATCATTTGGAAGGAACCGTTGAAGAGCTTCGGTCTTCTAAGAAAAGGTGCTACGAAAAATCCATGGAATGTGTAAAGAAGATAAAAACCAGCTTCGCCAGTGTTGGCGCATTTTCGAGTGAAGAAGACTTTGTGAGAGGTAACCCAGAAGGACCGATCGAATGGATCAGCCACGAAGCTGAAGCCTTTGAAGAAATTCTAAACAGTCGTGGAGACATTTGCGCCTTCTCGGGTGCCAGGGGGATTGCTACTATGCTGGAGAAAAAAGGCTGCGATCATGTTAAGGTTCTTGCACAATCTGAAGCCAGCTTATCCCCTGAAGATATTAAAGACCCCTCGGCCGAAACTAGCCAGGCTGGTGGAAAATTTTTCACCGACGTCTGGGACAATGGTGGCCGAGAAATGGCCCGAGAAATTATTCAGAAAAGTGAAAAAGGCATCCATGATGCTAGAAAAGTAGCAGAGGCTGCTGAGAAAAGCGCAGAGCCCGAAGGGCAAATAGGTATTAACTAGTGGTTTTTATTGTGTTGTAATTTTTTAATTTCAAACTTTGTTCGCGATTTGTAATAGCAATGTAGTCGTATCCTGTTCTCCCTCAGATTATGCTAAAGCGTCTCCGGGCCCTCACCCGAAGGAAGACGATGAAATCAAAAAGATAACCGAAGCTATCATGGATCAAGTTGTCAATCAACTTCTGAACGAAGCTGCTGAAGTAGTACTTAGGGAAGACTAGGTGTTATTGTAAAAATATTTGAAATATAATATGTGTGGTATCTTGTAACCCTGAATGTAATATATTTGCTTTTAATGATTCGATTCTTTACGATGCATGAAACTTTACATACGTACCGTTTTTGAGCCTTCGGCGAAAAAACACCTTCCCTTCTTTTCATGCTTCGTGAAGATAGAAAAACCTTTATGCATCACAACAATGTCCATAGTGCTCTGATGAAGAATATCCAAGCTTCGTGAAAACATTCTCCGAAGCTATATTCCGAAGATCAATATTGTATCCCCTTGTGACTTAGCACGATTTTCACTTTCTCAAAGCATTCTTCCGAAGGTCGATACTGTGTCCCCTTCTTTTGCCATATGCAACATGATGTATGATGCTTATGCTATGCAAAATGATGTGATGATGTTATGTAGATGACATTTGTTCCGTAGATACACACACATCCCCGTAAAACACACAATCTTTTTGTATCAGCGCTGACTTTTCGCTGTAAGCCTCCCTTAGGAGCTTCTTCGCCTTTTCTTTCAGCGGTATCAGCGTTTATTTTTCGCTGTAAGCCTCCCTTAGGAGCTTCTTCGCCTTTTACTTTCAGCGGTATTCGCGTTGACTTTTCGCGCTTCGCCTTTTACTTAGGCGGTATCAGCGTTGACTTTTCGCTGTAATTTCTGCATTCCCTTTGGAACGACTTTGGAGCAGAAAACTTACACTGCGCTCCCTTTGGAACGGCTTTTTGTGACTTCAGCAAACTTACTCTGCGTTCCTTAGAACGACTTTTTGTTGCTTCGAAGGATTTTTGATAATTCGAAGGTCCTCCTTGTTATCGCAAATCTTTAAGCTTCAGCAACTTAAGCCTGTGGAGAAAATACATTTTCCTTGCGGCAAACAACGAAACTATTACATGAAAACTAAAAAATGTCCTTTATTACACAGAAAATAAAACTGAATGAAAAAGACTGCTATCAAGGTAGGATACTTGTCAATAGATGTGCTTCGACTCTGGCACAGTGCTGTTGACTGTGCGAGCTTCGGACTGTTCTCTGAAGTCCCTTTGGTGTGGAGCATATTGGCTCTCTTCTGGCTGTTGGCCTTGTTGCAGCGGTGGTGGAGGCGGAGGCTGTTGCCAGGAAGCTTGAGGTTGACTCGCCTGAAAGGATCACGATGCCCAAGAGGGGGGGTGAATTGGGCTTTTCTAAAAATCAACACTAATTAAAACCTAAGCAAGAGATAAGCAAGAGCCCAACTTCACCCCAACAACTAGCACTAAGAATATAATACTAGAAATGCAACAAAGCTAAGATAATACTTCAAATACTTGCTAAACAAATACACAATGTAAAGTGCTTGAATTAAGTGCGGAATGTAAAGCAAAGTTTAGAAGACTCCTCCAATTTTTTCCCGAGGTATCGAAGAGTCGGCACTCTCCACTAGTCCTCGTTGGAGCACCCGCGCAAGGGTATCGCTCCCCCTTGGTCCTCGCAAGAACCAAGTGCTCACTATGAGATGATCCTTTGCCACTCCGGCGCGGTGGATCCCTCGAGACCGCTTACAAACTTGAGTCGGGTCACCAACAAGATCTTCACGGTGATCACCGAGCTCCCAACACCACCAAGCCGTCTAGGTGATGCCGATCACCAAGAGTAACAAGCCGTAGACTTTCGCTTGACCAAGAGAAGCCTAATGCAAGTGGTGTGTGCTCTAGGTGGCTCTCACTAGCGCTAATGAGGAACAAACGCGGATTATGATTCTCTAATCTCCTCACTAGGCTTTTGGTGCTTGCAAAGCTCTAGCAATGTGCTGGAATAAATGTGGAGTGCAAGACATTGAATATGGTGGGTGGAGGGGGTATAAATAGCCCTCACCCACCAACTAGCCGTTACAGGCAATTCACTGCGCGATGGCGCACCGGACAGTCCGGTGCGCCACCGGTGCGCCAACGGTGCGCCACCGGTGCGCCAACGGTCGTTTCCAACGGCTAGTTCTGACAGGTAGCCATTGGACTCATGGCGCACCGGACAGTGAACAGTTCACTGTCCGGTGCACACCGGACAGTCCGGTGCGGTGTCCGGTGTGCCACTAAAATTCAACTCTGAAAACTTCGCTCTCGGGTTTCTGCGGAGGCAAAGCCTCTACCGCGGACCAGCCTGGCCCCACCTGGCAGAGGGTGCACCGGACAGTCCGGTGCACACCGGACAGTCCGGTGCCCCAACGCCAGAAACACTAACTCTTGTTTTTCAGCTGATTTTCAAATCGGTTTTCGTTCTAACTTGAGTGTGAGTTCTAGAGTGACACCTAGCACTGTGTATGAGTGTGATTGTGCACCACCACTACACTAGAACTCTCTTGGTCAAACTACTCATCGACAACCCCTCTTTATAGTACGGCTAAAAGAGAATAAAAGACCTAACTAAAATGCGAGTGTCCACATCTCCTTGACACTCGGACTCCGTAGACCTTCACCTTTTGTTTCGTCGTTTTAGCCGTCGCTTCGAGTTCTTATGTCCGGGATTGTTTTCACCGTTGTAGTACTTCTACCTGTCATGCGACCTAACTTACCATTTGTCTCTGCAAAACACACGTTAGTCACATGTAATATTACGTTGTCATTAATCACTAAAACCAACCAGGGGCCTAGATGCTTTCAATCTCCCCCTTTTTGGTGATTGATGACAACCCTACAAGTTTTGTGAGAGTAGTTTGTTTTGAAGTTTCTGTCAATAGAAAGAATGGTTAGTTATACTCAGTAATCTTTGACAGAAAAAACGTGTACCATAATAATAAGAGTAAGCGCATACACATCATAAGATTCTTGTTCATATAAAAGTGAAGTTAAAACAATGAAACAAGAACTAGAAGACTGATGATAAAATATAGGGTGAAAACATAATACACACAGTCAATCAAGCAACGAGAGTATATGACGAGTTTGTGAGCCAAAAACATCAAGCTAGTACAGAGAGTAGCAAGCACATATATTACATCAACATGACTCTCTACTAACTCTCTAACTCCCCCTAACTCTCACAACTCATATCTCTCCCCCTTTGGCGTCAAACACCAAAAGGGTCCTGAACCTAAACATCTGAAGCAGGAGGAGGCGACGGGGACGCATCCGATCGCGGTCGAGGCAGCAGAGCGAACGCTGGCGGAGGGTCAGAGTCAGTCTCGGATCCAGGATCTGCGGTAGAAGCTGGAGCTGGTACTGACTCGGACGGAGGCCGCGCTGCAGGAGCTACCGGAACAGAAGCGGAGACAGATACTGCCACAGCGGTAGTGATAACAGCAGATGCTGGTGGCACTGGCGGCTGTGGGCAGACAGAGCTGAGAGCCGGAGAGGTGAACGCCAAAGTGACCGGCCGGAGCGGAGAGGTACTAACAGGGGGTCCTGACAAAATCGATGGCACCACAGGAGCGTGAAGCGGAGGAGGTGGAGCAGACAGAACCGGAGGAACTGAGACACCAGACTGCTGGAGCATGAGAGCCATGAATGCCCTACTCTCAGCCCGATCCTGAAGAAGCTGCTGCTGAAACGAATCCTGCCTGTCCTGCATGGTCTGAAACATCGAGAGCATCCTCTCGGATAACCGGGCCTGCTCGGCTGCCAGGTGAGCCTGCTCGGCTACTATGTGAGCCTGCTGGGCTGCCATGTGAGCCTGCTGCTGAGTGAGAGTCTGGAGAATCGAAGCAAGAGCAGGGTCCATAGCCTGAGGAGGAGCAGGGGCAGCACTAGAACTCCCAGCCTCATGATCATGTGAGCGTGGAGGCATAGGAGGCGGAGGAGGAACCCCAAAATCATCATCATCATCATCATCAGCTGTTGTACCCTGAGTGTCAAACTGTCGAAGAGCTGCATCCTCGGCCTGAGAGTCAAAAACATTAGCAGAAGCTGGCACAGGAATCTCAGGCGCAGGACGGTAGGATCCAAAAACGAGGCGCGAGGCCTCAAGGGTGCTCTGAAATCGAGGGGGGCTGAATCAGCTGCGCAAAGATGTGGCACAAGTAGTGAGCATAGGGCAACTGCCGACGAGCACGAATCCCATCCAAAACGGTGTCCTCGATCTCACAAATCAGGAAGTCCACAACGTCAAACTCAGAGTGGGAGACCAGGGCACCAAGGAGCCAAAGCTGAATATGAGTGGTAGCCTCCCTGTATCCCATCCTCGGCAGAAGAGTCCGTCTGATAAGCTCATATAAGTACTTTGCTGCGGTAGTAAAATCTGCTGGTGAACATCGTGACCCATCTGAGAAGGGCGGGCGGAACAGAGCCGCGATGTGAGCTGTACCCGGAGCCACACCGCCGTGAGGGCGACGAGGAGGGTCAGAAGTGCCGTAGCAAAGGCTGTGAAGACGAGTCGTCGACTCGGGAAATCCAAAAAGCTGGCGGATCTGACTGGCAGTAATAGTGACATCCTCGCGCTCAAAGCGAAACCTCATCCAGTGATGATCCGGGTCAATCCAAACAGAGGCGTAGAAGACTCGTACCCACTCCTCAACATACCTGCCGCTGGTAGTCAAAAGGGTCTGAAGGCCAGGCAGATAGGTGAGGTGCGCCTCAGAGTCAGCACCGGCTGCAAGCAGAAAGGCTGGAAGATCCAAAAGCCAGTGCACTCGCAGAGCTATCTGAGCAGACATCTGAGCTCTGAAAAACGACTCCTGAGTACGTGTGCTGAAAAGGTCACCTGCCGCAGGGTCTCTCTGAGCTGGTAGCCAAGACTCCACGGGTACGTATCTGAACCTACGTACCCGTGCCGCTGTAGCACGCTGAAGGTCAAACAGACGAGGATCCGCAGCAAGTGGTTGTACCTCAGTCTCATCGCGCTCCCGGAATCGAGGTGGAGGGACAGGAGGAGCTGAAGCGGAAGCGGGAGGAGGAGGAGCAGTGGAAGCTGGCGTGGTGGAGGTAGTGGGTATGTCTGTGGTGGTGGATGGCGCAACAGGAGTGACGGGAGCAGGCAGAGTGGGTGGCGGAGTGGAAGCAGAGGTGGTGTGAGTGGAGGAGCGCCGGGAGGCGAGACGACGAACACGATATGCGATCTGATCTGACGGAGTCTGCGGCTGATCTCCAAGCTCGGCCTGCGCAGCGGCTGCTGCAGCTGCTGCTGCTGCACGGGCTGCTCTGTCCGTACGCCGCTTCTTGCGGCCTTCCTGCTGCTCCAAGTAAACAGTCGATCCCTTGACCTGCCTGAAGGGGCGACGAGGATCCTCATCATCGCCTCCCCCTGGCGCCGACACATTCTTCGTGCGCGGCATCCTGAACCAATGGCTGCAAATGAGATAGAAAGACTAAGCACAGAGCAAAAATCACCGATAGATTGACCAAGGAATGAGATGACTACCTGGAAAGCTCACACGAGAGGTGACGAGCCAGGCAGGACGGGAGACGGCACACGGTCAAACAAGGTCACTGAAATGACAGAAGAGGTGAGCACGTATTAGTCACATAGTCATAAGCATATGAAATGTGAATAAATACATACACAGAGAGATATGGCACAGAAAACACGAGACGAGACGATCGAGAAGTCAAACGACGTGAAAACGACGTTTGAAGGATAAATAATGTCATAGGATGTTTGGAATTCGAAATGAGGCACAAAACGATATGGAATTGAGCCGATACTTCACGAGTAGGTTTATATAGGTGAATATGAGTGAAGTGAGTGCTTGGTTTGAATTTAGGCGAAGAAAAAAGGGATTAGGGCACACGGCTCGAAAACGATCGCTCAAAATGGGGAATTGAGTGAAATTTAAGCCTGGGATCTCGGATTGGCGTGAAATTTGGCAAGTAGGTTACTGGAAGTGTTGTGAAGGTGCCTGAAAAATTTGGGTTCAATTGGAGCATTTTTGGCTGGTTTGGGCATTTCACCAAGCATGTGGCGTGCGGGGAGCTAGGGTTTTGGTAAAACGGCCATTTGAGGTGGGAATGCCTTCCCGAAGGAGCTAAAAGCATGCAGGGGTACACAATAGATACACTTAAACTCATTCCACCAATTGGATTCACAAGATTTGACAAGAAATTGGAATAGGGCAAAAAGGGGTGGAATGAAGAAGGTTAACTGCCTCGGACTGAGAGGGAGTGGAGACACGGGAGGAAGAGGGAAGCCTGCTCACCGGGATGGAGAGAACGAGCCCAGGTCTTCACGGTCGCCGGAGCACGGTCGGGAACGGTGGCCGCCGGTGGCTGGAGATCGCCGGCGGGGGTGGGGAAATCGCCAGACAGAGACAGAGACAGAGAGCGGGCAGAAGAAGCGCGCCTCTGGCTCGGCAGCGGGCTGGAGGCCTTTTTTTAAAACGCGAGATGGGCGCACCGGACAGTCTACAGCGCCTGTCCGGTGCACACCGGACAGCGCACAGTAACTGTCCAGTGAACCACCGGACAGCGCACAGGAAATCTGATTTATAGCGCGCGGCTGCCGGTGCACCGGACATTGCACAGTGCAGTGTCCGGTGCACACCGGACTGTCCGGTGAGCCCAGACAGAGGAGAGTTTGGAAAATTTTGAATTTCTATCTAACTCCCAACCAAACCAAATCCCAACTTATAATCACACAAAATAACACTTGTTGGGACAGGTATTGGCACCCTCATATACTTTTCAAAATATTTTGCCATAGGCTAGATAATTTTTAGAGAAAATAGGCAAATGGTGAAATTTGCATTTTGGCTTGCACTAGGGGTTTTTCATGAGTGATTTGAGTTTTGAATACTCCCCCTAAGTGCAGTACCTCATGCATATTTCAAGAACCAATAATTGCATAAAAAGTAAGAATTTAAGTGCTAAAAGCTTAAAGACTAAGACTTGTCAAGTTTGACCCGAGTTAAGCTTTTTCACTCGCTTTGTTGGCGGTTATCTTAACTAGGTTAGACAAGCCCTAGATGCAATACAAGGAATTTAAACATGCAATGCAGGCTTGACAACACCATTTGACATCTTACATAAAATTTCTGAGATCAAGAATATTTAGTTCATTTCTCAACATGCAAAAGCGGGTCTTATCAAGTGGCTTAGTGAAAATATCCGCTAATTGATCTTCCGACCTCACTCCTTCTAAAATGATATCTCCTTTAGCAACATGATCTCTAAGGAAGTGATGACGGATATCAATATGCTTGGTGCGAGAGTGTTGAACAGGATTATTAGCAATTTTAACAGCACTCTCATTGTCACACAACAAAGGTACCTTTTCTAGAACTACGCCATAGTCTAGAAGGGTTTGTTTCATATATAAAATCTGTGTGCAACAAGCACCCGCGGCAATGTATTCCGCTTCGGCAGTTGACAAGGCAACACTGTTTTGCTTTTTGGAAGTCCATGAAACTAGTGATCTACCAAGCAGATGGCATCCCCCAGAAGTACTTTTCCTATCAATTTTGCACCCGGCATAATCCGAATCAGAATAGCCAATTAAGTCAAAAGTAGCTCCTTTGGGATACCACAGACCAACGCTTGTGGTGTGCCTGAGATACCTAAGAATTCTCTTAACAACGCGAAGATGAGCTTTCTTAGGATTAGATTGAAATCTAGCACACATGCAGACACTAAACATAATATTGGGCCTAGATGCGGTAAGGTATAATAAACTACCAATCATAGAACGGTAGAGAGTTTGATTAACCGGGTTACCTCCCTCATCTAAGTCGAGATGTCCATTTGTAGGCATGGGGGTCTTGATTGGTTTGCACTTCTCCATGTTGAACCTTTTCAACAAGTCTTTGGTATACTTCTCTTGTGAGAGAAAGTTACCATCTTTCATTTGCTTGACTTGAAAGCCGAGGAAGTACGTTAGCTCACCAATCATAGACATCTCAAACTCCTTCGACATCAACTCACCAAATTCCTTGCAATGATAGTCATTTGTCGAGCCAAAGATTATATCATCAACATATACTTGACAAATGAAAATATCACCGTTATGTTTCTTTGTGAAGAGAGTTGTGTCGACGGTCCCGATCTTGAAGCCCTTTTCGATGAGGAAGTCGCGAAGACGCTCATACCAAGCCCTTGGAGCTTGCTTTAGCCCATAAAGCGCCTTGGACAACCTATAAGCATGGTTAGGATATCTAGGGTCTTCAAATCCAGGCGGTTGCTCAACATATACAAGTTCATTTATGAAGCCATTTAAAAATGCACTTTTTACATCCATTTGATAAAGTTTTATATCATAGCATGATGCATATGCAAGTAGGATACGGATGGCTTCCAGTCAACAACCGGTGCAAAGGTCTCTCCAAAATCCAAGCCTTCAACTTGAGAGAATCCCTTCGCGACAAGTCTTGCCTTGTTTCTTACAATTACACCTTGATCATCTTGTTTGTTTCTGAACACCCACTTTGTTCCAATGATTCTTGCATCTTGTGGAGGCTTCTCTAGGGTCCAAACTTCGTTACGGGTGAAGTTGTTAAGTTCTTCATGCATGGCATTCACCCAGTCCGGATCCTGTAGCGCCTCATCTATACAAGTAGGCTCAACACAAGAAACAAAAGAGTGATGTTCAATAAAAGAAGCATGTCTATGTGATCGAGTAATAACCCCTTGTGAAGGACTCCCGATGATTTGGTTTTGAGGATGAGCTTGAAGTAGTGATGAGTTTCTCCTGTTAACCACTTGGGAAGAAGATCCTGGAGCATCAACATCTTCGGCTTGTACCCTTGCTTGTTCATGAGAGACAAATGTATCTTCATTTGCATGCCTCTCATCTTTTTCATCATCTTGTGGTACATTTGATGAAGAAGGCCTGTCAATGATTTGCACTTCTTCTTCATCTTCTTTTGGTTTGATAGCTCCAATAGGCATGTTCTTCATTGCTTCCCTTAGTGGCTCATCACCTATATCATCAAGATTTTCAAGTGCTCCTTGGGAGCCATTAGTCTCATCAAATTCCACATCATATGTTTCTTCTACCATACCAGTGGCATGGTTGAATACTCGATATGCTTTGGACTTTAATGAATAACCCAAAAGAAAACCAATATCACAACGTCTTTGAAACTTCCCTAGGTGATGGCGTTTCTTGTAGATGTAGCATTTGCACCCAAACACCCGGAAGAAGGAGACGTCTGGCTTTTTCCCATTTAGCAGTTCATAAGGAGTCTTCTCAAGTAGCCGGTGAGGAAATAGCCTGTTTGATGCATAACAAGCAGTGTTGACAGCTTCGGCCCAAAACCTCTCCGGTGTGTTATACTCATCAATCATTGTTCTTGCAAGAGTGATCAAGGTCCTGTTTTTCCTTTCAACAACTCCATTTTGTTGAGGTGTGTATGTGGCAGATACTTCATGCTTGATCCCAATTTCATCACAGTACTCATGAATGTTGGTGTTGTCAAATTCTTTGCCATTGTCACTTCTAATTTTCTTAATCTTGCAATCAAATTCATTTTGTGCTTTCTTGGCAAACTTCTTGAATATAGATGCAACTTCAGATTTGTCATGGAGAAAGAACACCCAAGTGTATCTTGAGAAGTCATCAACAATCACTAGACAGTAGAGGTTGCCACCGGCACTGACATAATTTGTATGTCCAAACAAATCCATATGAAGTAGTTCCAGTGGCCTTGATGTTGACATGAAAGCTTTAGTGGGATGTGTATTAGCTACTTGCTTTCCAGCTTGACATGCACTGCATGGCTTGTCTTTTTCAAACACCACATCCTTTAATCCTCTAACCATATCTTTCTTTAATACCTTCTTGAGTGTGCTCATCCCAACATGTGCAAGCCTCCTATGCCAAAGCCATCCAAGAGAAGCTTTGGTGAAGAGGCAAGTTCTTAAGTCTGCATCTTCTGAAGTGAAATCCACTAAGTAGAGGTTGTTGTATCTAAATCCCTTGAATACCATTGATTCATCATCCATCTTTGTTACAATAACCTCTGTTGGAGTGAATAAGCATTGAAGTCCAAGATCACAGAGTTGACCCACTGATAATAAATTGAAGCTCAAAGGTGCAACTAAGAGAACATTTGATATTGATAAATCATTTGAGATTGCCACCTTGCCAAGTCCTTGCACTTTTCCTTTTGAATTGTCTCCAAATGTGATTTTATCTTGTCCATCAACATTTTCATCTAGTGAGGTGAACATCCGTGGGTTGCCTGTCATATGTTGTGTGCATCCACTGTCAATAACCCAATGGCTCCCACCGGTCTTGTAGTTCACCTACATTCACAGACAATTCAAGCTTGAGTTTTGAGGGCCCTATATTGCATAGGACCAGTGACTCTCTCAATTAAGGACTTTGCCACCCAGATTTGTCTAGGTCTATTCTTGTTTGGTGGACCTAGGAATGTAACCTTAACCTTTCCATTTGCAACCTTTCTTAGAACATAGTGAGCATTGAAAGCAAATGGTCTTGAGTGCTTAGGCAAGGGAGTTGGTGGTTTGGCTTTGCAGTTGTGGGCAAAGTGACCTTCATTTCCACACTCAAAGCATTTGATAGGCTTGTGAGTCTGCTTTGGCTTGTATTGAGTGGTAGCTTTCTTTTGCACAAAAGCATTGTATCCAATACCACTCTTGTTACTTTTCATAACAGTGTTCATAAGCAGCTCATTTTGGAGGTATTGACCTTTGTTGAACTTTTGCACACTTGTTGCAAGATGTTCATTTTCACCTTTTAGTTTCTTGACCTCATTCTTAAGCCTTTGATTATCCACTACCAACTCATTGTTGAAATCATTGTTCTCAATAGCAACTTTTCCTCTAGTAGTTGCATCGGTCAAGTAATTCTTCAATTTTTGGTTGTCTAAAGTCAGGACTTCAACTTTTTCAGTCAATTCAGCATGTAGACTAGTTTGCTCTTCTTGAATCAAATCATCACATGAGGTTGCTACATCAAGCTTAACAACAGGGTTAATAGCCTCATGTGTTTTGCAAGATAAAAGTTCATTTTCAACAAGAAGGTTGTCATGATCAAATTTAATTTGAGTATAGTCTTCCTCGATCTTTACTAGTCTATTTTGCAACTCCCTATTAGCTTTATTTAATTTGTCATATTTTTCCTTAGCATCTTTTAGGGAGTTTGTGAGCTCATTTACAGTTGATGACATAGTTTTATTTTCTTCTTTTATTTCATCACTAGCCTTTATAACTATGTCATACTTGGCATTTAAAGATTCATTTTCATTTTTTAGCCTATCACATTTAGCTTTTGACTTTCTAATGATTTGAGTATATTCTTTAAGTAAGTCAGCTAACTCATCATATGAAGGTGAAGCAAATTCCTCATCACTATCACTATCACTATCATCAACAATATCATTTTGTACCTTCCGTTCACCCCTAGCCATGAGGCATAGGTGAGAAGTGGATGATGGCGATGGTGGTGGTGAAGAGAAGTCCCCGGCGATGGCGGCAATTTTTTCATCATTCTCTTCTTCACTTGAAGAAGACCCACTTGATGATTCGATGTCGGTGAGCCAGTCGCCAACAATATATGCCTTTCCATTCTTCTTCTTGTGGAACCTCTTTTGCTTCCCATCCTTTCTCTTGAAAAATTTCTTTTCCTTCTTTTCATCATCGCTGTCATATTACGTTGTCATTAATTACTCGCCGAAGCAACAGAAACTGCAGGGTGGTTGCCTACATATTCTGGGATGTAAGGTGAATGATACGAAGCAGTGTGCATGACCTGCTTCGGCTGAGCCTGTTGTGCTGCAGCTTCGGCTATTTCCTTTTGCTTCTGGATGGTAACATGGCACATCCTGGTGGTATGGCCTTTGTTCTCACCACAAAACAAGCAAAAAATTCTTCTTGGTTGATATCCAAATCTTCCGCCGAAGCCCCTGGCGCCTCTGCCTCTTGGAGCTGGTGGTCGGAAGGAGCCTTGCTGTTGCCCCGAAGCCTGTGAGGAGCACTGTGGCCTTTGCTGCTGGCTCCCCCTATCATCATTTTGAGTAGGGTTGTGAATTGACCTAACGTGCCTCGGATAGAACCTCCCTCCGAAGCCCCTGGTCATTTCAGAAAACCTGAAAGCCTCCTCCCTTCTTTGACGAAAATCATTATCGGCCCAAATATACTCGTCCATCTTCTGGAGCAGCTTCTCCAAAGTTTGAGGAGGCTTCCTAGCAAAGTACTGAGCTGAAGGTCCTGGCCGAAGCCCCTTGATCATGGCCTCAATGACAATTTCGTTGGGCACTGTTGGTGCATGTGCCCTCAAACGCAAGAACCTCCGGACATACGCCTGAAGGTATTCTTCGTGATCCTGGGTGCACTGGAATAGAGCTTGAGTAGTGACTGGCTTCGTCTGAAACCCTTGGAAGCTGGTTAACAACAAGTCCTTCAGCTTTTGCCATGAAGTGATCGTTCCTGGTCGAAGGGAGGAATACCAGGTTTGAGCAACACTCCTGACAGCCATAACAAAAGATTTGGCCATGACTGCAGCATTGCCACCATACGAAGATACTATTGCTTCATAGCTCATCAAAAACTGCTTCGGGTCTGAGTGGCCGTCGAATATGGGAGGCTGAGGCGGCTTGTAGGACGGAGGCCAAGGTGTAGCCTGCAGCTCAACGGACAGAGGAGAAGCATCATCAAAAGCAAAATTTCCATGGTAGAAATTCTCATACCAGTCATCTTCGTTGAAGAAGCCCTCCTGATGAAGGTCTTTGTGCTGCGGCCTTCGGTTCTGCTCATCCTGAGTAAAATGATGAACTTCTTCAGAGGCTTCGTCTATCTGCCTTTGCAGTTCAGCTAGCCTGGCCATCTTTTCCTTCTTCCTCTGCACCTGTTGATGAAGCATCTCCATATCTCTTATTTCTTGATCTAGCTCATCCTCTTGAGGCGTCGGGCTGGCAGCATTCCTCTTCTGGCTTCGAGCCTCCCGAAGAGAGAGAGTCTCCTGATTGGGGTCCAGCGGTTGCATAGCTGCAACCCCTGTTGCTGAAGCTTTCTTCGGCGCCATAGCGAAGGTTTATGGCTGCCGAAGGTGTTCAAAAACTCAAAGAGTGGAGGTGAGTTCACCGGAGGTGGGCGCCAATGTTGGGGACTTGTTCTCAAATGCTTCGGATTAAGAACAAGGCAACATAAAAAGTGTTAAATGATAAAGTCCTTCATCCTCTGAAACATTATTTCCCTTTGGGATATAATGTATTTCGGACGAAGACCATAAACAACATACCTTCGTAAGCACAATAAACAATGATGAAGAACTTATATGTAACATAAGAAGTAATATAAACATTTAAATATTATCACAACGTCATTTCTATTTTATTATCATAGAAAAATAGAAATGATTTCAGATTACAAGTGTACCTTCGGATTGCAGGAAGGCAAAAGTATAAGGATGACGCAAAAGCAAATGCCAAGTCAGCGTGAACAGTACGGGAGTACTGTTCATCTATTTATAGGTGTGGGACGCAGCCCATGTAAAATTACATTCATGCCCATTACATTTGCTAATGACTTATGGGAATCTATTAAGGCCTAAGTAGTCTTTTCATCTTTAGGTCGGTTCCCCTTTCTGCTATCGCGACGAAGCTTTCCTGCGCATAGCTTCGGCTGTGCACCATCCTTCGTACAGCTTGGTAATCAGCCCGTCCTTCATCTCAAT
Source organism: Zea luxurians (assembly GCA_029449295.1). Taxonomy (NCBI): domain Eukaryota; kingdom Viridiplantae; phylum Streptophyta; class Magnoliopsida; order Poales; family Poaceae; genus Zea; species Zea luxurians. The sequence goes on along the minus strand of JAOPSE010000203.1, from coordinate 637,283 downwards.
CCCCCTTCGTCTGGCTTAGGCTTCGTCCTGACCGTACTCCATGTTCATAATCTGAGTCCGAAGATACCTGTTCATATAATTCACTTGGAAAACATTGTCAAATCTTGTTTTTGAGGACCTTCGGAGGACGAAGGCCCCCAACACTATTCTATTTCATAAACCAAACAAAATAGTGAGAAGCAAGAAGCACTACCGAAAACAGCTTCTTTGCTGAGTGTCTGAAGCACTCGGCAAAGCCTGAAAAACACTCGGTGATTGCTTAGTGCGACACTCGGCAAAGAAAGCTCGATGAACTGTACATTGGCAACAACTTTTTTGCCGAGTACTTTTTATCGGACACTCGACAAAGAAAATTCACCGTCGCGGTGTCAGATAACGTTGACGGAGCATGTGTCGAGTGTCACAAAGTGACACTCGGCAAAAGCTCACTCTTTGTCGAGTGTCCACTGTACAGACACTCGGCAAAGAAGCTCCCCGTGGGCCCCTTTACCAGGTCCTTTGCAATCATAGAGCTTCAATGTAATCATAGAGCTTCAATATAGACCATCTAGGTTTATACACAAAGTGTGTGATAACTTTCACGGAACATTTTCAATTTTTTTTTGTCGCAGCCTCTACATATGATATCATGACATGTGGACAAGTTTCATAATTTTATGACTTTGTTTGGGTTTTATACAATTTTTAAACAACTTGATAGCAAGTTCACGGTCATGTTACGTGAACATGGTGCTCGAAAATTCCGGTATGCTCCTTAAGTCGGTCGTAACTTGTGCTAAATAACATGGATATAATTTTTGCATTCACGGTTTTCTATTTTTCGAGTGACTTACAGTTCAAATCTAAATTATCCGAGTAAATTCAATTAAAAGAACAAAATCTAATATGTGTAACAAACACTTTTATAATTGTGCCAAAATGGAACATGTAAGTCTACATAATGTAGGAACATACCACAAAAAGTTTGGTTAGAAAAAGAAAAAATAAAAATATACTCTGTCGAATGTCCAAGGATGACACTCGGCAAAGCACGGTTTGTCGAGTGTCGGCCTTGAGACACTCGGCAAAGTAGCTTCTTTGTCGAGTGCCAAATCCTAACACTAAGCAAAAGATAATGGTCGTCAGCTATAGACGGCTGCTGACGGTCCTTTGCCGAGCGTCGATATTCGCCGAGTGTTTAGCACTCGGCAAAGAGAGCTTTGCCGAGTGTCTTCCTGTGCCGAGAGTCCTGCTCTCGGTAAATATGATCGTTACCTAGAGTAGGACTTTGCCGAGTACCCGACAAAAAGCACTCGGCAAAGCGTCGAGCACTTGGCAAAGAGCCGGATTCTGGTAGTGAAGGTGATGAACTAGTTTATTCATCAAATTAAACGCCCTAAGTGTTCGTTGAGCTTTTGATCTAGAATAGCCTTAGCACAAGTGAGTTTGTGTGAAGGAAAACATGGTTTCACCTATGTCTATGCCCTTGCTTATCCATCATGTAATGAGGGAACGTATCAACTGCAAACCAACTACTTGGTGCAAACCATACAAACAGTCATGATAATTTTTCAAAACAACTCTCACATCATACATTAGCTTTCAACACTTCCACGCCTCCTGGTATATTTTCAATTACAGCCTCATACCTCCATCAACGTGTTTGTTTGCACGATATACACCAAGTAGTTGATTTGCACATGATATGTTCCCATGTAATGAAGCTTTATTTCTCAATAATTTACTTTATTTTCAGTAAAATACACGAAGAATTTCTAAACATGGCAGATGGTGTCATTTAGTCCCCTAAACTCCGAAGATACACGTCTGGATCCTAGAACTTGATACATGGTACATCGAGGGTCTAAAAGGGTCTAACCTATCTAGGCTGTATTTGGTTTGGCTTTTGGATGTGGCTTTGGACCCTACATAATCCTAAAGTTAAACCAAAGGACCCAATCCAGCTAGCAGTTTTTTCCAAAAGCCAGCTTTTTCACATGCAAAATTGAAAACACATTTGGATGTACTTGTGGTGGCTTTCAGATGGAAGAACTTTGCAAATATAAATGGAATAACTTTTAGTGGCTTACACCAAATATTTTTAGCTTTTTTATAGCTCACAACCCACAATAGATTTCTTCACAGCTCACAACCGACAACAACTTTTTTCACGGCCACAGTCTAACCAAACAGACCTAGACCTGTTTGTTGACATGGCAATCCATGCTAACACCAGCGATGCCAGATCAGCCCTAAAGATGGTAGAGAGTGTCATCTAGCTCCCTAAACTTTTAAAATACACATATGCATACATGAAGTAGGCCCACTCTATATGTCACAGTTGTGGTATCATCTTTGACTTAGTGCCAATATAGATATTCATATTTGTATTTGATTTTAGTATGATACTAAGTGAATTTATCTGTACACAATTTCTATAATTTTTCTATGTGATTCCATATTTCCATTATAATCATCAAATACCTGACATTATCTTTATTTGCAAATAACAAAGTACCTTGTTAAAGTCATCTAAAACTTAAACCTATGACTAATTAGTAATGAAATAATATCAACTTTAATATAGAAAACATGCAGCATTAAACTATTTAAAACTTATCTTTGTGACAAATAACATTATATAATAATATGATATATATAAAAGGCTAGCTGTAATATGGCTAATCGTATTAATTTTATGTACTTTAATTATTGATATATTGGTGAAAGTTATTATATATATATATACATATATATATATATAAAGTATTTATATTTTGATTGTTTTTATGTGTTTAGTTATTGAGATGCTATGTATATTTTTTATGTATTTTAAACAATATATGCGGATGTGTATTTTGATAGGGACCTAGATAATACACTTTGGTAAATTTAGGCATTGTTGGTGCTAATATGCTGCCACTCTAGCAAACATGTCTAGCGTAGATCAGTTTGTGCCATGTGCCAATTTTAAGCCCTTGGAAATGCATTTTAGGAGTTTGAAGATATAGATGAGACATCGATCCTATACCGTGTGTTAAGTGTTAAGGGTCACTGATGTATTTTTTTCACTCTTGAACTCTTCTGTTCTACCTTTTTGGTTTTTATACTGCACTCACACTTGGGCCCTCTGCACACTGCACCTCTTGTTTCTTCGTAGGGTAAAAAAACGATCTCTCACATCAATTCGTTCCAAGTCTTTACTATATATTCGTGAGAGTATCAACGTTTCACATCGATTCTTAAATTAGACCGCAGCATAATCAAATGTTAGACAGTTCCTCTCTGGTTCTCTTTTGAGCCACCGGAGCAAGCCACTAGCCTCTCAGCGGTTGCTTTGCGGCCCCCCCTAGCCAGGTTTACGGTTACCTTTTCCCGACACCTGGGCCCAAGCCCCACGTTTCCGGTCCGCCACGTGGGCCCTCCACCTGCTATATAAGGACCCAACTCTCCAGCCTCCGCCTTTGCCACGACCAGACGACCGTCCATCGTCGGTCCTCGCCTCCTCTGCTCTGTTGAGCTGCTCTCTCCCTCTGTCCTCTCTCTCTCCGTTCCACTTCTTGACCGACACGGCAATGGCGAAGGGCGGGCTGAGCAAGCTTAAGTGCATGATCAAGAGGTGGCACTCCTCGAGCCGGATCTCGCGCACGCCGTCAGGGTGCTCGGCGCGCTCTCACGACGTCAGCGACGCTGGCGCCGGCTTCGCTCTGGAGAACTCGTGGAGGAAGGGCGCCGCTGCCTCGTCCGTCTTTGCCTTCGGCGGCGGTGGCACGGGGTCGGCATCGTTCCACGGCACCGACGGCCTGCCCCCGGGCCTCCACCCGGTCTACGTCGGCAAGTCGCGCCGCCGCTACCTCATCGCCGCGGACCTCGTCGGCCACCCCCTGTTCCAGAACCTCGTCGACCGCTCTGGCGGCGCCGGCGTAGGCGCCGGCGGGACCGTCGTCGGCTGCGAGGTCGTGCTGTTCGAGCACCTCCTCTGGATGCTCGAGAACGCCGACCCGCAGCCGGAGTCGCTTGCCGAGCTCGTCGAGTATTACGCGTGCTGACCGCCTACCCACGGTCACGGCCACGTCCGATCCACGATGCCGGCAGCGCAGCGGCGCCCCCGAGCTCGACGGCCGGGGTCGAGGGGTAATTTGGGTAATCTGGTTCCTTTGTTTAATGTTAGGGGTAGAGTTGTAATATATGCAGGGTTGCGAGGGCAAGGAGTAATCCACATGGAGATTGCTAACCTTGGGGTGCTTGTGGTAATTGTGTCGAGATAGCCGTGTAATTACCGTGCACCCAAGGTAATGCTATCCCGGGGAAGTTAATTACTCTCTAGTGCCTGATCATGTAACAATGTGGCTTGCATGTTTCTTCTGCTAGCTGTTTCTTTTAAGCAGAATTGAATAAGATTTCAGGAACGGATGTATGTATATCTATCCATATATATGTACATTATAATTCCACCAATGTATGAAGTCCATGATCGTTTCTAGCATGTGAATTGTTCTTCTGAGATTCTTTCAATGGAGCCATAAAGATAGTTTTGTGAGGCTGAAGTTCCAGTTCGCTTGCAGGTGTGTAGTTTCGAGTTCTCTCTCAGTGAAAGCTGGAGCATGCACGTACGTAGGCCAAACCGGGCATTTCGCGCTGACGAAAACGCGGGTAACTGTAGTTTATGGGAGATAGAGGAACTAAACCCTAGCTGGCTAGTAGACTAACTAGTCACTAATAAAATCATTTTCTTCCCATTCTTTTTCTCTATTTTTTTCAAACCAAGTGTATAGATGTAAGCTTTCACATAATCATCTCTATAAACACACACACACACATATATATATATATGTATATATATATATATATACTGTATTTATATATTACACCTGGGTGCATTCAATATAGAGAATGCACCCAGGCCGAACCTATGTGCCAGGTCCGAGCCAACCGTCCCACCCAGGCCGGTTTCGTCCCCCCCGCACGCTCCGGACAGAACCTTTTCATTTTCCCGCCCCCGCCCCTCTTTCTCCGTGAACGGCTCCTCCGCGAACGGCTCAACCTCTTCACATAAGTTGCAATCACACCAGACTTGCAGTTGCAATTATACCAGACAGCAGTTGCAATCATTGTTTTGTTTAACAGATTTTTGGACATAGTTATATAGAAGTTGCAATCACACCAGACCAGCAGTTGCAATTACACCAGACACAGTTGCAATCATTGTTTTGTTTAACAGATTTTTGGACATAGTTATATAGGAGTTGCAATCACACCAGACCAGCAGTTGCAATTACACCAGACAGCAGTTGCAATCATTGTTTGTTTAACAGATTTTTGGACATAGTTATATAGAAGTTGCAATCACACTAGATCAGAAGTTGCAATTACACCAGACAGCAGTTGCAATTATTGTTTTGTTTAACATATTTTTGGACATAGTTATATAGAAGTTGCAATCACAACAGACCCACAGTTGTAATTACACCAGACCAGTAGTTGCAATCTTGTTTGTTTAATAGATTTTTGGACATAGTTATATAGAAGTTGCAATCACACCAGACCAGCAGTTGCAATTACACCAGACCAGCAGTTGCAATCATATTTTTTTAACAAAATTTCTCAGTACTTGCAATCACATAAGAGCAACTCAGCAGTTGCATCCACACTACACCAGCAGTTGCAATTACAACACACCATCGGTTGCAATCATTTTGTTTACATTTTTTAACAGATATTTGAGTAAAATTATACAACAGTTGCAATCACACATAATGCGGGCTTGCAATCCCACCTAATGTGGGGGACAGAGAGGCACACAGACAGAGAGGCGCGCGGCGGCGCGGGGACAGGGAGGTGCGCGGCGGCGCGAGGACAGGGAGGCGCTCGGCGACGGTGGGATCTAGGTTTAGAGGATCAGAGGAAGAAGGAGGAGACGGCGGCGGCGCGGGGATAGGGATGCGCGCGGCGACGGCGGGGGCGGAGAGGCGCGCGAAACAGGACTTACGCCTGGGTGCATTCAATATAGAGAATGCACCCAGGTGCATTTTAGCAGCGCCGTATATATATATATATATATATCCTTATGAGCATCTTTAAAAGGAGAAGTTGGACGGTATTTTTATCATAATTATCTCGTTAATGACCTACACACATCGCCTACCTGCACGTACTGAGAGAATAGCAACACGTACCACTACCGGAATCAATCGCTTTGCCGAGTGCCTGAAGCACTCGGCGAAGCCTTAAAAACACTCGGCAAAGGCTTTGCCGAGTGTGACACTCGGCAAATAAGGCTCGGCAAACAGTGCATCGGCAAAGCCTTCTTTGCCGAATGCTTTTTCTCGGGCACTCGACAAAGTTTGCCGAGTGCCAGAGAGCACTCGGCAAAGAAAAGCGGCCGTTACGGCGCCGGGTGACGGAGACGGTGGCTTTGCCGAGTGTCCCTGGTGACACTCGGCAAAGAAGTTATCTTTGCCGAGTGTCTTCCAGGCAGCACTCGGCAAAGAATCCATCTTTGCCGAGTGCCACTTGGGACACTCGGCAAAGAGCCCGCCAGAGAGGGTCCCCATGTCAGGCTCTTTGCCGAGTGTTCTGTGCGGCACTCGGCAAAGAGCCCGCCAGAGAGTGTGGTATGTTTCTACACTATGTAGACCTACATATACCATTTTGGGACAATTAAAAAAGTTTTTTCTATAGCTAGTAGATTTAGTTCGTTTATTTGAATTTCTTCGGAAAATTCACATTTAAACTGCAAGTCACTCGAAACTTGAAAAACCATGCGTGCAAACATAATATACATGCTATTTAGTACAAGTTACGACCGACTTCAGGAGCGTACCGGAAACTTCGAGCACCATGCTCACTCAACATGACCGTGAACTTGCCATCCAGCTGTTTAAAAATTTTATAAAACACAAACAAAGTCAGAAAATCATGAAACTTGTCCACGTGTCATGATATCATATGTAGAGGCTGTGATAAAAAATTGAGAATGTTTGGAGAAAGTTGTGAGACACTATGTGTAGAAACCTAAGAGAACCACACATGAAATCATAAAGTTTCAATGTGGTTCTCTTAGGTTTCTACACATAGTGCGTCATAATTTTCTCGAAACTTTTTCAAATTTTTATCAGCCTCTACATATGATATCATGACACATGGACAAGTTTCATGATTTTCTGACTTTGTTTGTGTTTTATACAATTTTTAAACAGCTGGATAGCAAGTTCATGACCATGTTGAGTGAGTATGGTGCTCGAAGTTTCCGGTCCGCTCCTAAAATCGGTCGTAACTTGTGCTAAATAGGACGGATATCATTTTTGCATGCACGGTTTCCCAAGTTTCGAGTGACCTGCAGTTCAAATCTTAATTTTCCGAAGAAATTCAAATAAACGAACTAAATCTACTAACGGTTCAAAACTCTGTTATAATTTTACACAAATGATACATGTAGGTATACATAGTGTAGGAACATACCACAAAAAGTTTGGGAGACAAAATCTAAAAAATAAAAGTATACTTTGCCGAGTGCCATATATATGGCACTCGGCAAAGACTGACGGCCGTCAGCTTTGGGACGGCCGCTGACGGCCCTTTGTCGAGCGCCTCCTTTGCCGAGTGTTTAACACTCGGCAAATATATCTTTGCCGAGTGGCGCCCTGTGCCGAGTGTCCAGCACTCGGTAAAGAGGCTCTTTGCCGAGAGCCTAACTTTACCGAGTGCGACACTCGGCAAAGCCTTCTTTGCCGAGTGCCCGACAAAAGGCACTCGACAAAGAGGCCGACACTCGGCAAAGCCTCGGATTCCGATAGCGTACTAAACCTGAGCATATATGTGCCATGTCAAATACTTGAGTTAAGGTGGATAAGTTGTACCATAATGAATCTATGGCCCTGTTTGGCACAGCTGCTGCTTGTTGAAAAAGCAGCTTATCTGATAAGCTGGTGAAAAGCAGCTTCTGCTTGTTGGCTGCTTTTAGTGTATTCTGAGAAGCAGCTGAACTGATAAGCTGCTGCAGAAGCTAGCTGTTTGGCAGAACTTTTGCTTAAATTTGTGAAGAAGCTGGAAATAAGCTGTGCCAAACAGGGCCTATAACTAGTAACTGTAGGTTCGTACTCAACGTAACCTAGTTTCTCAGGGACGCATCGAGATGGAGTTCAGGTGGCCATCCGGCCTCTCAACCAGTATTTGCGTCCAATGAATGCATATGGTGCCCGTTTACTCAGAGAGAATCGAAACCTAAACACGCCATTTTTGATCAAACCAAATGATTAATTAGCCATCATGTGGGTGCTGAAAGGACGTAAGCTTGATCATTAATTACCAAATCTGTGTATTAATTATTCTAATAATCAGACAGGGTTGAGATAGCGGTTTGGTGCGCGCACGATTCGATGACGAGTTCAAGTCCGCGCTGTCATGCATGCGCTTTTCCCCTTGTTGTATTATTATTTGCATGGTGTGTGTGTATGCATGCTTAATCATGTGTGCTCTTAATCCCTTCTCTTGACTGGACGATGACAACGTTTCAGATATGCATTTGGACGTACGTACTGCTAATTAACTAGGGCCTCTCCAATAATAGTTAGGTAAAGGAAAGCATTTGGTCCCCCTGCTGAAACCGTTGGACCATACGTGTAGATTTCTCTGGGACTATGATTCCTTATGCAAAGTTTCTGTCTTGAAATGTTCATTTTAGCCTCTTCCTAACTACAGTGGCTATATACAGTATTTTAGTGTGGCCCAGATAGAAGAACGGCTGAACCCGACAGGCAAACAAACAAGAGAACCTGTTTTGCGACGTTCTGGGTTGATCATTTTCATCCCATTGATCCAGCTCTAGCTAGCACACAACGAAATTAAAGATAGTAAAATGTTCATTTGCCAATATAATGCATGATTGATTGATGCGGTGGGACACCAGCGCTAAAGCGAAGCTAGCTGGGGACAAACAGAAGGCCTGCAGTGTTGGATTAAAAAGATGGCAGGCCAATAATCCTTTTGCGGTTAGTGCCGTTGTTGCGAATTTAAAGAAGTGCCCTAGCCCTAATTAAGAAAAGGCCCGCCTGGCCCTTAGCCATTAATATAAACTCTTACAACAAGTACTAGTTACTTTATAACTTACTAGTATTTATTTTCTTTTATTAAGCGCTGATTAAACTCCGCGTGGTTGCGCTAGCTAGCTACTACCGGTACCATGCATTCCGCAGAGACCATGGTTGCTGGGGCATATGCCTATTAAAGAATGGCATGGGGGATGGAGGCGAACTTATTGCTAGCTGCTGCTCTAGCTGCAATGGTACAAGGATCCCGACCACAATATATGGCCGGCATGCCCTTTTTCGTTAGCTTCACCAAAACGTCAAGCAAAGCAAAATAGATGGTACTACTTGCATCTCCAGGACAGTGATTATATATGCCAGGGACTTCAATCTCTACTTATATTAAATCATCAGTTTTTTTTGGCTCTAGGGTTCCACCGTCGTCACTTCTATAAAGAATCTTTTATATTTCTTTGTAATCAACATGTCGTCCATCAGACTCGTCGATCCATATTTAAACATTTAATTAGTAAAAAACTAAAATTATGTACAAATCTACTATATTAAGTCATCAGTTTTTCTGGTCCCACGGTTCTACCACTACCGGAATCCGGGCCTTTGCCGAGTGCCGGCGGCTTTGCCGAGTGCTTTTTATCGGGCACTCGGCAAAAAAGACTTTGCCGAGCGCCGCACTCGACAAAGTCCTGCGCTCGGTAAAGAGCTTATTTACCGAGTGCACGACACTCGGCACAGCCAAGCACTCGGCAAAGACTGCTTTACCGAGCGTCGAACACTCGGCAAACACGGCTCTCGGCAAAGGGCCGTTAGCGGCCGTCTACAGCTGACGGCCGTCAGTCTTTGCCGAGCGTCAAATATCTGGCACTCGGCAAAGAAAGTCTTTGCCGAGTGTCTTCTGTAGACACTCGGCAAAGCATATTTTTATTTTTTTAATTTTGGTTACCAAACTTTTTGTGGTATGTTCCTACACTATGTAGACCTACATGTACCATTTTGGGACAATTATAACCGTGTTTTCTATAGCTAGTAGATTTAGTTTGTTTATTTGAATTTCTTCGGAAAATTCAGATTTGAACTGCAGGTCACTCGAAACTTGGAAAACCGTGCATGCAAAAATGATATCCATGCTACTTAGCACAAGTTACGACCGATTTCAGGAGCGGGCCGGAAACTTCGAGTACCATGCTCACTCAACATGACCGTGAACTTGCCATCCAGGTGTTTAAAAATTGTATAAAACACAAACAGAGTCAGAAAATCATGAAACCTGTCCACGTGTCATGATATCATATGTAGAGGCTGTGACAAAAATTTGAAAAAGTTTCAAAAAAGCTGTAACGCACTATGTGTACAAACCTAAGAGATCCACATTGAAACTCTATGATTTCATGTGTAGTTCTCTCAGGTTTCTACACATAATGTCTCACAACTTTCTCCAAACATTCTAAATTTTTATCACAGACTCTACATATGATATCATGACACGTGGATAAGTTTCATGATTTTCTAAGTTTGTTTGTGTTTTATAAAATTTTTAAACAGCTGTATGGCAAGTTCACGGCCATGTTGAGTGAGCATGGTGCTCGAAGTTTCCGGTCCGCTCCTGAAATCGGTCGTAACTTGTGCTAACTAGCATGGATATCATTTTTGCATGCACGGTATTCCAAGTTTCGAGTGACCTGCAGTTCAAATGTGATTTTTTCGAAGAAATTCAAATAAACGAACTAAATCTACTAGCTATAGAAAATAATTTTCTAATTGTCTCAAAATGGTACATGTAGGTCTATATAGTGTAGGAACATACCACAAAAATTTTGGTTGAGAAAATTAAAAAAAAATAAAAATGTACTTTTTGACACTCGGCAAAGCAGCCTTTGCCGAGTGCCAGCTGGTTGACACTCGGCAAAGAATTGTAAAAGTATATTTGCCGAGTGCCTCCCAGTGGGCACTCGGCAAAGGAGACTTTGCCGAGTGTCAGCGATCTGGCACTCGGCAAAGAATATTTTAAAATTTTAAAAAAATATTTGCCGAGTGCTAGATCACGGGCACTCGGCAAAGTCAGGAAATAAACTATCCGACCGTTCTTCTTTCTCCTTTCTCTTCTCTCACACTCTCTTCTTTCTCTTCGTTCTCTGCCCGCCGCCGAGCCTGCTGCCCGCCGCCGCGCCGTCTGCCCGTCGCCGCGCCGTCCCCCGCCACCGCGCCGTCTGCCCCTCCCCACGCCAGCACGCCGCGCCCCCCCCACTCAGGTGCCCGCCCGCCTGCTCGCCGCGGCGGCCACTCGCCGCGCCGGGCCCCCTCCCCACGGTCGTGCCCGCCACGCCCGCCGCACCGTCGTTAGCATTTTTGTTAGGTATGTTAGTTTTGTTGCTATAATTAGTTGTTTGTTAGTTTTGTTAGCATTTTTGTTAGGTATGAATATCGTGAATATGAATGTGATAAATGCGAATTTGATCGGATGTGATGAATGTGAGTTGAATATGCAGGTTTTAGTATCCTCCCCATGCAGGGGAGGTGCTGTCAAAATTTATACTTAGTTATTTAGTAGTTAGTGGGTAGTATTAGGTGGTTAGTATTTAGTCGGTTGTGGTTATACTTATAGTTATCTATCTAGTTATTAGTGGGTTGTGGTTAAGCAATAACCATCCATAGTGGACATTGAATATTTAATTCGTGTTTCAAATACTTGTGTTAACATACTTGTGATTCTTTTTTACAGAGAAGATACTTGTCTTCCTAGCCGCTGTGGGTCTGCCTGCACCGCGTCGCCAATGCACCGACCCGCCACAGCCCCACTAGCCTGACTCCACCGCCACCCTAGGTATAACCTCTATTTCCGCATCATGGTCGTAGATCACGTAACCCAGTTAGGCGTCTCCCGTTCGAAAGAGATACGGTGTATGTTGGGGCTATGCTTCGTCGCGCCGAAGGCCTTGTAGGAAGAAGCAGCTTCGGCTGAAGCTGTCCGCAGAAGATGACCGAAGGTTCCTCTTCATGAAGCTTCGGTATTACAAACCGACTTAAAGATAGAATGACCTTTTAGTCCATAAAGGTCCGAGTCAATGTTGTAAACTTTTATGAGGGGCATAATTGTAATTCTTCACAGGCTGTGTCCTGTGTCTATAAATAGATGAACAGTACCCCCGTACTGTTCACGCTGACTTGTATTCGCTCGTGAGTCACGCTTGTATTTTTGCCTTCCACCAAATCGAAGCATTTGAGAACAAATCCCCAACATTGGCGCCCACCGCCGGTGAACTCACTTCCACTTTTTTTGAGCTGATGGCTTCGTTCAATGATCAAGCTGGAGCTGCTTCGGTTCCGAAGCTGCTGTTCCCGATAACAGGCGGTTCATGTTCAGAGCCAGCCAACAAGAAGCAGAAGAAGGAAGCACAGAGAAGGGTACAGCATGTTGGGGTGCAAGGACCCTTCATCAAGTCGAGATGGTCTCACATTCCTATTACCTTCTCCCAAGAGGACCTTCAACTCAAGGATTACCCACACAACGATGCCATGGTTATCTCTTGTGTTATCAAAGGATTTCTGGTTCACAATGTCTTGGTTGATACAGGCAGTGCAGCTGATATCATATTTGCTAAGGCCTTCAGGCAAATGCAAGAGCCAGAAGATAAGATTCATGATGCTACGCACCCTCTCTGTGGCTTCGGAGGAAGACAGATTGTAGCGCTGGGCAAGATCACCATGTCAGTGACCTTCGGCTTCATCAACAACACTAGAACTGAGCAAGTTGTGTTTGACATTGTTGACATGGAATACCCTTACAATGCAATTATTGGCCGTGGCACCCTCAATGCTTTCGAAGCAATTCTTCATCCTGCCTATCTTTGCATGAAGATACCTTCGGATCAAGGACCCATCGCTATTCATGGAAGTCAGGAAGCTGCCAGAAGGGCCGAAGGAAGCTGGACTGACTCAAAAGCAATCCATAATATAGATGGAGCTGAAGCTTGTGAACAGTACAAATTCAGAAGGGAGAAAGCAGCTTCAGCAGATCAGCCGAAGCCCATGCTCTTATGTGAGGACATAGCAGAGCAGAAGGTGCTGTTGGGTTCTCAATTATCCGAAGAGCAGGAGAAAACCTTGATAAGGTTTTTGTTCAACAACAAAGATGTTTTCGCATGGTCAGCCAATGACCTCTGCGGAGTAAATCGGGATGTTATTGAACACTCGCTCAATGTTGACCCATCCTTCAGACCCAGAAAGCAGAGGCTCCGGAAAATGTCTGATGATAAAGCCGAAGGTGCTCGTAATGAAGTAAAAAGACTCCTCAGTGCAGGAGTTATCAGAGAAGTAAAGTACCCAGAATGGCTAGCTAACACTGTTATGGTAAAGAAGGCCAACGGCAAGTGGAGAATGTGTATCGATTTTACAGATCTCAACAAGGCTTGTCCGAAGGACGAATTCCCATTGCCAAGGATAGACTCTTTGGTTGATGCAGCAGCTTCTTCAGAGCTTATGAGTCTGCTAGACTGTTACTCAGGCTATCATCAAATCTGGATGAAGAAGGAAGATGAGCCGAAGACTAGTTTCATAACCCCAAGTGGCACATATTGCTATCTTCGGATGCCTGAGGGGCTCAAAAACGCTGGAGGAAGTTTCAGCAGAATGACTGCGAAGGTCCTCCAGTCTCAGATAGGCAGAAATGTGCTAACTTATGTTGATGACATCATTGTAAAAAGCACGAAACAGGAAAATCATATTGCTGATTTGCAGGAGACCTTCGCCAGTTTCAGACAAGCTGGCTTAAAGCTGAATCCAGAAAAATGTGTCTTCGGAGTAAAGAAGGGGAAATTTCTTGGATGCTTGGTTTCAACAAAGGGAATTGAAGCTAATCCAAGTAAAATTGAAGCTATACTTCGAATGGAGCCACCAACTACAAGAAAGGGGGCCCAAAGATTGGCAGGGAGGCTGGCATCTCTCAATAGATTCATATCCAGATCAGCAGAAAGAAATTTACCATTCTTCGAAGTGCTGAAATCAGCCGAAGTCTTTCAATGGGGATCAAATCAACAAAAAGCCTTTGAAGAACTGAAGCAATATTTGATAGATTTAACAACATTAACTCCACCAACGCCAGGGGCTCCTTTGTTGTTATACGTGGCAGCTTCGCACTCAGCAGTAAGTGCAGCACTTGTCCAGGAGAAGCTCGATGGCCAAGTCAAGAAGCAGGTTCCAGTGTATTTTGTATCTGAAGTCCTTAGTGTGTCAAAGAAAAACTATACAGAATTGGAGAAGGTATTATATGCTGTTTTGATGGCATCCAGGAAGCTTCGACATTATTTTCAAGCATACAATATTATTGTTCCTTCTTCGCAACCGTTGAAGGATATTATGAGAAATAGAGAAGCTACTGGACGGATTGGAAAATGGGCTGCAGAGCTCAATGAATTTTGCATTGATTATGTGCATAGATCCTCGATCCAGTCTCAAGCGTTGGCAGATTTCATTGCCGATTGGACGCCAGGGGCTCGGGATGAAGAAACAAATAAAGATGCCGAAGTGTGGACAGTGTTTTGCGATGGGTCCTGGGGAACCTTCGGAGCAGGAGCAGCCACTGTGTTGGTCTCACCATCCAAAGTTAAAACTTGTTATGCGGCAAGACTCGATTTTAGCTGTACAAACAATATTACTGAGTACGAAGCCCTGCTTTTGGGCCTTCGGAAATTAAAAGCAATGGGAATCAGAAGGGCCATCCTTAAAACTGATTCCCAGGTTGTTTCGGGTCATATCGTCAAGAGTTGCAAGACTAAAGATCCAAAGCTTGAAAAATATCTGGACACGGTCCGAAGAATCGAAGCTTCCTTCGAAGGATTTTCTGTCAAAAATATCCCTCGAGGACAAAATGAGCATGCTGATTTGCTAGCTAAGTCAGCAGCACAGGGGCTGCCTTTACCTTCGGATGCGTTCTTCGAAACAATAAAGGCACCTTCAGTGGAACTCCTTGAAAGAGCAGTCCTCAATATATCTCCTGTTTATAGCGAAGATTGGAGAACAGAGATCATCTCTTACCTTCAGGGTAAGTTCCTTTCAGATGACGAAGCTTATAACAGGAGGATAGAGGCAAGAGCTCGTCCATATGTCATGATAGAAGGGGAGTTGTACAAGCATGGAGTTTGCGCTCCGCTACTCAAGTGTTTATCTAGAACCGAAGGTATAGAGTTGATGAAAGAAATACATGCAGGCCTGTGTGGATCTCACATTGGATCTAGGCCGTTACTTGGAAAAGTTTTCCGCCAAGGGTTTTATTGGCCGAAGGCAGCTTCGGATGCAGCGGAATTAGTTCAAAAGTGCGAAGGCTATCAGAAATGTGCAAGAGATCAAAAACAACCTTCGTCTTTAACACAGCTCATACAACCCATCTGGCCATTGCAAAGGTGGGGCCTTGACTTGTTAGGACCATTACCACCGGCACAAGGGAATTTAAGATATGTCATAGTGGCTGTGGAGTATTTTTCTAAATGGATTGAGGCAAAGCCATTAGCCACAATAACTTCGGCCACTGTCCAAAAGTTTTTCTGGCAGAATATTGTTTGTCGTTTCGGGGTACCGAAGGCCATCACTGTAGATAATGGAACACAATTCGACTCCGAAGCTTTCAGAAATTTCTGTGATCAAATTGGTACGAAGATCCATTTTGCATCAGTCAGGCATCCGGAGTCAAATGGGCTCGTTGAAAGAGCCAACGGCATCATAATGACAGGAATAATGAAGTTAATCTTCAATCAACCCAGGGGAAAGTGGCCAGATCAGTTAACCAAAGTGGTGTGGAGCCACAATACAACAACATCAAGGTCTACAGGCTTTACTCCATTCAAGTTATTATTCGGTGACGAAGCAATAACTCCGGAAGAAGCTAAAACTGGATCAATAAGAGTAGTAGCTTCGACAGAATCAGGTCCTGAAGATGCTTGTTTTGTGGAAAAAGATGCTTTAGAAGGGATCAGGCTTCAAGCTGTGGAGAATATCAATAAATACCAAGCCGAAACAGTCAAATGGCGAGATAGAAAAGTTCGGCTAAAGAATATTGAGCCGGGACACTTGGTGCTTCGGAGAGTGGCCAACCCAGACACAGTGGGCAAGTTATAGTTGAAATGGGAGGGGCCTTTCTTAGTAGCATCTTCGTCAAGACCTGGTTCATACAGATTGAAGGACATGGACGGCAACGACATTCCAAGATCTTGGAATGCGGATGAGCTTCGGCGATATTATGTGTAACTTGATGTAACTTTTTTATGTTTTTTCTTTTCATGGCACCCTTTTCCTTTCTAAAGGGGGAGAAAGGTTTTTAATGGAGCCATCATATGTAATTTCCTTTTTAGTTCTATAAGAGCAAAATCCCCCAAGGAATGTAAATGTAAAAGCTGAGAACGCACCATCGAGTGCCGAAAACTGAAGAAGCGAAGAAGCTCCAAAGTCGTTCCTAAGGGAATGCAGAGCTTACAGCGAAAAGTCAATGCTGATTCCGCCGAAAGTAAAAGGCGAAGAAGCTCCGAAGTCGTTCCTAAGGGAATGCAGAGCTTACAGCGAAAAGTCAACGCTGATTCCGCCGAAAGTAAAAGGCGAAGAAGCTCCAAAGTCGTTCCTAAGGGAATGCAGAGCTGATGTGTGATTGTTTCTAAGGAAATAATGGCTAAGGGTATGGCTTCGGATATGTGTTTGGACATTCATTCGCACCACATCATAGCATTTGCATTCATAAACATTCATTCAGGCATATATAGGATAATCATCATCATGGCATAAGTGGTTGTTTCGGCATAAGAGAAGAGCTTCTTCGCGTACAAAAAGGAGGGCTTCGGAAGAAAGGGAAATGTTGTTTTCTATGCTTTGCCGTGTACGAAAAGAAGGGAAGGTGTTTTTTCGCCTTCGGCTCAAAAAAGATAATTTCGTCCGCACCAAAGCATTTCACATACATTAATAGAAGGGTAAGAGCATAATACAAGGTATGAACAGAACTCATAAAAGACAAGTATAGTTACATTTACACAAGTTATCTCAAAAGTTTCCTTAGTCTATCTACAGTCTACTCCTACTTAATCTTCAAGGGATTTCAGCTTCGGCGTCACTCTTCTAATCATCGACTTCGGCTTCGTTATCCTACATGAATCAAGTTGTTGTAAGTCAAAACCGAGCTTGAAGGAAGAGGTAAGCACAAGGTATGATTTCTTACTGGTTCAAGATGACTCCGAGCTTCGTCTCCAGCCTTCTCTCGCCCGCCTTTTGTCCATATCATTTTTATAAATCTATTGGAAATACTTCGGGCGAGATCAGGGATGTCATCTAGGATTGATGGTGATAAAGTGAAATTGGGCTTATTGACAATTTTTCCATGATCACAGCCAGCTTTTAGGAAGGCAGCAGCAGTGCCTCGAGAAGCTACCCAGGCACAGAAGTCACCGTGCCCGGCTATAACTTCGTCAAGCTCATCAATTTCACCTTCAATATGTTCGAAGGTCTTTGGTAAATCTTCAGCTGACGGGGTAAATTTCTCACTGCTAGCTCCAACTGAGTGGAAGATTTTTCTCAGTCGTTCAATACATTTGTTGCTAAATTCCAAACATTTATCTTGAAGGCTCGCCAATAATTTTTTCAAAACTGAATTTTCTTGGACTTCGGCTTCAAGTTTCGCATTTAGTTCTTGCTTTTCTTGTTCAAACTGTTCAGATTGGCAGAGAAGCTTCGTATTCAATTCCACTATTTTAGCTTCGGCTTCTGCCAATAAGCCTTCAGTTGCCTGAAGCTCAAAGTTCTTCTTTTCAATAGTAGCTAATTGCTCTTTTATTTTGCTCTCTAAATTTTCAATTATAACCTCGTGCTTTTTGTCTTCCAGATCTTGCTGCATTTTCAAAGCCTTGCTCAGCAGCATGCTCTGCACGTAAACAACCTTTGTTAAGACAGGTCTACGTTATTGAAAACAATAAAAGTCAAGGGAATAGTAGTTCACCTTGAAATTGGAATAAAATAAACTACCAACGATATGTTGTCGTCGGTAACGGCTAATGTCCATCTCCAGCTTCGGAAAACCGATACTCTTTGATAGAGTACCGATGACCTTAGCTCCAGTTTGATCTCGAATGCAGTCTAATTTTTCATCGTCAATACCCCCGAAGAGGAGTGCTCCTGGTTTATATCCGCAGGATTTGGCATACTCTTTAAGCTCTTCTATTTCGGTTTTTGACAATTCTTCTCCAACCAAATTTTGGAACATGAAGGCTTCGTCCTCTGAAGCTTCGTCAGCAATTTTCTTTTCTTTCCCAGACACTGCGGCCATGGCTTCTTCGGCGGCAGCAGTAGCTTCTTCTGTGGCCATGTCTAGCAGTATTTTGTCGATATGTTCAATTGTGCTTTCCAAGTTCAAACCTTCAGGCGAGGTAGCTTCGGCAGCCGCGACCTCCGAAGGTGGGATTTCAATATTTGTTATTTCTTCAGCCGCTGGTATCTTTTGAGCTGAAGCTCTCGGTGGTGTCTTGTCAATGACTTCTGTCACTGCGATGATTCTTTGTCTCTTTGTTTTAGTTGTTTTCTTCGTTTTTTTCGGGCTCCTTTTCCTTCTGAAAAAACTTTGTCAGTTGCGGCCCCAATGGACTTAGCTTCGCAGGCAGGGATTCAGTCATTACCTTTAAAATTTCTTCCACGTCAGTGGCAGAGCGTGATGCGGGAACCTCCTCTTCGTCAGATACTTTTCGCTTCGGAGATGATATTTTCTTCTTCGGAATATTCTTCTTTTTTGGTGGTTCTTCCTCATCTTCATTTAAAGCTTCGGCTCCCCTTTTCCTTTTTTGGCCCCTGGCACCTTTGTTCAGATTTTCATAGTCAGGGTATTCAAAACCCAGGGCGTCCAGCACTCGATTCAGCCTTCGCTTCGGACGGGTGCCGAAGGCCGCAGTCATCAATTGATCTTCTTTTTTCGAGTAATTCCCAAGAATTTCATTGCACATTATTTCAACTGTGTCCAGCCATTCTTGGCAAGGTTTTTTAAAGTATTTCTTAAACTTGTAATAGTAAGGTAACCGCACAAGTTCCCCTTCTTTCTTCTCCCCCTCAAGCTTCGGCATTTCCCATTCTTTTAAAGTAGGAAAAACCCTGAAGGCCAAGAACTCTTGAACCAGGTCCCTAGTACTGATATGCTCTGAAATAATTTTAAACTCAGCCAGTGCAGCCCAAGTGGAACCTTCTAATGACATTTGACATCGTGGTCTTGTTTCTCCGAAGATCAATTCAAGAGGGCTTTGTACCAGCTTCTCTTTGTCTTCGTCAACTTTTACATAGAACCATTCTGATTTCCAACCTGCCGGCCATTTGCTTCGGTAGCTGATTACAGGAAACTTTGTGGTTTTCCGATAGGCAAAATTGTAGCAACCAAAGTTATCATGTAATCCATCTTTTCTAGCCTTCGTCTGGTAATGCAGCTCATGAACTCGACAAAAGCTGTCGGCAATCGGCTCCACCGCCTGGCTTCGGAGGGCCCAGATATAAACACTAAGCCTAACGATAGCGTTAGGAGTCAACTGATGAAAGTAGATACCAAACTTCTTCAATACATCTGCAATAATCCCATGAAGGGGGAATCTCAACCCAGCCTTTAGAAAGCTCTTGAAAATGACTATTTCATCCTTCTCTGGCTTCGGGGTAGTTTCTTCCCCCCCGAAGCGAAGTAGCTTCTTCTGACTTTCACTGAAATAACCTGATTTTACCATCTTGGAGAGATCAGCCTTCGAAACGGTCGACTTTCCGAAGTCCAAGTGGCTGGGCTTACTTGGCATGGCAATACGATAATCATCTTCGGGATCAGTTTCTTCAATGTTCTCATCTTCTGCTTCGGCAGTTGCTTGTTCTGCTTCAACAGTGGGGATTTCTTCCGAAGTTACCAGTCCGGATCGTTGCATTGCTTCGGAAATGGGAACAGTCTCCGAACCTTCAGCTTCGCCTCCTTCACGCTCAACCCTGGCGGTAGATCGCACTCTGGCCATTTAATTCTGAGTTTGAGGAAATTAAATACTCTTTTCTCCCGAAGTTTTTCCTTCTGACGAAGCAGGCTTCAAGTTGGAGCTTCGTTCGATTCCGAGAATCAAGCTTCGGCGATGGTTAAAAATTTTGGCAGCAAAACAGTGCAAATAGCAATGAATGCTGTGGTAACTTCACACCTACTCGTCTGTTTATATAGTGCTGCAGGTAAGAAGGCGAAACGCCAGAATTTTTACACCAGGCGGATAGTCGCCTGCACTCGCTGCGCGGTGGACCGCAGAGACCAAACAGTAACTCTGCAAAGTGGGACTGCTACGCGCTCGGAAACTGAATCGTTTCTCGACAACGAGCTCAGGGAAGGTGTTTTTTGGACCTTCGGCTTCCCGAAGCTTAAGAAACTTTTTTCACGGATCAAGCTCGTTACGAAAAACGATCTAGCGCCGCGAAAGGGGCTACTGTTGGGGCTATGCTTCGTCGCGCCGAAGGCCTTGTAGGAAGAAGCAGCTTCGGCTGAAGCTGTCCGCAGAAGATGACTGAAGGTTCCTCTTCATGAAGCTTCGGTATTACAAACCGACTTAAAGATAGAATGACCTTTTAGTCCATAAAGGTCCGAGTCAATGTTGTAAACTTTTATGAGGGGCATAATTGTAATTCTTCACAGGCTGTGTCCTGTGTCTATAAATAGATGAACAGTACCCCC
The DNA here is from genome assembly GCA_029449295.1 of Zea luxurians. Lineage (NCBI taxonomy): Eukaryota > Viridiplantae > Streptophyta > Magnoliopsida > Poales > Poaceae > Zea > Zea luxurians. The sequence continues at coordinate 616,574 of JAOPSE010000203.1, read as the reverse complement.
GTACTGTTCACGCTGACTTGTATTCGCTCGTGAGTCACGCTTGTATTTTTGCCTTCCACCAAATCGAAGGTACAAATGTAATTCAATATTGTTCTTATTCTTCCATAATCATTTAATGATGACACTTAATAATGTTATATGATTATTCATGTATTCTCTCATGTTTCATATGCTTTTTCTTTTATCAATATAAACTGTGATGATGAAGGTATGTCCTTCATAACCTTCGTCCGAAATCGTTATATCCTAAGGGAAATAACGCTTCGGAGGACGAAGGACATTAACCATTAACTTCTTTCTGTGTTGCCTTGTTCTTAATTCATAGCATTTGAGAACAAGTCCCCAACAGTGTAGATATGCAGATCTTTGCATATCTACAAATGTATTAGTTTCGAATTGTCCATGTTTTTTGGACAGCCCGCGGTTGCGTAGATGGTGTTAGTTTCCATGCTCTACTCCGGTCCGAGACAGAGTTTCGGCGTCACCTCCCTGTTGTTCTCCGGACAGTACACTCTCCCTGCCAGGACGTGTATCCGGAGAACAGCGGGGAGGTGCTGCCGAAATTCTATCTCGGATCGGAGTAGAGCATGGAAACTAACTCCATCTACGCAGCCGCGGGTGGGATTAGGACCTATCCTCACCTATTAGAAGGTAGGAACGTAGTGTACATGCATTACATGTCTATATTAAACTATACTCGGTTATATATGTTAGAGGATGGAGGACCGTGAGTGGATGTACACGGGCCGCGTTCGACGTAATGATGAGAGGAGGCAACGTGAGGAGCTGGAGAATAGGATGGCGGAGATGTTCGCGTACATGCAGAGCCTTGGCGCCGCACAGGGTCATGCTCCACCACCTCCGTTGTTCCCTGCAGCTGACCCTGCTGAGTTCGCTACTCCTGTGAGTATCAAAATTTTAGTACTGCATGATATATATTTGTCGGGGACCATAATTAGGGGTACCCTCAAGACTCCTAATTCTCAGCTGGTAACCCCCATCAGCATAAAGCTGCTAAGGCCTGATGGGTGCGATTGAGTCAGGGATCAGTCCATTCGAGCGACTCGATCACGCCTCGCCCGAGCCTAGCCTCGGACAAGGGCAGTCGACCCCGGAGGATTTCCGTCTCGCCCGAGGCCCCCCTCCAACGGCGGACATGTTTCTGGCTCGCCCGAGGCCCTGCCTTCGCCAAGAAGCAACTCTGACTAAATCGCCGCACCGACCGACCAAGTCGCAGGGGCATTTAATGCAAAGGTGACCTGACACCTTTGTCCTGACGCGTGCCCCCCGGCAGAGCCGAAGTGACCGCCGTCACTTCACCGCTCCACTGACCGGCCTGACAGAAGGACAGCGCCGCCTGCGCCACTCCGACCGCAGTACCGCTTGGCAGAGTGAGACTGACAGGCAGTCAGGCCCTGCCAAAGGCACCATAGGAAGCTCCGCCCGACCCAGGGCTCGGACTCGGGCTAAGCCCTGGAAGACGGCGAACTCCGCTCCGCCCGACCCAGGGCTCGGACTCGGGCTAAGTCCCGGAAGACGGCGAACTCCGCTCCGCCCGACCCAGGGCTCGGACTCGAGCTAAGTCCCGGAAGACGGCGAACTCTGCTCCGCCCGACCCAGGGCTCGGACTCGGGCTCAGCCCCAGAAGACGACGAACTCCGCTCCGCCCGACCCTAGGGCTCGGACTCCGCCCTGGCCTCTGCCGAACGACCTCCGCCTCGCCCGACCCAGGGGCTCGGACTCGGCCTCGGCCATGGAAGACAGACTCGACCTCGGCTTCGGAGGAGCCTCCACGTCGCCCAACCTAGGGCGCAGGCCAGCCACGTCAACAGGAAGCGTCATCATCACCCTACCCCGAGCTGACTCGGGCCGCAGAGAACAAGACCGGTGTCCCATCTGGCTAGCTCCGCCGGATGGGCAATGATGGCGCCCGCATGCTCTGTGACGACAATGGCTCTCAGCTCTCTTACGGAAGCAGGAGGACGTCAGCAAGGACTCAACCGCCCCGACAGCTGTCCCTCCGCCAGGCTCCGTCGCTCCTCTGACGGCCACGACATCACACCAGCTGGGTGCCAAAATCTCTCCGGTTGCCACATCGGCATGTACTTAGGGCGCTAGCTCTCCCCCGCTAAACACGTAGCACTCTGCTACACCCCCATTGTACACCTGGATCCTCTCCTTACGCCTATAAAAGGAAGGACCAGGGCCCTCTTAGAAAGGGGTTGCCGCGCGGGGACGAGGACGGGACAGGCGCTCTCTTGGGGCCGCTCGCTTCCCTCTCCCGCGTGGACGCTTGTAACCCCCTACTGCAAGCGCACCCGACCTGGGCGCGGGACGAACACGAAGGCCGCAGGATTTCCACCTCTCTCACGCCCATCTCCGGCCACCTCACTTCCCCCCTTCGCGCTCGGCCTCGCGTCGACCCATCTGGGCTGGGGCACGCGGCGACATTCACTCGTCAGCTTAGGGACCCCCCGGTCTCGAAACGCCGACAGTTGGCGCGCCAGGTAGGGGCCTGCTGCGTGTTGACGAACAGCTTCCCGTCAAGCTCCAGATGGGCAGTCTCCAGCAACCTCTCCAACCCGGGACGGTGCTCCATTTCGGGAGTCTTGAGTTCATGTCCTTCGACAGCAGCTACGACATGATACTCCTTCCACCACCGCGCGACAACGACGATGGCGACCGACAGCCCGCCCGCCGGCGGCGGAATCGACGACGTCTTCCCCGCATGGTGGGAGAACAACATTCGAGCTCGCCCCGTCCTCTCCCCGACAACGGAGGAGGAGGTGGGGCAACCAAGGCCAAGCGAGAGGCCGCGCCTCGTCGGCTGTCGAGCGAGTCGACGTCCCCAGCGCTCCAACGGGGGGCGCGTCGGGCGTCGACCTCGCGTTTGAGACGAAGGCGAGCGCCGTCTCCCCGCGACACGCCAATCCCGAGCAAGTGGACGACGCTAGTGCGCTCACGGAGAGCCTGCAGGACGTCGCCCTCGTACCTGAGACAACGGTGCAATCAGCCCCCGACGTGACTATGTCGCTGCTCGTCGACCGAAAGGTACCGACCGATTCCCATCCTACGTCATTTAGATTCAGCCTCAACCCGCCTAGCGACCTTGCTTTGGCGGGCCCTCTCGTAGAGGCGAGGTCAAACCCTCTGGGGTTTCGCATGCGGTCGCCTTGGGACAGGCTGACGGACGTCTCGACCTACGGGCCCTCTGGGTCTGAGGAAGATGACGACCCCAACATCTGTTGGGATTTCTCTGGATTTGGCAACCCTAGTGCCATGCGGGACTTCATGACCGCATGTGACTACTGCCTCTCCGACTGTTCCGACGGTAGCCGCAGCCTCGACGACGAGGACTGCGGCCCAAGTCGCGAATGTTTCCACGTCGATTTAGGGGGTCCCTCCGAAGGCAATCATCTCGGCGTGCCGGAGGACGGCGATCTCCCTAGGCCGGTGCCCCGCGCTGACGTCCCGCGGGAGCTAGTTGTGGTCCCCGTTCCGGCGGGGGGTCACGACCCACAGCTCGAGCAAGTCCGCGGGGCGCAGGCCAGGCTCGACGAGGGAGCAGGAGCGCTTGAGCCGATCCGCCGGGACGTCGGGCAGGCATGGGCGGGCCAACCCCCGGCCGGAGAAATATGTCACCTGCCCCAGGGTCTCCCGCTCCGCGTCGCCAACGACGTCAGGGTCAGGCCGCCACCCGCATCCAGCGGGGTCGGTCAGAACCTGGCTGCAGCAGCGATGCTTCTCCGCGCAATGCCGGAGCCATCAACCACCGAGGGTCGACGAATCCAAGGAGAGCTCAAGAATCTCCTGGAAGGCGCTGCGGTCCGACGGGCCGAGAGCTCTGCCTCCCGAAGGCAAGGATACCCCTCGGAACCTCATGCCGCGACTTCCCGATTCATGCGGGAAGCCTCGGTCTACACCGGGCGCACGCGCAACACCGCGCCTGCGGCCCCGGGCCACCTCGGCAACGAGCACCATCACCACGACCGACGGGCCCACCTCGACGAGAAGGTGCGCCGAGGCTATCACCCCAGGCGTGGGGGACGCTACGACAGCGGGGAGGATTGGAGTCCCTCGCCCGAACCACCCGGTCCGCAGGCCTTCAGCCGGGCCATCCGGCGGGCACCGTTCCCGACCCGGTTCCGACCCCCGACTACTATCACAAAGTACTCGGGGGAAACAAGACCAGAATTGTGGCTCGCGGACTACCGCCTGGCCTACCAGCTGGGTGGAACGGACGACGACAACCTCATCATCCGCAACCTCCCACTGTTCCTCTCCGACACCGCTCGCGCCTGGTTGGAGCACCTGCCTCCGGGGCAGATCTCCAACTGGGATGACCTGGTTTAGGCCTTCGCCGACAATTTCCAGGGCACATATGTGCGCCCTGGGAATTCCTGGGACCTCCGAAGCTGCCGACAGCAGCCGGGAGAGTCTCTCCGGGACTACATCCGGCGATTCTCGAAGCAGCGCACCGAGCTGCCCAACATCACCGACTCGGATGTCATCGGCGCGTTCCTTGCCGGCACCACCTGCCGCGACATGGTGAGCAAGTTGGGTTGCAAGACCCCCACCAGGGCGAGCGAGCTGATGGACATCGCCACCAAGTTCGCCTCTGGCCAGGAGGCGGTCGAGGCTATCTTCCGAAAGGACAAGCAGCCCTAGGGCCGCCCACCGGAAGATGCACCCGAGGCGTCTACTCAGCGCGGCGCCAAGAAGAAAGGCAAGAAGAAGTCGCAAGCGAAACGCGACGCCACCGACGCGGACCTTGTCGCCGCCGCCGAGCACAAGAACCCTCGGAAGCCCCTCGGAGGTGCCAACCTCTTCGACAAGATGCTCAAGGAGCCGTGCCCCTATCATCAGGGGCCCGTCAAGCACACCCTTGAGGAGTGCGTCATGCTTCGGCGCCACTTCCACAGGGCCGGGCCACCCGCGGAGGGTGGCAGGGCCCGCGACGACGACAAGAAGGAAGATTACCAAGCAGGAGAGTTTCCCGAGGTCCGCGACTGCTTCATGATCTACGGAGGGCATGCGGCAAATGCCTCGGCTCGGCATCGCAAGCAAGAGCGCCGGGAGGTCTGCTCAGTGAAGGTGGCGGCGCCAGTCTACCTAGTCTGGTCCGACAAGCCCATCACCTTCGACCAAGCTGATCACCTCGACCACGTGCCGAGCCCGGGGAAATACCCGCTCGTCGTCGACCCCGTCATCGGCGACGTCAGGCTCACCAAGGTCCTTATGGATGGGGGCAGCAGCCTCAACATCATCTACGCCGAGACCCTCAGGCTCCTGCGTGTCGATCTGTCCTCCGTCCGAGCAGGCGCTGCGCCCTTCCACGGGATCATTCCCGGGAAGCGCGTCCAGCCCCTCGGACGACTCGACCTTCCCGTCTGCTTCGGAACGCCCTCCAACTTCCGAAGGGAGACCCTGACGTTCGAGGTGGTCGGGTTCCGCGGAACCTACCACGCGGTACTGGGGAGGCCATGCTACGCGAAGTTCATGGCCGTCCCCAACTACACCTACCTAAAGCTCAAGATGCCGGGCCCCAACGGGGTCATCACCGTCGGCCCCACGTACAGACACGCGTTCGAATGCGACGTGGAGTGCGTGGAGTACGCCGAGGCCCTCGCCGAATCCGAGGCCCTCATCGCCGACCTGGAAAGCCTCTCCAAAGAGGTGCCAGACGTGAAGCGTCATGCCGGCAACTTCGAGCCAGTGGAGACGGTTAAGGCCGTCCCCCTTGACCCCAGCGGCAATGCCTCCAAGCAGATCCGGATCGGTTCCGGGCTCGACCCCAAATAGGAAACAGTGCTCGTCGACTTTCTCCGCGCGAACGCCGACGTCTTCACGTGGAGTCCCTCGGACATGCCCGGCATACCGAGGGATGTCGCCGAGCACTCGCTGGATATTCGGGCCGGAGCCCGACCCGTCAAGCAGCCTCTGCGCCGATTCGACGAGGAGAAGCGCAGAGCGATAGGCGAGGAGATCCACAAGCTAATGGCAGCCGGGTTCATCAAAGAGGTATTCCATCCCGAATGGCTTGCCAACCCTGTGCTTGTGAGAAAGAAAGGGGGGAAATGGCGGATGTGTGTAGACTACACTGGTCTCAACAAAGCATGTCCGAAGGTTCCCTACCCTCTGCCTCGCATCGATCAAATCGTGGATTCCACTGCTGGGTGCGAAGCCCTGTCTTTCCTCGAGTCCGACCAGCTCGCGACTTCTTTCATCACGCCCTTCGGCATGTACTGCTATGTCACCATGCCGTTCGGTTTGAGGAATGCGGGCGCGACGTACCAGCGGTGCATGAACCATGTGTTCGGCCAACACATTGGTCGCACGGTCGAAGCCTACGTCGATGACATCGTAGTCAAGACGAGGAAAGCTTCCGACCTCCTCTCCGACCTTGAAGTGACATTCCGATGTCTCAAGGCGAAAGGCGTCAAGCTCAATCCCGAGAAGTGTGTCTTCGGGGTGCCCCGGGGCATGCTCTTGGGGTTCATCGTCTCCGAGCGGGGCATCGAAGCCAACCCGGAGAAGATCGCAGCCATCACCAGCATGGGTCCCATCAAGGACTTAAAGGGCGTACAGAGAGTCATGGGATGTCTCGCGGCTCTGAGCCGCTTCATCTTACGCCTCGGCGAAAGAGGCCTGCCTCTGTACCGCCTCTTAAGGAAGGCCGAGCGCTTCACTTGGACCCCTGAGGCCGAGGAAGCTCTCGGGAACCTGAAGGCGCTCCTCACAAAGGCGCCTATCTTGGTGCCCCCAGCTGACGGAGAAGCCCTCTTGGTCTACTTCGCCGCCACCACCCAGGTTGTTAGCGCCGCGATTGTGGTCGAGAGGCAAGAAGAGGGGCATGCATTGCCCGTTCAGAGGCCAGTTTACTTCGTCAGCAAGGTACTGTCCGAAACCAAGATCCGCTACCCACAAGTTCAGAAGCTGCTGTATGCAGTGATCCTGACGCGGCGGAAGTTGCGACACTACTTCGAGTCTCATCCGGTAACTGTGGTGTCATCCTTCCCCCTGGGGGAGATCATCCAGTGCCGAGAGGCCTCGGGCAGGATTGCAAAGTGGGCAGTGGAAATCATGGGCGAGACAATCTCGTTCGCCCCTCGGAAGGCCATCAAGTCCCAGGTCTTGGCGGACTTCGTAGCCGAATGGGTCGACACCCAGCAACCGACGGCTCCGATCCAACCAGAACTCTGGACCATGTTTTTCGACGGGTCGCTGATGAAGACGGGAGCCGGCGCGGGCCAACTCTTCATCTCCCCCCTCAGGAAACACCTACGCTATGTGCTACGCCTCCATTTCCCGGCGTCCAACAATGTGGCTGAGTACGAGGCTCTGGTCAACGGGTTGCGGATCGCCATCGAGCTAGGGGTCAGACGCCTCGACGCTCGTGGTGACTCGTAGCTCATCATCGACCAAGTCATGAAGAACTCCCACTGTCGCGACCCGAAGACGGAGGCCTACTGCGATGAGGTTCGGCGCCTGGAAGACAAGTTCTACGGGCTCGAGCTTAACCACATCGCTCGGCGCTACAACGAGACTGCGGACGAGCTGGCAAAAATCGCCTCGGGGCGAACAACGGTTCCCCCGGACGTCTTCTCCCGGGATCTGCATCAACCCTCCGTCAAGATCGACGACGCGCCCGAGCCTGAGGCGCCCTCGGTCCAGCCCGAGGTGCCCTCGGCACAGCCGGAGGCACCCTCAGCTCGGCCCGAGGCGGCCTCGGTTCAACCCGAGGTACCCTCGGCCTCCGAGGGTGAGGCACTGCGCATCGAGGAGAAGCGGAGCGGGGCCATGCCTGATCGAAATTGGCAGACCCCGTACCTGCAATATCTCCGCCAAGGAGAGCTACCCCTCGACCGAGCCGAGGCTCGGCGGGTAGCGCGACGCGCCAAGTCGTTCGTCTTGCTGGGCGATGAGAAGGAGCTCTACCACCGCAGCCCCTCGGGCATCCTCCAGCGACGCATCTCCATCGCCGAAGGTCAGGAACTCCTGCAAGAGATACACTCGGGGGCTTGCGGCCATCACGCAGCGCCTCGAGCCCTTGTCAGGAATGCTTTCCGGCAAGGCTTCTACTGGCCAACGGTGGTGGCTGATGCCACTAGAATTGTCCGCACCTGCGAAGGGTGTCAATTCTATGCGAAACAGACCCACCTGCCCGCTCAGGCTCTGCAGACGATACCTATCACCTGGCCCTTTGCTGTGTGCGGTCTGGACCTCGTCGGCCCCTTGCAGAAGGCGCCCGGGGGCTACACGCACCTGCTGGTCGCCATCGACAAGTTCTCCAAGTGGGTTGAGGTCTGACCTCTGAACAGCATCAGGTCCGAGCAGGCGGTGACGTTCTTCACCAACATCATCCATCGCTTCGGGGTCCCGAACTCCATCATCACCGACAACGGTACCCAGTTCACCGGCAAAAAATTCTTGGACTTCTGCGAGGATCACCACATCCGGGTGGACTGGGCCACCGTGGCTCATCCCATGTCGAATGGGCAAGTAGAGCGTGCTAACGGCATGATTCTACAAGGGCTCAAGCCTCGGATCTACAACGACCTCAACAAGTTTGGCAAGCGATGGATGAAGGAACTCCCCTCGGTGGTCTGGAGCCTGAGGACAACGCCGAGCCGGGCCACGGGTTTCACGCCGTTCTTTCTGGTCTACGGGGCCGAGGCCATCTTGCCCACTGACCTGGAGTACGGCTCCCCGAGGACGAGGGCCTATAGCGATCAAAGCAACCAAGCTAGCCGAGAAGACTCGCTGGACCAGCTGGAAGAGGCTCGGGACAAGGCCTTGCTACACTCGGCGCGGTATCAGCAGTCCCTGCGACGCTACCACGCCCGAGGTGTCCGACCCCGAGACCTCCAGGTGGGCGACCTGGTGCTTCGGCTGCGGCAAGACGCCCGAGGGAGGCACAAGCTCACGCCCCCCCTAGGAGGGGCCATTCGTCATCGCCAAAGTTCTGAAGCCCGGAATGTACAAGCTGGCCAACAGCCAAGGCGAGGTCTACGGCAACGCTTGGAACATCCAACAGCTACGTCGCTTCTATCCTTAAGATGTTTTCAAGTTGTTCATATACCTCGCACCCATGCAAAGTTTAGTCATCAAGGAAGGGTCGGCCTCGCCTCGGCAAAGCCCGACCCTCCCTCGGGGGCTAAAAGGGGGGGACCCCCTCTGCGTTGAAATTTTCCTCGAAAAAAGATCTCTTCTGCCAGAATATCTTTCGTGCTTTCTGACTATTTCGAAAAGTGGACCCTGAAAACGACGGAGTACACGTAAGCAGCCAAGGCTGACCGAGCCGAGGGACTCCTACGCCTCCGGGATACGGATACCTCACTCATCACCTTCTGCGATAAGTAACTCGCGTTCGGATAAAGTGATTCCGCGGACCGAACAAGTCTTCACGTTTGGAAGCTCTTCTGCCGAAGCGATCCTTCGAGCCTTCTCGACTGAGTCGGTGATAGGGCCTCATGGACGGGTGAAAGTGCGCGTAAGCGGCAAGGCCGACCGAGCCGAGGGACACCCACGCCTCCGGGATACGGATACCTCACTCATCACCTTCCGCGAGAAGCAACTTTCGCTCGCACAAACATCCCTGTTACCGACAAAAAAGTCTAGATACTCGAAACAAGAGGAAAGGAGACGCAGCTTTACAACACAGCGAGGGTGTGTAAATTCTGGCCTCGGCGGCCGCAGAAGGCACACGCTACAAGACACTCTGACCCTGCAGGCTCAGGTCTTGACGCTGGAAGGGGGCAGTAGCACCCTCGGCATCGACGACACCTTCAGCGAGGTCCGACCTAGCCTCGGACGGCGACGCGGTCCAGGGATCCCCACTCTGGAGGACGACGTCATCGTCACGCCCGGACAATCGCTGCCAGGGACTTCTCCGGGAATCCGGCCTGAGCAGGCGGCTCGGCAGGGTACCCCTGGGGCCTCGGCCAACCATCTCCCAAGGGCGCCAGCCCGACCCGAGGCCTCGGCTGATCAACTCCGGCGTCGGTCCCGCTAACGGACAACCCGGCTAGGCTCCGGCCGACCAGGTTTCATTTTCGAGCCAACTCTGCCTCTGTTCATGCTGATATCGCTACCCCTGGCCTCGGCTCGTCGAAGAGCGGCCAGGGGGTCCCTTTAACTAAGCTAGAGGAGCCTCAGACAACAAGGCCGACCGAGCCGAGGGACTCCTACGCCTCCGGGATACGGATACCTCACTCGTCACCTTGACACAGGGCAACTCATGCTTGGTGAAGCGGTTCAGATAATCAACAGGCGAGTCTTTATGCTCGAAAATGAGGAAAAAACATGGCTCCGTGCCAAAATTACATACATGTTCAGGCCTCGACAGCCATAATGAACAAGAACACTGGCATTCGAAGTGCCATTACAAACGGAACTCCGGTTCCCCCTCCGCAGGTACGAACAACCCCACTCCATGGGGGAGGGCCTGTGGAACAACGGAAGACCGACGAATGGCGCGCCGTCACCCGCTCCAGCAGCGGCGACGACGACAACTTCTGCCCCGGGGGGCCGAACAGCGGCGGCACTGACCTCAGGGCGGATGCTGCTGCCAGGAGGCCCTCGCCCATGCCCAAACTCGTGAGGCAAGGACGGGCAGAAGGCCGTAGAGTTGGAGGTCGGTCCGTGGCCGGCCTTGGCTATCTCGCTGGCGGGAGAACCTCTTCCAGCTGCTGTGGCAGACGCCGGCACCGCGAGCGGCTCCGAAGCCACTCGCGTCCGAGAGCCAGGCACGGTGCAGCTGCCAGCGCCACGGACGACGACCGCCCTTCCCTCGGGTCACTGAGTGAAGGAGCGGGCCGTTGCCCACAACAGGGGCCGACCCCAACTCGGCACACTCCCCTCCCCAGCCCTGGTGATGAAAATCCTTGAGGCTGAGGGAGGGGCAGAGGCCGCGGCCCGGCTCGCTTTCCCCCACCATCAAGCTGGAGGTCACCATCTTGGGTGACCGCCGGTGGAGGGGTGCAGCCGGGCTGCATGATGAAAATCCTTGAAGCCGAACGATGGCTGAAAGGTACCAACTCCTACGGAGTTGCGTTCCTCCAACGATGAGGCGAAAAGACGGCGGATATCCCCCATCCGGGGGCTTGGAAGGTAGAAAGACGCGATGCATAAAGGAGCGAGAAGACATGGTCGCCTTCCGAAGGGGGTCACCCTCCTTTTAAAGGCAACTCTCCCTACTTGCGCCCCCAACCGTCACGGGCTGAGTCTTCTCCAACACGCTCCAAGGCCCTCCCTGCGGCGCGGGGGCTGGGTCCCGCATGTCAAGCAAACCGGCTCAGAGCAGAAGAAGCCAAACCGCCGCGTGTGGTGCACACAACCGCCCAGCGGTTACAAGTGACCCTCCACTTTTGCCCGGACCAACGGGCGAAAGAGGCGGGCAGCCATGCAGGCGGCATGCAACCGCGCCAAGTGGACGCGCTCCTCCGACTCCCGACACGCCAGCATGGAGGCCCAGGCCCACGCGTCACGCAACCGGCGCGCCGGATGCCGCGTGCAAGCAACTTCACCGCCACTTGCGCCACCACCGCACCTCCTCGATTGCGGAATCAATACCGCGACTCGAGGCGACCAGGCGCACGACCCAGCAGCGCCAGCCTGACGCGGCAGTCAATGCGGCCAACAGTGGGCCGGCAGTGATGACGGTGGCAGGCGGGCGGGAGCAGCGGTCACGTCATCAGCCAAGCTCACGTCCCATCCGGGGCAGCTAGAGAACCCCCTCTCACAGCGTGAAGACAACGCGCCCGTGATCCGTTCCTCGAACGGCTCGCGCACGCGCAACGGCCGCCCTGCCAACAACTCGCCCCGTCGCATTAACTCCGCGGAGGGATAGACGGCGCTTCTGGCAGGAGAAGCGGGCGACGCTTCGCCTTCGCCGTAAAAACCGCGCCAAAAAAAGGAACGCCACGTCGTTCGATTTCGTATCCTTTTCCTTTTTTCCTCTTTCTCTATCTCTTTCAACAGGGACCGGGAAAGGGGGATACCCCGAAAAGGATCCTTCCCCGTGAAGGAACCAGGCTCCGAGCCTCCTTACTGATCAGAGGTTCGAAGGCTGGCCCCCCGAAGGGTTTCAACAGCCGCCTCAGATCGCGTGGGCCCTACACCCACTACTGGTCAGAGGTTCGAAGGCCGGCCCCCCGAAGGGTTCCACGGCCGCCTCAGGCTACTCGGGCTCCGCGCCCATTACTGATTAGGGGTTCGAAGGCTGGCCCCCGAAGGGTTCACAGTCGCCTCAGACGCCGAGCGAGGGATGACCAGGGGTACGTTCGATACATAACCAAGGCTCGGGCTGTGCTCCCGAGGTACCCTAGTACATTTCCGAGACCAGCGGGAGCGATCTTGTAACGGAATCCCATCAGAGGGAGGCATCGAGCCCTCGGACCCCATCGCCAGGGGACCGGGTCCGGCAGATCACCCGCAGGTACTTTTGGGCATGCCTCTGGGCCCCTAGCCGACCCCTAACGAACGGGGCACGGACGTCCACTCGGATTACCCGCTTACAGCTCACCGGAGACACCATGTTCGGCGCCCATCGAGGGTAACATGGCGCTTTCCCCCCCTCCTCCTTGCGGAAAGGCGACGTAGGGGCGTATGTAAAAAAGCCGAGTCTGTCCCTGATCGCCCTCTCGCCCTGTGCGGAGGCTCGGGGGCTGCTCTCGCAAACCCGGCTCCGGCCAAACCGTTGACAGCGTCAACATACTAGCCCGAGAGCTTGGGCCCCGACCGTACACCCGGGCTACGGCCAGTTCGCATGAGGGAACGACCAGACCGGCCGAAGCATTACGCGAGTGAAAGGGAAATGTGCTCTTGGGCCATTTCTAAGTGTTTTGGTGAATTAGTGTCCAACACAAGTGCCTAAGTGTAAAGAGGTGGACAAAGTACAAATCAAGGATAAAGGTATGTTTCTCAGACTTAGTACATTGTTTTATGGACTAATGTATTGTGTCTAAGTGCTGGAAACAGGAAAAATCCAATTGGAAATATCTTGGCTCGAGCAGCCAAGAATCTGCTGAGTCTGCAAGCACCGGACTGTCCGGTGGTGCACCGGACAGTGTCCGGTGCGTCAGGCTGGCTCGAGCGAACTGACTGCTCTCGGGAATTCACCGGCGACGTACGGCTAAAATTCACCGGACTGTTCGGTGTGCACCGGACTGTCCGGTGAGCCAACGGTCGGCCGCGCAATCTGCGCGGGACACGTGGCCGAGCCAACGGCTAGAAGACGGCACCGGACTGTCCGGTGTGCACCGGACATGTCCGGTGCACCAACGGCTCTCAGGCTGCCAACGGTCGATTTCGCTATTTAAGGAAGGAAATCGGGCACCGGACAGTGTCCGGTGTGCACCGGACTGTCCGGTGCCCCCGATGACAGAAGGCAAGAATGGCTTTCCAAACTTGTGCTCAACGGCTCCTAGCTGCCTTGGAGCTATAAAAGGGACCCCTAGGCGCATGGAGGAACACACCAAGCATCCTTTGAGCATCATTGATCACTCACACTTCATTCTCGCGCACTTGTTCGACATTTTAGTGATTTGAGCTCCGTTCTAGTGTGCCAGTCTCTTGAGCTCAAGTCTGGGTTTTGCGTGTGTGTATTCGCTGTGATCTTTGTGTCGTGTGTGAGTTGCTAATCCCTCCCTTGCTCTGTGATTCTTCGTGAACATCTTGTGTAAGGGCGAGAGGCTCCAAGATGTGGAGATTCCTCGCAAACGGGATTAGGAGAAGCAAAGCAACACCGTGGTATTCAAGTTGGTCTTTGGACCGCTTGAGAGGGGTTGATTGCAACCCTCGTCCGTTGGGACGCCACAACGTGGAGTAGGCAAGCGTTGGTCTTGGCCGAACCACGGGATAACCACTGTGCCATCTCTGTGATTGATATCTCTTGGTTATTGTGTTGTGTTGAGATCCTTCTCTAGCCACTTGGCATATTACTGTGCTAACAAGTAACCAAGTTTTGTGGCTTAAGTTTTTGAAGTATTACAGGATCACCTATTCACCCCCCCTCTAGGTGCTCTCAATTGGTATCGGAGCCGTTCTCTTCAAGAAAGGGACTAACCGCCTGAAGAGATGGATCCTAAAGGCAAGGGGATGGTGATCAACGACAAGGAGAAGGAGTCCTTCATCAACGAGCCCAATGATGACAGGCCCACCGACTCAGACTCGGGCCACAAAAGAAAAGACGGGAGGAAGAAGAAGACAAGGCGCATCAAGGAAATTGTCTACTACGACAGCGACGAATCTTCCTCCTCCCAAAAGGACAACGACGACTACGACAGACGAAAGACGGTTAACTCAAACTTTTCTTTCGATTATTCGCGCATTCCGCATAGCTCAAATGCTCAATTGCTCCCCATTCCACTTGGCAAGCCCCCTCACTTTGATGGAGAGGATTACGGATTTTGGAGCCACAAAATGCGTACTCACCTGTTTTCTCTCCATCCAAGCATTTGGGAGATTGTGGAAAGTGGAATGAAATTTGATAGCTCGGATAGCCCTGTGTTTATTAATGAACAGATTCATAAAAATGCACAAGCTACTACTGTGTTGCTAGCCTCTTTGTGCAGGGATGAGTATCACAAGGTGAGCGGCTTGGACAATGCCAAGCAGATCTGGGACACCCTCAAGATCTCTCATGAGGGAAACGACGTCACCTTGCTCACCAAAATGGAGTTGGTGGAGGGCGAGCTTGGACGGTTCACGATGATAAGGGGCGAGGAGCCGACACAAACATACAACCGGCTCAAGACCCTTATCAACAAAATAAGGAGCTACGGGAGCACGCGATGGACGGACCACGACGTCGTCCGCCTAATGCTAAGATCATTTACCGTTCTTGATCCTCATTTGGTGAACAATATACGTGAAAATCCCAGGTACACCAAGATGTCGCCCGAAGAAGTTCTTGGGAAGTTCGTAAGCGGGCGAATGATGATCAAGGAGGCAAGATACGTGGACGACGCGTTGAACGGTCCTAGTCATGAGCCTCAACCCATTGCTCTCAAGGCAACAAGGAGCAAGGAGGCGCTACCAAGCAAGGTGGCGCAAGTTGAGGCGGCCGGACTCAATGATGAGGAGATGGCCCTCATCATTAAGCGCTTCAAGACGGCGCTTAAAGGTCGCAAGGGGCAGCCGAGCAAGACCAAAGCCAAGGGGAAGCGCTCATGCTTCAAATGCGGTAAGCTTGGTCATTTTATTGCTAACTGTCCCGACAATGATAGTGATCAGGACCAAGGGAACAAGAAGGAGAAAAAAAAGCATTACAAGAAGGCCAAGGGCGAGGCACATATCAGAAAGGAGTGGGATTCGGATTGTTCCTCCTTCGACTCTGACAATGAAGGACTCGCCGCCACCGCCTTCAACAAGTCATCCCTCTTCCCCAACGAGCGTCACACTTGCCTCATGGCAAGAGAGAAGAAAGTAAGCACTCATACTAGTACTTATGCCTCTTCGAGTGAAGATGAGTCTAGTGATGATGATGAGATAGATTACTCATGCTTATTCAAGGGATTAGATAGAACCAAGGTAGACAAAATTAATGAATTAATTGATGCCTTGAATGACAAGAATATGCTTTTAGAAAAACAAGAGGATTTGTTGTATGAAGAACATGATAAATTTGTAGAAGCATAGAAATCTCTTGCTCTAGAAACTAAGAGGAATGAAATGCTCTCTAGTGAAT
The DNA here is from genome assembly GCA_029449295.1 of Zea luxurians. NCBI lineage: Eukaryota > Viridiplantae > Streptophyta > Magnoliopsida > Poales > Poaceae > Zea > Zea luxurians. Next base: position 600,883 of record JAOPSE010000203.1, on the reverse strand, counting down.
TATCTTCTTGTCATGAAACTATTGCTAAGTTAAAAAGTTTTAATGATGATTTAAATGCTAAACTAGAAGTAGCTAGTAAATCTCATTCTTGTGTAGAAATTGTTGAAACTTGTAATAGGTGTAAAGATTTTGACATTGATGCTTGTAGTGATCATTTAGTTTCAATTTCCAAATTAAATGATGAATTAGCTAGTCTTAATGCCCAACTTAAGACTAGCAAGAATGAATTTGACAAGCTAAAATTTGCAAGGGATGCCTACACGATTGGTAGACACCCCTCAATTAAGGATGGACTTGGCTACAAGAGGGAAGCCAAGAACTTGACAAGCCATAAGGCTCCCATCTCCGCCAAGGAGAAAGGGAAGGCCCCTATGGCTAGTAGTGTGCAAAAGAACCATGCCTTTATGTACTATGATAGAAGACAACCTAGAAATGCTTATAGGAGTTGTAATGTATATAATGCCTTTGATTCTCATGCCATGGTTGCTTCTAGTTCTTCTTATGTGCATGATAGAAATGTTGGTAGGAGAAATGTTATTCATAATATACCTAGGAGAAATGTCGTTAATGTTCCTAGAAAAGTTAATGAACCTTCTACAATATATCATGCTTTAAATGCTTCTTTTGCTATTTGTAGAAAGGATAGGAAGATAGTTGCTAGAAAATTAGGGGCAAGATGCAAGGGAGACAAAACTTGCATTTGGGTCCCTAAGGATATTTGTGCTAACCTTGCAGGACCCAACATGAGTTGGGTACCTAAGACCCAAGCCTAAATTTGCCTTGCAGGTTTATGCATCCGGGGGTTCAAGCTGGATTATTGACAGCGGATGCACAAACCATATGACGGGGGAGAAGAAGATGTTCACCTCCTACGTCAAGAATAAAGATTCCCAAGATTCAATAATATTCGGTGATGGGAATCAAGGCAAGGTAAAAGGGTTAGGTAAAATTGCAATCTCAAATGAGCACTCTATCTCTAATGTGTTTTTAGTAGAGTCTCTTGGATATAATTTGCTATCTGTTAGTCAATTATGCAATATGGGATATAACTGTTTGTTTACAAATGTAGATGTGTCTGTCTTTAGAAGATGTGATGGTTCACTAGCTTTTAAGGGTGTACTAGACGGCAAGCTTTACTTAGTTGATTTTGCAAAAGAAGAGGCCGGTCTAGATGCATGCTTAATGGCTAAGACTTGCATGGGCTGGCTGTGGCATCGCCGCTTAGCACATGTGGGGATGAAGAACCTCCACAAGCTTCTAAAGGGAGAACACGTGATAGGTCTAACCAATGTTCATTTCGAAAAAGATAGACCTTGTGCAGCTTGTCAAGCAGGGAAACAAGTGGGAGGCTCTCATCACACCAAAAATGTGATGACAACATCAAGACCCCTGGAGCTGCTACATATGGACCTCTTCGGACCCGTCGCCTATCTGAGCATAGGAGGAAGTAAGTATGGTCTAGTTATCGTTGATGATTTTTCCCGCTTCACTTGGGTGTTCTTTTTGCAGGATAAGTCTAAAACCCAAGGGACCCTCAAGCGCTTCCTAAGGAGAGCTCAAAATGAGTTTGAGCTCAAGGTGAAGAAGATAAGGAGCGACAACGGGTCCGAATTCAAGAACCTTCAAGTGGAGGAGTTTCTTGAGGAGGAAGGGATCAAGCACGAGTTCTCCGCTCCCTACACACCTCAGCAAAATGGTGTGGTAGAGAGGAAGAACAGGACGCTCATAGATATGGCGAGGACTATGCTTGGAGAATTCAAGACCCCCGAGTGCTTTTGGTCGGAAGCCGTGAACACGGCTTGCCACGCCATCAACAGGGTCTACCTTCACCGCCTCCTCAAGAAGACGTCGTATGAGCTGCTAACCGGTAACAAACCTAATGTATCGTATTTTCGTGTTTTTGGGGGTAAATGCTACATTCTAGTGAAGAAGGGTAGGAATTCCAAATTTGCTCCCAAAGCCGTAGAAGGATTTTTATTAGGTTATGATTCAAATACAAAGGCGTATAGGGTCTTCAACAAATCATCGGGTTTGGTTGAAGTCTCTAGCGACGTTGTATTTGATGAGACTAATGGCTCTCCAAGAGAGCAAGTTGTTGATCTTGATGATGTAGATGAAGAAGACGTTCCAACGGCCGCGATACGCACCATGGCGATTGGAGATGTACGGCCTCAGGAACATTTGAAGCAAGATCAACCGTCTTCCTCAACTATGGTGCATCCCCCAACCCAAGATGACGAACAGGTACCTCAAGTGGAGGCACATGATCAAGGGGGAGCACAGGATGTTCAAGAGGAAGGAGCACCTCAGGCACCTCCAACCCAAGTTCGAGCGACAATTCAAAGGGAACATCCCGTCGACCAGATATTGGGTGATATTAGCAAGGGAGTAACTACTCGCTCAAGATTAGTTAATTTTTGTGAGCATTACTCTTTTGTCTCTTCTATTGAGCCTTTCAGGGTAGAAGAGGCCTTGCTAGATCCGGACTGGGTGTTGGCCATGCAGGAGGAACTCAACAACTTCAAGCGCAACGAAGTTTGGACACTGGTGCCTCGTCCCAAGCAAAATGTTGTGGGAACCAAGTGGGTGTTCCGCAACAAACAGGACGAGCACGGAGTGGTGACGAGGAACAAGGCTCGACTTGTGGCAAAAGGTTATGCCCAAGTCGCAGGTTTGGACTTTGAGGAGACTTTTGCTCCTGTGGCTAGACTAGAATCAATTCGTATCTTGCTAGCATATGCCGCTCACCATTCTTTCAGGTTGTACCAAATGGATGTGAAGAGCGCTTTCCTCAACGGGCCGATCAAGGAGGAGGTGTACGTGGAGCAGCCCCCTGGCTTCGAGGATGAACGGTACCCCGACCACGTGTGTAAGCTCTCTAAGGCGCTCTATGGACTTAAGCAAGCCCCAAGAGCATGGTATGAATGCCTCAGAGACTTTTTAATTGCTAATGCTTTCAAGGTTGGGAAAGCCGATCCAACTCTTTTTACTAAGACTTGCGATGGTGATCTTTTTGTGTGCCAAATTTATGTCGACGACATAATATTTGGTTCTACTAACCAAAAGTCTTGTGAAGAGTTTAGCAGGGTGATGACGCAGAAATTCGAGATGTCGATGATGGGCGAGTTGACCTACTTCCTTGGGTTCCAAGTGAAGCAACTCAAGGACGGCACCTTCATCTCCCAAACGAAGTACACACAAGATTTGCTAAAGAGGTTTGGGATGAAGGATGCCAAGCCCGCAAAGACGCCAATGGGAACCGACGGACACACCGACCTCAACAAAGGAGGTAAGTCCGTTGATCAAAAAGCATACCGGTCCATGATAGGTTCTTTGCTTTATTTATGTGCTAGTAGACTGGATATTATGCTTAGCGTATGCATGTGTGCTAGATTTCAATCCGATCCGAAGGAGTGTCACTTAGTGGCTGTGAAGCGAATTCTTCGATATTTAGTCGCTACGCCTTGCTTCGGGATCTGGTATCCAAAGGGGTCTAACTTTGACTTGATTGGGTACTCAGATTCCGACTATGCTGGATGTAAGGTCGATAGGAAGAGTACATCGGGGACGTGCCAATTCTTAGGAAGGTCCCTGGTGTCATGGAACTCTAAGAAACAAACCTCTGTTGCCCTATCCACCGCTGAGGCTGAGTACGTTGCCGCAGGACAGTGTTGTGCGCAACTACTTTGGATGAGGCAAACCCTCAGGGACTTTGGCTACAATCTGAGCAAAGTCCCACTCCTATGTGACAATGAGAGTGCTATCCGAATAGCGGAAAATCCTGTTGAGCATAGCCGCACAAAGCACATTGACATCCGGCATCACTTTTTGAGAGACCACCAGCAAAAGGGAGATATCGAAGTGTTTCATGTTAGCACCGAGAACCAGCTAGCCGATATCTTTACCAAGCCTCTAGATGAGAAGACCTTTTGCAGGCTGCATAGTGAGCTCAATATCTTAGATTCACGGAACTTGGATTGAAATGTAGCATACATGTGTTTATGCCTTTGATCATGTTCATTCTGCATTTTGTTGCTTATTGTGGTGCTCAAGTTGTACAAACACTCCCTGGACCTCACAAGTCCTGTTTGCAAGTAATGCACATATTTAGGGGGAGCTGTGCTACAACTTGACCCTTTGAGACTAACCATGTACTTGAGTTTCGTTGTTTTAGTCTCCAAGGAAAATTGAAAGGGAAAAGGTGGACTTGGACCATGCAAGACTTCCACTGCACTCCGATGAAAAGAGTAACTTTTCCAAGTTCATCTTCATACTCTTATTGCCTTTGTGTTCTTATTTGCAGATTTTGGTGAGGCAATGGGGTTAAAGGGCCAAGATTGATCCCGTTTTGGTGCTTGATGCCAAAGGGGGAGAAAATAAAGGCCAAAGCGATAAATGGATCAGCTACCACTTTAGAGATTTTGAAAATAGTAGAATAGAGCTTTTGGTTTGTCAAAACTCTTTTGTTGTCTCTCTTGTCAAAAGTTGGCTTCTTGTGGGGAGAAGTATTGATTATGGGAAAAAGGGGGAGTTTTTGAAATCTTAAGTCAATTTCTCTTAGAATGACTCTCTTTATGTCTTAACATGTGTGTTTGACTTAGAGATAGAAATTTGAGTTTGATTTGCAAAAACAAACCAAGTGGTGGCATAGAGTGATCCATATATGTCAAATTGAATCAAAACAATTTTGAGTTCTAATTTGAATTGTTTTTGTACTTGTTCTACTTGCTTTATGTTGTGTTGGCATAAATCACCAAAAAGGGGGAGATTGAAAGGGAAATGTGCTCTTGGGCCATTTCTAAGTGTTTTGGTGATTTAGTGTCCAACACAAGTGCCTAAGTGTAAAGAGGTGGACAAAGTACAAATCAAGGATAAAGGTATGTTTCTCAGACTTAGTACATTGTTTTATGGACTAATGTATTGTGTCTAAGTGCTGGAAACAGGAAAAATCCAATTGGAAATATCTTGGCTCGAGCAGCCAAGAATCTACTGAGTCTGCAAGCACCGGACAGTGTTCGGTGGTGCACCGGACAGTGTCCGGTGCGTCAGGCTGGCTCGAGCGAACTGACTGCTCTCGGGAATTCACCGGCGACGTACGGCTAAAATTCACCGGACTGTCCGGTGTGCACCGGACTGTCCGGTGAGCCAACGGTCGGCCGGGCCAACGGTCGGCCGCGCAATCTGCGCGGGACACGTGGCCGAGCCAACGGCTAGAAGACGACACCGGACTGTCCGGTGTGCACCGGACATGTCCGGTGCGCCAACAGCTCTCAGGCTGCCAACGGTCGGTTTCGCTATTTAAGGAAGGAAATCGGGCACCGGACAGTGTCCGGTGTGCACCGGACTGTCCGGTGCCCCCGATGACAGAAGGCAAGAATGGCTTTCCAAACTTGTGCTCAACGGCTCCTAGCTGCCTTGGAGCTATAAAAGGGACCCCTAGGCGCATGGAGGAACACACCAAGCATCCTTTGAGCATCATTGATCACTCACACTTCATTCTCGCGCACTTGTTCGACATTTTAGTGATTTGAGCTCCGTTCTAGTGTGCTAGTCTCTTGAGCTCAAGTCTGGGTTTTGCGTGTGCGTATTCGCTGGTGATCTTTGTGTCGTGTGTGAGTTGCTAATCCCTCCCTTGCTCTGTGATTCTTCGTGAACATCTTGTGTAAGGGCGAGAGGCTCCAAGCTGTGGAGATTCCTCGCAAACAGGATTAAGAGAAGCAAAGCAACACCGTGGTATTCAAGTTGGTCTTTGGACCGCTTGAGAGGGCTTGATTGCAACCCTCGTCCGTTGGGACGCCACAACGTGGAGTAGGCAAGCGTTGGTCTTGGCCGAACCACGGGATAACCACTGTGCCATCTCTGATTGATTGATATCTCTTGGTTATTGTGTTGTGTTGAGATCCTTCTCTAGCCACTTGGCATATTACTGTGCTAACAAGTAACCAATTTTTGTGGCTTAAGTTTTTGAAGTATTACAGGATCACCTATTCACCCCCCCCCTCTAGGTGCTCTCAGCGAGGCATTAAGACCTCGAAGGAGTGAAACCACTCCTCCGAGGCCTCGGGGGCTACACCCGGCGGGTGCGCTCGCGCGCACCCACCGGATCAAAATGCAACCGAGAAAGGCTGGTCCCCTTGCAAAAAAGTGTGACGAAAGCCTCCAAGCGAGTGCTAACACTCCCTTCGAGGCTCGGGGGCTACTGTCGGGGACCATAATTAGGGGTACCCTCAAGACTCCTAATTCTCAGCTGGTAACCCCCATCAGCATAAAGCTGCTAAGGCCTGATGGGTGCGATTGAGTCAGGGATCAGTCCATTCGAGCGACTCGATCACGCCTCCCCGAGCCTAGCCTCGGACAAGGGCAGCCGACCCCGGAGGATTTCCGTCTCACCCGAGGCCCCCCTCCAACGGCGGACATGTTTCCGGCTCGCCCGAGGCCCTGCCTTCGCCAAGAAGCAACCCTGACTAAATCGCCGCACCGACCGACCAAGTCGCAGGGGCATTTAATGCAAAGGTGACCTGACACCTTTGTCCTGACGCGCGCCCCCCGGCAGAGCCGAAGTGACCGCCGTCACTTCACCGCTCCACTGACCGGCCTGACAGAAGGACAACACCGCCTGTGCCACTCCGACCGCAGTACCGCTTGGCAGAGTGAGACTGACAGGCAGTCAGGCCCTGCCAAAGGCACCATAGGAAGCTCCGCCCGACCCAGGGCTCGGACTCGGGCTAAGCCCCAGAAGACGGCGAACTCCGCTTCGCCCGACCTAGGGCTCGGACTCGGGCTAAGTCCCGGAAGACGGCGAACTCTGCTCCGCCCGACCCAGGGCTCGGACTCGGGCTAAGTCCCGGAAGACGGCGAACTCCGCTCCGCCCGACCTAGGGCTCGGACTCGGGCTATGTCCCGGAAGACGACGAACTCCGCTTCGCCCGACCCAGGGCTCGGACTCGGGCTCAGCCCCAGAAGACGACGAACTCCGCTCCGCCCGACCCCAGGGCTCGGACTCCGCCCTGGCCTCTGCCGAACGACCTCCGCCTCGCCCGACCTAGGGGCTCGGACTCGGCCTCGGCCATGGAAGACAGACTCGACCTCGGCTTCGGAGGAGCCTCCATGTCGCCCAACCTAGGGCGTAGGCCAGCCACGTCAACAGGAAGCGCCATCATCACCCTACCCCGAGCTGACTCGGGCCGCAGAGAACAAGACCGGTGTCCCATCTGGCTAGCTCCGCCGGATGGGCAATGATGGCGCCCCGCATGCTCTGTGACGACGACGACTCTCAGCTCTCTTACGGAAGCAGGAGGACGTCAGCAAGGACTCAACCGCCCCGACAGCTGTCCCTCCGCCAGGCTCCGTCGCTCCTCCGATGGCCACGACATCACACCAGCTGGGTGCCAAAATCTCTCCGGTTGCCACATCGGCATGTACTTAGGGCGCTAGCTCTCCCCCGCTAGACACGTAGCACTCTGCTACACCCCCATTGTACACCTGGATCCTCTCCTTACGCCTATAAAAGGAAGGACCAGGGCCCTCTTAGAAAGGGTTGGCCGCGCGGGGACGAGGACGGGATAGGCGCTCTCTTGGGGCCGCTCGCTTCCCTCTCCCACTTGGACGCTTGTAACCCCCTACTGCAAGCGCACCCGACCTGGGCGCGGGACGAACACGAAGGCCGCGGGATTTCCACCTCTCTCACGCCCATCTCCGGCCACCTCACTTCCCCCCTTCGCGCTCGGCCTCGCGTCGACCCATCTGGGCTGGGGCACGCGGCGACATTCACTCGTCGGCTTAGGGACCCCCGGTCTCGAAACGCCGACAATATTCATATGTTCTCACACATGCAATCTCTTCTCTGTGCAGGGTCAATCGGCGGCGTCGAACAACCCTCACGCTTCGTCCAGCCCTTCGCCGAACCAGTCCAGATGCCCACCTCGTTGATGACCTGTTTTGTGATGATCCAGACTTATATTCGTGAGTGTTGGTGATGTTAGTTATACTTGGTCTTGTGAGATACTTATTGAGACTTATGTGCTATGAAACCTGATTTATGTGGTGATATTTGTGATATATATGGTGTTGATGATAAATGTGTTGATTCTGTGATGCGAATGATATATAATGTGATGTGAATGATATATATCTTTTGTTTGTTTGGATGGAACAGCAAAAACAAATAAAAAAGGGACTTCCTGGTCACTTTGCCGAGTGTAACACTCGGCAAAGGGTATCCTTGCCGAGTGCTATGACCATGGCACTCTGCAAAGGAGGAAACCTGGGAACCGGTAAAGCCTTCTTTGCTGAGTGCTGTGGTCAAGACACTCGGCAAAGAAGCTACCTTTGCCGAGTGCCACCTAGCACACTCGGCAAAGGGGCTGGCAAAGGGGCCCACTGGAGGACTCTTTGCCGAGAGCCAGTCCACTAGACACTCGGCAAAGAAGCCTCCTTTGTCGAGTGCCTACGAGAGCTCTCGACACAGGGACTGGCGGTGGGGCCCACTAGAGCCGTCTTTGCCGAGGGCCATGATAGCAGACACTCGGCAAAATTGGCCTCTTTGCCGAGTGCCTAAGAGGTCACTCGGCAAAGGATCCGTCACCGTCACTTGGCGCCGTGACGGTGACTTTTCTTTACCGAGTGCCCGAGTGCCCGACAAAAAGTACTCGGCAAAGAGGCCGTTGCCGATGTACAGTTCGCCGAGCCTTCTTTGCCGAGTGTTACACTTGGCAAAGCCTTTGCCGAGTGTAAAATAGCCTTTGCCGAGTGTCTGAGACACTCGGCAAAGGAGCTGTGTCCGGTAGTGTACCGTAGTCACTTCTACAAAGAATCTGTTATATTTCTTTGTAATCAACTTGCCATCCCTCTGACTCGGTCGGATCCACATTTCAAATAGACATTCAAACCACAGAGTTGGTTCCAAACTCACGTTCACACACACTTAGCTAATAAAATACACATGTCTTTGTGTTTTATACTCTATAGTCTATACGCAGGTATAAATGGAAACTGTAGCAACTTACTAGCACTTTGCTAGTATGAAAGTAAAAACAGGTGCTTGAAAGAACTGTGGACAGATCAAAATTGGATCTAACTGTATTACATGTTGATCTATTGAACAAGGAACAATCCATCACGATGACGTACATATATATAGGAGCTTATTTTGGGAGTCCTAGATAAATACAATACGATTTTAAACTAGATTCTAGTCTACATCAGAACTGAAAACATCTATTTGATGTTGGTCCCAAACTTCGATCTTCAAGTGCGCTCGAGAAGAAGATGAACAGGGAACGAGAACTCACGAGCATGCTTGCCATTTTGGACGGACTAAAAAACGTCCAACGCCCCACTGCCTTTTTGGTTTTTTTATATTTATATGAAGAAGAAGTCCATCGCTGATTCGCAAGCGACACATGCCACACATATACATGTACAACGGGCTTGGACCCAGCACGAGGGGCACCAGTCCAAACCCGGCACGATTCTGTATCGTGCCAGGCCGGGTCGGCCCGCGGGCTGGCTGACGCGGCCCAGACCCGCACAGTTATTCTTACACGGGCTATGCCGGACCGAAGGCACGACGGGGGCCTGTTGTGTCGGGTCGGGTCTAGACCCGTAAATAAAAAGACACTCCAAATTTAGAATTTAAAGGTAATTTTTAAATTTATTTTAGATTCAATTAATTATATTTATAATTTTAGATACATATTTAGACAAAGAATTTCAGATACACAAATAAACACATATCACAATTTAGAATGTTCTCATATAATAACAGAATCGTCAGTATTATAACTAAAAACGTACTGATCGTTACAAAATCAGTCCCTCAAACGGGCCATTGCCGTGCCTACCCTTTAACGGGGCTAGGTCCGTACCTGCACCGTGGGCCAGACGGTCGGCCCAAGCCCGGTACCGGCACGGCTATCGGGCCGGGCCAGCCCGGCCATGCTTCTAGTCGAGCCGGACCGTGCTCGTGCCAGGCCATGGTCATGCCGGGTCACAGGCCCACTGTTGGGCTGACCCATTTGGACATGTATAGCCACACACGACGCGCACGCGCCGCGAGCTAAAGAACTGGGTGCAGCACTCGCACCACGTGTGCTATGCATATGGGCACCCAACGGACATGGCGATCAGGACAATCACCTGATTTGCCATTCCTTTATTACATGTTGTAATGTGTAACTAAACTACAAAATGTGTTGAAACTAACTATCGGGGTTCGGATCCCTAGGTCCTCGAGGGCCACGAGTCAGCAGACGGATAGCGTCGTGTTTATCCATCACTAGTCAATTAAGAGTCCATCCCGTCCACGGGACGACCCCGCATTGAGCCAAGGAGTCAGGCGAGGCGAAGGCATACGGAAGAGGTAGACGAATCGATCGAAATCCACTCTAGTGGATTTTACATATCCGTCAGACTAGCCACACCATTAACTTTGTGTATGCCTCATTAACTACGCCTGTCGGCAGGGTGCGATGCGAATAGTATTGATATTCTCCACACTCATGACCTACAAATCCTAGGCTTGAGTCCCTAGAAGACCTATACAGAGATAAGGGAGAAATCTGCATACATGCTATGAAGGCAGAAGATCGACGTAGGGGGGGATGCAGACAAAAACAAGTAATGAAGACACCCGGACTTTCATCGCCAGCACGGATCATGTCCTCCCCCTGCAATCTTAGAGATACGGCAAAATACCCACATGGGGAAAGATACCAACGCATGACAAGGTTTTACTATGGGAGAATCCCTTATTTTATCTTATGTTACGCTCCCTTCTGGGAGAAGCCATATGTAAACAGCCCTCTCCTTGGTCAATAAAAGGAGGGGGCGACCTTACGAGAGGACAAAGAACCCAAACCAAAAGGGAACAAAACTAGGACCATAACCCCACAGCCCCGAAGCAACAAAGAAGAATCTAAGAGAGTAGGACACGACACACAGAGATTTGGGATTTCTCCCTCCCTCTCGCCTACTTGTAACCCCTACCGAAGACTGGAGTATGGATATTCTACTCGAACTAGTATAACTCTTGTGCCCCACTGAGCACACCATCCAACCCTAAAATGTACATACACAAATTTACTCACTGGTGCTAATTCAAAACACCAACATTTAGCACGCAAGGTAGGGGCTTTGCCAATTTTCATCATCCTCTCCGCTAGGCACCGGATGGCCAGCCATGACACCGTATGAGCCTCCTGTCACACCCGGATTTAAGGATAAATCCAGATGTATCTCACATGTGTGTCAAAATCAAGTATCACACATATGATGACTCAGGATACACAACTCAATATCACAATCTTTATTACATAATAGAGTTTCTATACAAAATAACTAAATATAATACACCATATGACGACAACGATCCTCCACAACTATAGTTGACTTGGAGACAACAGCATAGACTTCTTCGAACTCATATTCATGGTGATTCTCCTCTTGCCGGTACCTGCTCTTGACCTGGTGTGATTATAGCAAGGGTAAGCTCACATACGGTCATCGCTCAGTAAGTGTGGGAAAAAGTATAGCGTAAGGCTTACCAAGGAATATAGTTGAAGCTGAGCATATGTTTTAATTTTGTTGGTCAAAATTTTATTAGCAATTACTAAGTATAAGTAAATATCATTCCAATTAAATAAGAGATCATAGATAAAACATTCCACAATACAATGCATGACAAGTTAAATTTAATTTCATTATTTAATCATGTGTGTTTGAGCCGCTCTTGTTCGTGACCACGTCTGATATATCTGTGTCCTTAGCAAAAGATTCGCCTTGTATTTTTTAAAAGGAAAAACGACTAGCTTGCATGTAATCCGTGACGGGGTTTTAACAAAACATGATTTTAGGATCTTGCCGTAAAAAATAGTGCAGAACGAGTACTTAAACTCACATCTCTCTACTATAGAAATTTAGGGCTAACCATAAGACCACACATACCTTAGTGTTTACAAATAAACAAAAAATTTATTTGTAGCCTAGGCACTCCCCACGCTCCCTCGCCTCGTTGCAACGCATGGGCACATACCTAGTAGGTTCTATAAGTTTAAAGGTGGAAAATATGATATATCAAAAAAGATGAGCCACTACAAATACATTATAAATGCTCGGTCGGTAAGTATGTAAATTTATAAATACATATCATACATGTATATAATAGGATAATGTTACAACTAAATAACCAATTTTTCGTTATATAGTGTTGTTGGTGTTTGGAGCCCGACCGCACACCCGGGGTTACCCCTCGCGGTGCTTTTGGGTAGGACGGTGCTGTTGACTGTAGCTCAATGGTTTGTGCAAGAAGCACGAGGGGTGATAGGCGATTTTCTATAGGTTTGGACTGCTTTGAGATGTGTAATACCCTACTTCCTGGTGTGGATCTTTATGTGGTAGGTTACAAGAGAAGTCTTCAGTATGGAGGAAGGCTAATGAGTTGAGTAGATGGTCGATGGAAATGATGGGGTACCCCCTAGGCCTTATATACTCGACCGTGGGGCACTATATGCGCATAGGATGATGATGAGTACCTAAACAATAATGAACCGACTGAACTTATCTTCCTATAATCTTGTCGATTTATCTCTAATCCATTCTGATGTTCAAGGGCGTTGCGCGCGGGAAAGTCGAGCGAACGCTACGGATAGCGCTCGAGTTTGACGAGTTGCCTGGGCCTGAGCCTGCTTCCTTCTCACGTCGGCCCATTCTGCTAGTAGTCCTCCCCTGGCCCGTGAAGGAATGGCCTTGCGAGATAACAAGCCCAAAAACCTCTCGCGAGGCCTTCTTGCCTTCTAGTAGACCCGGGGGATATCTATCCCCCACAAGCCCCCAATCTTTGAGTTGATTTTGAAATAATCATCCCAAAGGTTCTAGGTCCAGCTCGCGAGTTTGTGGCATGATTTCTACGCTGGCAATGGGCACGTCGAAGGTGCACCTATTGAGCGTTGCTCCTAAACTTTGAGTGATTCAGTAAAAACAGTCCTCTCAAAGGTCTTCATTTGATGCTTTGGAGATCAGCGTCTTGTCATCATATCATGCTTTAGAAGTCAGCATTTCGTCTTTTGGGATTAAAAATCTATTGGTCGCATCGAAGGTGCACCCAATGGGTGTAGCCCCCAAGATTTGAGTGGATTTTTGAAAATGATCCACTCAAAGATCTTCATCTCATGCTTTAGAAATCAGCATTTTGTCATCATCTCATGCTTTAGAAATCAACATTTTGTCATCATCTCATGCTTTAGAAATCAGCATTTTGTCTTCATCTCATGCTCTCGCGAATTCAAATAATATTATCTGCCCACACCTTATTAGGTCTGAAATTTATTTGATCGGTGACAGGTTTGACGTTTGGTAGATGGCTCTTGGCTGGTCATCACCTCGCTCTGTGCTTCAATGCCTCTACTGATTAGACTTGCGGTTCAGTAGCTATATTTGGATTTTCTCCGATTTCTACCAATCTCTTCCTTCTGTCTCAGTACATTCATTGTGTATACAGTATGGATATGACTTCTTCAGAAAATCTTTTGAAAATTCTTGGTTACTCCCCCAATGGGTGTGGCCAAGGGGCGTCTTGGTACGTAGAGCGTTTAGCACACTGTCCTGGAGTAGTAACTTGATGTGACCGTGAGGTGTAATCATATCGCCCGAGCAGTTGACCTTAGTCCAAATGGTGTCGTGTTACGCGAAGCGGTGCCTGTTGCCTGACTCATTTTCAGGCGGATTGAATGGCATATTGAATACTTGTGACTGTTCGGCGAGCGTGGTAGGAAGTGGACAGTCACCCCCGGCCTCTATAAATAGCCTACTTGCACCGTTGTTCTCTTCACTCATCTTTCGATCGTCTGTTGTTTTCCTCTAACTTCCTCTTCTTCTCCATTCGACCATGGGCAAAGGCAAGAGAGGTCGAGGCTCACCCCATCGCGTAGGCGACAAGCGGAAGCACGACCCAAGTCATCCCTTGGAGGACTTTGGTGACTCGGAGTATTTGGAGGAGGTTTCCTCCGAGTCCGAGGGATCGGCGACTCTCGCCTCTACCCCGGCATCGTCCGATGACTCGGACGACTCCTAGGGGTTAGCCACTGAGGTCTGGACGTACATCCGTTTTGTCGAGCATGCCGGGCTCAAGGGGTCGGATGAGTCGGAGGTCTCCTCGGATGAGGAGAACTCCTCCGACTCGTCCGAGGAGCGGAGCGGCGACGACAGCGATGATGAAGGCAGCGGCAGCGGCGACGACAGCGGTGACGGTGACGGCGGCGAAGGCGACGACGACGGCGGCAAGGGCGATGGTGAAGACGACGACAGCGGCGACGGTGACGGTGACAGTGGCGACGGTGGCGGAAAGGGCGGCAGTGGCAGCAGCAAGGCCAGTGGCAAAGCACCACTGGTCTAAATATTAGTATAGATAATTAGTAGTAGTAGTAGTAGAATAATGTAGTGGTAGTTAATAGTGTAGTGTAAGTAGTGTAGTGATGCAATGCAATGTAATGTAATGTAGTGTAATGTGGTAAAAAGGGGAAAAAGGCCGACTCATAATGAGTCGGCTTTTGAGTTTGTGTAACCCCCTCCAATATTAATGAAGAACTTTAGTTGCTCCAAGTGATTGTTGTCTTTTGCTGCTTGTTTTGTTTATGCGCTTGATAGTTTGTCCATATGCCTGATACTGCCGGCGTTTTAGAGATAACCGCCGAGTGATGCCTGAAACTTTGCTTTCCCGAGTAATATCTTGGCACTTTAGAAATAATGCCCGACCTAGGAAACCCCATTTATACTCGCGCCGACGTGTCTTTTTTGATTTCCGAGCCCTAGCTTCACTTTCTCTCTTCATCCGCTCCTCTGCTTCCCTGAGATTTCGATCATGCTCGTTCCGCCAGAGAGATCGTGATGGCGCCAAAACGGAAGAGATAGAGCACCGCTGCTGCATTCATCCCGCCCATCGACCCCAACAGCCAGCTTCCCTTTGCTGGTAATCACATGTCTGTCATTTCTGAATCTGACCTTCTTCATCTCGTTGAAGTTGGGGTTTTGCTTCCAAAAGAGCTCTACTCTTGGTGGATTTGACGCGGTGTCATCGTCCCGACAGAGGATACCCATGAATCTGTCGTTTACGTTCTTTTTCTCATTCTCGGGCTTGCTCTTTCAATCTCCCCCTTTTTCCGCAATCTCCTTGATTTCTACGAGTTGAACTTGACGCATTTGAACCCTAATTCCATTATGCAAATTTCCATTTTCGTACACCTGTGCAAGGCCTTTCTCGGGATTCTCCCCCACTTCGGTCTCTGGAAATATCTTTATCATTGTCGGCCCAGGATGGCTGGGGGACAACACTAGCTTGTTGGCGGCGCAAGTCTAGAGCTTCGTCGGGGGAGGAAAGTAGAGTATCTTGATATTCCTCTCAAAGGCAGTATCAAGGGGTGGCGCCTTGAGTGGTTCATTGTGGAGAACCACTACAAATCTCTCCCCCTCGGTCGGGGAGACAGCCAAATGTTCGCACACCTAGATGGATAGAATCTCCGACCTCTTCAGAGATAGCAGAGGCCAAAGTGCTGCTTGCCGAGATCTACTCGCTGAAGGATGGGGGTCTAACTGCTGAAGCTATAGTTGCTGACTTCGTATTCAAGAACATTCAACCTTTAAAGGATAGGGTTTACCCCGCTTACTTATATAGCGGTGTCAACGATTCTACCTGGGTCACGAATAGAAGGATTCCCACTGAAGATTTGCGGAGTCAACTAGATATGATCCTGATGGGCAGGGTTTCAAATGCTGGTGCTCCTGTGGCCTATTCTGCATGGGACCTGCCGCCACTTAGGCCATTCTCTGATTTTGTATCCAACCCTCCTGCTCGTGATGGTAGCCTGGGTCATAGAGTGTGACCCTCTCCTGAGGACATTGAGGCATTGATCGCTCCACTTTGGAGTCTTGCTGAGGATGAGAGGCAAATTCACTTTGAGATGCTAGCGAGCACTGATGATGACGTGCTTAGCCTGCTGGCTGGGGAATCATCCGACTCTACCCGCACCGAGTCGATGGCCATCACAACTGGGCAAGAATTTGGTGAAGAGGTAGAAACTTAGAGACCTGAAGGTGCCTGCCCAAAGCATCCACACCGAGTGAACCGCCTGACTGCGCCTGATAAGGAGAAAAGAAAGAAGAGGCGATTTCGGCGACTGTCGTGCTTGGATCAGGATGCTGATCCTTCTGTACCGGTTCCTGATGATGTCCTGGTAGAGGCCATTCCTGAGGTTGATGCCAAGGGTTGCGATCGTGCATAGGTTCCTGGCTGCATGTTTGACGAGGACGAAGAGGAAGAAGAAGAAGTCCCACTGATCCGCAAGAATAGTCGGCACTATAGAGGCAGCGAGGGGAGTAGTGACATTCCCACTCCAGCTCTGTCAGTGCTTGTCAGTCTTTAGGGACTTTTGATATCAGATTTTGATCAAGCACTGGAGGAGGTCATCCCCGAAGACATGCTATTAGAGCCTCCTGACGATGATATCCCAGCCGTCTGTTTGGAGGTCCCAGACGGTGGGCTTTCGTTGCTTGATTTCGCCGGGCAAGAGGTAACCCGAGTGGTGTCTCGTGCATCAACGACCTTGTAAGGCAGTCTTCCATGCAGAGGCACTGATCTGAGCCACCCAACTCCCATGGAGGTTGCTGAGGGGTCTTCAGCCTTAGAGGTGGCTACTGCAGAGGACCCAGCCCCTGAGGGTGGCGCTGGCAGCTACCCAGCCCCCGAGGGTGTTTCTGGTAGCGATCCAGCTCTTGTGGGTAGTGCAAACTACAACCCAGCCCCTGAGGGTGTTCAGTTGTGTTCTCTTTCCAATGCCTCCATGGATGTCCAATCGGGTCATCCCCACCTCGGTCCGATAGAGCAACGGCAGAACGCGCTTCTACAGCTTTGACTGGACAAGTCGCCTTAGAGGTCGGCGAGCTAGATGCAAGGAGCCTGCAGTCTACTGGTGGGGCTGATGTCACCCCGGGTAGTGCTCTTCAGATTGTTCTCGCTGACCTTCCCTCGTCAAGCCATGCCCCAGCTCCTCTTGCCCTAGGTCTACCGCTGTTCCTTTCCAATCTTCAGGTGAGTCAGTCTTTTTCTCTATGTTGTACATACTAGTGAATTATCTTTCTTCTGCTCATCTGTCTATGATCACAGGATTTTGTTGATGGAGTATCTGCTCAGTTGAAATCCTGCGGTGCCACTGTTCCTGAACAAGCTCTATCTCTAATGCAGTGGAATCCATTGCTGCTTCAGAAACAGATCGATGATCTGAAGGCGTCGAATGCTGGTTAGTGAGTTTACAGCTTCCCTAGCTGCTTTGATTGATCAACTTGTTCTTAATCGTGTATTCCCTTTCAGCTGCGTTGTCAGATATGGCTCAACGATGCTCTGACCTTAAGGAGAAGTATTCTCAAAGTCAAGTCGACTTGGCCCAAACTTCTGCTTTTCTGGACGATGCACGCTCTCTGAATTCCTCTCTTAATGCCCAGCTTGAATCTGTAAAGATGGCGCATGAGGTAAACTTTCTTGGCTAACCCTGCCATGTTTTTGTTGCCTTGGTACTGAATGTTGTTTTCTGTTTGTCAGAGGAGAAGCGAGCACTTGTTTCCTCTCGTGACAATCTAGATAGACTGTACCGTGGCGCCATTAACTCCTTGACCATCTGGAGAGAAGCCACCGCTTCACCATGTCTGACCTAGATCATCACCGCCATGAGCTGTAGGTATCCCAAGATGAAGTTCTGCGACTTGGACAACTACTATCTGCCAAGGATTCCACCATCAAGGATCTACGTGCTTCCAAGAAGCTTGTTGCGTAGGAGCTAGAAGCTGCTCAACTGGCGTTAAAGCTTTAGAGGACAGCTGCACCATCTTGAAGGCTCAGTGTGACAAAGCTATGGATAAAGCCGTTCGTGCTGGCCGGATCCTGATGAGGAGGCCCGGCATCGCGGTGCCTGATGATATTGTTGCTGATGTCAAGGCCGCGCCTGATTCTGCTAGTCGTCCTTCTTCTTCCGTTGCACCTATGAAAGACATTGCCAGCAAAGATGTTTCGATGTAGTGACGTCCTGCAAAGCACTCTTTTATATCGAGTTAGCATCTTTTTTAGAGGATGTAATATGAATTCTATGTGCATGTGACAGTTGTGTTAGGAATCGAATATTTTGTGAATAGGGTGCCAGAACACGCCCCTGGCACCAGCGAGTAAAACATTCTTTTTCCTGAAGATCTTAGCTAATTATTTCGTTGTTAGGGTATAGTGGTCACTCTGAACAACGCAAAAGAAAGTGCGCCATGCTGGTTTAAAGGCGTTTTCTGACTTAAGCCAATCGCCTGGCTGGTAGGGCATAGTGGTCGTTCTGAGTTGAGTAAGCGTGAGCATGTCGCACCGATTTAAGTCGTCGCCGACTTAAGCCGATCACTCCGTTAGTAGGGTATAGTGGTCACCCTAAGTCGAGTAAGCGTGAGCATGTTGCACCGACTTAAGTCATCGCCGACTTAAGCCGATTGCTCTGTTAGTAGGGTATAGTGGTCATCCTAAGTCGAGTAAGCGTGAGCATGTCACGCCGACTTAATTCGTCACCGACTTAAACAGATTGCTCTGTTAGTAGGGTATAGTGGTCACCCTAAGTTGAGTAAGCGTGAGCATGTTGCACCGATTTAAGTCGTCGCCGACTCAAACCGATTGCTCCGTTAGTAGGGTATAGTGGTCACCCTAAGTCGAGTAAGCGTGCTGCTTTTAAGCCCAGCCCAATCGAAGTCAGTTGTAGGTCAAGAGTCTGAATGCCTTTGAAAGCGAAAACTTTATTGATGATGAATTCCCCAAATTACAGAGTACAATGTTTCTTCAGAAATTTTTGAGGCCTTGCTAGGGATAGAACTTTCTAAGGTGCTCTATGTTCCATGAGTTCCCCACTTCCGTGTCGTCCATCTGAGTAAACCAGTATGATCCTGGCCGGGTAACTTCCGATACAATGAATGGCCCTTCCCATAGTGGTGACAGCTTGTGTCGTCCTTCCCCCATTAGAATTTGGCGAAGGACCAAGTCTCCCACTGCAAAGGACCGGTGTCGCACAGCTTTATCATGATAGCGCCTCAAGGTCTACCGGTATCTAGCCAACTGAATTACTATGTTCAATCGTTCTTCCTCCAGCACATCAATATCTTCTAGTCTGGTAGCTTCTGCTTCGGCTATGCTTTCGAAAGTCAACCTTGGCGCCCCAAATATTAGGTCGGCGGGCAGCACTGCCTCTGACCCATAGACCATGAAGAACGGGGTATTTCCATGCAAAGCTCGACTGGGTTGAGTTCTCAGGCTCCAAACCACGTATGGCAGCTCTCTAATCTATTTTCCTGCAAGCTTTTCATTCTTGTCAAATACTTTCTTTCTGAGTGCTTCCAATATCATTTCATTGGCCCTTTCTACTTGGGCATTGGCTCTTGGGTGCGCCACTGATGCATACTTGATCTAGATGCTCTGTTGCTCATAAAAATCAAAGAATTCGGAACTGGTGAAGTTGGATCCTAGGTTAGTGATGATGCTATTTGGTATCCCAAACCTGAATATTATGTCTTGTATAAACTCTACCGCTTTGGATGAGGTCAGAGAAGCGATTGGCTTGTACTCTATCCATTTTGTGAATTTGTCAATGGCAACCAGTATGTGAGTATAGCCTCCCTGAGCTTTCTTGAAAGGTCTGATCATGTCCAGCCCCCAACATGCAAATGACCATGTTACAGGAATGGTCTGCAACTGCTGTGCGGGTAAATGTTGTTGCTTTGATAACAATTGGCAAGCTTCACATCTCTGGACTAACTCGGCAGCATCACTCTTCGCTGTTGGCCAATAGAAACCAGATCTGAAAGCCTTCCCGACCAGAATTCTGGACGTTGCATGTATTCCACACTGCCCGGCGTGGATTTCCTCCAACAATTGCTTCCCAATAGCCAAGTGAATGCACTTCATGAGGACTCCTGTTGCACCTCTTCTGTACAGTATGCCCCCTATGAGGGTGTAGTGGGCTGACTACCTCGCGATGCGTTCCGCTGCCGCCTTATCATCCGGTTCTTCTTCATTTTTTATGTATCTGATGATAGGCTCTCTCCAGTCATTGGGGTCCGATTCTAGCTGGCTTAAGGTGTTGCACTCTTCCATCTGATCTGAGAGGATACTTGGTTGTGATATTTCTTGGACGAAGATCTCGGGTAGAGCCTGGGCCTGACTGGATCCCAGCTTCGACAGCGCGTCCGCTACCGCGTTGCGGTCTCTTTCCACGTGATGGAACTCTAATCCTTCGAATTTGTCCTCCAGTTTTCGCACATCTGTGTAGTACTTGCCCATGGAGTTAGTCGAGCAGTCCCAGTCTTTGTTTATCTGGCTTATGATCACTAGCGAGTCACCATATACCATCAGTTTCTTGATGCTGAGTGATACAGCGATGCTTAACCCGTGGATCAGTGCTTCATACTCTGCTACATTATTTGATGCTGGAAACAGTAGCTGGAGTGCATACTTGAGTTTTTCTCCCCCAGGAGTAATAAAGAGAATCCCTGCACCCGCTCCTTGTAGCTTCAACGAGCTGCCAAAGTACATTTTCCATACTTCGATGATCTCTGGGCTGTCTGGGACCTGATGTTCAGTCCACTCAGATATGAAGTCAACCAGTGCTTGAGTCTTGATTACCGTGCGATGCCGAAACTCTATGTCATGAGCTCCCAGCTCGCACGCCCACTTGGTTATCCTTCCGATAGCTTCTTTGTTGTGGAGAACGTCCCCTATTGGAAATCCTGTGACTACTATGACTTTGTGGTCGTCAAAGTAGTGTCAAAGTTTGTGTGCGGTTAGAAGTACCACATACAACAACTTCTAGATTTAAGGATACCTTATCTTTGAGGGCCTGAGGACTTCATTGATGAAGTAGACTGGATGATGTAGTAAGTGTGCATGTCCTTCTTCCACCCGCTTGACTACCAACATGGTGCTAACCACATGAGTCGTGTAGGAGATATATAGCAACAGAACTTCTGCTGGCTGATTCGGCGTGGCTCGGTGTGGCGGCTTGAGTATTGGTGGTGTAGTCAGGAACTTTTTCAGTGCCTATAGAGCTTCCTATGTGAAAGTCGCCTAGAGGGGGTGAATAGGCGTAATCTAAAATTTACAACTTAAAACACAGACTACAAGCCAGGGTTAGTGTTAGAATTAAACTTGGGTCCGAAAGAGAGGGCGAAATCAAATCAACCAAGAAATAAAGCGGATGACACGGTGATTTGTTTTACCGAGGTTTGGTTCTTGAGAACCTAGTCCCCGTTGAGGTGGTCACAAAGACCGGGTCTCTTTCAACCCTTTCCCTCTCTCAAACGGTCACTTAGACCGAGTGAGCTTTCTTCTTAATCTTATGGGTCACTTAGACCCCGCAAGGACCACCACACACTTGGTGTCTCTTGCCTTGCTTACAAGTCACTTTGGAACAAGAAAGAGGAAGGAAGAAAGCAATCCAAGAACAAGAGCTCAAAGAACACGAGCAAAACACTCTCTAGTCACTAGGTGTTTGGAGTGAATTTTGGGACTTGGAGAGGCTTTGATTCTTTTGAATTGTGTCTAGAATTTAATGCACTAGCTCTTGTATTGAATGGGATGTCTAAAAACTTGGATGCTTGGAGTGGTGGTGGTTAGGGGTATTTATAGTCCTCAACCACCAAAACAGCCATTGGGGATGGCTGCTGTCGATGGGCACACCGGACAGTCCGGTGCGCCATCCACGTCACCCAACCGTTAGGGTTCTGGCGCTGTCGACCGTTGGAGCGCTGACTTCTTGGGGCACCGGACAGTGCCGCACCGGACAGGCGCTATTCACTGTCCGGTGTGCCTCTGACGGGCGGCTCTTGTGACGGAACCTCCCAAGTCATTAGGCCCACCTACAGTTGTCCTTGTCCAATAGACCTCAGACAACCCTGTAGGTGCCCCTGAATCACTTGACAAGCTCGGTATCTGCTTTTCTTACCTTTCCCAAGAGCGTTTTACCCGTCACGCAGACATTACAGAACATTGGAGATACAGAAATGCGGAAGCGATTACATAACTTACATTTATTCGAAAGTAAGATAAAGTTGGTTATTACAGACCAGCATAAAAACACGAGTGCAGAGTACTTATTATTACAATACCAAGGGAGGTAAAAACTCCTCCCGATAAGTTCTTACATAAAAGTTTTTATGGAGGACTAAGTCCTCCCGCAGCTTCATTCTTGCTTTTCTTCATTTGACACCACCTTGGTACAAAAGCAACAAAAGTTTGTTGCTTCCTCACCTAAAAACAATAGGGAATAAAACCCTGAGTATGGAATTACTCAGCAAGTCTTACCCGACTAAAGAAAAGACTCTCAAGGGTATGCTGGTTATAAGGGAGTCAAGGTAAGGTTTCTCAATGATCAAAGACTCTGTTGCAGAAATGCTTACTAAAAGTGGATCCTTAAAAATCTAGTTTTATTTTCAGGTTAGGTAAAATTACATGCATCTAGAGTTCTTTCTACCCTAGTTCAACACTTGTCCTGCACTAGCCAATTTCTTAACAAACCTTTCATCTTTACTGGAGTTCTACGTATAGGGCAGTGACCAAGTCTTCATAACCGCGAAGGTACGGCGATCCGAATCGATTATACTCAGCTGAGGATCTCCAATCACACGACATATGTAGCACTTAACCCTTGCATATGTCAACCCGCCACCGGGGTTCTTAAGACCAGATCAGGTTCACGCGAACCGAGAGCACAGATACACCACCGTCCAGCCTCTTGCCACGGAGGGTACACGCTACTCTCGCCACCGCTCCACGCCCATTCTGTGTTATCTTATTCTGGCCTTAGTCTACCTGAGGCAAGGCTTACCCATGACGAGGCATGTGACCAGTTAAAGGGTCCTCGGTCAGCAAGCCTACATCGACACGGTTCGTAATCGACTCAGACGGAGACACTACACCGAGACTCTCTTCTCGTGCAAGTCACCCGCCTGGTCTCAGCTTAATCATTTAAAACCCAAAGCTTGGTACCTGGCAGAGGTACATCTTTTCCGATGTCGAACCCATCACGACCATGATGGATCCACCATCAAGTTTTATTTTCAAAAACATCCCTCCCACTTTGTCAATCATCTTTTGTAAAACAAAACCTTTTGTTTTGCTAGAGCAATACTAAGCATAGTAAAAACCTTTTGTGAAAACAGGGTTTCAAGGAAGATAATCAAGTTCAAGGAAGGTAATGCAGGAATTGTTTAAGCATTCAACTCCTATCACCTAATGCATTAATCAAGTGAGAAAGATTTTAAAAACATCAAGGAAGGTGGCAAATGCACCGGGGCTTGCCTTCGTTGATAGGTGAGTCAGGCTCGGACCCGCAGATATCAAAGTAGAAACAATTTCCTGCCTGAGATTCCAAAGGTGGTGGTGGTGTCTTCTCTTCAGTTACTTCGACTTCTTCTTCGTTTTCTAAACATCACCATATATATGGGTATATAAGAATGAATGCCATGTAATGCTCATGAGAGTGCAAAGATAATAAGAATTTATTATCTAAGGTTCTTGAATACAATTTTCCTTCACGGTTCACCGGAAAACTAGGGTTTCCGGAGGCAATAGTGAAGTTCAAAGAGCAGGGGTGGGGGTTTTGGGTTTTAATTCTCAAACAAGGTCCAAATCAAACCAAACTCTACCCAAGGCTTCTAAATAATGTTTAAAGTTAAAAGAAAAAGTTTGGGAATTTTTGGAATTACCATTTATTTTAAAACCCGAGAGTGGCGAGTTTGGACTTGTACGGTCCTCGTGCACCGGACACTGTCCGGTGGCATGCCGGACAGTCTGGTGCGCCAGACCAGGGCACTCTCAAGGTTCTTGCTCCTTTGAATTTGAACCCTATCTTTTATCTTCTATTGGTTTATGTTGAACCTTTATGCACCTGTAGAACATATAATCTAGAGCAAACTAGTTAGTCCAATTATTTGTGTTGGGCAATCAACCACCAAAATTATTTATAGGAAAAGGTTAAACCCTATCCCTTTCACTATGCCTCTGTGGTCCACTGAAACTTGTCCATAGTTTTGAGTGACTTGTATAATGGCATGCCTTTCTTGCCTAGCCTTGATATGAATCTGCTTAGGGCTGCCATGCATCCAGTAAGCCTCTGTACTTTTCTTTGTGATCGTGGTGCTTCCATTCTCATGATAGCCTCGATTTTTTCTAGGTTAGCTTCAATTCCTCGGTGGATGACAATGAATCCGAGTAGCTTCCTAGCTGGTACTTCGAAGACACACTTCTCTAGGTTGAGCTTCCACCGGTAGCGCCTCAAGCTGTTGAAGACTACTTGCAAATCTTCAATGAAGTTTTTTGAGTTTTCTATTTTGATCACCACATCATCGACATAGGCTTCCACTAGCTTGCCCCAGTGGTTAGCTAAGCATGTCTGAATGGCTCTCTGGTAAGTCGCTCCCGCGTTCTTGAGGCCGAACGGCATGGAGGTATAGCAGAAAGCTCCAAATGGGGTGATGAATGCAGTTTTCTCCTCATCTTCTTTTGCCAGGCTGATCTGATGGTATCCAGAATAACAGTCTAGGAAGGACAACATAGAACAGCCAGCGGTTGAATCAACCACTTGATCTATTCTAGGGAGCCCAAAGGGATCCTTCGGACAATGCTTGTTGAGATCAATATAGTCGACGCACATGCGCCAATCCACTTTATTCTTTTTGAGTACAAAAACTGGATTTGCTAGCTGCTCAGGATGCAGCACTTCTCTGATGAACCCCGCAGCCACTAAGCGAGCTAACTCAGCGTGAATAGCTTCTCTCTTGTCAGGCGTGAAACGACGTAGCTTCTGTCGAATCGGCCTCGCTTGGGGATAAACCTTCAATTTGTGCTCAGCCAGTTCTCTCGGGCCTCCTGGTATATTCGTAGGTTGCTATGCGAATACGTCTCGGTTGTCTTGCAGGAACCGAACGAGCGCGTCTTCCTATTTGTCGTCAAGGCTGGAACTGATGATGGCAGTCTTGCGGTCATCAGCAAATCCCAGGTTGATTCTCTTAGTCTCCTCAATCGGCCGTATAGAGGTCACAGCTTGAGCTTCATTTGTGGGTATTGCGAGGTCTTCCTTAGGCTTTGTGTCTGCCTGCATGGAGGAAGTCGTTAGGGGTCTAGTAGTAAGGGCTGCCTGGATGGCTCTCCGAAAGCATTCCGCGGTGCCTTGGAAGTCAGCACGCACGGTGATGATTCCTTGTGATCCTGGCATTTTCAATATCATGTATGAATAGTGCAGAATGACCATGAACTTTGCCAGTCCCGGCCTGCCTATGATGGTGTTGTATCCGCAGTCGAAACGTGCCACCTCGAACCTCAGGAACTCAGTTCTACAGTTCTCTAGAGTTCCAAAGGTGACGGGCATGTAGATGTGCCCGAGTGGGTACTCCTCTTCGGTCGACATGATGAAGAAGAAAGGAGTGCCTGACTCAATGAGGTCTTTGAGTGCAACCCCCAAGGCTCGAAGCGTTCGGGGGAAGGTAACGTTGATGCTACTTCCCCCGTCCACTAGTACTTTCTTTACCCTACTCTCTCAGACCACCGGATCAATGAGGAGCGGGTACTTGCCGGGGTGGTCGAAATTGAGCCACTAATCCGCTCGGCTGAAGGTTATCGCGTGCTCCGACCATCGATAAGGAGCTGGGGCACTGGTGGTTGCCGCCAGGACCTGCCGGTCATTGAGCTTCTGTTGCCTTCTGTTCTCTTGTGATTCGTGGCCTCTGAAGATGACGTTGACCTCCCTGTCAATGCGTGGGAATGCTCCACCCCACCCCCTTCTAGTTGCTGAGGCTGCTGGGGCTCGCCAGGCCCTCCTCGTGGTGGGGGAGGTGGTAGAGGCTGGAACGGTCGGCCATTTCTGACGGAATGCTTGAAGTCTCTGCAGTTCTATAAGGTGTGGCGCATGTCCTTGTGGTACGGGCACTGGGCGTCGAGGATGTCGTCCAGTGTCCATTCGCCTCCACGGAGTGCCCCTCGGGAACGAGCGACGGGTGGTCCGGCGGCGTGGACCTCTTCACGAGGCCTCTTCTCCCAACGCCTGTGGAGTTGCTGGTTTGCATCGCGCCGCTGTGCTGGTGGTGCAGTTTTTGTTCCTCCGATGAGGTCCTAGGTCCGCTCGTCAGCGGTGATGTAGAGGTCTTGTGACGGAACCTCCCAAGTAATTAGGCCCACCTACAGTTGTCCTTGTCCAATGGACCTCAAACAACCCTATAGGTGCCCCTGAACTACTTGACAAGCTCGGTATCTTTCCTTACCTTTCCAAGAACGTCTCACCCGTCTTGCAGACATTACAGAACATCGGAGATATAGATATGCGGAAGCGATTACATAACTTACATTTATTAAAAAGTAAGATCAGGTTGTTTATTACAGACCAGGAATATATATAACGAGTGCAGAGTAATATTAATACACATACCGAGGGAGGCAAAAACTCCTCCCGACAGTTACCACACAAAAGTCTTAATGGAGGATCCTTTCCTCCCGCACTTCACTCTTGCTTATCTTCATTAGGAACCACCTTGGTACAGAAGCAACAGAACTCTGCTGCTTCCTCACCTAAAAACAACAAAGGGATAAACCCTGAGTATGGAATTACTCAGCAAGTCTTACCCGACCAAGGAAAAGACTCTCAAGGGTATGCTGGATAAGTAGGAATCAAGGAGAGGCTTTAGCAAGAATCAACTTAGATACTTTTGCAGAAATAGCTTACTAAGGTGAGTCCTTACTTTCAATCTTTTAATGCCAGGTTAAGTATTAATAGACTCTATTTGCCTCTAGTCTAATTTCATCATTTTATCAGTACAACATCATTTTTATCCATACTGTTCACATCCTGACTCTAGGTTACAGGGAAGTGACCAAGTCTTCATAACCGCGAAGGTACGGCGATCCGAATCGATTATACTCAGCTGAGGATCTCCAATCACACAACATATGTAGCACTTAACCCTTGCATATGTCAACCCGCCACCGGGGTTCTTAAGACCAGATCAGGTTCACGCAAACTGAGAGCACAGATACACCACCGTCCAGCCTCTTGCCACAGAGGGTACACGCTACTCTCGCCACCGCTCCACGCCCATTTCGTGTTATCTTATTCTGGCCTTAGTCTGCCCGAGGCAAGGCTTACCCATGACGAGGCATGTGACCAGTTAAAGGGTCCTCGATCAGCACGCCTACATACACGTTCAATCCTTAATCAACCTGGGTAGAACATCACCTGTTCCTAACCCAAGTCTCGATTTAAGTACTTCCATCCCTAGGATTGTTTCTGTTCCTTAGGATGAAAAGAGCATCACAGGGAACTTTGCAGTAAGATCCCACCACGCTCTTAATCAAAGTATTCTTGCAGGTAGAGGTCATCTTTCCTCAGGATAACCCCTGAGCTAGGCAGTATAGCAAAAGACAACCTCTATCCACAAGACCTAAGCAGGGCTAAGCATTTTTGTAAAAACAATTTTGATACTTCACCAGAAGTATCCATAAAGGTGTGGATATCAAGGAAAGCAATGCATCAAAGGGTTCCAAGCAATTCCTATGAACCTAATGCACATTTCACTGGACTTAAAGTGTGCGAAAAGTATTTAAAAACACAAGGAAAGGGGTTGCATGCACCGGGGCTTGCCTTTGTTAACAGGTGAGTCTGGCTCGGATCCGCAAATATCAAAGTAGAAGCAGTTGCCTGCTTGAGAATCCAAGGGTGGTGGTGTCCTTTCTTCGGTGACTTCCTCTTCTTCTTCGTGTTCTAACATAACCATATATATGTATAAGAATGGATGCCATGGGATGCTCATGAGGGTGCATAGATAATATAAACTTGTTATCTAAGTCTTGAGTACAACTTTCCTTCACGGTACTCCGGGAACCTAGGGTTTCCGGAGTCAGTAAAGGAGTTCATAGGGCAGGGGGGTGTTTTGGGGTTTGGTGATCAAACAAGGTCCAAATCAACCCAAACTCTACCCAAGGCTTCTAAATAATATGAGGAGCTCATATAAAAATTTTGAGCATTTTTGGGATTACAATTCATCTTTTAAAAATCCAAAACTACTACTTTGAACTACTTTAAATGCCTTAAAATTCCTTATTTAACCTAAAAATCCCAAAACTATTTTTATTAAATTCTAGGGAAAATAAGAAACCTAGGAAAATTGGTTTCACAATTTTACCATTTTTCTACATTTTTTTATAATTGTTTTGACCCGGGAGGAAAAAGAAAAAGAAAACTCGTGAATAGGATTGGGCCGAATCCAGTCCAGGTCGGCCCACTACCAGCAGAAGCACGCCCACGCGCGCGCGCCGCGGCAACCTTGCACAGAGGTCCTCGGTTTATTAACTAAATTGAAGTAGGTTTGTTTACTGTTCCTCTGTGCCACTGACCAATTACAGAAAGGCCCTCCAACTTCTATCTCTTCGCAGAGGGAGGTCCTCGACGACGGCGAGCGCGGTTTCGCTCCGGTGAGCAACTGTACCGGCTAAACGGGGCTATGACCGGCGCTCCCGAGCGACTTACACCTAATTGGATCCATTCCAAGCCTTTCCCCCAACTCAATTTCGGAATTGGAGTTCTACAACCCTCTGCCCACGGGGACAGCGAAAGCTATGGAAATTCATTCGTGTTCCCAATGATTGGTGGGCTTCTAGCCTAATTAGACGGTTTGGAGAGCATCACCAGCATATAGGGACATGAGAACAACACGCGAATTGGATGGTGCCTTACCAGAACGGACAGTCCACGGGGGAGTGGTGTTTTAAGGTGGCGGAGACCAATTTGGGGAAAAACCCGAATTGCGGAGCTACGGTGAGTGATTGGAGATGAGAGTAGGTGCTATAGCTTGACGATTACATGGCGCAACTATCCCTGCCCTCAATTTATAGGTTCCAAGGGCGGTGGCCGGTGAATTTCGGATGGCACGGTGGCGGTCGGAGAGTGAAAAGAGCGCTGTTGCAAGAGATAGGTGGCTGTCACCGTGGCGGGGTCACCGGCGATCACCGGATATGCACAAGGTGAACTACTGCGATGTGGTAAACCACCGAGGCACGTGGCGCACGGTCGTGAAGTGGCTAACTCCGACGAGCTTATCCGAAGTGGTCGTGATCCAAGCTTGGTACGGCGGCCGGAGTAGAATAGTGACCGGAGTTCACCCACGCCGCGTTATTTCCTACGCTTATGAGCTATCTGCAACCCACGACGCACGAATCGCAACGGCGACGAGGATCGCGGCGCGGGATCACCGGCGGCGAGGGGATCAGAACCTAGGATATTTGGGTGGCACTGTACCATCGAGGTACTTATTCAGAGTGTCTGACAGACAATGTTTAAGCCTCTTTTTCTCTGATTTTCAAATGGCAACACACCCAGTGACCTATAGCAAAGTTGTAGTGCTATAATCCAACTATAACTTTGCTACGATGTGTTCTCACAAAAAGTCACTGGATCCCCTTCAAAATCGAGCTCAAAGTTCATCTCATAACACTGTCATTCTGAATTTCAGACCTCAACTAGTCTGACAGTCCATCTTTGATTGGGTTTTTCTCCAAATTTCTCATAAGAACATGGCTTGAACCCTTAAACAAAGTTGTTCTCCTATAATCAGGGTACAATTTTGATGTGGTGACCTAGGGCAAATTCTCAATAATTTGGAAGATACAATGCTCCAAAGTTGAGCCCTCAACACTGAATTTCAGACTTAGCCTCTATAGTGCTTAAGAGGTGATTTTTGCAATTTGGTCCAAAACTTAGTGTTTGGCTTGCAAATTCACATATTTGTGACCCAAATGATTTAAGATACTTATTTAACTTGGTTTTTGCACTTTAGTCCCAAAATGGACTAATTTTGCACATAGGCCCCTAGAGTTTAGTTTTAGGGTTTTCCAGGGTTCCAATTAGGGTTTTTGGTATCCCAGGGGTATAAATGTGATTCAACTTTGTTTTTGGGGATATTTTATAACTATTACCCTAAAGCCTTTAGGTTTTCTCAATTTGGGTTAAGTTTTACCCCTTTAATCCCTATTTAGGGTTAAGTTTCCTATCCAGGGTTCTATTTGAAAAAACACTTAAACAATACAACTTGTTTGAAAATTTTGCCTAGTGAATGCACTCTAGGTGTATCAAACATATGCAATGTCAATGCTTATGATGCCATGCTCCAGTTTTAGTTATAGTAACACCAGGGGTGTTACATCCTTCCCCCCATAAAAGAATTTCGTCCCGAGATTTAAAGTCCTAGGGTGAGTAATGGAAAAGGAAATGTGTCACATTTTTATTTCCTTATTTCTGATACAAGGCAGGGGTGGTGTGGGGGTTCACTTCTTTATAAATATATACACTTTACAAATTACATGAGGCTAGAAAGCCTGGGAAATTCTTATTCAAGAAGTCTTGAGTTTCCCACGTAGCCTCTTCCTCAGAATCTTGGTTCCATTGTATCTTGTAGAACTTGAGAGTCTTTTTCCGGGTAACCCTGTCCTTTTGATCCAGAACTCGAATAGGATGTTCCGAGTATGTTAAATCTGGTTCCAGGGCAACATCTGTTACTTCAACGGTTCGATCGGGAACCCGAAGACACTTCTTCAATTGCGATACATGGAACACATTATGGATAGCAGACAGAATTTCGGGAAGTTGCAGTCAATATGCCACTGGTCCACATTGCTCAAGTACCGGAAATGGACCAATATACTTGGGTGCAAGTTTCCCTTTTACCCCGAAACGCGATACACCCTTCATTGGTGAAACTTTCAAGTAGACATAATCGCCTACCAGAAAGCATAAGGGTTGTCGTCGTCGGTCTGCATAACTCTTTTGTCGAGTCTGAGCTTTCTTCATATTATGAATAATTTTTTGAACCTTTTTTTCGACCTCTTTTACCATATCAGGCCTAAAGAAGTACCTTTCTCCAGGTTCAGACCAATTTAGCGGAGTTCGACACCGTCGCCCATATAAAGCTTCAAAAGGTGCCATCTTGATACTTTCTTGATAACTGTTATTGTATGAAAACTCCGCTAAGGGCAAACATTCATCCCATTTCTGTGAGAAGTCCAGAACACATGCCCGCAGCATATCCTCAAGTATTTGATTGACCCTCTCAGTATGTCCACTTGTTTGAGGATGATAGGCCGAACTGTGGAGCAATTTGGTACCCAAGGATTTATGAAGCTCTTCCCAAAACTTGGATACGAACTGAGGTCCACGATCTGACACTATAGTTTTTGGAACACCATGCAAACTGAGAATACGGCCAATATATAATGTTGCATAAGTGGCCACTGTATATTTGGCCCTGACGGGTAAGAAGTGGGCAATCTTTGTGAGTCGATCAACGATAACCCAAATAGAATCATACCCATTGGCCGTCCTGGGCAGTCCCACAATAAAGTCCATACTTATATCTTCCCATTTCCATGTTGGGATTGGCAAAGATTGTAATGGACCAGCAGTTTTCATGTGTATGGCCTTGACACGTCTGCAAGTGTCACACCTAGCCACATAGCGTGCAATTTCGATCTTCATCTTTGTCCACCAGTAGTGTTGCTTCAAGTCTTGGTACATCTTAGTGCTTCCGGGATGAATAGAATAACGATTAAGATGTGCTTCATCAAGAATTTGCTGGCGGAGTTCTTCATTCTTTGGCACTACTATGCGGTTTTTAAACCATAACACACCTTGATCGTCTTCTTTGAAACATTTGGCTATTCCAGCCCTTATCTTCTCTCGTATGTGCTTCATACCCAAATTATCCTTTTGAGCATCAATTATCCTTTGCAAAATGATTGACTCAAGCTTTAGTTGATTCAGAGTCCCTTGTTGGACCATCCCCAGGTTTAGCTTTTCCATCTCTTGACATAAAGTGCTGTCAGAGGTCTTCACCATAAGACAGTGGCAGGAAGCCTTACGGCTCAGTGCATCTGCCACAACATTGGCCTTGCCTGGGTGATAATGGATCTCCAGTTCATAGTCCTTAATAAGCTCAAGCCATCGTCTTTGCCTCATATTTAACTCTGACTGGGTGAAGATATACTTCAAACTTTTATGATCTGTATAAATATGACAGACATTTCCCAGCAGATAATGACGCCAAATTTTCAGGGCATGAACCACAGCAGCTAGCTCCAGATCATGAGTTGGGTAATGCTCCTCATGTCGGCGCAACTGCCTTGAAGCATATGCAATTACTCGGCCCTCTTGCATTAATACACAGCCGAGTCCACTGCCGGACGCATCACAATATACATCAAAAGGCTTGGTGATGTCCGGTTGAGCCAATACCGGAGCAGTGGTTAATAATGTCTTCAATTGCTCAAAGGCTTCATTACACTTAGAAGACCAATTTAATTTAATGTCACTCTTCAATAAACTTGTGATTGGCTTCACAAGCTTAGAAAAATCTGGTATGAATCTGTGATAATATCCAGCTAGTCCAAAAAAACTCCGGACTTGGTGAACAGTGGTTGGGGGTTTCCACTCCAGAATATCTTTGACTTTGCTAGGATCTACCGCAATTCCTTTGGCCGATAACACGTGCCCCAAAAATTGAATTTCCTCTAGCCAGAACGTGCACTTGCTGAACTTGGCATAAAGCTGATGTTCCCTTAGGCGCGTCAATACAATCCGTAAATGCTGAGCATGCTCCTCTTCATTTTTAGAATATATCAAGATATCGTCGATGAAGACCACCACGAACTTGTCCAACTCGGGCATGAACACCGAGTTCATCAAATAGGTGAAGTGGGCAGGAGCATTTGCGAGCCCGAAAGACATTACCAGGTATTCAAACAATCCGTACCGTGTAGTAAACGCGGTCTTTGGTATATCCTCGGGCCGAATACGGATTTGATGATAGCCCGACCTGAGATCAATTTTGGAAAATACCCTCGCCCCAGTCAGTTGATCAAATAAGATGTCGATCCTTGGAAGAGGGTACTTATTCTTGATGGTGACCTCATTCAGGGGTCGATAATCCACGCACATTGGCAAGGTTTGATCCTTCTTTTTAACAAAAATGGCGGGGCAACCCCATGGAGACGAGCTTGGCTGGATGAATCCCTTATTCAGTAGATCTTGTAATTGAATCTTCAATTCCGCCAACTCATTAGGGGGCATACGGTACGATCTTCGGGAGATGGGAGCCGTACCGGGCTTTAGCTCAATTACAAATTCTACATCTCTTTCAGGGGGCAGTCCAGGCAAATCTTCCGGAAATACATCTCGAAACTCACATACTACCAGAATATCCTTGATTTCCGGTACAATGGCTTCATATACTCTACCAGAAGCTTTGGCTGGATTGGTTACGGGGAGAGACAAAAGAATCTCTTCTTGATTATAACTCAACCTGACGGTACTGAGTTCAGTGTTGAGAATTGCCTTGTGTTGGGTTAACCAATTCATACCCAAAATTACATCTATATCCTGGCCTTTCAGAACAATCATGTTAGCAGGAAAGTTTCGTCCGGCCATTGTTACTGGCACTTCATAGGCCACTTCTCGAGTAAAAATATATCCCCCAGGTGAATGAATTTTAAATCCCTCTTTTGATTCATGGCATGCAATGTGATGTTGCTCCACAAATTTCTTGCTAATGAATGTATGCGAAGCACCAGAATCAAAAAGAACAATAGCAGGGTGACTGGCCACAGGAAACGTACCCATCATCACCGGCTCTCCTTCCGGTGTAGTGGCCACTTGGGTGTAGTATACACGCCCTGTCTTCCTTGTATTCCTCCCCACAGTATTTCCCTTGGGCTGAGTTGACTTCCCAGATCCTTGCTGAGCATTTGATTGATTTTGCTTGGGATATGGGCAGTCTTTGATGAAATGTCCCGACTTGCCGCAATTGAAACACCCAGTTGAAGAGCTGGGCAAAGCAGGGAATCGAGTGCCTGGGGCACCCGGCTGATTTGGGGGAGTGGGGGTATTGTTGGGGCGAATAATAATTGGTTGCTTGAAAGGGAATGCAGGTGGACGAGAAAAGTGCGATTTTGGCTAGAAGGCCGGATCACGAACCGTTGCCTCTTCGCCTGGCCCTGATT
Source organism: Zea luxurians (assembly GCA_029449295.1). Taxonomy (NCBI): domain Eukaryota; kingdom Viridiplantae; phylum Streptophyta; class Magnoliopsida; order Poales; family Poaceae; genus Zea; species Zea luxurians. Next base: position 566,796 of record JAOPSE010000203.1, on the reverse strand, counting down.
AGGCCTCTCACCACCGAATCCCTTATTCTTCCCAGAACTTGCGTATTTTGCTTCCACAGATAAGGCTGTACTGACAGCCTTTCCATACGTGAGATCTATACATGTGGCCATCTTTCGCTGCAACCGGTCATTTAGACCCCTCATGAAGCAGTTCTTTTTCTTTAAATCGGTATTCACCTGGTCGATGGCATACTGCGACAGGTGATTAAACTTGTTGAGATACTGATTGATGGTATCTCCTCCTTGTTTCAGCTTCATGAATTCCTCTTGTTTCATATGCAGCACCCCTTCGGGTGTGTAGTGCTCACGGAAGGCTGCTTTAAATTCTTCCCAAGTGATTTGATGGTTGACAGGTTGAATAGCCACAAAATTTCCCCACTAGGTACTGGTAGGGCCACGTAGTTGCTGTGCTGCGAATAATGGCTTCTGCGTTTTTGAACAACGGAGAAGACCAAACTTTTGTTCAATAACCTGTATCCACTCGTCGGCTTCCAACGGATCCTCTACCTTGACGAATAGGGGTGGACGGGTTTCGGAGAAGTCCAGATAGGTGGTTTCACGGGGGCCTTGCTGAAAACCCCTTCCTGCCTGCTGCTGGAATTGCTGTTGACCCGCCATTTCCCTAATGAAGCGGGTATTGTCTGCGGTGGCATTTACCAAGGTGGCAATCGCCTCGGCCAACGTGGGCGGAACCGGAGGTGGATTTGGGGTGACATCCCTTCCCCCAGAAGTTCCCGCTGTGTCCTATCCTCGAGTCCTGGTCGGCATCTGAGGCAAAGAACATTTGAAATAAATACAAAATGCCAAAGAAGCCTTCCATTTTACATTACTATAAAAAGTAATGATACAGACTCGATATTACATAACAGGATACATTACCCATTATACAAAAGTTCAACCTATTATACAACTTACTATTTCTACTTTTACAAGCTACACTACTATTCCTGCTTATTCTTGGTAGCTTCATCGTCAGGGGTGGGAGACCATACGTCGACCAGCCTCAAAGAAGGAGGGGGCCTAAAAAGGTCTAACTCTCCACCAAGCGCTTCTCCCGCAGTATGCGAGGTTCCGGCCTCAGACCTGACGGGATCCGCAGGGACATTTGGGTGTAATTGCGAATACAGTACATGAACTTCTTCATGTAAAGTATTGCAATATACCTGCAAGTTATCAACAGCAACGCTAAGTTCGTTGACTCGTGCTCGAGCCTTCGCTTCCTTAGCTAAAGCTACCGAACGAGACTGCACTGCCCAATCAAGTGCCAAATCTCGGTCAGCTAGTTGATCTTGCAGGGTGCGGATGTAACTTCTTAAATCATTGATTCGGTCACCGTCCGCAACCCATAGATTAGTCCTGCGTTGTAACTCCGCTTGGAGATGATTCACGCGAGCTTCGAGATGACCAACAGGATCGTTGCTCCCGCTACTGCTGTTTTGCTCTTGCTCTCGTGGGGCAAGTTGATGTCGAGGCACACCAATGGGTCCAGTATGCTTACGTGCCGTTTTCCTTGTACGTGGCGGCATTTGCTAAGGGGGAACATTTATTAGTATAATTCTTAGCATGATGCATGAATAAGTACAGAATCAACCTTAGTCGATTCAACCTTCTATACATTGCACTCTTCCTATCTGGTCCTTGAAATAAACTCTTCAGAAATACTTAGATAAGAGGAGAAGCAATTTTCTAGATAAGTCTTAGGAAATTCTTTTGAAGATGTCACAATAATATTTGTCAAGAAGGGCTACGCTCCGATACCAGCTGTGACGGAACCTCCCAAGTAATTAGGCCCACCTACAGTTGTCCTTGTCCAACGGACCTCAGACAACCCTATAGGTGCCCCTGAACTACTTGACAAGCTCGGTATCTTTCCTTACCTTTCCAGGAACGTCTCACCCGTCTTGCAGATATTACAGAACATCGGAGATATAGATATGCGGAAGCGATTACATAACTTACATTTATTAAAAAGTAAGATCAGGTTGTTTATTACAGACCAGGAATATATATAATGAGTGCAGAGTAATATTATTACACAAACCGAGGGAGGCAAAAACTCCTCCCGAGAGTTATCACACAAAAGTCTTAATGGAGGATCCTTTCCTCCCGCACTTCACTCTTGCTTATCTTCATTAGGAACCACCTTGGTACAGAAGCAACAGAACTCTGCTGCTTCCTCACCTAAAAACAACAAAGGGATAAACCCTGAGTATGGAATTACTCAACAAGTCTTACCCGACCAAGGAAAAGACTCTCAAGGGTATGCTGGATAAGTAGGAATCAAGGAGAGGCTTTAGCAAGAATCAACTTAGATACTTTTGCAGAAATAGCTTACTAAGGTGAGTCCTTACTTTCAATCTTTTAATGCCAGGTTAAGTATTAATAGACTTTGTTTGCCTCTAGTCTAATTTCATCATTTTATCAGTACAACATCATTTTTATCCATACTGTTCACATCCTGACTCTAGGTTGCAGGGAAGTGACCAAGTCTTCATAACCGCGAAGGTACGGTGATCCGAATCGATTATACTCAGCTGAGGATCTCCAATCACACGACATATGTAGCACTTAACCCTTGCATATGTCAACCCGCCACCGGGGTTCTTAAGACCAGATCAGGTTTACGCAAACCGAGAGCACAGATACACCACCGTCCAGCCTCTTGCCACGGAGGGTACACGCTACTCTCGCCACCGCTCCACGCCCATTTCGTGTTATCTTATTCTGGCCTTAGTCTGCCCGAGGCAAGGCTTACCCATGACGAGGCATGTGACCAGTTAAAGGGTCCTCGATCAGCATGCCTACATACACGTTCAATCCTTAATCAACCTGGGTAGAACATCACCTGTTCCTAACCCAAGTCTCGATTTAAGTACTTCCATCCTTAGGATTGTTTCTGTTCCTTAGGATGAAAAGAGCATCACAGGGAACTTTGCAGTAAGATCCCACCACGCTCTTAATCAAAGTATTCTTGCAGGTAGAGGTCATCTTTCCTCAGGATAACCCCTGAGCTAGGCAGTATAGCAAAAGACAACCTCTATCCACAAGACCTAAGCAGGGCTAAGCATTTTTGTAAAAACAATTTTGATACTTCACCAGAAGTATCCATAAAGGTGTGGATATCAAGGAAAGCAATGCATCAAAGGGTTCCAAGCAATTCCTATGAACCTAATGCACATTTCACTGGACTTAAAGTGTGCGAAAAGTATTTAAAAACACAAAAAAAGGGGTTGCATGCACCGGGGCTTGCCTTTGTTAACAGGTGAGTCTGGCTCGGATCCGCAAATATCAAAGTAGAAGCAGTTGCCTGCTTGAGAATCCGAGGGTGGTGGTGTCCTTTCTTCGGTGACTTCCTCTTCTTCTTCGTGTTCTAACATAACCATATATATGTATAAGAATGGATGCCATGGGATGCTCATGAGGGTGCATAGATAATATAAACTTGTTATCTAAGTCTTGAGTACAACTTTCCTTCACGGTACTCCGGGAACCTAGGGTTTCCGGAGTCAGTAAAGAAGTTCATAGGGCAGGGGGGTGTTTTGGGGTTTGGTGATCAAACAAGGTCCAAATCAACCCAAACTCTACCCAAGGCTTCTAAATAATATGAGGAGCTCATATAAAAATTTTGAGCATTTTTGGGATTACAATTCATCTTTTAAAAATCCAAAACTACTACTTTGAACTACTTTAAATGCCTTAAAATTCCTTATTTAACCTAAAAATCCCAAAACTATTTTTATTAAATTCTAGGGAAAATAAGAAACCTAGGAAAATTGGTTTCACAATTTTACCATTTTTCTACATTTTTTTATAATTGTTTTGACCCGGGAGGAAAAAGAAAAAGAAAACTCGTGAATAGGATTGGGTCGAATCCAGTCCAGGTCGGCCCACTACCAGCAGAAGCACGCCCACGCGCGCGCGCCCGCGGCAACCTTGCACAGAGGTCCTCGGTTTATTAACTAAATCGAAGTAGGTTTGTTTACTGTTCCTCTGTGCCACTGACCAATTGCAGAAAGGCCCTCCAACTTCTATCTCTTTGCAGAGGGAGGTTCTCGACGACGGCGAGCGCGGTTTCGCTCCGGTGAGCAACTGTACCGGCTAAACGGGGCTATGACCGGCGCTCCCGAGCGACTTACACCTAATTGGATCCATTCCAAGCCTTTCCCCCAACTCAATTTCGGAATTGGAGTTCTACAACCCTATGCCCACGGGGACAGCGAAAGCTATGGAAATTCATTCGTGTTCCCAGTGATTGGTGAGCTTCTAGCCTAATTAGACGGTTTGGAGAGCATCACCAGCATATAGGGACATGAGAACAACACGCGAATTGGATGGTGCCTTACCAGAACGGACAGTCGACGGGGGAGTGGTGTTTTACGGTGGCGGAGACCAATTTGGGGAAAAACCCGAATTGCGGAGCTACGGTGAGCGATTGGAGATGAGAGTAGGTGCTATAGCTTGACGATTACATGGCACAACTATCCCTGCCCTCAATTTATAGGTTCCAAGGGTGGTGGCCGGTGAATTTCGGATGGCGCGGTGGCGGTCGGAGAGTGAAAAGAGCGCTGTTCCAAGAGATAGGTGGCTGTCACCGTGGCGGGGTCACCGGCGATCACCGGATATGCACAAGGTGAACTACTGCGATGTGGTAAACCACCGAGGCACGTGGCGCACGGTCGCGAAGTGGCTAACTCCGACGAGCTTATCCGAAGTGGTCGTGATCCAAGCTTGGTACGGCGGCCGGAGTAGAATAGTGACCGGAGTTCACCCACGCCGCGTTATTTCCTACCCTTATGAGCTATCTGCAACCCACGACGCACGAATCGCAACGGCGATGAGGATCGCGGCGCGGGATCACCGGCGGCGAGGGGATCAGAACCTGGGATATTTGGGTGGCACTGTACCATCGAGGAACTTATTCGGAGTGTCTGACAGACAATGTTTAAGCCTCTTTTTCTCTGATTTTCAAATGGCAACACACCCAGTGACCTATAGCAAAGTTGTAGTGCTATAATCCAACTATAACTTTGCTACGATGTGTTCTCACAAAAAGTCACTGGATCCCCTTCAAAATCGAGCTCAAAGTTCATCTCATAACACTGTCATTCTGAATTTCAGACCTCAACTAGTCTGACAGTCCACCTTTGATTGGGTTTTTCTCCAAATTTCTCAAAAGAACATGGCTTGAACCCTTAAACAAAGTTGTTCTCCTATAATCAGGGTACAATTTTGATGTGGTGACCTAGGGCAAATTCTCAATAATTTGGAAGATACAATGCTCCAAAGTTGAGCCCTCAACACTGAATTTCAGACTTAGCCTCTATAGTGCTTAAGAGGTGATTTTTGCAATTTGGTACAAAACTTAGTGTTTGGCTTACAAATTCACATATTTGTGACCCAAATGATTTAAGATACTTATTTAACTTGGTTTTTGCACTTTAGTCCCAAAATGGACTAATTTTGCACATAGGCCCCTAGAGTTTAGTTTTAGGGTTTTCTAGGGTTCCAATTAGGGTTTTTGGTATCCTAGGGGTATAAATGTGATTCAACTTTGTTTTTGGGGATATTTTATAACTATTACCCTAAAGCCTTTAGGTTTTCTCAATTTGGGTTAAGTTTTACCCCTTTAATCCCTATTTAGGGTTAAGTTTCCTATCCAGGGTTCTATTTGCAAAAACACTTAAACAATACAACTTGTTTGAAAATTTTGCCTAGTGAATGCACTCTAGGTGTATCAAACATATGCAATGTCAATGCTTATGATGCCATGCTCTAGTTTTAGTTATAGTAACACCAGGGGTGTTACAGGTCTGCCTCTCAAAATAGTTGTTTAGAGGTGGTCGGCGCTTTCTGCAGTATGGCTCGGACGAAGGCTGAGTCATTAGATCCCCGATAGAAGTCCTCAATCACTGCTGCCTCAGTGACCTCGGGGATACGATTTCTCATGGTCTGGAACCTCTTGAGGTACGTGAAAGGGAAATGTGCCCTTGGGCCATTTCTAAGTATTTTGGTGATTGAGTGCCAACACAAGTGTTTAAGTGTAAATCTATGCCAATTGATGGACAAAGTGCAAATCAAGTCTAAAGGTATGTTTCTAGACTTAGTACATTGTTTTGAGAACTAATGTATTGTGTCTAACTGCTAGAAACAGGAGAAATCAAACTGGAAAAGAGATGGCTTTGTTCAGTCAAAGTCTGCTCAGTCTGGGTGCACCGGACTGTCCGGTGCGCCAGGCTGGCTCTGGCGAACTTGCTGCTCTCAGGACTTCGCCGGCGGTGTACGACTATAAATCACCGGACTGTCCGGTGGTGCACCGGACTGTCCGGTGAGCCATTCACAGGCGAACTCTTCGCTCTCGGGAGATGATTAACGGCGTACGGCTATAATTCACCGGACTGTCCGGTGGTGCACCGGACTGTTCGGTGAGCCAACGGTCGGCCGCGCGATCCGCGCGGGACACGTGGCCGAGCCAACGGCTAGAAGGGGGCACCGGACTGTCCGGTGTGCACCGGACAGTGTCCGGTGCGCCAACGGCTCTGAATTTTCAACGGTCGGCTTCGCCAAATAAGGAAAGAGATCCGCACCGGACAGTGTCCGGTGGTGCACCGAACTGTCTGGTGCGCCAGGCGACAGAAGGCAAGAATTGCCTTCCTGGAATGCTCTCAACGGCTCCTAGCTGCCTTGGGGCTATAAAAGGGACCCCTAGGCGTATGGAGGAGAACATCAAGCACTCTCTAAGCATTCCTAAGCACCAAGACTTTGATTCCGCGCATTTGATTCTTTGTGAGAGCAACTAGAGCTCTATTTGAGTTGTGAACTCGTTAGGTTGTGTTGTGAGCTCTTGTTGCGACTTGTGTGCGTGTTGTCGCTCTGATTTTGTGTCTTGTGTGCGTTGCTCATCCCTCCCTTACTCTGTGCTTCTTTGTGAACATCAAAGTGTAAGGGCGAGAGACTCCAAGTTGTGGAGATTCCTCGCGAGCGGGATATAGTAAACAAAGCAAAACACTGTGGTATTCAAGTGGGTCTTTGGACCGCTTGAGAGGGGTTGATTGCAACCCTCGTCCGTTGGGACACCACAACGTGGAAGTAGGCAAGTTTTGTACTTGGCTGAACCACGGGATAAACCACTGTGTCTATCTGTGTTGATTCTCTTGTGGTTATCGTGTCTTGCAAGAACTCCTCTCTAGCCACTTGGCATTATTGTGCTAACGCTTAACCAAGTTTTTGTGGCATTAAGTTTCAAGTTTTACAGGATCACCTATTCACCCCCCCCCTCTAGGTGCTCTCAATTGGTATCAGAGCCGCTCTCTTCAAGAAAGGGACTAACCGCCCGAAGAGATGGATCCTAAGGGCAAGGGGATTGTGATCAATGATAAGGAGAAGGAGTCTTTCGTCAACGAGCCGAAGGATGACAAGCCTACCGACTCGGGCTCGGGCCACAAACGTAAAGATGGGAAGAAGAAGACAAGGCGCATCAAGGAAATCGTCTACTACGACGACAGCGACGAGTCCTCTTCTTCCCAAAAGGACGACGACAACGACTACGAGAAAAAGAAGACGGTTAACTCAAACTTCTCTTTTGATTATTCTCGTATTCCGTATAGTTCAAATGCACATTTGCTTTCCATCCCTCTTGGCAAACCTCCACACTTTGATGGGGAGGACTACAGATTTTGGAGTCACAAAATGCGTAGTCACTTATTCTCTCTCCATCCAAGCATATGGGAGATTGTTGAAAGTGGAATGAAATTTGATAGTACTGATAGTCCTATGTTTATAAATGAACAAATCCATAAAAATGCACAAGCTACTACTGTTCTTTTAGCATCTTTGTGCAGGGAAGAGTACAATAAGGTGAGCGGCTTGGACAATGCCAAGCAGATCTGGGACACCCTCAGGATCTCACATGAGGGGAACGACGTCACCATGCTCACCAAGATGGAGTTGGTGGAGGGCGAGCTTGGGAGATTTGCAATGATAAGGGGAGAGGAGCCAACCCAAACATACAACCGGCTCAAGACCCTCATCAACAAAATAAGGAGCTACGGAAGCACGCGATGGACGGATCACGACGTCGTTCGGCTAATGCTAAGGTCTTTTACTGTCCTTGATCCACATCTTGTGAACAATATTCGTGAAAATCCTAGGTACACCAAGATGTCACCCGAAGAAGTACTTGGGAAGTTTGTGAGCGGGAGAATGATGATCAAGGAGGCGAGATACGTGGACGACGCGTTGAACGGTCCAATCCATGAGCCTCAACCCATTGCTCTCAAGGCAACGAGGAGCAAGGAGGCACTACCTAGCAAGGTAGCGCAAGTTGAGGTGGTCGGGCTCAATGATGAAGAGATGGCCCTCATCATCAAGCGCTTCAAGACAGCGCTAAAGGGACGCAAGGGGCAGCCTAACAAGAACAAGACGAAGGGGAAGCGCTCATGCTTCAAATGTGGTAAGGTTGGTCATTTTATCGCTAACTGTCCCGATAATGATAGTGACCAGGAACAAGGGAACAAGAGGGAAAAGAAGAAAGCTTACAAGAAGGCTAAGGGCGAGGCACACCATGGCAAGGAGTGGGACTCGGATTGTTCGTCGTCCGACTCCGACAACGAAGGACTCGCCGCTACCACCTTCAACAAATCGGCCCTCTTCCCCAACGAGCGTCACACATGCCTCATGGCGAAGGAGAAGAAGGTATGTGCTCGGAATACTACTTATGCTTCTTCAAGTGAGGATGAGTCTAGTGATGATGATGAAATAGATTATTCATGTTTATTCAAGGGCCTAGATAGAACCAAGGTTGATAAAATTAATGAATTAATTGATGCCTTGAATGATAAGAATAGGTTATTAGAAAAGCAAGAGGACCTTTTGTATGAAGAACATGATAAGTTTGTAGAGGCACAAAAATCCCTTGTTTTAGAAATTAAAAGGAATGAAATGCTTTCTAGCGAATTGTCTACATGCCATGACTCTATTTCTAACTTAAAGAGCATAAATGATGATTTGAATGCTAAGTTAGAAATAGCAAATAAATCAACATCTTGTGTAGAACATGTTACAATTTGTAATAGGTGTAAAGATTTTGATGTTGATGCTTGTAGTGAACACCTAGTTTCAATTTCTAAACTGAATGATGAATTGGCTAGTCTTAATGCCCAACTTAAGACTAGCAAGAGTGAAATTGATAAAATAAAATTTGCAAGGGATGCCTACACGATTGGTAGACACCCCTCAATTAAGGATGGTCTTGGCTTCAAGAGGGAAGTCAAGAACTTAACAAGCCATAAGGCTTCCATCTCCACCAAGGAAAAAGGGAAGGCCCCTATGGCTAATAGTGCTCAAAAGAACCATGCCTTCATGTATCATGATAGGAGACAATCTAGGAATGTTAATAGAAGTTATGATGCTTTGAATTCTCATGCTATGATTGCCTCTAGTTCTTCCTATATGCATGATAGAGATATGCCTAGGAAAAATATTCATCATGTGCGTAGAAAGAATATTGTTCATGTTCCTAGGAAAGTAAATAATGAACCTTCTACAATTTTTCATACTTGCAATGCTTCCTTTGCTATTTGTAGAAAGGATAAGAAGGTAATTGCTAGGAAGTTAGGGGCAAGATGCAAGGGAGATAAAACTTGCATTTGGGTCCCTAAGACCATTGTGACTAACCTTGTAGGACCCAACAAGAGTTGGGTACCTAAAACCCAAGCCTAAATTTGCCTTGCAGGTTTATGCATCCGGGGGTTCAAGCTGGATTATCGACAGCGGATGCACAAACCACATGACGGGGGAGAAGAAGATGTTCGCCTCCTACGTCAAGAACAAGGATTCCCAAGATTCAATCATATTCGATGATGGGAACCAAGGCAAGGTGAAAGGGTTAGGGAAGATTGCTATTTCATTCGAGCACTCTATTTCTAATGTGTTTTTAGTTGAGTCACTTGCATATAATTTGTTATCCGTTAGTCAATTATGCAATATGGGATATAATTGTTTATTCACAAATGTAGATGTGTCTGTCTTTAGAAGGTGTGATGGTTCACTAGCTTTTAAAGGTGTACTAGACGGCAAACTTTATTTAGTTGATTTTGCAAAAGAGGAGGCCGATCTAGATGCATGCTTAATTGCTAAGACTTGCATGGGTCGCCGTTTAGCACATGTGGGGATGAAGAACCTTCACAAGCTTCTAAAGGGAGAACACGTGATAGGTCTAACTAACGTGCATTTCAAAAAAGATAGACCTTGTGCAGCTTGTCAAGCAGGAAAACAGGTGGGAAGCTCTCATCATACCAAAAATGTGATGACCACATCAAGACCGTTGGAGATGCTTCATATGGACCTCTTCGGACCCGTCGCCTATCTAAGCATAGGAGGAAGTAAGTATGGTCTTGTAATAGTTGATGCTTTTTCCCGCTTCACTTGGGTATTCTTTTTGTAGGATAAAACTGAAACCCAAGGGACCCTCAAGCGCTTCCTAAGGAGAGCTCAAAATGAGTTTGAGCTCAAGGTGAACAAGATAAGGAGCGACAACGGGTTCGAGTTCAAGAATCTTCAAGTGGAGGAATACCTTGAGGAGGAAGGGATCAAGCACGAATTCTCCGCTCCCTACACACCACAGCAAAATGGTGTGGTAGAGAGGAAGAACAGGACGCTCATCGATATGGCGAGGACGATGCTTGTAGAGTTCAAGACCCCCGAGCGCTTTTGGTCGGAAGCCGTGAACACGGCTTGCCACGCCATCAACCGGGTCTACCTTCACCGCCTCCTCAAGAAGACTTCATATGAGCTTCTTACCGGTAACAAACCCAATGTGTCTTACTTTCATGTATTTGGGAGCAAATGTTATATTCTAGTGAAGAAAGGTAGAAATTCTAAGTTTGCTCCCAAAGCTGTAGAAGGGTTTTTGTTAGGTTATGACTCAAATACAAAGGCGTATAGGGTCTTCACACTACAGGAAACACCTAAATTTTCGTGGGCCAAAAGCCCACGAAAATAAGCCTAAACCGACGAAAATAGACTATTTTCGTCGGCAGACCGACGAAAATAGCCGCCGAAAATAAGTTCGACGAAAATAGGCACCTATTTCCGTCGGTACCGACGAAAAATACCTATTTTCGTCGGCTTTCCCAAGGCCGACGAAAATAATTGGTCGACTGACTATTTTCGTCGGCCTTGGGAAAGCCGACGAAAATACGTGCCCAGGCTATTTTCGTCGGCCAGGTGGGGCCGACGAAAATACATGCCCGATATTTTCATCGGCCCGCTGATGGCCGACGAAAATATGTTCCCAGGATATTTTCGTCGGCCACCACCGAGGCCGACGAAAATTGATGGTTCCCCCCCAAAACAGATTTTTCTGCACCTATTAATAATTCACAGCAAAATACACAATATCACAATTCACATATATACAGATTCACAATCAAAATACATAATTCACAAAACACATTCACATATACATATCACAAAACACATTGACATATACATATCACAAAACACATTCACATATACATAAATAGTCCATAGTCCATAGTCCATAAGTCCATAGTCCATAAGTCCATAGTCCATACATAGTTTCAATACCATAAGTCCATAGTTTCAAACAAACTCACTACTCACTAATCACTCCTGCGGGCTGTGGGAGTTTTGGCCACTCCCTCCTCCACCACCAGGAAGGTGGCCACTCCCTCCAGAACCATGGACGAGGAAGTCGTGGACGTTGACAGCACCCTCCTGAGCATGTGACGCTGAACCCTACAATTCATCAATCATTCAAATAAGGCTGTGTTTTGCTATCCCTATACCTATACTGGCTATGTTTGGTCACTATTTGCATAAAACTAAACATGGAACGTCACCTGTGATCCATGGTGATAAGGAGGTTGTGCATGCATCCACGGGTACTGTTGTGCTGGCCACCCCTGAGGTGGTGCCACCCACCCCGTCGGTGGCGGTGCCATCCACGCTTGAAATGGTTGCGATCCTTGGGGTGGTGGAGGCGTCCAAGTGCCTGGAGGTGCCTGCGTCCACCCAACACTGGTCCACTGTGGCTGCGACGCTGGAGCTTGTCCTGGCCATTGTCCCCATCCTTATGCCTGCGATCCATTTTTGATAATAAAAAAAGAGTTGCTATGGAATTGAAGTGTTCAGATAGTGTTACCTGGGGAGGGCGAAAAGCGGGCAAGTTCATATCAGGGCCGAGTCGAGTAGTCATTTCCTGCAAATGGATGAAACGTTAGAATCGCAACACTATACTTTGAATTCAATGACACGTGATGAGATAGACGAATTACCTGAAAATAAGAAGTCATATACTGCGTCAGCTGTCCGACCTGCTCCTGCGCTGCTCGAGCCTGCTCCTGTGCGAGTCGAGCCTGCTCCTATGCTGCCCGAGTCTCCTCCTCCAGCTGAGCCTCTCGAGCAGACATGGAGCGAGAACTCCCTGCCGAAGACGATGCCTTCCCTTGACCTATGGTCCTGTTGTACTCCACAACGCCGGTGCCAAAGGCAAACCTGCATGATACACATAGTTGAGCCATTAAGTGGACACATTCTTGTTAATGAAATTGTCGAATCAAAGACAACCACCTCACCTGCCATGCTTTCTACCCCCACCACTGTGGTACAACGCCGAGGCATCTAAGTCTGAATGCATCCAGTCGAAATCAGGCCCATGGCGTTGAGTCATTTCCTCCCCATATGCATTCTGCAAAGAAAGTTAGAGTTGGAGTTAGACACAAATCATGCAATTTAATTCGTAAATACAAACTTGTTTACCATTTTCTCCCTTGCCGCCTCGCTGCATAGCTCATCAGGGTTCGCTGGATCAGGGCCACGGTGACCACGGACGTAAACCTCCATAAAACTTGGAGCAACTCCACTTTCAGCTTCCTGCATGAAAAAGAAGAGTTAAACCATAGAATTGTAATAGATGTAACATACAAGTTTGATTTATACACTTACCATGCGGCGTGCGGTACCAAGGTGTCCATCGGCGCCGTACCTATGCCCCGGTCCTTCAGTGCCACGGTTGGCACGGTGCTTGTTGGACTCTGCAATCCACTCAGGCGACGCCCATCTCTTAGCCAACCACCTCCAGGCTTCCATGTCCTTCGCCAGCCAATCCACAACGCTCTCCAAGTACTGCTCCTCTGTGAGGTAGATCTCATTGGCCCCTAATGCTTTGCTCATTTTCTGCCCCTTTATCTTCTTGTAGTAGTAGTTGACGGCCGCGATGCGAGCATTGTACATGGCATCCTTGATGACCTTATCAGCGCACTTCCGAAAGTGTCTCTTCACACGTGCCCACTGAGCCTGATCCGCCTCGATGTCATCCGGCAATTGGAACCTCCCCTACATATCAATGGAGAAGTTAAGTTAAAGTAAGATTAGGAGAAGCAATAATGCAGTGAATTGCTTATATACGAAAGTAAACTCACCCAGAACTCGTCCCACATAGCCACCTGACAAGTCCTTGGTTTTTGTTCTGAACTTCCCCCTCCGCTACTGCTTTCCCCTGGCTGGACATAGTCCTTCAGACCCTAGTCGGCCCACTGCATAGCCGCGAACCTCTCGCCATTGAGCTCCACCATGCCAGGGTAGTAGAAGCGACAGAGGCTACCCAACACCGCGTTCACCTTGGGACGTCTGCCTGTACCGTCCCAAGTCAAGTCTTCCCATGACCTACAAACATTAATAAAACAAGTAAACCAGTGCAATCACGTTCATATTAAAAAATTAACACAACAGAAATAAGCCCCACCATTCTCCATGCGGCCGGATGAGCCTCCTCTCAGCAGGCCTCGGACCAAGCGCATTGCTCTTCTTATACCTAAGTATACAAGTAAATTAAATATGATGAAATGATTTAAAACTAATATCAATTAAACTAATATGCATAATAATACCTGAAGGATGTAGAACCATCTGACGCGTCGCCCGCGCTGCCTGCCCCCATAGGGTCAACCTCCTCATCCTGCTCACCCTCCTCATCTTGCTCACCCTCCTCACCCTGCACATGAGCATCCTGCTGAGGAGCCTCCTGCTCACCCTCCTCACCATGCACTTCATCTAGACAGTCGAGAAGTTGCTGCTGCCTCTGTCGGCTCCGTGAGGTGCCCTGAAAAAGCCCACTGCCCGAGCTGTCCTCGCTGGCCGCGCTGCCCCCACTCCTCCTCGATCTCCTATGCTTGAACATGTTCAACTTTAGATAAATTAATGTCAAACCACAGTATATGAAACAAATAATATGAAAATTAATAATGTGAAAATTGGAATACATAGCTTAATTGATTAAATAAAAGAAACATACTAATCAAAAGTCATCCGCATCCGATGATGCTTCTTCGGCTCGTTGTTTATTCATACGCTCTTGATTTCGTTGGATCCTTACTGATCTTCTAACGACGACAGGTCGTTTGCGCTTTGACCTAGGTTCTTCAATTAAGTCGCTTGAATTGTAACAGAGATTTTCAAGGCCTTCTCCATTGGTCACATGGAATCGGTGAGCTATGTCTTGATTCGACACCGCTTCTGGTTGAAAAACAGCGTCATCGTTGTCCCTGCTCATATTCACGTAGTCAGCACTCTCTGGAGCGACGACTTGTGGGTTGACTTTGATTGCAACCCACCAAGCCCTAAGGCTTGGGTGAGGATATGGCAGGTAGTACACTTGTTTTGCCTGATTTGCAAGGACAACATCGCTCATACTGCTCGGAATCCTAGAGCTATGCTTCACCTCGACATTACCATACTTGTCGAAACATGTGCTTATGATGCTTTCAGCAACATTACGCTCTTGGTGCATCAAGTCTATGTTGTGCGGCATGATCAAGGCTTTTGCATACGGAAGCTCCCATATTGATGAAATATGGGTCCAGTTGTGGTCCTCTCCATAGCCTTGAAACCTATCATTTTCTCCTTGCTTCAGACAAGCATGCCATGCCATTATCTGCGGTGCAGTTTGCCTCTTTGGTGGCCCATTTCTGATTTTGGCTCCACTTCTGAATGCAGTAAGCGAATTCCTGAAATCATGCTTGAATGGAGTCCAACGTCGATGAGCATCAAAGAATGACACTTTCCCACCATGCTTCAATCTGAATGCATCTGTATCATTCATACATATGGGACAGCACAACCGACCATGAACACACCATCCAGACCAATCTCCATACGCCAGCAGATCATGCACTGACCACAAATAAGCAGCGCGCATGGTAAACTCCTTTTCAGTATGGCTGTCATAAGCCTTCACACCTCTCCACAATTGTTTCAGCTCTTCAATTAAAGGGCGAACAAACATATTCAGCTTTGGCCCTGGATGCTCGGGGCCTGGGATGACTAGTGCAAGGAACATGAACTCTTCTTTATTGACCAACTCAGGAGGAAGATTATATGGCACAATGAAGACAGGCCAACACGAGTAAGGGCTTGCACTGGTATTGAAAGGTGTGAATTCGTCCGTCGATAGACCAAGCCGTACACTCCTAGGGTCGTTTGCAAATTCGGGATCAAACTCGTCAATTGCCTTCCACGCATCACCGTCCGACGGATGGACCATTATGTCTGGATCAGTGACGAGACGTACACCATTCTTTGGCCATGTCATATGCAGAGCTATTTCCTTGTTGAGGAACAACCTTGAAAGCCGAGGAATGATGGGCAACCGACGAAGTTGCTTAGCTGCGACCTTCGTAACTACCAATTCACCCTCATCATTTGTCACCTCGACATATCTAGAAGCTTCGCAATGCTTACAACGGTCAAGCTTGTCATCCTCCTCAAAGAATAGCATGCAACTGTTGGGACACACGTCGATCTTCTCATATGTCATCCCAAGACCAGCCAACATCTTCTTTGCGAAGTACATATTCTTTGGCAACTTATGATTCTCCGGGAGAACCTCGCCCATCAGTTGGACGATGTCGTTGTAAGCACTGTTTGAAATGTTGTGCTTCGACTTTATCGCCATTAGTCTTGTGAGAGTCCCAAGAACTGACATCTGAGTGTGCTCGTGCAGTCTCTCTTCTCCCGCGGCGAGTAGCCGGAAGAATTCCTGAGCATCGCGTGGAAGCTGCCCCGGCTCCTCGGCGTTCATTTCAACATCCCTACCAAGATCATGCAACATGTCGTCCATCCTATCATGATCGTCATCAAGTTCCACCACCACGTCAACGTGTCTAATAGACTCTCCATGCCGGTACCATACAAGGTAGTTCGGCATAAACCCACTTTTGCAAAGGTGTTTCTCCATTTCTTCCTTCTTCTGAGGCCACTTGTTCTCGCAGCGATTGCAAGGACACTTCACTAGACGACCAGTTGCATCTTTGAAAGCGTGCTCAAGAAAAGCCTTTGTTACACCCATCCATTCATTCGAATGTGCCCCATCCTTTCTCCACCCGTCATACATCACCCTCCGATCACCGTCCATTTCAAAGGCTAAACAAAAGACAAAGAACATCAACGATCGTCCGTGGCTTAGGTGAACTCCCTATTAGGTAAAGGCCCTAAACCCACCCAAGAGTGTAGGCCGATGCTTGTGATTTGTGACGTGTAGCCTACGATTGCCGCGAAATTTCGGCAGCATAACCCTGCTGCTCTCCAAGCACACGCCTGAACATGGTGTGTTGGAGAACAACTGAGTTACACAACCGAAATTCCGCGTAAATCGTAAGGCACATATCACAAATCACAAGCATCGGCCTACACTCTCAGGCTGTCCAAAATACGTGGACAATTCCGGAGCGACGAACCTCACAAGCCAATGTGACGTTCGCCGTTCCCGAACGGGTGACGCATACGGTTCGCTATGGTTAACGATTAAAACTAAACTCTAAACATTAAAACATAACTCGGAGACAAATATGAATTTGAATTAAAGCAATAAACAGTTAAACTAATCACAACACGACAAGATGACTAATATAAATTAATGACCTCGGAGCCTCGTCAATTATACTTGCCTGATGGCGAAAATGCGGGCGAGTCGAGGCAGGCGACGGCTCAGCTGGGAGACCTTCGCGACGGAGCAGGCGGGCGTGTGGGCGGCGGCACGGCGCAGGGAGGCCGTCGCGATGCGGTGCAGCGCGCCTCGGGCGGGACGACGGCGCGGCGAGGGACGGGCGGGGTGCCTCGGACGACGGGCGTGCGGTCAGCGGCGTGGGGCGGTGTGGGGCTCGGCGGGGCGGGCGAGGGGCTCGGCAGGCGTGCACGGGCGAGGGGCGCGGCGTGTAGGAGCTAGGGGCACGGCATGCAGGGGCGGGCGTGGGGGCGTGGGCCTCGGCGGCGTGGGGCTCGGCAGCGTGGCGACGTGCAGGGGCGGGCCGGCGTGGGCTCGGCGGCGGTGCGGCCCCGCGGCGGCGCTGCTGTGAGGGCGCGCGCGCGCAGGCTCCCTTAGCGCGCGAGGCGGCGGCGTGGCGCGTCGGCGCGGGCACCGGCGGGCGGCGAGCGGCGTGCGGTGGTGCGGCGAGGGGAGGGCGGGTGTGGGGCGGCGGCGCGGCGAGGCGACGATGGATTGAAACGAGTGACACGCGATTGAAACGAGCGAGGCCGAGGACGACGATGTTGGGCCTCTATTTTCGTCGGCCTCACTAGGCCGACGAAAATAGAGGACGGTTAATGACGTATGTTCGTCGGTTTGGCCTCGGCCCACGAAAATACGCGTTATTTTCGTCGGCCTAGTGACCGACGAAAATACATTTCTGTATTTTCGTGGGCCTGCCGATGAACATATTGATGGGCCCACGAAAATACGCATTATTTTCGTCGGCCTGGGGACCGACGAAAATAACGTCAGTATTTTCGTGGGCCGGCCGACGAAAATATCGTGGCCCACGAAAATTTAGGCGTTTCCTGTAGTGTCAACAAATCATCGAGTTTGGTTGAAGTCTCTAGCGACGTTGTATTTGATGAGACTAATGGCTCTCCAAGAGAGCAAGTTGTTGATCTTGATGATGTAGATGAAGAAGACATTCCAACGGCCGTGATTCGCACCATGGCGATTGGAGATGGGCGGCCACAGGAACAAAAGGAGCAAGATCAACCTTCTTCCTCAGCAATGGTACATCCCCCAACTCAAGACGATGAACAGGTTCATCAAAAAGAGGCGTGTGATCAAGGGGGAGCACAAGATGATCATGTGATGGAGGAAGAAGCACAACCGGCACCTCCAACCCAAGTTCGAGCGACGATTCAAAGGAATCATCCCGTCGACCAAATATTGGGTGATATTAGCAAGGGAGTAACTACTCGTTCTAGATTAGTTAATTTTTGTGAGCATTACTCCTTTGTCTCTTCTATTGAGCCTTTTAGGATAGAAGAGGCCTTGCTAGATCCGAACTGGGTGTTGGCCATGCAGGAGAAGCTCAACAACTTCAAGCGTAATGAAGTTTGGACACTGGTGCCTCGTCCTAAGCAAAATGTTGTGGGAACTAAGTGGGTGTTCCGCAACAAACAAGACGAGCACGGGGTGGTGACAAGGAATAAGGCTCGACTTGTGGCAAAAGGTTATGCCCAAGTCGCAGGTTTGGACTTTGAGGAGACTTTTGCTCCTGTGGCTAGGCTAGAGTCCATTCGTATTTTGCTAGCATATGCCGCTCACCATTCTTTCAGGTTGTTCCAAATGGATGTGAAGAGCGCCTTCCTCAATGGGCCAATCAAGGAGGAGGTGTACGTGGAGCAACCCCCTGGCTTCGAGGATGAACGGTACCCCGACCACGTGTGTAAGCTCTCTAAGGCGCTCTATGGACTTAAGCAAGCCCCAAGAGCATGGTATGAATGCCTTAGAGGCTTTTTAATTTCTAATGCTTTCAAGGTTGGGAAAGCCGATCCGACTTTATTCACTAAGACTTGTGATGGTGATTTGTTTGTGTGCTAAATTTATGTCGATGACATAATATTTGGTTCTACTAACCAAAAGTCTTGTGAAGAGTTTAGCAGGGTGATGACGCAGAAATTCGAGATGTCGATGATGGGCGAGTTGAACTACTTCCTTGGATTCCAAGTGAAGCAACTCAAGGACGGTACCTTCATCTCCCAAACGAAGTACACGCAAGACTTGCTAAAGCGGTTTGGGATGAAGGACGCCAAGCCCGCAAAGACTCCGATGGGAACCGACGGACACACCGACCTCAACAAAAGAGGTAAGTCTGTTGATCAAAAAGCATACCAGTCAATGATAGGGTCTTTACTTTATTTATGTGCTAGTAGACCGGATATTATGCTTAGTGTATGCATGTGTGCTAGATTTCAATATGATCCAAGGGAGTGTCAACTTGTGGCCGTGAAGCAAATCCTTAGATATTTAGTCGCTACGCCTTGCTTCGGGATCTGGTATCCAAAGGGGTCTAACTTTGACTTGATTGGATATTCAGACTCCGACTATGCTGGATGTAAGGTCGATAGGAAGAGTACATCGGGGACGTGCCAATTCTTAGGAAGGTCCCTGGTGTCATGGAATTCTAAGAAACAAACTTCTGTTGCCCTATCCACCGCTGAGGCCGAGTATGTTGCCGCAAGACAGTGTTGCGCGCAACTACTCTGGATGAGGCAAACCCTCCGGGACGTTGGCTACAATCTGAGCAAAGTCCCACTCCTATGTGACAATGAGGGTGCTATCCGCATAGCGGAAAATCCTGTTGAGCACAGCCGCACAAAGCACATTGACATCCGGCATCACTTTTTGAGAGACCACCAGCAAAAGGGAGATATTGAAGTGTTTTATGTTAGCACCAAGAACCAGCTAGCCGATATCTTTACTAAGCCTTTAGATGAGAAGACCTTTTGCAGGCTGCGTAGTGAGCTAAATGTCTTAGATTCGTGGAACATGGATTGATTTATAGCATACATGTGTTTATGCCTTTGATCATGTTCCTTATGCATTTTGTTGCTTACTTGTGGTGCTCAAGTTGTACAGACACTCCCCGAACCTCACAAGTCCTTTTGCAAGTAATGCACATATTTAGGGGGAGATGTGCTACAACTTGATCCTTTGAGACTAACCGTGTGCTTGAGTTTGCTTGATTTAGTCTCAAAGGAAGTTTGAAAGGGAAAAGGTGGACTTGGACCATGAAAGACTTCCACTGCACTCCGATGAGAGGGTAACTTATTCCAAGTTCATCTCATGTCCTCTTATTGCCTTTGTACTCTTATTTGAAGATTTTGGTGAGGCAATGGGGTTAAAGGGCCAAGATTTATCCCGTTTTGGTGATTGATGCCAAAGGGGGAGAAAATAAGGCCAAAGCAATAAATGGATCAGCTACCACTTGAGAAATTTTGAAAATAGTAGAATAGAGCTTTTGGTTTGTCAAAGCTTTTGGTTTGTCAAAGCTTTTGGTTTGTCAAAACTCTCTTAGTGTCTCTCTTGTCAAAAGTTGGCCTCTTGAGGGGAGAATGGTTGATTATGGGAAAAAGGGGGAGTTTTTGAAATCTTTGATCAATTTCTCTTGGAACAACTCTCTTTATGTCTCTACAAGTGTGTTTGACTTAGAGATAGGAAATTGAGGTTGATTTGCAAAAACAAAACCAAGTGGTGGCAAAGAGTGATCCATATATGCCAAATTTGAATCAAAACAATTTTGAGTTCTCATTTGTATTGATGTTGCACCTCTTTTAGTTGCTTTTTGTTGTGTTGGCATAAATCACCAAAAAGGGGGAGATTGAAAGGGAAATGTGCCCTTGGGCCATTTCTAAGTATTTTGGTGATTGAGTGCCAACACAAGTGTTTAAGTGTAAATCTATGCCAATTGGACAAAGTGCAAATCAAGTCTAAAGGTATGTTTCTAGACTTAGTACATTGTTTTGAGAACTAATGTATTGTGTCTAAGTGCTGAAAACAGGAGAAATCAAACTGGAAAAGAGATGGCTTTGTTCAGTCAAAGTCTGCTCAGTCTGGGTGCACCGGACTGTCTGGTGGTGCACCGGACAGTGTCCGGTGCGCCAGGCTGGCTCTGGCGAACTTGCTGCTCTCGGGACTTCGCCAGCGGTGTACGGCTATAAATCACCGGACTGTCCGGTGGTGCACCGGACTGTCCGGTGAGCCATTCACAGGCGAACTCTTCGCTCTTGGGAGATGATTAACGGCGTACGACTATAATTCACCGGACTGTCCAGTGGTGCACCGGACTGTCCGGTGAGCCAACGGTCGACCGGGCCAACGGTCGGCCGCGCGATCCGCGCGGGACACGTGGCCGAGCCAACGGCTAGAAGGGGGCACCGGACTGTCCGGTGTGCACCGGACAGTGTCCGGTGCGCCAACGGCTCTGAATCTTCAACGGTCGGCTTCGCCAAATAAGGAAAGAGATCCGCACCGGATAGTGTCCGATGGTGCACCGGATTGTCCGGTGCGCCAGGCGACAGAAGGCAAGAATTGCCTTCCTGGAATGCTCTCAACGGCTCCTAGCTGCCTTGGGGCTATAAAAGGGACCCCTAGGCGCATGGAGGAGAACATCAAGCACTCTCTAAGCATTCCTAAGCACCAAGACTTCGATTCCGCGCATTTGATTCTTTGTGAGAGCAACTAGAGCTCTATTTGAGTTGTGAACTCGTCGGGTTGTGTTGTGAGCTCTTGTTGCGACTTGTGTGCGTGTTGTCGCTCTGATTTTGTGTCTTGTGTGCGTTGCTCATCCCTCCCTTACTCCGTGCTTCTTTGTGAACATCAAAGTGTAAGGGCGAGAGACTCCAAGTTGTGGAGATTCCTCACAAGCGGGATATAGTAAACAAAGCAAAACACCATGGTATTCAAGTGGGTCTTTGGACCGCTTGAGAGGGGTTGATTGCAACCCTCGTCCGTTGGGACGCCACAACGTGGAAGTAGGCAAGTTTTGTACTTGGCCAAACCACGGGATAAACCACTGTGTCTATCTGTGTTGATTCTCTTGTGGTTATCGTGTCTTGCAAGAACTCCTCTCTAGCCACTTGGCATTATTGTGCTAATGCTTAACCAAGTTTTTGTGGCATTAAGTTTCAAGTTTTACAGGATCACCTATTCACCCCCCCTCTAGGTGCTCTCAGTACGACCAAAGTGTTTCATCGCCCCAGCGCCTGATGGATTTGAGGTCCCATGGCTGCACCGGCTTGTCGGAGAGGGACTAGAAGTTGGCGATGAAACGTCGACTGAAGTCGTTCCAAGCATCGATGTAGTGTCGTGGTAGATGTCGTAGCCACTGTAATGCATCTTGCCCGAGGACGATGGGCAAATATGTAGTCATCACGTCTTCGGTCACCCCAACGGCTCGAGCGGCGGTCGTATAGATGGCCAACCAGCATCCTGGGTTCTGCTTAAGCTCGTACTTGTCGACGTTGGAGACCTTGAAGTTTGGGGGCTATTGGATGGCCCTGAGACGCGGAGTAAGTGCGGATACTCCACATGTGTCTTCCTGTTGACGTTCATGGTGTCGGTCCCGGGGAGGGGAGTCGGTGATGTGTCGTCTCGACCATCCCCGGATCGGGCCACTGGTTGAGGCTGTAGCCGACTCAACTCAGGTGGCATGACTTCGAGCCGGGATGCCATGGTCCCGATCATACTCCTCCCGGCGCCTTATCTCGTTCTCGTGTTGTCGGTTGCGCGAAGCATTGATGGAGCTCCGTGCATCCCACCGACTGTTGATGGCGTGTCGTAGGTCGCCCGGGGGATGAGCAATAGGTAGAAGGTGGTTAGCTGCCCGAGTAAGAAGCCGCTGATAGCCTTCAGCGTCTGGAGTTCGCGAAAGGCCATCAGCTATCTGGGCCAGCACTCCTCCGACCTCGCTCGGCGTGTTCATTGCGCGAGCAAAATCAGGGTTCATGTTTCGAGCAAAGAGGGGATTCTCTCGGCGTAACCTTGTGCCCTGCTCAGCTTGTTCTCGATCTCGGTCCTGAGCTTGTCGGCGATCGCGTCGGCGAGAATTCCGCCTTTCTCGGTATACCCGCTCATCAGGGGTTTCTCCTACTTCTGAGACTTCATCCTGAGATACAGGCTGAGCTGGGTCCTGCTCCCCAGCCTCATGATGTCACTGAATATTCCGGCGCCTGTTTCTTCATCGTCGTGCTTCGCGCCGGGGAGGTTCTTCCCCTGCACGGTAGGTTCGTCATCGGAGATGGGAGACGATTCTAATCTGCCCCCAATGAAAAGTATGTCGGGGTAGAAAGGAGTCGCCGTGATGATGAGTTCCTTTCCATCCTCCTTTGAGGGCGAAGGCACTGGAAAGATAGTTTGGCGGAACTCTGTCCCCTTTTGAGGAATGCTTGCTTCTTTCTTCCTTGTAATCCATGTCCACTCCTTTGTGGGTGAAGTGGGCAACGGAGTTCTTCTGGCAGGTGAATTCTCAATCCTCGGCTTGCAAGAAGTAGTCTTCGCCCGAGGCAAAGGAGGTCATGCTATATGTTGTCTTGTTCCGTCTTTCCTAGGAATTTCCGAGGAGAATTTCTCCTTCGGTGGATCTGCTATGCGGTGTAGAACTCCATCCTCGTCTGCTACGGATGAGATGGTCCCGAAGCAAAATACGGATCCAGGGCGAAGAGCGATCCTGCACTAGGAAGTGATGGCCATTGAGCTAGCTTGGATCAACGACACACCCCCTACCTGGCGCGCCAGCTATCGGTGTTTGGAGCCCGACCACACACCCGGGGTTACCCCTCGCGATGCTTTTGGGTAGGACGGTGATGTTGACTGTAGCTCAATGGTTCGTGCGAGAAGCACGAGGGATGACAGACGATTTTGTACAGGTTCGAGCCGTTTTGAGATGCGTAATACCCTACTTTCTAGTGTGGATCTTTATGTGGTAGGTTATAGGAGAAGTCTCTAGTATGGAGGAAGGCTAATGAGTTGAGTAGATGGTCGATGGAAATGATGGGGTACCCCCTAGGCCTTATATACTCGACCGTGGGGCACTACATGCGCATAGGATGATGATGAGTACCTAAACAATTGTGAACCGACTGAACTTATCTTCCTATAATCTTGTCGATTTATCTCTAATCCATTCCGATGTTCAAGGGCGCTGTGCGCGGGAAAGTCGAGCGGACGCTATGGATAGCGCTCGAGTTTGACAAGTTGCCTGGGCCTGAGCCTGCTTCCTTCTCACGTCGGCCCATTCCGCCAGTAGTCCTCCCCTGGCCCGCGAAGGAATGGCCTTGCGAGATAATAAGCCCAAAAACCTCTCGCGAGGCCTTCTTGTCTTCTAGTGGACCCGGGGGATATCTGTCCCCCACAAGTGCCACAAGCAACCACCCGGATCAGTCCTCTGTGGGTTCTATGTGTGCGAGTTCATGAGAGAGAACAGACAATACATCGAGAATATTATTAGTCATTAAAGATGCAAATGTATTATCAAGTATAAATATATGATGTTTATAAATTTCCTTTATAGAAATTTCATCTAAAAAAGGCAGACCACATGATCGAATGTGCATTGTACAACATAATTGAGGACCTGTGCTCATTTATATTGAAAAATAAGTCATTAATTCCATGTGAAAGAAAATATCACGATGCTATCAGTATCTTAGCTAGGCCAGAGTTTAGAGTATTAACAAAAATTAGTAGACTAAAT
The DNA here is from genome assembly GCA_029449295.1 of Zea luxurians. Lineage (NCBI taxonomy): Eukaryota > Viridiplantae > Streptophyta > Magnoliopsida > Poales > Poaceae > Zea > Zea luxurians. Next base: position 542,266 of record JAOPSE010000203.1, on the reverse strand, counting down.
CCTAGCCAAGAGTTATTAGAGCTTAGGTGAAAACTTTGATGTATAGAATGTTCGATGCATATACTTGAAACTTTATGGTTGTAAACACAAAACTTTGATGTATATAAATGTATGATAGGATTTAATTTCATGTTGCTTTCAATATCAATATATATATATATATAGTGTGTGTGTGTGTGAATTTATATAAAATTCCGTTTTGGTGGAAAATTTGAAAAAAGGGGAAAACTACCATTGGCGGCTAATTTTAGAAAACCGCTAGTGGAAAAAGTATTTCTACTTGCGGTTGCTTTAAAAAACCGCCAGTGAAAATATGTTTTCAGTGACGGTTCTAAAATAACCAAGAATGGAAAGATAGATTTCCACTAGTCCTCAATGCGGTTCTGAAAAATGTTAGTAAAAATAGATTACAGATCGTCTCTCTAGAGCTTCTCTGCACTAGCTAGTGTTGGTAGCGAAGAGAGGAGATGGCTTACTACTCATTGATCTTTGGCTTCTCAATCTTTATACTTCGGATTTGTCTATAGCGATATCTTTTTGATCATCACCCTTGTGAGAGATTTTGGCCAATGGTATCTTGAAGCCAATGGTCAGAAAGCCAAGCAGCTTGGCGTCACGGATAGCATCGCTAACCTGTGCATGCCATACTGCATGTCTGAACTTTGTTAGCTTCTCGGAGACAGGTAGGCTCAGTGGTGGAGGACGGACAAAAATTAAGGTGTTGCTAACACAAAATTTATAATATAATTGTCGGGGATAAGATTTCCGGTCCCTGGAGCTCATCGGTCAGAAAAATGCCCTGGGAAAAAACCTCTGGTAACAATAAATTTACTTATCGGAGCGAGGTTTGAAATGCCGACAATAATCTAATGCAATTTATAGATGTAAAATTAATGATGAGTGTGAAAAAAATATCTTATTTAAAAGTCATCATAATCTTTTATTTACATCCAACTATTATATAACGAATAAAATCTGAAAAAAGAAAATAAGTTGATAGCCATTATTATTGCACTTCCAAGAACCAAGAGTACGCACGGTTCCACCTCCAAGAATAGTGACGGCGACAAGGTTGCACTGAAGCCAGAACACGGGCGGACCACAATCAGCGGAGGTGCATGTGGAGTTGAGCGGTTCGCGGAGGCGAGCACGACATGCGGAGCTAGGTGACGATGGTGCGCACGGAGATGGACAACGCTAGCGAGCGCGGACCGCGGAGATGGACGGGGCAGCAGACCACAGTCTGCGGAGGCGGAGCAGGCCTAGACATGCGGCGGAGGCGCACACAGAGCTTGGACGGGTGGAGCCGCGGAGACAGTCGCAGTCCTGGGCTCGGCAGCTAGCAGCGTTAGGGTTAGAACTAGATTATTTTTTACTGTTGATGTTCTTTGGTCTAGATTAAGGTATTGCTCAAGCAATACCGGGCCATATTGGGCCGTCCGCCCCTGGGTAGGCTGAGAGAGGATTTGTGGAGATAGATGACCAAGAACTCGGATGACTTCGACTATTACCATGTAAAAGTCTAGACATATGCTTGGAGAATCACCAACATCCCAAATTTGAGCCTGCATGTGCATGCATTGTCAGTTGATATATTGGATTAACAACAACCCCTCATGGTGACGTTACATATTAGAGCTCATTCTAAAGTATTAAGTAAATACAATATAGATTTAAACCCAGTATATTTTAAAACTAGAACATCGTCTATTCCTATGTAATATCTTTAAAGGTAAAAAATGTTATATGTGTTTAATAGTATGCACAAACCAGCATTTAAACCTTGATGGTTAGCTCTAAACTTACATTCACATCCATCTAGCCAACCAATAGAACACATATGTTTTTATGTTTTATATTTTATATTTAAATATAAATAAAAATCGTAGCAATTATACAGATACTTTGCTAGTCTCATAATTTCTCACAATCACTTCAATCCATATAGCATGAGGCAAATATTGCCCGACCCCACGACTAACGGTGGTTTTGACGGTTGGGTTCTGGTACCACCCGACGTGCATGTCCGCACTGCACTCTGCAGTGTATAGAGCTGTACGTATTGCCGGCCGGGCGCGCGCCTTAATCAGACGAGTACGGAGTACGCTGGCCGCTCGCCCCTGCAGGGTTTTGGTTGGTCGCCCGTCCACTTCGCGAACCGACCCTTCCGTTACACTGTCTGTGGCATCATTCTCGTCGACACCGATGCACGGTGGTTTGAAGCCATTCATTCATTATTCATTCAAACGAAATCCGACATTTAGATCCTAATTAATCGCCCTCACATCTGCTCAGGATCGGACGCACAACATTATTAATTAGCGTCACACAGGCGTCGTGTGCCGACTGTACGACTTTGCTGGTAGCCACTTATGCTATTTCTCTAGTTATGTTACTGACAGAGCATGCACATTATATTGAAGTTGTGCTTGACTGCTTGCACATCGTCGATAAGAGATGTGTCTGTCTACTGGGATCGGCCGGAGTGTGATTGATCGGTATAGAGTTCGTGTTAAGGATCGTTGTGGTAGGTAGCCATATACTACTAAGTTATATGTGTGTGTTGGTCTCAATGCTGGATTAGTTTATTTGATTATTTCGATAGCAAAACGGAAAATAATACTCGAGATGAGAGAAGGGGCCAGCGGCGTGGGAGATGAGCACGCGAGCATATTTTGCAATCTGACAAGTGTCGTAGACATATATATCGGCTTAAGTTTGATCCCCTCTCGTGGTTTATTATTAGAGCTAGCCGGCCGGACAGACCTGATCGATGGGCAAAGATGGATGGAGAGAGCAACCAGCGACCGACCGATTCCAGCAGACGAATAAATTTGTCTATTTCCATGGGTCGGGCATGTCCACCCCACCACCACCTGGTGTTTAGAGCAGTGTTGTCCGGGGTAATAAAGATCATGCAGCCACTGACCGGTCGTCTTCAGCTATTAACGTGACTGATCGAGACGGACACTGGCCCCACACATATGGATTATGGAGGGACGTGAACAGCAGCCGCATGTCCAGGCAACCTCTAGCTGCGCCTATAGCTAGCTAGCGTGCTAAAACCATGCGACGAAAGTAATAACGTCTGTTAGTCAAATTAATTCAGTACCAGTTTAGTCTAGAAAAAAAATATTAACAACCATATTTATAGCATTAGGCGTGTGAACGAGCGTAATCAAATTAACAAAGATGGTATTGAACTATTGATCATGATTTCGACTATGGAAAATACAAAATCGGGTTTAGGGCTGGATATCGAGCTGGCTCGACTCGACTCGACTCGACTCGTTTTAGCTCGTTATGATAACGAGCCAGCTCGACTCGACTCGTTAACAAAACGAGCTAAAGAAGCTGCTCAGCTCGACTCGTTTATCAGCTCGAGCTAGCTCGATTAGCTCGTGAGCCAACTCGATATCAAAACAAACACAAAGCTGAAAATTCATATAATCACTTTACAAAATAGAAACTAGCTCATTCAATCAAACAAACAAAAATATTTGGATACTTCCACTCACAAACTGACAAACATAGGATCAAATTTCTCCCAACATGTCGCCGACTTCTTCTTGGATGCAGGGTCTTTGTGCGCCTGCTCACAGAACTGGAGCAAGAACTTTGTCGAGGTTGCAGTCCTGGCAGTCGCCCTTCCCCTTTGTGCACCTCCGGCTCCGGATCTTGGGCCTACATGGCGACAAGCCAACGACGGGAGACTGAAGTCACCGAACTGGAGGAGGAGGGGATGCCCGCTGTGGCCTCGGCATGCGGTGGAGCGCGCTGCTGAGCTTGCACGGCAAGCCATTGGAGTTATGGACCGTGGACGCCTAGCCGGGGATGGATGGTGCTATGGCGGGCTGGCGGCGATGGTGGACTGTCGAGTGGCGACTGCGGCATGACCAGTGATGCATGAGCTTGAGTGACAGCGTCAGCATTAACAGTCTAGGTTTTCGATTTAGGACTGGGAGTTGTCGAACCCGAGTTGGCCCTTGGCGGCTTGACCAACGTCTAGTGACTGGTCATCTGGTGCCCTAGTGGAGACTCCACCCGTACGGGAGTGGGGCTGGGCTTGTGGCCTGGGCACCTGCCGCCTGGACATTTGGTTTGGGCCTGGACATTTGGTATGGGTCGCAATGATTTGAGCATGTGTCTATGTTGCTGTGTAATTAGACATCGCTAGGCCACAAGCCAGCTATACAGCTCGTTAGGCTCGCGAGTAACTCGCGAGCCAGCTCGAGTTTGACTCGTTAAGAACCGAGCTAAAATGTTGGCTCAACTCGTAACTCATTTCAAACGAGCCGAGTCGAGTCGAGCCACTAATGAGTCGAGTCGAGCGAGTTATCGAGCCACGAGTTTTTTGTCCAGCCCTAATCGGGTTGTATAACAGTAACATAGCGGCGCCAGAGGAGACGCTAGTTAGTTGATAAACCGTGCGGTGTTGATGTAGTCGTCGTCCCGTTTTACGAAGGTTACAATGCCCCCAACGACAGAAAGTAGGAGGAAAAATAAAAGAACCAAGGACGACAAGCATGCAGTCCCGACCACGTACACTACCGGAATCAATCGCTTTGCCGAGTGCCTGAAGCACTCGGCGAAGCCTTAAAAACACTCGGCAAATGCTTTGCCGAGTGTTACACTCGGCAAAGAAGGCTCGACGAACAGTGCATCGGCAAAGCCTTCTTTGCCGAGAGCTTTTTCTCGGGCACTCGGCAAAGCTCTTTGCCGAGTGCCAGACAGCACTCGGCAAAGTTCTTTGCCGAGTGCCAGACAGCACTCGACAAAGAAAAGCGGCTGTTACGGCGCCGGGTGACGGAGATGGCGGCTTTGCCGAGTGTTCCGGGCAGCACTCGGCAAAAAATCCATCTTTGCCGAGTGCCACGTGGGACACTCGGCAAAGAACCCGCCAAGGGAGGGTCCCCATGTCAGGTTCTTTGCCGAGTGTTCTGTGCGGCACTCGGTAAAGACGACCTCTTTGCCGAGTGCCAGCGACATAACACTCGGCAAAGAACCTAAGCCGGTGCCCAGGTCTGTGCTCTTTGCCGAGTGTTATGACCCTGACACTCGGCAAAGCACCTCTTTGCCGAGTGTTACACTCGGCAAAGTGACCAGTATATACCTTTTTAGTTTGTTTTTTGTATTCCATCCACACAAACAGAAGATATCACATATATATCACATATATACATCACAGATATCATCACAGACATAAATAGCCAACACAAACATAAAACCGTCACCATAAACATAAATATCCATCACAAACATAAGTGTTCAACACAAGTATTAAACACAAACATAAGTCTGAAACGTCGCAAGCTCTCACATAAGTATCAAACACAGACATAAGTATTATACATAAGTTCTAAAGTCTAAAACAATGAAAACACAACACTCATGGAGGTGGGCGGTTTGACCGGGGCTGCGTTGGGCTGAACCCTTCCGGAGGGTTGTTGGATGCCGCCCCAGATTGGCCCTGCACAGAGAAGAGATTGCATGTGTTATACCAGATGCATTACAAACATCTAACTACAATTTTGATACTCACAGGAGTGTGGAAGAGAGTAGGGTCAACTGGAGGGAACAATGGAGGTGGCGGAGGGATGCCCTGTGCGGCGCCAAGGCTCTGCATGTACTGGAACATCTCCGCCATCCTCTGATCAGCCGTCGCCCGCTCCGCCATTATCCTCGCATCCATCTCTTGACGTTCCCTCCTCTCTTCTTCTAGTTGGGTCTTGTCGGCGTTCCGAGACCGGGGGGTCCCCGAGCCGACGAGTGAGAGTGCCGCGTGCCCCAGCCCAGATGGGTCGAGCGCGTGGGCGAGCGCGAAGGGGGGAACAGAGAGAGAGGTCGGTGGCCGGAGCCGGGTCGTGAGGGAGTCGGAGAATTCCCGCGGCCTTCGTGTTCGTCCCGCGCCCAGGTCGGGTGCGCTTGCAGTAGGGGGTTACAAGTGTCCGCGCGAGGTGAGGGGAGCGAGCGGCCCCGAGAGAGCGCCTGCCCCTGCCCTTCGTCCCCGCGAGGCCAACCTTCTCTAAGAAGGCCCTGGTCCTTCCTTTTATAGTCGTAAGGAGAGGATCCAGGTGTACAGAATGGGGGTGTAGCAAGGTGCTACGTGTCTAGCGAGGGAGAGCTAGCGCCTAAGTACATGCCAAGGTGGCAGCCGGAGAGGTCTTGGCACCCTGTTGTTGTGGCGTCGTGGCTGTTGGAGGAGTAACGGAGCCGGACGGGGGGACAGCTGTCGGAGTGGCTGGGCCCTTGCTGACGTCCTCCTGCTTTCGTAAGGGAGCTGAGAGCCGCCGTCGTCATGGTCTAGCGGGGCGCCATCATTTGCCTATCTGGCGTGGCTGGCCAGATGGGACGCCGGTCTTGTTCTCTGCGACCCAAGTCGGCTCAGGGCAGGGTGATGATGACGCTCCCTGTTGACGTGGCGGTCTCGTGTCCTAGGTCGGGCGTCGTGGAGGCTCCTCCGAAGCCGAGGTCGAGTCCGTCCTGCAAGACAGAGGCAGAGTCCAAGCCCTGGGTCGGGCGAGGCGGAGATCGTTCGGCAGAGGCTGAGGCGGAGTCCGAGCCCTGGGTCGGGCGAGGCGGAGGTCGCCGTCTTCCGGGGCCTTAGCCCGAGTCCGAGCCCTGGGTCGGGCAGAGCCTCCTATGGCACCTCTGGCGAAGTCTGGTCGCCCGTCGGTCTTACCTTTTGCGTTAAACGCCCCGGTGACTGGGTCGGTTGGCGCGGTGATTTAGTCAGGGTTTCTTCTTATCGAAGGCGGGGCCTAGGGCGAGCCGGAGATGCGTCTGCCGTGAAAGAGGAGGCCTCAGGCGAGACGGAGTCATCTTAGGGTCGGCTGCCCTCGCCCGAGGCTAGGCTCGGGCGTGGCATGGTCAAGTCACTCGTATGGACTGATCCCTGACTTAATCAAACCCATCAGGCCTCTGCAGCTTTATGCTGATGGGGGTTACCAGCTGAGAATTAGGCGTCTTGAGGGTACCCCTAATTATGGTCCCCGACAGTAGCCCCCGAGCCTCGAAGAGAGTGTTAACACTCGCTTGGAGGCTTGCGTCGCACTTTTTTGCAAGGGGACCAGCCTTTCTCGGTGGTGCTTTGTTCCGGTGGGTGCGCGCGAGCGCACCCGCCGGGTGTAGCCCCCGAGGCCTCGGAGGAGTGGTTTCACTCCTCCGAGGTCTTAATGCCTTGCGTAATGCCTCGGCTGGTCTGGCGGTTCCCTCATGCGAGCAGGGCGTAACCCAGGTGCACTGTCGGGGCCCAAGTTCTCGGGCTGGTATGTTGACGCTGTCAACGGTTCGGCCAGAGCCGGGTTTGCGAGAGCAGCCCCCGAGCCTTCGCACGGAGCGAGAGGACGATCAGGGACAGACTCGACTTTTTATATACGCCCCTACGTCGCCTTTCCGCAAGGAGGAGGGGGGAGTGCGCCATGTTACCCTCGATGGGCACCGAACATGGTGTCTCCGGTGAGCTGCAATCGGGTAATCCGAGTGGACGTCCGTGCCCCGTTCGTTGGGGGTCGGCTAGGGGCCCGGAGGCACGCCCAAAAGTACCTACGGGTGATCTGCCGGACCCAGTCCCCTAGCGACGGGGTCCGAGGGCTCGTTGCCTCCCTCCGATGGGATTCCGTTACAGAGTCGTTCCCGCTGGTCTCGGAAATGTCCTAGGGTACCTCGGGAGCGCAGCCCGAGCCTTGGTTATGTATCGAACGTACCCCTGGTCATCCCTCGCTCGGCGTCTGAGGCGACTGTGAACCCTTCGACAGGCCAGCCTTCGAACCCCTGATCAGTAGGGGGCACGGAGCCCGAGTAGCCTGAGGCGGTCGTGGGACCTTTCGGGGGCCGACCTTCGAACCCCTGACCAGTAGTGGGTGTCGGGCCCACGTGATCTGAGGCGGCTGTTGAACCCCTCGGGGGGCCAGCCTTCGAACCCCTGATCAGTAGGGAGGCTCGGAGCCTAGTTCCTTCACGGGGAAGGATCCCTTTGGGGTTATCCCCCTTCTCGGTCCCTGTTGCAAGAGATAGAGAAAGAAGGAAAAGGGAAAAAGGATTCGAAATTGAACGTCGTGGCGTACCTTTTTCGGCGTGGTCGTTTTGGCGAAGGCGAAACGTCACCAGCCGCTCCCGCCCGTAGCGCTGTCCGTCGAGCCACGGAGTTAATGCGCCGGGGTGAGTAGTTGGCGAGGTTGCCGTTGCGCGTGCGCGAGCCGTTCGAGGTACGGGTCACGGGCGCGTCGTCTTCACGCCGTGAGAGGGGGCTCTCTTGCTGCCTCCGGATGGGACATGAGCCTGGCCGATGGCGTGACCGCTGCTCTCGCGCGCCTGCCACCGTCATTACTGCCGGCCCATTTTTGACCGCGTTTGACTGCTGCGCCAGGCTGGCGCCGCTGGATCGCAGGCTGGGCGGCCTCGAGTCGCGGTATCGGTTCCGCAATCGAGGAGGTGCGGTGGTGGAGCGAGAGGCACAGCGGTTCGCATGCAGCGCCCGGCGCGCCAGTTGCACGACGCGTGGGCTTGAGCCGTCGCGTTGGCCTGTCAGGAGTCAGAGAGGCGCGTCCACTTGGCGCGGTTGCATGCCGCCTGCATGGCCGCTTGCCCCCTTTGCCCGCTGGTCTGGGCAAAAGTGGAGGGTTACTTGTAACCGCTGGGTGGTTGCGTGCGTCGTGCGCGGCGGTTCGGCTTCCTCTGCTTGGAGCCGGTCTGCATGACAGGCGGGCCCCAGCCCCCGCGCCGCAGGGGAGGACTTTGGAGGCGTGTTGGAGAAGATTCAGCCCGTGACGGTTGAGGGCGCAAGCAGGGGGAGTTGCCTTTAAAAGGAGGGCGACCCCCTTCGTAAGGTAACCATGTCTCCTTCCTCCCCTATGCATTGTGTCTCTCCATCTTCCGAGCCCCCGGATGGGGGGAAACCGCCGTCTTTTCGCTCCATCGCTGGAGAAACGCAACTCCGTGGGAGTTGGTACCTTTCAGCCATCGTTCGGCTTCAAGGATTTTCATCACACAGCCCAGCGGCTCCCCTCCGCTGGTGATCACCCAAGATGGTGGCCTCCAGCTCCCGAATGGGGAGGGGCAAACCGGGCTGTGGTCCTGGCCCCGCCCTCAGTGTTGAGGGTGTTCGTCATCCTCGCCGGGGCGGGGAGCGAGGCGAGCCGGGGCTGCACCTTCTACGCGGGTCGGCGGGCCACCTCATTTTCCAGCTTCTGGTGGTGGCAATCGCCTTTTAGCCCCACGGCGGAGACATCCTCCAGTCATGCCGGGGAAGGAGAACTGTTGCTGCCCAGCTAGGATGCAACATTCCGTCTTCCTCCTCGCATTCGTGGCGAGGACGGCTGCGAGGATCTGCCGGGGTGCTTAGGGGCGTCCCGCGTTTGCTGGTGATTCGCCCAGAGCTTGTTGCTCCACGGGCTTTCCTGGCGGGGAGGTTGTCCGTACCCGCGGGGATGGAACCGGAGTTCCGTTTGTAATGGCACTTTGAGTGCCGGGTTTTTTGTTCATTTCGGCTTTCGGGGCCTGAACATGTATGTAACTCCGGCACAGAGCCGTGTTTTTTCCTCATTTCTGAGCACTAGGACTCGCCTGTTGTTTGCCTGAACCGCTTCACCAAGCGTGAGTCGCCCCGTGTCAAGGTGACGAGTGAGGTATCCGTATCCCGGAGGCGTAGGAGTCCCTCGGCTCGGTCGGCCCTGTTGTCCGAGGCTCCTCTAGCTTAGTTAAAGAGACCCCTCGGCCGCTCTTCGACGAGCCGAGGCCAGGGGTAGCGATATCAGCACGAGCAGAGGCGGAGTTGGCTCGGAAATGAAACCTGGTTGGCCGGAGCCTAGCCGGGTTGTCTGTTGGCAGGATCGACGTCGGAGCTGATCAGCCGAGGCTTCGGACCGAGCTGGCGACCTCGGAAGGTGGTCGGCCGAGGCCCCGGAGGTGGCCGGCCGAGCCGTCAGCTCGGGCCGGGTTCTCGGAGAAGTCCCTGGCAGAGATTGCTCGAGCGTGGTGATGACGTCGTCCTTCGGAGCGGGGGCCCTCGGACCGCGTCGCCGCCCGAGGCTAGGTCGGGCCTTGCCGAAGGTGCTGTCGATGCCGAGGGTGTCGTCGTCCTCTTCCAGCGTCAAGATCCGAGCCTGCAGGGTCAAATCGTCTTGTAGCGTGGGCCTTGCGCGGCCGTCGAGGCCAGAACACACACCCTTGCTGCGTTATAAAGCTGCGTCTCTTTTCCTCTTGTTTCAAGTATCTGGACTTTTCGTCGGCAGCAGGGATGTTAGTGCGAGCAAGAGTTGCTTCTCGCGGGAGGTGATGAGTGAGGTATCCGTATCCCGGAGGCGTGGGAGTCCCTCGGCTCGGTCGGCCTCGCCGCTTACGCGTACCTTTACCCGTCCATGAGGCCCTGTCACCGACTCGGTCGAGAAGGCTCGAAGAACCGCTTCAACAGAAGAGCTTCCGTACGTAAAGACTCGTTCGATCCGCGGAGTCACTTTATCCGAGCGCGAGTTACTTATCGCAGAAGGTGATGAGTGAGGTATCCGTATCCCGGAGGCGTAGGAGTCCCTCGGCTCGGTCAGCCTTGACTGCTTACGTGTACCCCGTCGTTTCCAGGACCCACTTTCCGAAGTAGTCAAAAAGCACGAAAGATGTTCTGGTGAAAGAGATTTTTTGTTCGAGGAAAATTTTGACGCAGAGGGGGTTTCCCCCCTTTTAGCCCCCGAGGGAGGGTCGGGCTTTGCCGAGGCGAGGCCGACCCTTCCTTGTTGACTAAACTTTGCGTGGGTGCGGGGTATATGAACAACTTGGAAACATCTTAAGGGTAGAAGCGACGTAGCTGTTGGATGTTCCAAGCGTTGCCGTAGACCTCGCCTTGACTGTTGGCCAGCTTGTACGTTCCGGGCTTCAGAATTTTGGCGATGATGAACGGCCCCTCCCAGGGGGGCGTGAGCTTGTGCCTCCCTCGGGCGTCTTGCCGCAGCCGAAGCACCAGATCGCCCACCTGGAGATCTCGGGGTCGGACCCCTTGGGCGTGGTATCGTCGCAGGGACTGCTGATACCGCGCCGAGTGTAGTAAGGCCCTGTCCCGAGCCTCATCCAGCTGGTCCAGCGAGTCTTCTCGGCTAGCTTGGTTGCTTTCTTCGTTGTAGGCCCTCGTCCTCGGGGAGCCGTATTCCAGGTCCGTGGGCAAGACGGCCTCGGCCCCGTAGACCAGGAAGAATGGCGTGAAACCTGTGGCTCGGCTTGGCGTCGTCCTCAGGCTCCATACCACCGAGGGGAGTTCCTTCATCCATCGCTTGCCGAACTTGTTGAGACCGTTGTAAATCCGGGGCTTGAGCCCTTGTAGAATCATGCCGTTGGCACGTTCCACTTGCCCATTCGTCATGGGGTGAGCTACGGCGGCCTAGTCTACCCGGATGTTGTGATCATCGCAAAAATCCAAGAATTTTTTGCCGGTGAACTGGGTGCCATTGTCGGTGATGATGGAGTTCGGGACCCCGAAGCGATGGATGATGTTGGTGAAGAACGCCACCGCCTGCTCGGACCTGATGCTGTTCAGGGGTCGGACCTCGATCCACTTGGAGAATTTGTCGATGGCGACCAGCAGGTGCGTGTAGCCCCCGGGCGCCTTCTGCAGAGGGCCGACGAGGTCCAGACCCCACACAGCGAAGGGCCAAGTGATGGGTATCGTCTGCAGAGCCTGAGCGGGCAGGTGGGTCTGCTTCGCATAGAATTGGCACCCTTCGCAGGCGCGGACAATTCTAGTGGCGTCAGCCACCGCCGTTGGCCAGTAGAAGCCTTGGCGGAAAGCGTTCCCGACGAGGGTTCGAGGTGCTGCATGATGACCGCAAGCCCCCGAGTGTATTTCCCGCAGGAGTTCCTGTCCTTCGGCGATGGAGATGCATCGCTGGAGGATGCCCGAGGGGCTGCGGTGGTAGAGCTCCTTCTCATCGCCCAGCAAGACGAACGACTTTGCGCGTCGTGCTACCCGCCGAGCCTCGGCCCGGTCGAGGGGCAGTTCTCCTAGGTGGAGATATTGCAGGTACGGGGTTTGCCAATCTTGATCTGGCACGACCCCGTTCTGCTCCTCCTCGATGCGCAGCGCTTCACCCTCGGGCTCCGAGGGTTCCTCGGGGTGAGCCGAGGATGGCTCGGGCTGGGCCGAGGTCGCCTCGGACGAGGCCGAGGGTGCTTCGGGCTCGGGCGCGTCGCCTATCTTGACGGAGGGTTGGTGCAGATCCTGGGAGAAGACGTCCGGGGGAACCGTCGTTCGCCCCGAGGCTATCTTCGCCAGCTCGTCCGCAGTCTCGTTGTAGCGCCGGGCGATGTGGTTAAGCTCGAGCCCGTAGAACTTGTCTTCCAGGCGTCGAACCTCCTCACAGTAGGCCTCCATCTTCGGGTCGCGGCAGAGGGAGTTCTTCATGACTTGGTCGATGACGAGCTGCGAGTCGCCACGTGCATCGAGGCGTCGGACCCCTAGCTCGATGGCGATTCGCAATCCGTTGATCAGAGCCTCGTACTCAGCCACATTGTTGGACGCCGGGAAATGGAGGCGGAGCACGTAGCGCAGGTGTTTCCCGAGGGGCGAGACGAAAAGCAGGCCCGCGCCAGCTCCCGTCTTCATCAGCGACCTGTCGAAAAAACATGGTCCAGAGCTCTGGTTGGATCGGAGCCGTCGGCAACTGGGTATCGACCCATTCGGCTACGAAATCCGCCAGCACCTGGGACTTGATGGCCTTCCGAGGGGCGAACGAGATTGCCTCGCCCATGATTTCCACCACCCACTTCGCGATCCGCCCCGAGGCTTCTCGGCACTGGATGATATCCCCCAGGGGGAAGGACGACACCACAGTCACCGGATGGGACTCGAAGTAATGTCGCAGCTTTCGCCTCGTCGGGATCACTGCATATAGCAGCTTCTGGACTTGTGGGTAGCGGATCTTGGTCTCGGACAGCACTTCGCTGACGAAGTAAACTGGCCTCTGAATGGGCAAAGCATGCCCCTCTTCCTGCCTTTCGACTACGATCGCGGCGCTGACCACCTGAGTGGTTGCGGCGACGTAGACCAGGAGGGTTTCTCCATCAGCTGGGGGTACCAAGACGGGCGCCTGGGTGAGGAGCGCCTTCAGGTTCCCGAGGGCTTCCTCGGCCTCGGGAGTCCAAGTGAAGCACTCGGCCTTCCTTAAGAGACGGTACAGGGGCAGGCCTCTTTCGCCGAGGCGCGAGATGAAACGGCTCAAGGCCGCGAGGCATCCCATGACCCTCTGTACGCCTTTTAAGTCCTTGATGGGCCCCATGTTTGTGATCGCTGCGATCTTCTCCGGGTTGGCTTCGATGCCCCGCTCGGAGACGATGAATCCCAAGAGCATGCCTCGGGGCACCCCGAAGACGCACTTCTCGGGATTGAGCTTGACGCCCTTCGCCTTGAGACACCGGAATGTCAGTTCGAGGTCGGAGAGAAGGTCGGAGGCTTTCCTCGTCTTGACTACGATGTCATCGACGTAGGCCTCGACCGTGCGACCAATGTGTTCGCCGAACACATGGTTCATGCACCGCTGGTACGTTGCACCCGCGTTCCTCAGACCGAACGACATTGTGACATAACAGTACATGCCGAAGGGCGTGATGAAAGAAGTCGCGAGCTGGTCGGACTCTTTCATCTTGATTTGATGATACCCTGAGTAGGCATCAAGGAAAGACAGGGTTTCGCACCCTGCAGTGGAGTCCACAATTTGGTCGATGCGAGGTAGAGGGTAGGGGACCTTCGGACATGCTTTGTTGAGACCAGTGTAGTCTACACACATCCGCCACTTCCCCCCTTTTTTCCTCACGAGTACAGGGTTGGCAAGCCATTCGGGATGGAATACCTCTTTAATGAACCCTGCTGCCATCAGCTTGTGGACCTCCTCGCCTATAACCCTGCGCCTTTCCTCGTCGAATCGGCGTAGAGGCTGTCTGACCGGCCGGGCTCCGGCCCGAATATCCAGCGAGTGCTCGGCGACATCCCTCGGTATGCCGGGCATGTCCGAGGGACTCCACGCAAAAACGTCGGCGTTTGCGCGGAGAAAGTCGACGAGCACTGCTTCCTATTTGGGGTCGAGCCCGGAACCGATCCGGATCTGCTTGGAGGTGTCGCCACTGGGGTCGAGAGGGACGGCCTTAACCGTCTCCGCTGGCTCGAAGTTGCCGGCATGCCGCTTCACGTCCGGCACCTCTCGGGAGAGGCTTTCCAGGTCGGCAATGAGGGCCTCGGACTTGGCGAGGGCCTCGGCGTACTCCACGCACTCCACATCGCATTCGAATGCGTGTTTATACGTGGGGCCGACGGTGATGACCCCGTTGGGGCCTGGCATCTTGAGCTTCAGGTAAGTGTAGTTGGGGATGGCCATGAACTTCGCGTAGCATGGCCTCCCCAACACTGCGTGGTAGGTTCCTCGGAACCCGACCACCTCGAACGTCAAGGTCTCCCTTCGGAAGTTGGAGGGTGTTCCGAAGCAGACGGGGAGGTCGAGCCATCCGAGGGGCTGGACGCGCTTCCCGGGAATGATCCCGTGGAAGGGCGCAGCGCCTGCTCGGACGGATGACAGGTCGACGCGCAGGAGCCTGAGGGTCTCGACGTAGATGATGTTGAGGCAGCTGCCTCCATCCATCAGGACCTTGGTGAGCCTGACGTCGCCGATGACGGGGTCGACGACGAGCGGGTACTTCCCTGGGCTCGGCACGTGGTCGGGGTGGTCATCTCGGTCGAAGGTGATGGGCTTGTCGGACCAGTCTAGGTAGACTGGCACCGCCACCTTCACCGAGCAGACCTCCCGACGCTCTTGCTTACGATGCCGAGCCGAGGCGTTTGCCGCATGCCCTCCGTAGATCATGAAGCAGTCGCGGACCTCTGGGAACTCTCCTGCTTGGCGATCTTCCCTTTTGTCGTCGTCGCGAGCCCTGCCACCCTCTGCGGGTGGCCCGGCCCTGTGGAAGTGGCGCCGAAGCATGACGCACTCTTCGAGGGTGTGCTTGACGGGCCCCTGATGGTAGGGGCACGTCTCCTTGAGTGCCTTGTCGAAGAGGTTAGCACCTCCGGGGGGCTTCCGAGGGTTCTTGTGCTCGGCGGCGGCGACAAGGTCGGCATCGGGAACGTCGCGTTTCGCTTGCGACTTCCTCCTGCCTTTCTTCCTGGCGCCGCGCGGAGCAGACGCCTCGGGAGCATCTTCCGACGGGCGGCCCTGGGGCTGCTTGTCCTTTCGGAAGATGGCCTCGACCGCCTCCTGGCCGGAGGCGAACTTAGTGGCGATGTCCATCAGCTCGCTCGCCCTGGTGGGGGTCTTGCGACCCAACTTGCTCACCAGGTCACGGCAGGTGGTGCCGGCGAGGAACGCGCCGATGACATCGGAGTCGGTGATGTTGGGTAGCTCGGTGCGCTGCTTCGAGAACCGCCGGATGTAGTCTCGAAGAGACTCTCCCGGCAGTTGTCGACAGCTTCGGAGGTCCCAGGAATTCCCGGGGCGCACGTACGTGCCCTGGAAGTTCCCGGCGAAAGCCTGGACCAGATCCTCCCAGTTGGAAATCTGCCCCGGGGGCAGGTGCTCCAACCAGGCACGAGCGGTGTCGGAGAGAAACAGGGGGAGGTTTCGGATGATGAGGTTGTCATCGTCCGTCCCACCCAGTTGACAGGCCAGGCGGTAGTCCGCAAGCCACAATTCCAGTCTCGTCTCCCCCGAGTACTTTGCGATAGTAGTCGGGGGTCGGAATCGGGGCGGAAACGGCGCCCGCCGAATGGCTCGGCTAAGGACCTGCGGACCGGGTGGTTCGGGCGAGGGACTCCGATCCTCCCCGCTGTCGTAGCGTCCCCCACGCCTGGGGTGGTAGCCTCGGCGCACCCTCTCGTCGAGGCGCGCCCGACGGTCACGGTGAGGGTGCTCGTCGCCGAGGTGGCCCGGGGCCGCAGGCGCGGTGTTGCGCGTGCGCCCGGTGAAGACCGAGGCTTCCCGCGTGAGTCGGGAAGTCGCGGCACGAGGTTCCGAGGGGTATCTCTGCCTTCGGGAGGCAGAGCTCTCGGCCCGCCGGGCCGCAGCGCCTTCCAGGAGATGCTTGAGTTCTCCCTGGATTCGCCGACCCTCGGTGGTTGATGACTCCGGCATCGCGCGGAGGAGCATCGCTGCGGCGGCCAGGTCCTGACCGGTTCCGCCGGATGCGGGTGGCGGTCTGTCCCTGGCATCGTTGGCGATGCGGTGCTGGAGACCTTGGGGCAGGTGACGTATTCCTCCGGCCGGGGGTTGGCTCGCCCATACCTGCCCGATGTTCTGGCGGATTGCCTCGAGCGCTCCTGCTCCCTCATCGAGCCCGGCCTGCGCCCCGCGGACTTGCTCGAGCTGTGGGTCGTGACCCCCCGCCGGAACGGGGACCACAGCTAGCTCCCGCGGGATGTCGGCGCGAGGCGCTGGCCTAGGGGGATCACCATCCTCCGGCATGCCGAGACAGCCGCCTCCGGAGGGATCCCCTAGCTCGATGTGGAAACATTCACGACTCGGGCCGCAGTCCTTGTCGCCAAGGCTGCGGCTGCCGTCGGAACAGTCGGAGAGGCAGTAGTCACATGCGGTCATGAAGTCCCGCATGGCACTAGGGTTGCCAGATCCGGAGAAATCCCAGCAGATGCTGGGGTCGTCATCTTCCTCGGACCTAGAGGGTCCGTAGGTCGAGACACCCGTCAATCGGTCCCAAGGCGACCGCACACGAAACCCCAGAGAGGTTGCACTCGCCTCAATGTGAGCGCCCGCCAAAGCGAGGTCGCCAGGCGGGTTGAGGCCGAGTCGAAATGACGAAAGATGGGTAGCAGTCGGTACCTTTTTGTCGACGAGGAGCGATGGAGTCACGTCGGGGGCTGACCGCGCCGTCGTCTTGGGTACAAGGGCGACGTCCTGCAGGCCCTCCGTGAGCGTGCTGGCGTCGTCCATCTGCTCGGGGTCAGCGTGTTGCGGGGGGTTGGCGCTCGCCTTCGCCTCGAACGCGAGGGCGACGCTTGGCGTGTCCTCCGTTGGGGCGCCGGGGATGTCGATTCGCTCGACAGCCGTCGGAGCGCGGCCTCCCGCTCGGCCCTGGTTGCCCCGCCTCCTCCTCCTCCGATGGCGAGGGAGAGGATGGGGCGAGCTCGAAAGTTGTCCTTCCCCCACGCGGGAAAGACGTCGTCGATTCCGCCGCCGGCGGGCGGGCTGTCCGCCACCATTGTCGCTGTCGCGCGGCGGTGGAAGGAGTATCATGTCGTAGCCGCTGTCGAGAGACATGAACTCGAGGCTCCCGAAACGGAGCACCGTCCCGGGTTGGAGAGGTTGTTGGAGACTGCCCATCTGGAGCTTGACGGGGATGTACTCGTCAACACGCAGCAGGCCCCTACCTGGCGCGCCAACTGTCGGCGTTCCGAGACCGGGGGGTCCCCGAGCCGACGAGTGAGAGTGCCGCGTGCCCCAGCCCAGATGGGTCGAGCGCGTGGGCAAGCGCGAAGGGGGGAACAGAGAGAGAGGTCGGTGGCCGGAGCCGGGTCGTGAGGGAGTCGGAGAATTCCCGCGGCCTTCGTGTTCGTCCCGCGCCCAGGTCGGGTGCGCTTGCAGTAGGGGGTTACAAGCGTCCGCGCGAGGTGAGGGGAGCGAGCGGCCCCGAGAGAGCGCCTGCCCCTGCCCTTCGTCCCCGCGAGGCCAACCTTCTCTAAGAAGGCCCTGGTCCTTCCTTTTATAGTCGTAAGGAGAGGATCCAGGTGTACAGAATGGGGGTGTAGCAAGGTGCTACGTGTCTAGCGAGGGAGAGCTAGCGCCTAAGTACATGCCAAGGTGGCAGCCGGAGAGGTCTTGGCACCCTGTTGTTGTGGCGTCGTGGCTGTTGGAGGAGTAACGGAGCCGGACGGGGGGACAGCTGTCGGAGTGGCTGGGCCCTTGCTGACGTCCTCCTGCTTTCGTAAGGGAGCTGAGAGCCGCCGTCGTCATGGTCTAGCGGGGCGCCATCATTTGCCTATCTGGCGTGGCTGGCCAGATGGGACGCCGGTCTTGTTCTCTGCGACCCAAGTCGGCTCAGGGCAGGGTGATGATGACGCTCCCTGTTGACGTGGCGGTCTCGTGTCCTAGGTCGGGCGTCGTGGAGGCTCCTCCGAAGCCGAGGTCGAGTCCGTCCTGCAAGACAGAGGCAGAGTCCGAGCCCTGGGTCGAGCGAGGCGGAGATCGTTCGGCAGAGGCTGAGGCGGAGTCCGAGCCCTGGGTCGGGCGAGGCGGAGGTCGCCGTCTTCCGGGGCCTTAGCCCGAGTCCGAGCCCTGGGTCGGGCAGAGCCTCCTATGGCACCTCTGGCGAAGTCTGGTCGCCCGTCGGTCTTACCTTTTGCGTTAAACGCCCCGGTGACTGGGTCGGTTGGCGCGGTGATTTAGTCAGGGTTTCTTCTTATCGAAGGCGGGGCCTAGGGCGAGCCGGAGATGCGTCTGCCGTGAAAGAGGAGGCCTCAGGCGAGACGGAGTCATCTTAGGGTCGGCTGCTCTCGCCCGAGGCTAGGCTCGGGCGTGGCGTGGTCAAGTCACTCGTATGGACTGATCCCTGACTTAATCAAACCCATCAGGCCTCTGCAGCTTTATGCTGATGGGGGTTACCAGCTGAGAATTAGGCGTCTTGAGGGTACCCCTAATTATGGTCCCCGACAGGTCTGTAATATTACAAGCCAACGTTATAGTAACTCAAAGAGAAGGTATATAACTCAAGAAAGGACGAGTTACAGAAGCACTAACCTCGAGTTGCTGTATGCGATGCTGTGAGTTGTCGTGTCGAGGTCGTATGGCTGGACTCGAGCCCGTGCTCCTTGCTCTCACCTGAGACAGAGTGGGAGTGGAGGACGAGTCGATTGCCCCATCGGCAATCCAGTACTGCCCATGTCTCTTGCCTCCTCCGACCCTCATGAGCACATCGGTGTCGATCGGCTCGGTGTTCGGATCATAGTCTGAGCCATGGACCTCCTGCGCCATGGCTATGTAGTCATGGAGGCGGCTGTAGACGGCGGGGTTGGTGTAGGCCTCGGGCCCGTCATCCGGGTTGTAGGTGACGTCGGACGCTGCCTTACCCTTATGGGCCATAGCATAGGCCGAGAAGGTGGAGCAAGGTCTGCCACCATGTGACGCCGACTGCAACGAAAACCAACGAGATAGTTAGAAATAATATCTAACTTAGTGCTATATATCTAAAAAAAGGTGGCGTACCCATGCTTCGGCATATTGGCCCAGGCTCCGGCTGCCTTGGTGGTGGGAGGGGCCTTGCATCATCAAACGCCGTTCCCGGCTAGCTGTGTGCGCCTCGTCCCACTCAGCCGAACACCACCTATCCACCATCTGCTCCCAGCACAGAGGATGTGCGGCACACCAATGTGGAATCATCTGCAAAGTAAACACGTAAAGTGCATATCAGAAGATAAAATAAAATTCATGCATGGAGTACTGGTACCAAACATGCATGACTTTACCTGCAGGTACTGCTCCCTGGTCAACGACATGGTTCGGGCTTGAGTTTTGGTCACCTTCTCCCCAAGGACGGAGCCGTGGTAGGTGATGATGGCCTGGATGTGGGCCTCATAGTGCATGTCCACGACGAGCTTCTTACAGCTCGTGGTGGCCACCACATCCGCCCTAGCCTCGTATCCAGCATCGCATCTGAAGAAATCCTGCATACAAAAACGATGTATCCATACATTATTTCAAGAATTTGCAACGAATGTGACATATTTTACATTATACTAAGACTTACCCACAGCTCTTGCTTCACCCGCTCCGCCTTGTTATTGAATTCCCTGCCGTCCCGGTCTACTGCATCGGGGGCGATGGCGTAGTGGTCGAAGGTGAAGGCTGGGCCCGTCACTCCGGCGTACTCCACAAGTCCAGGGAAGTGTTCCCTGCACAGCAGGCCGAGGATGTTATTGGGGGGGCGACGATGACCCCCAGCATAATCCAAAACCGTCCAAGACCTATCCAAGTGATAAATAAAAAGTATTAGTTTATATTATGATTTTGAACACATAATATGAACAAGAATGAAGAACATAAAGTTACATACCTCTCCCCTTCCGGCCGAATCAGCGGCCGTCTGTCCCGAAGTATGGGACGCGACGGGAGACTCGCGGGGCCTCGCAGGTAGATGCTCCTCGAACTAGAGCCGCCTGAACCTGAGTTGTCCTGCTGCTGGTCGTCGTTGTCCTGCTGCTGGTCGTCGTCATCCTGAGGCGCCGCCTGCTGCTGCGCTGCCTGCTCTGCCTCGTCCTGCTGCGCTGCCTGCTCTGCATCGTCCGCCGTCCTACTCCCCCTCCTCCTCCTCAGGAAACCGCCCACCATATTTGTCCAACAACCTGCAATTAAGAGTAAACAAATAAGCACATATAAAAAGATGTATTTAAAAACAGGTGCGAAATAAAAAGTCATATAGCATTACATCGATTAAAAATAATCTTCATATGTGTCGGGGTTAGCCGGATCATAACTCTCATCATCACTATCAAGCATTTCAATCTCAACACCATCGGAAGACGCAAGTTCGTCATTAATGTCATTGCCTTCAAGGATTACTAAGTCATTATCATTTTTCACCTCATCATCCTCCTCATCAACAACCATTTCAATATCTACGTCCATTCCGATAGCTTTGGTTAAGTCTATCTCAAATCGCCCTTCTAGCCCATCTTCTTGGAAGAACTCTCCATCATATGTGTCCGGGTCTAAGTTGTAATCTTCATCGTTAGGAACAGGTAACCTCCCATGCGGCGATACCTTATACACAACATCCCAACCCTTAAGATGTTCTTTCGTTTGACACGCATATGGGAGATAATACACTTGTGTGGCCTGTTGGGCCACGATATAGACATCGTCTCCTGCTAAGGTGGAATCTTGTCGAATTTCGACTATCCCAAGATTAGAATGTGTCTGTCTCGTCACTTAAGGGTCAAACCAATGACATTTGAATATCACTGGAGTAAGAGGTTTGGAACCATAAAAATTGAGCTCATATATTTCTTCGATTCGTCCAAAATAATCGACATTGTCAAGGCCCGGCGTAAAGACTCCAGAACACGTTTTTTTCCGATTGGGCCGACTTTTGTCATAGTGTGTTGTGCGAAAACGGTATCCATTGACGTCATACCCAGAATATTTCTTGACCCTATAAGCAAAGCCGTTGGCTACTTGTCTCAACTCGGCACTCATAGACGGATCTCTTTGGCCCTGCAAGTATTCGCAAGTTAAAAGACGCTAAATTGAGTTTAAAGACGTATCTCTTTTACAAACTAAGCACGTACCTTATGTTTGAACCAGGAAATGAAATCGGGCAACCCATTTCTCGCACCCTTTCTAAGAAGAGCGTCATATTCCTGTGGAGTGGGGTCCCTTGATCGACGCCAGAATTCATGAAGAAATTGTTCCATGTATGGCGTCACCTCTTCAAGGTTGGTCAATACGTATAGCATGATATGCCACCACTCTTCATGTGTCAGGGTCTTGGTGGTCGAGCCACTTGCGCTTCTGAGTTGGCCTCGAAATATGCTAAGGTTCGATTCATTGTCGCCATCATTGTAACGAGGGGGTGGATTATGCACGCTCGGTAGTTTGTCACCATAATAAGTTGTTGTGAAGTTTGAGACCTCCTCTAGAATGTATGCCTCTGCAATGGAAGCCTCGATTTTGCATTTATTTCTACATTTCTTTCGAATAGTCTTTAGACATCTCTCGATTGGATAGCACCAACGTCCCTGCACGGGGCCCCCCATTCGTGCCTCATAGGGGAGATGAAGAATCAAATGCTGCATTGGATTGAAGAAGCCGGGTGGAAATATCTTCTCAAGCTTACACAGTAACACGGGGGCCAATCTTTCCAAGTCTGCAACCACGGTCCGAGATAACTCTTTTGCACAAAGCTGACGGAAGAAATAGCTCAACTCTGAAAGCGCTAGCTAGACATGCTCAGGGACATAGCCTCGAACCATCGCAGGAAGAATCCGTTCAATCCATATGTGGAAGTCATGACTCTTCATCCCTAAGACTCGCATAGTAGATAAGTTCACCCCCTACTCAGGTTAGCTGCATATCCATCAGGGAACATCAACATCTTGATCCACTGAAGTACTTCCTTCCTCTGGCCCTGCTTAGGACGAAATCGGCCTTAGGCCTTCTCCACGTCTTTCCGCCACTTGGCGGCTTCATCTCTAGTTTTGGTCTATCACATAACGCTGCCAGATCCACTCTTGCCTTCACATTATCCTTTGACTTATCAGGAATGTCCATAATTGTTGCCCACAGTGCCTCGGCAACATTCTTTTCAGTGTGCATCACGTCAATGTTCTGTGGAAGGAGCATGTCGTCATAATAGGGGAGTCGAGTCAAGCCAGACTTATGTGTTCACATATGCTGCTCACCATATCCCACAAAACCACCTTCTGTATTGGCCATGAGCCCATCTATCTATTGACGAATTTCGGCACCAGTCATCGTTGCAGGTGGGCGGTCTGTCACTATGACACCTTTCGTAAAGTTCTTGATGTCTAGGCGGAATGGATGGTCAGCAGGAAGAAATTGTCGATGTTTATCGAAGGACGAATATTTGCCACCCTTTTTCAACCAAATGAACCTGAGAGCTTCCTTGCAAACTGGGCATGGGAACTTACCGTGAACGCACCAGGCACAGAATAGCCCATACGTCGGTAAGTCATGCATGAAGTACTGGTACCAAACATGCATTCTGAAGTTTGTCTTCGTAGCTCGGTCATATGTCCATACCCCTTCCTCCCAGGCACGTACCAATTCATCGATCAAAGGCTCCATGTACACGCCCATTTTGTTCCCCGGGTGTCCGGGAATTATCAACGACACGAATATATTCTGCCTTTGAAAGCACACACCAGGGGGGAGATTGATTGGGATAACAAACACGGGCCAACATGTGTACGGGGCAGCGCTCATTCCATAGGGATTGAACCCATCTGTGGCCAACGCAACACGTACATTACGAGCCTCTTCGGCTTTCTCATGGTGAATGTCATCAAAGTGTTTCCATGCTTCACCATCTGATGCGTGCACCATTTTTAAAATATGGTTTGCCGAGTGCCAGATCGGCGGCACTCGGCAAATACGCCTTCTTCGCCGAGTGCCACCCAGGGGCACTCGGCAAAGATTAATTTACACTCTTTGCCGAGTGTCACCCAGGGGCACTCGGCAAAGCATACTTTGCCGAGCACTACACGACGGTTCACTTACAGCGACCTACGGTTGGTTGCTAAAACGGCCTTCAGCGACCTACGGTTGGTCGCTAAAAACTTTTAGCAACCCATAAGGATGGTCGCTGTAAGTGTCGTCGCTAAAGGCTTTAGCGACCGACATCTTTTTAGCGACCGACCGTCCGTTGCTAATATTGTATATTTAGCGACCAACCGTGGGTTGTTGTACTATAGATTTAGCAACCAACTGTAAGTCGTCATACTATACATTTAGCAACCAACAGAAAGTCGCCCTTTTACAGTTGTTATTAATAATAATATACATTTAATTAAGCACCACAAATCACATATTTTTATACACAAATCATAAAGACATACACAGTTAATCAGTATACCACAATCATAGATCCATCACATAAACATAAAAGCACCACAATTATATATTCACAAAAGCATCACAATTATAATATCATTTACAACTAGATCATTTACGGATAGCTAGCTAGATCATTCACAAAAGCTCCAGAGATGATCAGTCACAAAAGCACCACAGCGACATCACTCCAGCTTGAAGTAGTTCAAAAGCCCACAACTACATTACTAATGTTTCATATCACTCCAGCTATTGTTCAAAAGCCCACAACTACATCACTCTAGCTGCTCCAGAGCTGATCAGTCACAAAAGCATCTGTTCACTCTAGTAGCTTTTGATGCTCTATTTTCACACCCATAGCAGAACCTTGCAACTAGCTCAAATGACTTGGCACCCCCTTACTTCGGACTCGAATACAACCGCATCTCCTTGTTTAGTAAAATGTTTCTTGGATTGCAGGTTGTCAAGATAGTCCAAGGTCTCCAGACCTTCAACCCTCACTTCACTGTATGCCAAAAAAAATACATGTATCAGGGAATGGGAACTAAAAGTAGCCAATGTTCTATGTAAATCTATCTGATGATCCGCACAGTAGTCTATTCTTAAAGCACATGGTAAGGATGTGATGGTGATGTTCCTGTTCAAAGATAAGCAGTTCCTTGTACACAGTTCTTTTTTCTTGAATATTTGAAGGCGTATTGAGTCTGAAGGTGATAAATTCAGCATCACCCAGTATTGAAGCAAGTTTTCTTTTAATTGGCTTTGCACCTTTGCACTCAAAGAGTGCAAGAAACACCAAAAGCAATAATTTGGTGCAAACATAAAGCAAACGAATGGCGTTTCACAAGGTACCTGATGTCAGACACCGAAAAGTAGGTGTGGTATGCAAATGTAAACAGGAATGGCTTGCTGTCTGAGCCAATGTTTTTTATTCGAGATGTAAGAATAAGATCTCCCCTTGGACTCAGAGCAACTCTCAGACGAAATTCGTAACTGCAAGGCATGGGCAGTATAAATGATTTGATCAGTGGCGAGGCCCGATGAATCTCGTGAAACTTTTTTTTAATCAGATATAGATGATTCAGTGAATGATTAGATGGTGGACCTATGTGGCCAGATCTTCAAATCCTCAGGAGATGACTTGAGTATCAAGTCAACATGACAATTGGAAGTAGCAACTGGAAAAGGAGGTGGGCTTTCATCGACACTCCAAAACCGGTTCCTTGCAAATCCATGTTGTTCAAGAACTCCATGGTTACCTAGCTGCAAGATGCATGGCATTGTTAATCTGGGTGTTACAAAGGTGAATTGCTTCCATGGGAAACAGAACTTGTTGGCTATAATAGCTTGATGACCATACTTGAGGGAAGCAAATTTGGATACCACCACGGACTGCTTTTCGCGGTTTAAAAGTAGCCTGGCAAGAAATATAGAAATGTATAATTACTAGGACCGATGGAGCCATACTCAAACTTGTGAAAACTTGCAACACCTTGAATATAGGAGAGAAGACTTAGCATATAACTCCCTGCTACCGGTGGATCACCGGACAATTAGTATTTACTGTAACATAATGGTGAAGGCTAACGAGTTTAAAATGCCGGTCTAATCCTGACATTGTCCAATGTGGCAACATGATAAGATAATGAAGAGTAGCACCTGATTGTGCAATAAAAAAAGAATAAACACAAAGCACTTTTTTACTGAAACTAAAAGATCTGAATACCTTGTTACTGACAAAAAGCAGTTGCTGACCGAAGTTGTTTTTCCAAAATGTCACTTGGCCTCCATATAAATATACCTGTTAACAGTTAGCAACACCTTGAACATAGCAACTCACACAGAAGAGTGATAAGAAACATAGGCTTTATATCAACATATTGCTACTTAACAGTACAGAGAATTCAAATAACTAGGTCGTTCTCTATTTGACTAAAGACTCCTATTTGCTGATATATTTTATGACATTCGCAGTAAGTGCTATGAACTAAACCAATAAGCAATATAAATCATCACACTTAAAAGAATCATCATAGACCGGTACAACTATAGAATAAAATATTGTATATAAATATTAGGCATAGTTTAGAAGAGAAAACAATCATCATGTGATAAACCATGTAATGCTGGAAGAACAGATCCATAGACTCGGGAGGTCACCGTGAGGTCTACGACCGGGTGCGCGGACAACGCGTCCAGGACGGGCCTGAACTTGGCGACCCACTCAGGCCGGTAGTCGGTGACGAGCAGGTGCACGCGGCCGCCGTACTCGCGCGCCGTGATGTAGAGCGGCACGACAAGGTCGCTCATGGCGTGGAAGAAGTTGGTGCCGCAGCCGCCGGTGGAGAAGACCACCGCCGGCGCGCCGAAGCCGAACGGTGCGGGCGGCGTGGACCTCGGCGGAGCGGGGACGGAGGACGCGTGGCATCCGCGTCGGCGAGGGCCTCATGACGTCGCGGCTTGCGGCCACGGCGCCCAGCCGGAGCGGGGGCGACCGAGGGAGAGGGGGAGGAGCGGTCGGGGGAGGGCGGCGATGCCTTGGGCTTGCGCCCCCGCTTGCGCTTGTGCTTGTTGGAGGCGGAGGAGGGATCGTCCATGGGGGCGGGCTAGGGTTTTGCCGCGAGGAGGACGAGCCGAAGTGGCAAACCGGGGAAGATGAGGAGTGTCGGCTCAGTTCGAGGCGGGCCGTGCAGGTCGGATTGGGCTGGATTGATTCAGGGTTCCACTGTTTCACAGACTGGAGTGTTTTTTCCTTTTTTTTATTTCCTTTTCTAAATTTGAAATACATTTTTAAATAACCCTATAATTCATAGTAATTAAACCAAAATTATTTATAAATAAAATATTAATTTTTGGGCTAATAATTATTATATTTTTTATTTACTAGGATTTTTATTTAAGATATTCAATAACCAAAAATCAATCATGCGCAATAAAAAAATTATTCCAAATGCAAATACATAACAAACACATAAAAGAATCAATCATGGTCACTAAAAATCATGTTTACTTGTTTTAATTAATTTTAGTCACTAATATCTACAGGTATGTTCAGGCTATAAGATTTGATAGTGATCCTTGCTCTACAGCGACCCACCGCTAGTCCCCGACGACATCTATAGCGACCAATCATAAGTTGTTAAATTTCTAGACTTTTAGCGACCAATCGACCGTTGCTATAAAAGGATTTAGCGACTGACCGTCGGTCCATAACCTTTAGCAACCAACAGTTGGTATCTAATAAGGGTCGCTAAAGATCAACCGTCGTGTAGTGGAGTGTCAACCAATTGACACTCGGCAAAGTACATTTGTATTTTTTTTATTTTGTCTCCCAAACTTTTTGTGGTACATTCCTACACTATGTAGACCTACATGTATCATTTTGGGACAATTATAACAGTGTTTGAAATAGCTAGTAGATTTAGTTCGTTTATTTGAATTTCTTCGGAAAATTCAAATTTGAACTGCAGGTCACTCGAAACATGGAAAACCGTGCATGAAAAATGATATTCATGTTACTTAGCATAAGTTACGACCGATTCCAGGAGCGGACCGAAAACTTCGAGCAACATGCTCACTAAACATGGCCGTGAACTTGCCATCCACATGTTTAAAAATTGTATAAAACACAAACAAAGTCAGAAAATCATGAAACTTGTCCACGTGTCATGATATCATATGTACAGGTTGTGATAAAAAATTAAGAATGTTTGGACAAAGTTGTGAGACACTATGTGTAGAAACCTAAGAGAACTACACATGAAATCATAGAGTTTCAATGTGGATCTCTTAGGTTTGTACACATAGCGCGTCATAGTTTTCTCGAAATTTTTTCAATTTTTTATCGCAGCCTGTACATATGATATCATGACACGTGGACAAGTTTCAGGATTTTCTGACTTTGTTTGTGTTTTATACAATTTTTAAACATGTGGATGGCAAGTTCACGGCCATGTTTAGTGAGCATGTTGCTCGAAGTTTTCGGTCCGCTCCTGGAATCGGTCGTAACTTATGCTAAGTAACATGAATATCATTTTTTCATGCGAGGTTTTCCAAGTTTCGAGTGACCTGCAGTTCAAATCTAAATTTTCCGAAGAAATTCAAATAAACGAACTAAATCTACTAACGATTGAAAACTCTGTTAAAATTGTCCACAAATGATACATGTAGGTCTACATAGTGTAGGAACATAACATAAAAAGTTTGGGAGACAAAATAAAAAAAATAAAAATATACTTTGCCGAGTGTCTAGAGATGACACTCGGCAAAGCCTCCTTTGCCGAGTGCCTACTATGTGGCACTCGGCAAAGAAACCTCTTTGCCGAGTGCCAGCCGTTGGCTCTCGGCAAAGACTGACGGCCGTCAGCTTTGGGACGGCCGCTAACGGCCCTTTGCCGAGAGCCCCCTTTGCCGAGTGTTAGACACTCGGCAAACTTGTCTTTGCCGAGTGCTGTCCTATGCCGAGTGTTCAGCGCTCGGTAAAGGGTTTCTTTGCCGAGATCCTAACTTTACTGAGTGCGGCACTCGGCAAAGAATACAACACTCGGCAAAGCCTAGGATTCCGGTAGTGGTACGTCGTCGTCGGCGTCGTCTTAAAAAGATTTGACTGTCTTCTTCATCCGACAAAATGAACGTGTGAACAGCGGGCTGTGCCTGCTCTCCCTATCATATCGCTAGAGACGCTAGCTGCTTCGATCCATTCTACTGTCGTGTAGCAGCGCATGAGGACGATCGACCAGGCGCGCGGACGTCTTTACATTTACTTGCGGTTGCACCGTCGTCGCGGTAGCCCTAGGGCCGCGCGCCGCGTCGATCGGGCGGGCACCACACCATCCGATCCAGCAGCAGCTAGCGCGCGCTCCCCACAGGCCACAGCCATATGCCCATATGTGCCGCTCGTCCGTCCGGGTCGGTCGTACGACGTCTCTCACCTCAACCTCACGCATGGTTGGACACGGCCAACAGTGCCGCTCTGCCCCCACACGATCTCTCTGGTTGCTGCGGCTGCCGGCTGCCGGCTGCTGGCCCAGTCGTGACGTCTACGCCATCGCATTTATGGCGGCCGGCGCCCCCCCGGCCGCCGCCGGTAGGTCGCGCATGTGCCTGTCCAGGCAGAGGAGCATCATGTGGTTAGCTAGCTAGCTAGGAAAACCAACCAATGCAGGCTGCTGCTGGTAAATCGATTCGATCGACCAGACTTTGCTCGCATTCCTACCATCTCCGTACGTAATTAAGCTACCGCTAACGGAAACCGATCAAAAAAAGGCTAGTAGTATCTTCTACACGTACTCCCCGAGACAGTATCCAAGAGAGAGATCGAGAGACGGCCGGGCAAACGGGACTGTTTCGATAAATCAACGCCGTAACGCATGCATGCATGCACCAGCACGAAAACATGGCGCGTGCGCGAGCGCAGGCCGTGCATGCAATGCATGCATGCCGGCGTGTGTACGGTACGGGGGTACCCTGCACTGCACCTACACGACACTGTCGAATTGCCCGGGGGGCAGGTGCTTTCACTCCGAACCTGCAGCAACTACCCCTCCCCACGCGCATTGAATCGCCCACGAGCATGCGCAGGCGGGCCCCTTGAGCCCGTGACGGACGAAGCAACAGGCACACAGTGACACAGGTAGCATCACAACAGCGTGCCTACTCCTTCCTACTATACGTCCTGGCCACCAGAGAGGGTCCGATCCAGAATCCACAGCCGCAGCAGGGCTTGCGTATTTGTTTCTCAGCTACTGTTATCAGCGACGATGCCCCAACTGGAACTGCCAGCCAAAAAGCAAACTAATTCCAACTCCGATCCGATGATGCTCGACATTAGTTTCGGCATGCATGGTTCTACAATATTTAAAAAGAATGGAAGTTCCCATTTGACTTCTTCTTGTCGCTGAATTTGAGTAGCCACAGTACTCTCCGACTTAAAAGTAAAAAAAAAAGAAAATATTACATCCTGTCTAACTTTTAAACCAGACAGATTAGCCCCTCCCCCATGGAGGAGTTCAAGTGTGGCTTCGAGACGTACGTTTTCGTCTTTTTTGCCCAAAAAACAAATCTACAAATAAAGGTATTAAAACTATGAAGAAGAAGAAGAAGAAAATGTCTTTAAGGCATCTAGAAATCTGACAAAAAAGTCGAGAGCCATGTTGGTATACAAGAAACCCCTTAAAAATATCTTGAGCCTGTGAAAATATATCGAGAAGCTCCCAAAACTTGATTTAGACACAGGATAATAGAATCAGTTATAAAGAAAAAAAGAGAAAAGTTCATAAAACGTCCTAATCAATGTTCAAACATATGTTGAAAACTTTACACAATGGAAACACAAGACGCAACCGGTACTACCGAACACAGCTGCTTTCCCGAGTATGACTCTTGTCAAAAAAGTCTCGGCGAACTGTGCATCGGTAACAGCTTTTTTGCCGAGTACCTTTTGTCGGGCACTCGGCAAGTGCCACCTGGTACTTGGCAAAGAAAAAATCACTGTCATAGGGCCAAGTGACGATGACGGGGTCAGTGTCTTACCCGAGGCTTCCTCTTTATCGAGTGTCATCTGACAGTCTCTTTGCCGGATGCTTTAAGACCAAAATTATATATTGTGTGATGCATTCATGATGGTCTCATCTCATGCTTTTATGGTGGAAATTCTTTCTAAGTGTCTAGACATTTATTATAATGTTTCAAATAATTTTCTAGATGTTTCCTCGCTTTCTTAATCCGATTTCCAAAAGCATTCAATGGTAAGTTCATCAAATCTAAAAAAAATTGGTGCCTCTTGTTGTTCTAACATTACTAGAGAACGAGCAATCACTACGTGTTGGGAACCGAATGCAGCACTAGATTCCCATTCGGTACTAGGCAATCAGGACTAAAGGTATCGATCTTTATTTGGTAGTATGGCCCGTTACTAAAGGGAGGCCTCTAGTGTAGGTTTTTGGCTCGAATAAGTACTAAAGGTTCTCTCTTTAGTAACCTGCTCGAGGATTAAATCTGTACTAAAGATGGAATTTTAGTACCATTGTGACTAGCCATTGTCAATCGTTGAGCTCATGGTATCCGGTGCTAACGTCGTGTCACTCGAACATGACTAGTGAGTATAACCTGACTCAGTTGCATTTTCAACCGCCTTGAGTACCCTTATCTGGTGCCTAGTTCGGTATGCCACCTGACATATTTGGTGCATTTGAAAATCCTGCATACACGTTGTAGTCCTTACCGGGTGACATATCCAGTATGGCATCCGACTATGATATTTGATGCACACCTGCATGTCCTTGTACTTAAGTTCTTCGGTCCATTCTTCAGTACATGCATTGTTCCTGTCTAGTGCATAATTTGGTGCATCATCGGACACATTTAATGCTCTTTGTAGCATATTTTCTTTGTTTCTTCCCGTTTCCTCATTTGGGTTTGTTTTGTCTTATGTCTTGGACTCATGCTTTATCTTCATAGGTCTTCAATAAGCCTTCTAATATTTTGCTTTGAGGTGTTGATATTCTTAATCACTTGTTTCCTTTGTCTAAGTCCATGCTGCATCCATTGAACTACATTCATAAACACTATCAAACATCATTAGTCCAAATGGTTATGTTGACCATCAAACACCAAAAATATTTAATAAAATGGGTCATGGTCCATTTTTCTTACACGTACGTTATTGAAAGGAAAATAGGCTCACACCTTTTCCTAAATGATTTTGGTGGTTGAATTGCCCAACACAAATAATTGGACTAACTAGTTTGCTCTAGATTATAAGTTCTACAGGTGCCAAAGGTTCAACACAAACCAATAAAAAGTCCAAGAAAGGATTCAAATAAAAAGAGCAAAAGACAACCAAAGGCAGCCCTGGTCTGGCACACCGGACTGTCCGGTGTGCCACCGGACAGTGTCCGGTGCACCAGGGAGATCAACTCCGAACTTGCCACCTTTGGGTTTTTAGGATTGCCTCTCCGCTATAAATCACTGGACTGTCCGGTGTAGCACCGGACTGTCCGGTGTGCCAAGCGGAGTAATGGCTACAACGCCAATGGTCGTCTGCAAAAGGAGAACAGTGAGCTACAGTGCGTGGACAGCGCGCGCAGAAGTCAGAGCAGGCGCAGATGGCGCACCGGACAGTGAACAGTGACTGTCCGGTGCACCACCGGACTTTCCGGTGGCCCCACATGTCAGAGCTCCAACGGTCGAACCCTAACGGTTGGGTGACGTGGCTGGCGCACCGAACAGTGTCCGGTGCGCCCTTCGACAGTAGTCTTCCCCAACGGCCACTTTGGTGGTTGGGGCTATAAATACCCCCAACCACCAATACTTCAAGGCATCCAAGTTTTCAGCCAACACATTCAATACAAGAGCTAGGGCATTCAATACAAGAGCTAGTGCATTCAATACAAGACACAAATAGAGTGAATCAAAATCTCTTCAAGTCCCAATTCCACTCAAAGCAATAGTGACTAGAAGAGAGAGTTTTGCCATGTTCTTTTGAGCTCTTGCGCTTGGATCGCTTTTCTTCTTCCCCATTTCTTGTTCCCAAGTCATTTATAATCAAATCAAGAGACACCAATTGTGTGGTGGTCCTTGTGGGGACTTAGTGTCCCAATTGATTGAGAAGAGAAGCTCACTCGGTCTAAGTGACGTTTGAGAGAAGGAAAGGGTTGAAAGAGACTCGGTCTTTGTGACTACCTCAACAGGGAGTAGGTTTGCAAGAACCGAACCTCGGTAAAACAAATCACCGTGTCATCCGCCTTATTTGCTCGTGATTTGTTTTCGCTCCCTCTTTTGGACTCGATTATATTTCTAACGCTAACCCCGGCTTGTAGTTGTGCTTAAAACTTTATAAATTTCAGATTTGCCTATTCACCCCCCTTTAGGCGACTTTCAGTTATCTACTACGTAACGAGCTATTTTGAAACTAATTCAACATTCTGAAATGAGTGTTTACCACACATTGAATTTGCTTATAACAGATCAATTGACACCACAACAAATTTGAGACGCATCATGATCATGTATGGTTTTAATACTCATGCTTCTATTGACTTACTACCATTATCACCTTTTGAAACTGTGAACTTAGGTGCTACACATCCATCTAAATTTATTTCCAAATTACATGAAATAACTAAATTAAACATTGTAAAGATGAATACAAAGTATAGAATTGTTGGTAGTAAAGGATAGAAGAAAGTCAAATTAGATATAGCTGATTTAGTGTGGGTTCATTTGAGGGAAAATAGGTTTCCTTATTTGCGAAAGTCTAATAAATTCATGCCATGTATCTATCACCTTTTAAAATTCTCAAAAAGATTAAGGATAATGCATATAAACTTGAGTTGCCCTCTAGATTTGGGGGTTAATTACGCCTTTAATATTTCATATTTAAATCCATACTTAGGTGTGGAAGATATATAAGCCTCAGTCGAGAAATACTCGGTTTCAAGAGAGAGGATGATGATGGTATTACTTCCTTAGTACATCAATTGAATCTCTAGATACGCTCTTTTCTAGTCAATTTTTTAACCTTATGGTTGATGGAGAACCCATTTTGTTGATTATATAGAAACATAAGAGTAGAGTAAAACGAACTTGAAAAAGGACAAAGGATCGAGGAGGGTCATGTAGAATGGCTGCATCACATGGAATTTCTAGTACAAATCAGCCTCCGCTTCAATGTAAAAAACTCCAAGACTAATAAACCTTAAAAAAGAGTGATTCTGGCAGCATATGGTAAAGCAAGAGATTATGACAGCACATGGTAAAGTTTTCGGAACACACTTTACTGCCCATATTGGTCCATATATATGTTGGGATTGGGCTAGAAAAGCCTGATGAGGCGGTTGTTTGGGTTGCCTTTTAACATGGACTAGGCCGAACATTAAGGACGCGGATGGGCCGGACCCCGTGTTGCGTAAATGGATGGACGGGCCAGGGCTGGCGGAAAACGCACACGAGCCCAACCGAAAGGCGCGCCGCCGTCCGGACTCAGCAGACTGGATGGAGAAATTCCCCTCCCCTCTGCCGTGGCTGCGTCTGGTTCCTTCTCGGGTTGGGTGCGACCAGGGGCTAATATCGAGCCAGCTCGACGACTCGTTAAACATCTGGCTTGACTCAGCTCGGCTCGTTAGAAAGCTCGAGCCAGCTCGTTAGACTCGCGAGCCAAACAACTAAATACAAAGAGCTACGTGTAGAAAAATCATATTTTAAGTGTTTAACACTACAAACCCAAAATCTTTATAATGTTATTATCATATCATCATCCTAGCTTCTAACTTTTAATATTAAATTAAATAACCAACTATGTATTAACTTACAGATTTACAAACCCTTATAATAAGATAGCAATAAACATCATTATAAAGCAATTTATCATCCATTTCACAAATATGTAACATTTCATTGCACAACACTAACATCATATGCTGCTAAAAACAAAGTTCACAAAACTATAACCAATAATCAAATATTAAATATACAATGTAGGTATGTAGCCATGCAATAATGTAAATATTTAAGCACATGTCACATTCACACATGTCCATATCACAGATCATAACTATGAGAAAACAAGACTATGGAAGATGAGACGACACCAACGACTAGATAAACTTGTATTGTGGCTTGGCTCGTTTGGCTCGCGAGCTAACCCGAGCTGGCTCATTATAGAACCGAGCTAGAATGCTAGTTTGGCTCGTTACAAAATTAAAACAAGCCGAGTCGAACCAAGCTACTAACGAGCCGAGTCGAACGAATTATCGAGCCACGAGTATTTCGTTCAGCCCCCTAGGTGCGACTCGCGCGAGACCGCGGGCGCGTGGGTCCCTCGACTCCATGGCCAGTCGAGACTTGGCTGCCGCCGTCGATAAGGTCCATTGACCACTGTGATATAGTAAAGGCGGCAAGTGATCAATCTCTGCAGCCGACCGTTCGACGGGGTCGGGGTCAGCCGCCAAAGGGCGGCCGTCTGACATACTCGGATCGAGGACTGGAAGTCTATACTCTATAGATTGATTGGGAGTTTTATTTTTTTGTGGCCAGCAACCCTGCAACCTTAGACGGTGGAGTCGTCGACGGATGCTGGTTTCCGAAGCTATCATAAACTGAACTAGGATGTCCAAGTACTGTGCTTACTTCTTGGTGGCATTCCACTCGGAGCTACTGCCGGACAACATGAAGGCGGAGCTGAAGAGCACGCTTGGGTGCCTAGTGTACTTCCTCTCGTCCAAGAGTACAAGGGTCAAGAGGATCATGGAAAGCGTACGTAGAAGGCCGAGCCAAGGCAATAGAAGAAGAGCAGAGCGGTGACATGAGCGGAGTGGTGCTAAAGGGCGCAAAGCTAGCAGGTGAACTGCTAAGGTACATGGAAGCAGGTAACCACCACCAGGAAGCTGCTGGCAGATGTGTGGACGGAGCTTGTCGTCTTCGTCGCGCCGTCCAATGACGAGGAGTGTGTGAAGGGGCACGAGCAAGTCCTGGTGCAAGGAGGCGAGTTCATCACCGTGCTCTGGGCGCTCACCACCCACATCGGCTTAACTCGGCCAACCCCGAACAAGTGATCATCAGCTTTGACATGTGTGTCATCGGTAAAGCTTGAGGAGAAGACTGGAGCTAGTCTTGATGTTGTTGTTTGCGTATTAGATTGTAAGTTTTGTGTTGTGCTTCATTTATTACAGGGGTTTCTTGCTTTGTTTCACAACTTCCCGGTGAACCAGACCTTTATGATCAATAATATTAATGGTGCAAATGCAAAGTATAATAGTCGTAGCTAAATACATACTTGTACATGAAGATGAAGATGTGGTGGTCCGAGGTGATGTCTCGCTTGCACACGAAGCATGCGTGAGGAAGTGGCGGAGATAGCCCGAGTCGCCGGTGACAGCATCATTCCCCTTGCCGACATCATTCCTGCACATCACTCATGTACGAGTACTGGAGTACACCCAGTGGCACTGTAGCAAGCAAGGCTACCTACCACACACACGCACTATAAATTTTATCAAGTCACGCCAAATGAAACAACCTTTATTCAGAAGTATACCATGTCGCACAAGTTGATGCCAAACAAACAAACAAACCATAGTCAGCTTATTACTACTGACAATACAGAGCAAGTTTTGCTGGGGAAACTGAAAGCCAGCACAACTTTTATTACTA
Organism: Zea luxurians; assembly: GCA_029449295.1. Classification (NCBI taxonomy): domain Eukaryota; kingdom Viridiplantae; phylum Streptophyta; class Magnoliopsida; order Poales; family Poaceae; genus Zea; species Zea luxurians. Next base: position 506,573 of record JAOPSE010000203.1, on the reverse strand, counting down.
CTGACATACGGAGCAAGCTTTTCTGACCTTTATATATCGAACAAGCTTACATATGCTTCCTCTCTAGTTTTGCCGGCCCATCGCGGCTCTATCCTGCTGCCTAAGCCTCTCGCCTTCGCGGCACAGATACTGACTGAATTTCTCCTGCCAACATGCATGTGAAACAACACATCAGAACAAGATCTCGTGCATGATGAGATCTACCAAATGGAATTTGTAGGGCAAAAACTCTAAAATTGGTTATTTAAATCCAAAGTCAGCTTTATCTCGATTATCAGCTAGCTATCACAACCACAGTCTGTTGAATAGGAATAACATCAAATTTCTTCAGCAAACAATGTACATGTACTATGATAACAAGGACCAGTTAGAATGGTGAATCAGGATGCCTAATCTATTATGCAATGCAGTTCATGATTTCTAAATGCATCCACGGTCGTCCTACACAAATTGACGAACACTGCATTTGAGAACAAACCAAACCCTTTCCGTTGAGAATGAAGACAACAACACAGGGAATCAATAGATTATAGTGATTTAACCATCCACATTTAAGATGCCTAATCTAGTATGCAGTTCATGATTTCTAAATGCACCGTAGTTCTAAATGCACGAATGCATTAACCAGATCCACGCGTCATACAACATCAAACCGACGGAGCAGCCGAAACAAGCACCGTGCACGGACGGCGCAGAAGCGGGGACGGGATCGGGCGAGCACGTGATCCAGGAATGGGGACTGAGGGCAGTACCTTGCCGCCCAAGAGGAAGATACCGACCAGGCCGGCGGTGGCGACGCCGCCCCAGATGACGACCGTCGACGAGAGCAGCGACCACTTGCGGTAGATCATATTCGACCTCCTCGGATCCCTCTCTCGTCCCTTGGCGTCGCTAGTCGCTACGGCGCGTGCGTGCCGGTGCGGGTGCGGCGGCGGCTAGTCCTCGACCTCGATGGAGCTGCTGGACGTGTCAGTGTCACGGATGGAGAAGAGAGAGACAGGCGGATTCCACCAAAGATTGGGCCCTTGTAACGAGCCGTATGGCCCAAAATAAAGTTATGCAGGGCCCAAACGCGCGGAATTTTTTTTATTTTGCCATTCTTTTTGGATATCTACTATTATGCGATCCCGTACAAGTGTTAAACTAATAGCGGTTTGCAGGGAACATGCGCAATTGTTTAGGGTTTTCGGATCTTCAGGATCGGTGGCGTCGCTCAGAGGTATGTATGTGTGTGACTGACAGACAGACAGATCAATTCGAATTCACAATCGTCCAAATACCTTTTTGAGTTGCTAGACTGACAGATCAATTTGAATTCTTGACCTTACAACAACAACGTATTTGTTGGATTCCAGTTCCAGCCACATCGCACAAAGGAATCCCTCCTTTCCAAAAAAAAAAACAATACGATAAAAAAATTTATAAATAGCGTGCAACACAACACCACACCACACCACCTAGTCTAGGATCTACGCACGACGCACCGCTGGTTCTTGCTCCAGCACGGTCGTCGTCGGGTGGTTCGCCGCCTCTGCGAGAATTCAAGGAGCTCTGAATTAATTAAACCACGTGTGACTGAATCTGAATGAGCCACTCACCACTGCCATGCCAGCCGCCATCCGATCACCAGACAGAACAGAACTAAGGGACTCTGAATTACCCACGCGTGTGCACGCACCGTCGCCGCCGCCGCCGCCGGAGAGGCCCTGGTCGTGGCGCTCGACGCACTGGAGGATGTACTTGAAGACCTCGGTCTCGCAGGGGATGGCGAGCGCGCCTTGGTGCCGGAACCCGAACTCCTCCTCGGCCTTCTCCAGCAACAGCCGGAACACGGGGTGCGCCAGGTAGCTGGTGGGGATCACGAACCGCCGCTGCTCGGGCCCCACGTACACGGGGCAGTAGCCCCGCGGGACGTCCGGCGGCGGCTCCGGGCTGTGGCAGCTCTCGTCGTCCGACACCGAGTCCGCCGTCTCCGTGCGCCGCAGCCGCCGCAGCACGAACGGCGGGATCGCCGGCGCCACCGCCCCCTCCGGCACGCCGGCATGGCCATGGCCATCCTCCTCCCGCTGCTGCTGCTTCGCACCCAGCGCCGTGAAATGCCACCTGTGCAGCAGCTCTCGCAGCCGCACCATCTGCTTCACGCCCGCCGCCGCCTTCGCGCCGTCGTCGTCGCCCATGACGCTTGCGCGCGCACGGACAGTCGCCGTACACCACCTTGGCAGTGTTGGGTTCTTGGATCTCTGAACAGCTTGATGAGAGCTTCCTTCGAGACGAAACAAGGGAAATGGAATTAGAGAAGTCTGGCATGCAGGACCTGGGAGCATTATATAATCACGTCGTACTCGTTCGTTGTACTCCATCGATCAGCGGGTAACATGGCTAAAATAAACAAAAAGAAAAAAGATTCCTTCGCCGCGGATTGTTTTTAAAATGGCTTGATTAGCTAATCGCCGGCGTGTGGCTCAAGAATGCCACCGTTTCTCTGATGAAAACACCATACCGCTTTTTTTTAAAAAAAACTTTAGATGTTTAGTTCTCTGAACTTTTTATATATTTAATTAATTTTCTGAACGGAAACAGCAAAAGCTGGATGCCTGGATGGATGTGTGCTGGAAATATCTCGAAGTTTTCCGCGGTTTCATACACTGTGCAGTAAGCACAAGAACGTGGCTGCATGCCTGCATAATTGTGTTGGATCGCTGCTAGTAATTAGTAGGCTATCTCCATTATTCTTCCTATCCAACTCCCTATTTTAAATTCTACAGTATAAACTACAATTCAAAATATTGTTTTCCAAACATTGTTTTGTACACCTATATACACGCTTCACTGAAGATAGCTTTAGAGCAATGGGGCACCCAAACCAAGACGTCTACTTTTGATTTATTTGGTTGCTCCTCTGCGCATGGGAAGGAGCTCGAGCAGAGGCCGCGACTCGAGGCCACACCACCACGGGGACCGAAAGAGCAACCGCCATCAGGAAGGCTGGTTCCGCGCTCCAAGTGGTCGCGCACTCGTACCCGCACGGGCCCTGCGTCACCGCATGTCATGGCCAAGGCCTGACAATGTGGTTATTTGAATCCTAACGACGTGGTTATCTGAACCAGAGTGGAGAGTAGATAGGAGACTACAGTCGTTTCTCATTAGTGTAACATGCATTCGTGTATGTGTGGGCTAGCCTATGACAGGTTACCTCAAATGATCGTTCCCCGGTATCGTCGACGTGTGCTCGTCTCTTGTCGCGACGGTGGCTCACCGAAGGCCATGAGGTGTTACACCTGGTATCAAAGCTCTCTTGTCCTCGATAAGGGAGTGGGTGACTCGAGAGCGAGGAGACTCATTAGATTCTGCGGTCAATCGCTAGAGTTGAAGAAGGGACAGAGCATGATGTAGAGAGCGAACATGACAATACCGACCACAACCTTTAGTACAATCTCGATTGGTGTTGGAGGCGATGGTCATGGAGTCGAGGCAGAGCGAAGCCCAGTGGGAGAAGATGTTAACCCTAGAATGACCAACGGGGAAGATGGAAGAGGTACAACAACAGTTGCTGGGGCAGACGAGGCTCGTAGCCGAGGTGGCAAAATAGGCGAACGAAGAGAGGGCTATTCTGGCTTGAAAGGTGGAGGAGAATGGTAAGGCACTAGCAAGTTTGAGGTTGGAGTCAACGGCGAAGGATCTAGAATACCATACTGTAGGAAACGGGTGACGCCTAAGAGGGGGGGGGGTGAATTAGGACTTCTAAAACTTTTACTAAACTAGGCCACAATTAAATCCCTAGAGCAAAACATATGCCAATAATCAAAACTAGAATGTGCAAACTAGGTTTTGTCTAAGTGTTGCTATCTCTACCGCAAAAGGCTAAGTTTCAATCTACACTAAATAAGTATGACTACAAGATTGAAACTTAAATGCATAATATAAATGCGGAATGTAAGGAGCTAAGTAGAGAAGCAAACTCTCGTGGATGACGCTGGTATTTTTACCGAGGTATCCGGAACCACGCAAGGTCCCGACTAATCCTCGTTGGTGCCCCTACGCAAAGGGAAGCCCACGCGAGGGCCAAGCACCACGGTCGAGTAACTCCGTAGAGAGCCACGGGCCTTCTCCACGCGCAAGTGGTGCTCCGCTTCCGGCTCCTCTCGGACGCTCCCCGCCGTCTCCACTATCGAGCTTCCGGCCGAAACGCCGCGGGCCTCGTTCCCTCCGGTACACGGTGGCGGCCGTGACACAAACGCGGTTGTCACGGTCTCGCAAGACTCTCGCCCCACTCGGTACAATTACAACGACTCACGCAAGAGCCGAGGGGTTGTGTGGTTTTACAAAACTCACTCAACTAACTAGGGTTCACCTAGAGCAAGCGCTAAAGCGGTCTAACTAACCTAAGCACTTCGCAAAGCACCTACGCTAATCACCGAGTGATTCTATTAAGCACTTGGGTGTTTGAGCACTTGGAAATATGCACTATGTGTCTTGGTATGTTGCTTGGGCTCTCACAATTGAGAATGGCCGGTTGGGGTGGTATTTATAGCCTCCACACCCCAAACTAGCCGTTGGACAGAAAGCAGCAGCTTTCTGTCGTCGGGTGCACCGGACAGTCCGGTGCACCACCGGACATCTACTGTGCAGTGTCCGGTGCACGCCACGTCAGCCGACCGTTGGCGCCTGTAGTAGTCGACCGTTGGATCCGACCGTTGCCGTCTGCCCGTTGGCACACCGGACAGTCCGGTGCACACCGGACAGTCCGGTGCTACAGCCAGAGAGCGCCTGTCTGTGGCCTCTCTGCGCAGACTGTCCGGTGCCACACCGGACAGTCCGGTGCACACCGGACATCAATGTCCGGTGCGCCACCAGGCGCTGGCTGACAGCCTGTTTCTTGAATTCCTTTGCTGATTTCTTCGGGCTTCTTTTGTTCTTGAGTATTGGACTCCTATGCATCTTTTTATGTCTTCTTTTGAGGTGTTGCATCCTCATTGCCTTGGTCCAATTCTCTTCGCATCCTGTGAACTATAATTATAAACACTAGCAAACATATTAGTCCACAGGTTGTGTTAATCATCAAACACCAAAACTCAATTAGCCAAATGGCCCGGGGTCCATTTTCCTTACAATCTCCCCCTTTTTGGTGATTGATGACAACACAACCAAAGCAAGCAAATAATACAGATATTTGAATTAAAATATGCAATCTACTTGCTAAGATGCATGATTGTCCCCACAATGTGAAATTATGGACTTAAGCCTCCCCCTAACTCCATAATTCACTTACTTCCTATTTTTTTTTGGACCAAATAACCAAAACCACTTGAAAAACCATTTGTAGATATAAAATTTTAAATTGGTGGTGTTTGGTGTTTGATATAGTTTTCATTGCTTTGGTCCCTAAACTTCTCCCCCTTTGGCATCAACCACCGAAAAGGAAGACATTAAGAGCATGTAGGAAGTAAATAAAAGCTTGCCCTCAACAAGAATTGTATCAAATGATAACACAAGAAGGATATTAAATTAAACCATATAAATGATACCAGTTGAAATGATTACTCCCCCTAAATGAGTGTTCTCTTTAGAAAGAGGTTTCTCCCCTTTTTAGAGATGAAGAAATACTCCCCCTGACAGAGATCCTCTACTTAGGAAAAAGCATGTGAAAAATTAGAGGTGCAAGACATGGTTTGAAAAGACTAACTTCCCTTATGCATAGGTAACAGAATATGAGTTAACTACTTATGCATTTTTAGCAACATGGAAGCATATGATATGAAATATAGTCTAATCAAATATTGGAGAAGACATGTAAATGATACCGAATGTAGTCTCAAAAGATACCAATTGAAGATCAATGGCGAGCTTGAGAGACATGAGAGTTCTTGGAGATTTTGTAGTGGAAGATTGTTGTCTTTCTCCGGGGACTTCATTTTCCTTACAATGAGACTATCACATGAAATAGACTTGAAAAGGTGTTAGTCTCAAAGTGTTAGATTATAGAGTAACCTCCCCCTAAAGGTGTGCATACAAGTTTTGAATACTTGTAGGAGACATGCACTTTGATTTGATATCAAGAGGGGCAAAATATCCATAATCCAAACTTTGGCACATATAAGTTAAATGATACACTTTGTAGAAATCAAAATTTTCAATTGATGCATCATTTACTATGGAGTGATATAAAAGCTATGTGCCGTGCTTTAACTAAACATTTTAAGCCATGTAGGTTTGCTTAAGTATATGAATTTAAAAACTAGCAATCCTACCATATGATTTACCTAGTATGCATGATTTTGAACAAAAGTACATAACAAATGTAATACTAGGCAAGAAAGGTAAACTAGATAAAAGATAAATAAATACGCATATCTAAAAATGAGAAATACAATAAAACTAGTTACCTTAGTCATGGGTGGGAAATTTGGGTCCAAAATTTTCACTAACCCACTTGGCAATAAACTTGATCCATTATGATGTATCCCATGATATACATCCCAATTTAGCCAAGTCTCCAAATTTCCCGACGACCTTTGGTCCACTCACTTCCCTTTCGGGATCCAAACCTTCTTGGTGCTTTTCATGGTTGAAATTATCTCCTTTGGCACCCAGATGCGTTTGGCCCCTTTTCCTTTGTTGGCTTGCTTGTTGGCCTTGATTGCTATCACCTTTCCGTTCTTTTTCTTCTTGATCAAATATGGTGTAGCATCCTTTTTGTTCACCCTTTTGATGTAGGTGTTGGAGATTTTGCTTGATGGCTTTTGCTTGAGCTTTTGCCTTTGTTTATCCCCGGTCATCGCCTTGCATTGGAAAGACTTGTGGCCTTCCATGTGGCATAGCCTACAAATCACAGTTTCTCCCTCTACAGGCTTGTTCACTCCCGCAGTGGTGTTATCCTGTGGAGGTCGGATTTGTTTGGCTTTGCCTTTCTTGTCATACAAAGCCTTGCCAAGGCGAGCCACTTCTTGCTTTAATTGTTCATTTTCCTTTGCAACCTCATCCGAACATGTCTCTATAACAATATTCTCAACAACGACTTGGTTGCAGGGGTTAGAATTATCAATTAAATCAAAGCAGGAAGTAGAAGCATCTTTCTTAATTATTTCAGGTATTTCAACTAAAGATGCTGCTGGGGTGCTACCAATGTTTTCTAGCTTAGTAGTTAGCTCATTATTGTGTATGCTAAGAATTTCCATTTTCTCTAGCAAATTTTCAATAGCTTTTTGGGAGCTAGCTAACTTAGCCTTAAGTTTTTCATTCTTTTTAATAAGGTTGTCATCGGTAGCAGTGGATGGAGCACTAGATTCTAATAGCTCAATTTTAGTTGATAGCTCACTATTTAAGTTTGCAAAAGTTTCAAATTTTTCTAGCAAACCTTTGTAATCATTTTGAGAGCTAACCAACTTATTTTTCAAAGTTTTAAGTTGAGCTTTTTGCTTAGTGCAAACATCCTGGAAAAATTCTACGGCTTCCGCAAGCTCATCTAGAGAGGGCTTTCCCTCACCTTCATCATCACTACTACTTTCATCACTAGAGGATGGAATGCTTTTGTTACCTCTTGCCATAAGACATTTGTGTGATGACCATGATGATCGTGACGAGGACCGGTGGCTGCGCGTCCTTGGAGGTTCATCTTCACTTGAAGAATCATCCCAAGTTCTAACACTTGTTAGCGCCTTGCCTTTGCTCCTCTCCTTTTTAGGTTTGGCCATATTTGGACAGTTGTCCCTGAAGTGGCCCTTCTCCCCACATGCGAAGCATCCTCTCTTCCTTTGCTTTTTCCTGTCAATGTTAAAAAGAAGATCCTCGACCTGCAGGGGCACACCCATTTGATTAATCTTGTGGATCATCCCCATTACCTTTCCGACGCGTCGGATTGTTTCTTCGTCCTCGGAGGATGATGTGCATGGTTGATTATCTTCATCATCATCACTTTCTTCTTCTTCCTCTTCTTCACTTGAGGAACTTGGAGTGGGAGCCTTCTTTTTGCCCTTCCTTTCATCACATGCAAAAGCATATGGTCTTGAGGAAGTTGGCTCCTCTCCCCAACTCATTTTTCGCGACATCTCAAAAGCCGCGATTTTCCCAATCACAATGGTCGGGGTCATGTTGCTCAAGTCCTCCATGTTGTGAAGGACGGTGATGATGCTCCCATATCTTTGTTGTGGTAGCAGGGAGATAATCTTCCTCACAATGTCCGCATCACCTAGCTTATTAATGCCAATAGAATTAAGCTCATTGATAATTAGATTTAATCGAGAATACATGTCTCTAACAAGCTCATCATCTTTCATGGCAAAAGAATTATACTCATTTAAGACTAGGCAATGTTTTTGCTCACGGACATTGGATGTGCCGTCATGGAGCTCATGCAATTTTAGCCAAATCTCATTAGCAGTTTTCAAGGTAAACACTTGATTAAAAATATCCATGCTAAGAGATTCATACAAGCAATTTTTGGCTCTAGCATTTAAATGGATTTCTTTTTCCTCACTCGTGGTGGGTTTCTCGGGATTCTTGAGGGGTTTCATCCCGTCACGAGTGACTCTCCAAACACCTAGATCAACGGCCTCTAGGTAACAAGCCATTCTAGCACTATAATATGGGAAGTTAGTGCCATCGAAGTGTGGTGGCCTATGGGTATCCATCCCTTCCTCTAAAAAGCGTCGGCTCTTTTAGCGGTGAAGCTAAAGCGTTTCAAATGAGCCAAACCGGCTCCGATACCACTTGTAGGAAACGGGTGACGCCTAAGAGGGGGGTGAATTAGGACTTCTAAAACTTTTACTAAACTAGGCCACAATTAAATCCCTAGAGCAAAACCTATGCCAATAATCAAAACTAGAATGTGCAAACTAGGTTTTGTCTAAGTGTTGCTTTCTCTACCGCAAAAGGCTAAGTTTCAATCTACACTAAATAAGTATGACTACAAGATTGAAACTTAAATGCATAATATAAATGCGGAATGTAAGGAGCTAAGTAGAGAAGCAAACTCTCGTGGATGACGCCGGTATTTTTACCGAGGTATCCGGAACCACGCAAGGTCCCGACTAATCCCCGTTGGTGCCCCTACGCAAAGGGAAGCCCACGCGAGGGCCAAGCACCACGGTCGAGTAACTCCGTAGAGAGCCACGGGCCTTCTCCACGCGCAAGTGGTGCTCCGCTTCCGGCTCCTCTCGGACGCTCCCCGCCGTCTCCACTATCGAGCTTCCGGCCGAAACGCCGCGGGCCTCGTTCCCTCCGGTACACGGTGGCGGCCGTGACACAAACGCGGTTGTCACGGTCTCGCAAGACTCTCGCCCCACTCGGTACAATTACAACGACTCACGCAAGAGCCGAGGGGTTGTGTGGTTTTACAAAACTCACTCAACTAACTAGGGTTCACCTAGAGCAAGCGCTAAAGCGGTCTAACTAACCTAAGCACTTCGCAAAGCACCTACGCTAATCACCGAGTGATTCTATTAAGCACTTGGATGTTTGAGCACTTGGAAATATGCACTATGTGTCTTGGTATGTTGCTTGGGCTCTCACACTTGAGAATGGCCAGTTGGGGTGGTATTTATAGCCTCCACACCCCAAACTAGCCATTGGACAGAAAGCAGCAGCTTTCTATCGTCGGGTGCACCGGACAGTCTGGTGCACCACCGGACATCTACTGTGCAGTGTACGGTGCACGCCACGTCAGCCGACCGTTGGCGCCTGTAGCAGTCGACCGTTGGATCCGACCGTTGCCGTCTGCCCGTTGGCACACCGGACAGTTCGGTGCACACCGGACAGTCCGGTGCTACAACCAGAGAGCGCCTGTCTGTGGCCTCTCTGCGCAGACTGTCCGGTGCACACCGGACATCAATGTCCGGTGCGCCACCAGGCGCTGGCTGACAGCCCGTTTCTTGAATTCCTTTGCTGATTTCTTCGGGCTTCTTTTGTTCTTGAGTATTGGACTCCTATGCATCTTTTTATGTCTTCTTTTGAGGTGTTGCATCCTCATTGCCTTGGTCCAATTCTCTTCGCATCCTGTGAACTATAATTATAAACACTAGCAAACATATTAGTCCACAGGTTGTGTTAATCATCAAACACCAAAACTCAATTAGCCAAATGGCCCGGGGTCCATTTTCCTTACACATACTGAGGATTCACATCTAGATAGTTCTAGTTAGAGATGGGGAATACAACAACCTTGGCACGCGAAGGGAAAGAGTTCAGAACTTGTCGGTGGAGGGTCGTAGGGAGAATCGAGGTCGAGATGGAATGTCCTTGAGAATCTACAACAACATTTGTCGAAGCTATCCTTCCAAAGTTTTATGGAACTAACCCAACAATTTGGTTGGCAAAGTGCGAGGACTATTTTGGATTGTTCTAGGTTCCTGAAGCCATGAAGGATATCGTGGCCTCAATGCATATGGAGGGCAACACTACCCGTTGGCTGCAGGTGGTTAAGTTGAAGGGAGCATTGGGGAATTGTTGGAATTTCTCATGAATGTTGTTGAATAAATTCAAAGCAAATGAATAGCCACGAGCAATGAGGAGGCTATTGCATCTGAGACGGAGATGAGTTGTGGAAGAATATGTTTTGGATTTTGAAGAGGCTGGATATATATGCTGCAGCAATGCATAATCCAGACTTAGGTATTCTTTGTTACCTAATTCATTTCTAGGTTGAAAATAGACTTGGATGAGTTGTTTTTTGTTCTTTATGTGCCCTGATATTGTTACATAACGATAGTAATTTATTAAAATTTGATTAAACTAAGCATGCCATATCAACATGCATGAGTGATATGTATATATGTGGATAAATTATGTTACATAATGACAGTCATATAACAAAATTATGTTGAGGTTAGCACTTCTACCCTCTAGGGTCTCACTTCAAGCTCTATCAGTTATCTTAAGTGACATGGTGCAAGTTTTAAATGATTGTGCATGCTATTTTAGTATTTAAGAAGACACTCTTTGATCTAAAATTTTACTTTATTTTTTTAAAAAAAGTAGCGTTAATGCAACTTGAGAACCAAAAAATGTATGCATGTCAATGAAATAAAATATGAAAAATAAAAAAATAGATTCACAACTTGTATATAAGATATGAGACAACAAAGGGCCCATAACAGTAGCAAGATTTCAAATTAGCTGTATATTTAGAATATACTTATATGCATGCAAAGTAAAAAATGAATAGATGAAAAATATATAAATCAGTCTCTTGAAAAATGTAATAAATAATTTTTTAATAACTAGATATTGACTAAGAAGTATCTATTATGTCTAATTTGTAGAAAACAAACAAAGATAAAAACATACATTTTAGTATAAATAATTCTTTATAAGTAGATGTATCTTTTAAACAATATATCTCTTAAACTTCTAACACACCACTATTAAAATCCGGCTCTTTGCAGAGTGCTAGGTGGTTTGCCGAATTTTTGTTCGGATATTCGGTAAAGAAGCTCTTTGCCGAGTGCCAAACAAAAAATGCTCAGAAAAAACACTCAACAAAGAAGCGCTTTGTCAAGTGGTTTTTCAACACTCAGCAAAAAGCTTCTTGCCGAGTGTTAGGCGTGTCCAGCAGTTCAACCATATGGTCACCCAAAAACATTGTTTTGCACTGTTGATTGCACTGTTCGCAGAGTGGAGTTTGAATACGGGTATGGGTATGAGTATGGATATGAATAAGATGTTAGAGATATCCTTAGACAAAGAGCTTCTTTGCAAAATGTTTTTTCGACACTAGGCAAAACAATTTTCATATCACATTTTGAAGTAGTATAATTTTTGTTTTGATCATTTCTTCATATAATAAAATAACAAAACTTATATATCTCTTTTGTAGTTTATGAAACTAGAAGAGACATGTATTATATTTGTGAACAATGTTAGAACCACCATGTTGGATGAACAAACGACCAAACAACCAAAATAAAACTTTATAGATTTTGAGAAGTTATATAATTTTATAGTTGGCAACTTTTTGATTTGAAGTCATCTTGTCCACAAAAACTATGTCTGAATTCAAAAAAATCAAATTCAAAATTTTCAAACGACCTCGAATGGAAGACCAACCAAAATGATAGTTGTAGGTCTTGAAAAGTTATGAAACTTTATATTTAACAACTTTTTTATTTGAAATCATCTTCTCATGTAAAATTATATTTGAATTTCAAAATTCAAATTATTCAAGCGACATCGGATGGAAAACCACCAAAATGAAAGTTATAGGTCTCAAAAAGTTATTTAACTTTGTAGTTGACAACCTTTTGATTTGAAATCATATTATCATAGAGAAAAATGTTTGAAGTCTTAAAATTTGAAAATCAAAATTGTAAATGTCCACGGATGAAAAAACTCCAAAATAAAAGTTGTAGATCTCGAAACATTATGCAATTTTGTAGTTTACGGCTTTTCCATTTGAATTCATTTAGTGCTTGAAACAATCAATTTATACTTGATTTGTTATAATATGTGGGGAAAAAAACGTAATGTAGACTCAATTGATATATGGGTGAAGTGGTAGAGGAAGTTACGCACAACAGGGAGATCAGCAGTTTAAATCCCACCAGCCGCAAGTATAGTAAAAAAAGGCAGAAAAATAGCAGACGCAAAGCGCGTTGGTTGGTGCGTTCTTCTCTCACTTAAATTTTTTGTTGTTTCTATTTAGATTTTTTATTTATATTTTGTCGGGTGTTTAGTATCCGACAAAAAACACTCGTTAAAGACCCCTTTGCCAATAAATTTTTACATGGTGTTCTTTGCCGAGCGAAAAATACCTAATCATGAATTGGTAGATTAGTAGCTATTAATTATTATATATGTCAACTAAACAAAATGAAAGTTGCCTAGAGAGAGGTGAATAGGCGAAACCTGAAATTTATAACTTAAAACACAATCTACAAGCTGCGGTTAGCGTTAGAGTAAAGTTCAAGTCCGAGAGAGAGGGGAAAACAAATCAAATGGAAATCAAGCAAATGAACACGATGATTTGTTTTACCGAGGTTCGGTTCTAAAAAACCTAGTCCCCGTTGAGGTGGTCACCAAGACCGAGTCTATTTCAACCCTTTCCCTCTCTCAAACGGTTACTTAGATCGAGTGAGCCTTCTCCTTAATCAAACAGGTCACTTTGACCCCGCAAGGACCACCACACACTTAGGTGTCTCTTTATTTGATCACAAGTTACTTGGGAACAAGAATGAGAAAGGAAGAAAGGAAATCCAAGAAGCAAGAGCTCAAAAGAACACAAAATCTCTCTCTCACAAGTCACTAAGTGTTTGAGATGAATTTGGGACTTGGAGAGGTTTTGACCTTTTGAATTGTGTCTAGGAGTGAATGCTAGAGCTCTTGTATTGAATGTGATACTCAGAAATCTTGGATGCTTGGAGTTATGGTGGTTGGGGGTATTTATAGCCCTCAACCACTAGGGTAGCCGTTGGGGAGGCTGCTATCGATGGGCGCACCGGATAGTCCGGTGCGCCACCGGATAGTCCGGTGCGCCACCGGACAGGTCTTGTTCACTGTTTGGTGAGCCACCGCGTCACCCAACCGTTAGGGTTCGGAGCTCGATCGACCGTTGGAGCTTTGTCCTCTTGTGGCACCGGACACTCTGGTGCCACACCGAACAGTCCGGTGCCCCTCTGACTTGCTGCTCTGACTTCTGCCGTGCACTGTTCATGCATTGTAGCACTTTGCAGAGTTGATCGTTGCGCGCAGTTAGCGTTGCTCGCTGACTCACTGGACAGTCCGGTGAATTATAGCGGAGTGCGCCGTGTTTTTCTCGAGAGTGGCTGGTTTGAACCTATACGGTCTTGGTGCACCGGACACTGTCTGATGGCATACCGGACAGTTCGGTGCACCAGTCCACAGCACACTCAAGTCCTTTTTGCTCCTTTTGAATTGGGTCCCTAACTTGAATATTTATTGGTTTGTGTTGAACCTTATGCACCTGTAATACATGAGTTCTAGAGCAAACTAGTTAGTCCATATGTTTGTGTTGGACATTCAACCACCAAAATTAATTGTAGGAAAAGGTTAAGCCTATTTCCCTTTCAATCTCCCCCTTGTTGGTGATTGATGCCAACACAAACTAAAGCAAATATATAAAGTACAGAAATGAACTAGTTTGTATATGGTAAGTGCATAGGTTACTTGGAATTAAACCAATTTGAAAGTCATATTACATATGAATAAGAGTGAATGGATTGCTTTCTTTTATTTGACATTTTGGACCACATTTGCACCACTTGTTTTGTTTTTGCAAATCTTTTTGGAAAATCTTTTCAAAATCTTTTACAAATAGTCAAAGGTATATGAATAAGATTGCAAGAAGCATTTTCAAGATTTGAAATTTCTCCCCTGTTTCAAATGCTTTTCCTTTGACTAAATTAAAGCTCCCCCTAATGAAATTCTCCTCTTAGCTCTCAAGAGGGTATTGAAATAGATACTAATTTGAAATTGCCTTGAATACCATTTGAAAAACAAACATTTGTGAATACCAATTAAATCTTTCATTTCGAAATTTTTTGAAATGGTGGTGGTGCAGTCCTTTTGCTTTAGGCTTAATATTTTCTCCCCCTTTGGCATTAATCGCCAAAAACGGAGAACTTTGGAGCCCTTTTATATTTTCTCCCCCATCGATAAAATAAATATGAGTGAAAGATTATACAAATTGGAGAGATTGCGGAATACCGGCAAAGGGTAGATAATACCGTGAGAGTTGAGTGGAAGCGTTGTCTTTGCCGAATACTCCATTTCCCTTTCAATCTACGACTTATCATAGAAATATACTTGAAAACATATTAGTCATAGTCTTGGCACAAGAAGAGTAAGAAATATGCATTTATACCAAAGTGAAAGAGACATGATCAAAGGTATATAAATGAGCAATGTGTGCAATGTTTCAATCAAAATTCCGAGAATCAAGTATATTTAGCTCATTCCTAAGTTTGCTAAAGGTTTTCTCATCTAATGGCTTGGTAAAGTTATCGGCTAATTGATTCTTGGTGTTCACATAAGCTACTTCGATATCCCCCGTTGTTGATGATCTCTCAGAAAGTGATACCGAATGTCTATGTGCTTAGTGCGGCTGTGTTCAACGGGATTATTCGCCATGCGGATTGCACTCTCATTATCACATAGGAGAGGGACTTTGCTCAATTTGTAGCCATAGTCGGTAAGGGTTTGCCTCATCCAAAGTAATTGCGCACAACAATGGCCTGCGGTAATGTACTCGGCTTCGGCGGTAGAAAAAGCTACGGAGTTTTGCTTCTTTGAAGCCCAAGACACTAGGGATCTCCCCAGAAACTGACAAGTCCCTGATGTGCTCTTCCTATCAATTTTACACCTGCCCAATCGGCATCGGAAAATCCTATTAAATCAAAAGTGGATCCCTTGGGGTACTAAAGCCCAAACTTAGGAGTGTAAACTAAATATCTCATGATTCTCTTTACGGCCCTAAGGTGAACTTCCTTAGGATTGGCCTAGAACCTTGCACACATGCATACAGAAAGCATAATATCCGGTCAAGATGCACATAAGTAGAGTAAAGATCCTATCATCGACCGGTATACCTTTTGATCTATGGATTTACCTCCTGTGTCGAGGTCGAGATGCCCATTGGTTCCCATGGGTGTCTTGATGGGTTTGTCATCCTTCATCCCAAACTTCTTAAGTATGTCTTGAATGTACTTTGTTCGAGAGATGAAGGTGCCATCTTGGAGTTGCTTGATTTGAAATCCTAGGAAATATCTCAACTCCCCCATCATCGACATCTCGGATTTCTATACCATGATCCTACTAAACTCTTCGCAAGTAGACTTGTTAGTAGACCCAAATATGATATCATCAACATAAATTTGGCATATAAACAAGTCTTTTTCAACAGTTTTAGTGAAGAGAGTAGGATCGACTTTTTCGACTTTGAAGCCATTAGTGATAAGAAAATCTCACACGCATTCATACCATGCTCTTAGGGCTTGCTTGAGTCCATAAAGCGCCTTTGAGAGTTTATAAACATGGTCAGGGTACTCACTATCTTCAAAGCCAGGAGGTTGCTCAACATAGACCTCTTCCTTGATAGATCCATTGAGGAAGGCACTTTTCACGTCCATTTGATAAAGCTTAAAACCATGGTAAGTAGCATAGGCAAGTAATATACAAATTGACTCAAGCCTAGCTACAGGTGCATAAGTTTCATCGAAATCCAAACCTTCGACTTGTGAATAACCCTTGGCCACAAGTCGACCTTTGTTTCTTGTCAACACACCATGCTCATCTTGCTTGTTGCGGAATACCCACTTGGTACCTACAACATTTTGATTAGGACGTGGAACTAAATGCCATACCTCATTCCTCGTGAAGTTGTTGAGCTCCTCTTGTATAGCCAGCACCCAATCCGAATCTCTTAGTGCATCCTCTACCTTGTATGTCTCAATAGAGGAGACAAAAGAGTAATGTTCACAAAAATGTGTGACTCGAGATCGAGTAGTTACCCCCTTATGAATGTCACCAAGAATGGAGTTAACGGGGTGATATCTTTGAATCGCTTGGTGGACTCTTGGGTGTGGCGGTCTTTGACCCTAAATTTCTTGATCATCTTCCTTGTCTTTATTAACTTCATCTCCCCCTTGATCATTGCCCTCCTCTTGAGGTGGCTCATCTTCTTGATTTTCATCCTCATCATCTTGAACCTGTTCCTCATCTTGGGTTGGTGGAGATGCTTGGTTGGAAGATGACGATTGATCTTGTGCTTGTGTGGGCTCTTCAGATTCTTTAGGACACACATTCCCAATGGACATGTTCCTTAGCGCGATGCATGGAGCTTCTTCATCATCTAGCTCATCAAGATCAACTTGCTCCACTTGGGAGCCATTAGTCTCATCAAACACAATGTCGCAAGAAACTTCAACTAGTCCAGTGGACTTGTTAAAGACTCTATATGCCCTTGTGTTTGAGTCATAACCAAGTAAAAAACCTTCTACAGCTTTGGGAGAAAATTTAGATTTTCTACCTCTTTTAACAAGAATAAAGCATTTGCTCCCAAAGACTCTAAAATATGAAACATTGGGTTTTTACCGGTGAAGGTAGAGCCGGTTGATGGAGTAGCAAGCAGTGTTGATTGCTTCTGCACAAAACCGGTCCGGTGTCTTGTATTCATCAAGCATGGTCCTTGCCATGTCTAGTAGAGTTCTATTCTTCCTCTCCACTACACCATTTTGTTGAGGTGTGTAGGGAGAAGAGAACTCATGCTTGACGCCCTCATCCTCAAGAAAGCCTTCAATTTGTGAATTCTTGAACTCCGTCCCATTATCGCTTCTTATCTTTTTGATCCTCAATCCGAACTCATTTTGAGCTCATCTCAAGAATCCTTTTAAGGTCTCTTGGGTTTGTGATTTTTCCTGCAAAAAGAACACCCAAGTGAAGCGAGAATAATCATCCACAATAACTAGATAGTACTTACTCCCACCAATGTTTATGTAAGCGATCGGGCCGAATAAATCCATGTGGAGTAGCTCAAGTGGCCTGTCTGTCGTCATTATGTTTTTGTGTGGATGATGGGCGCCAACTTGCTTTCCTGCTTGGCATGCGCTACAAACCCTTTAGAAGCTTGCGAACATTTGTTAGTCCTAAAATGTGCTCTCCCTTTAGAAGCTTGTGAATATTCTTCATCCCAACATGGGCTAGTCGGCGATGCCAGAGCCAACCCATATTAGTCTTAGCAATTAAACAAGTGTCGAGTTCAGCTTTGTTATCATTAAAATTAACCAAATATAGCTAACCCTCTAACACTCCCTTAAGTGCTATTGAATCATCACTCCTTTTAATGATAGTAACACCTACATCTATAAATAGACAATTGTAGCCCATTTTGCATAATTGAGAAACTAAAAGCAAGTTGTAATCTAATGAATCTACAAGAAATCATTAGAAATAGAATGGTCAGGAGATATAGCAATTTTACCCAATCCTTGACCAAACCTTGATTTCCATCCCCGAATGTGATAGCTCGTTGGGGACCTTCGTTTCTCTCATAGGAGGAGAACATTTTCTTCTCCCCTGTCATGTGGTTTGTGCATCCGCTATCGATTATCCAACTTTAATCACCGGATGCATAAACCTGCAAAACAATTTAGGCCTTGTTCTTAGGTACCCAAACAGTCTTGGGTCCTTTCACGTTAGAAACAAGCACCTTGGGTACCCAAACACAAGTCTTGGAGCTCTTGTGTTTGCCCCCAACATATTTGACAACTACTTTGCCTGATTTGTTAGTTAAAACATATGATGCATCAAAAGTCTTAAAAGAAACATTATGTTCATTTGATGCAGCAGGAATTTTCTTTCTAGGCATTTTAACATGTGTGGTATGCCTAGAGCTAGATGCCTCATACTTATACATAAAAGCATGGTGAGAAATAGAATGAGATTTCCTAGCATGAATTTTCCTAATTTTGTGCTCAGGATAATTAGCAGGATATAACATGTAGCCTTCATTATCCTAAACCATGGAAGCCTTGCCCTTAACAAAATTAGATAATCTTTTAGGGGCATTAAGCTTGACATTGCTTCCTTGTTGGAAACCAATGCCATCCTTAATGCCAGAGCGTCTCCCATTATAGAGCATGCTTCTAGCAAATTTAAACTTCTCATTTTCAAGCTCATGCTCATTAATTTTAGCAGTTAATTTAGCTAGTGATCATTTTGTTGTTTAATCATGGCAAGGTGATCATCCATAGCTTCTACATTAACATCTCCATATCTAGTACAAATGGAAACATGTTCAACAGTGGATATAGGGGGTTTGCAAGCACTCAATTTCTCAATCTTAGCATTTAAACTATCATTCTCAATTTTAAGACTAGAAATTGTATCATGGCAAATATTCAGTTCATCAATCTTAGCATTTAGATTAGCATTTTTATCTCTAAGACAGATAATTGAATCATTGCAAACATTTAAATTTTCAACCTTAGAAATTAAACTAGCATTCTCAGTTCTAAGGCTTGAAATAGAGTCATGACAAATGCTAAGCTCTTTAGTGAGGTTTTCACATTTTCTACTTCCTGAGCATAAGCATTTTTCAACTTAACATGTTTTTTGTTTTCTTTAATAAGGAAGTCCTCTTGGCTTTCCAAGAGATCATCCTTCTCATGAATAGCTTCTATTAATTCATTTAATTTTTTCTTTTGTTCCATGCTGAGGTTGGCAAAAAGAGTAAGTAAATCATCTTTATTTTCACTAGAGCTACCCTCATCACTAGATGTTGTATATTTGGGGTGGCTCTAGAATGTACCTTCCTTTTCTTGTCGTCCTTAGCCATGAAACACTTGTGGCCGACGTTGGGGAAGAGGAGGCCTTTGTTAACGACGATGTTGGCGGCATCCTTGTCGGAGGAGGATTCAGTGGAGCTCTCGTCGGAGTCCCATTCCCGACACACGTGGGCATCGCCGCCCTTCTTCTTGTAATACCTCTTCTTTTCCTTCTTCTTCCCTTTCTTGTCATTGCCCCTATCACTATCACTTGAAATTGGACATTTAGCAATAAAATGACTGGGCTTACCACACTTTTAGCACACCCTCTTAGAGCGGGGTTTGTAGTCCTTCCCCTCCTTTGCTTGAGGATTTGGCGGAAGCTCTTGATGATGAGCGCCATCTCCTCGTAGTCGAGCTTGGAGGCATCGATTGGAAGCCTACTTGGTAATAGAGTATCTTTTAAGATAAGATGGATCTATTAAGCTAGATATATTTTAATTAGGATAAGTTAGGATCTTTTGAGATGAGATGGATCTATGAGTGTAGGATAAAATCTTTTAGATGAGATGGATATTGTTAGGCTAGATAATCTAGTTTGTCTAGTTATATTTATGAGTATTTTTCCTTTATGTATATGCAGATGTAATTGTGGACATTACTCCATAACTCATCACACTCAATCAAAGATCTAAATCAGACATGTATTATAAGAACATGCATTCAAGCATATAGATACTTATAAAAAATTAGTTTTGTTTTTGTTCCTAAGAGTAGGTCTCCTATTCCTAAAGGTCACTTTAGGCACAGGATTTCAATGTGTGAAATCCACTTTTGTCTTTAGAAAGAAAAGTTAAGAATAATCAGAGTAAAGCAGCAGTGGATAAGAAGAGATTAAGAAAAGTTTAGAAAGAATCAGAGTAGCAAAGGTAAGTAGATATTAGTTGTACAATTCTATCTAGGTTTTGTCCTATAGTCAACATTGCTCTGATACCACTTCTGTCACACCCGGGTTCTAGGGGTCAAAAACCCGGGCGCGAAATAAACACCAGGGGTGCTGGGACCAAGTCTCACACATATGATGAATAATGGTACAGTAACGAATGTCACATCTTTACTATATAATAGGAGTTCTGTACAAAATAAATAAATAATTACATCATAAAGACACAACGATATAGCAACCCAAAGTTGACTGGGAGACGACGACCTAGACCTCTCACGAACTCGTCATGGCATCCTCCATGCGCCTCATCCTGTGGTACCTGTTCTTGACCTATGGGGGGGGGGTTGAGACAGCAATAGTGAGCTCACATACGTTTATAGCTCAACAAGTTGTGGGGAATAATGTGTATGAACTCGCCAAAGATGGGCATTCATGTGAAGTGTAAGGCTAAACAAAGAAGATAGTTGAAGCTGAGCATTGCTTTTAAAGTTGGTCAAAATTTTATTAGCAATTACTAAGTATAAGTAAATACCAACTCAATTAAGTAGTAGAACAAAAGTAATAACAACACCTGCGATGCAAGGCATATGACAATTTGAATTTAGTTCCATACACCTCTACCAAGGAAGCGAGGCAGGGTAACACTACGAGGCCTTTACAAAGTTCCACTAGCTTCAGAAAACCTGCTACAGTTTATAGGAAGCTCTAATGCAGAAATCCCTCGCCTAACCGCCATCACAGCAAAATCAACCCGAGGACCTCCCTACACTGACCACTCCCCTACTGCCCTTGCCCCTTTTGGGTAAGGTAGTCCTCCACTAGCTTTCCTAATTAGTCAGCCAAGGGCGTCCCATTCCACCATTGTGGTAGCACTGTTTTCCCGGTTGGTCGCTCCATATTCCAATTAATATAATGATCTTATCATGAACATTAAATAACAACTGATAATAAAAGTATAATCATGAATAATGTGTATCTCTATACCCAAAACCACATATAGCAATAGCAGGTACTACCCAAGAATTCAGTGGTGAACAAGATATAAAGATAATCAAACTAGGGTAACCTATTGGGTCCCATCAAAATTAACCTATGCAGATCATTATGATTAATCAAAACATGACTGGGTAAAAAGAAGTGATCAAGGGCACAACTTGCCTAGCACTTAAGATTCTAGGTACCAATCTTGCTCTTCAGGTGGCTCGTAACCTCGCGCTAGTCGTGGCAATGCAAACAAACATGGTATAGGCAAAATTAACATCACACCAAACATAAGAATAAAATACATATTAATAATCTACACATTAAAATAAGATCATAGAAACATAATCATTAAATTTGGAGTTATAGATTTTAAGTTATGGATTTCTAAAGATTCTATGTGCTTTGTACAAGATTAATTAGGATAACAATTTTAATGTGGCTTTTATGTCAAAACAGTGGCACTAAATGATAAACAATAATATTACAAAATTATACAAACCGGAATGGACTAATTTGGCCTTAATATGAATTTTCTATGAATTATATAAGTTTCTAGTATTTTTTTGTATTATAAATCATTTCCCACAATTTATTATCTAATTTTACTGCTCACTGGACTGGGCGCATTATTATCAGAAACTCCAGGGGCTAAACTATAAGATTTCCCGAGACTCAGTAACCTCTGCACAGGACAGCGGGTTGAATTGATAACACCACAGGGTCTCTTTAGCATAATCACAAGGCCGGCGAGGTATGAGTAATCCCCAACAGTCGGATTAGAAGATCACGACGCAGATCAGTCCGGCCCAATTAACGAACAAGTATACAGCGGCCACCATTGGATTGATGATCCACGGACCAAAGCCATCCATGCACAAGATCAATATCGATCGCACATCCCCAGATCGACGACATAGTTTTAATGACACGAAGGGGTATGCCTCGTCAGATCGTGGTTGTCCATGCAAAAATCAACGGCCAACAACCGATGCACGGCCAACAAAATCCCAGCGGCCAGATTACTGAACGACGGGCAGGGACACCCCCCGACGCCCGACTGCGCCCTACGGCGGTCGGAATCTACCTGCGGCGGTGCCATCACCAGGAAACACCAATTTCCTCGCTAGGGCACCATCCAACAACCTAAATGGCTCTACACGCAGCAGAGGGTAGGGCGATTCGTGTGTGCTTCCTTACTGAAGATGAAGAGGGCCGATAAGGTTGTCCACGCGATGGGACAGTGCATGGTGGAGCGCCCGCGCTGGTGCACCAGTCACCGATCGACAAGCATGCCCGGGCACACAGAGGGTTGATGGAGATCCTACCAGAGAGCTATGGCCAAGGAGGGGGCCGAGGTTTACTTTTATATGCCGCAGATGCCAAAATCCCCAACAAATCTGTGAGTCTGTTAGGATTGGGTCTGATTCGGCTGTTGAGAAGCACACCTGACGGGACTACGTGAATAGAGGGAAGATTTGTTATCCGAGTGAGGCAGATGCCTTGTTTCCACATCGAAAGAAATCGAGGTAGCGGTACCCGCATATTTCGGTGCGGAGTCGCTGCGATCGCGCCCTGTTCTGTTGCGTTCACGCGGAGGGGATGGAGCTGCCAAGGTGCCCCCACCAGCAGCGGAACAACGGCGCGAGAGAGCAGGTCACCGAGCCGCGATGGGCACCCGGCCAAGTAGTAGGGAGGCAGACAAGAGGGACCCGCGCGTAAGTGTCACCGCGCTGGTGGGCTGTGGGGGAAAGAAATGGGCTGCGTAGCAGGATGGGTAGAGTGGGCCAAGAGGTAGAATTCGGCACAAAGCTAGTCTTAACTTTTTTCTTTTCTTTATTGTTTCTATTTTGTTGTTTTCAAAATCTTATATTTGAATTCAAATTTGTCACAGAAATCAAGTGCATAATAGCAACATTATTATCCATGTTCTCGGCTTGGTTAACGTTAAAAACCTCCGTAAAGGTTGGATCATTCATAAATGTACTAAGATAAGAACAGTATTCACTATGTCTTTATTGATCAAGAAAGTCACCCTCTTGTAACCATTAATAACAGCTTCTGGGTTCTTAAAAGCATTCCAGTGCTAGCTTGATGAATTATAATTATTTATATCTTTTTTTAATGTATATTCTTTTCCAAATTTTTTATTTTTATTTTCTTTCCTCTATTTCCATTTCCAAATTCTAATTCCGGATTTAATCTTGTCTCACAAATTTGAATACAAAGTGTAATAGTACAATAACTTCAGCATGCGATGCATAATTCCTTATTTATTTATTTGCTATTTGACTATTTTAATTTCCATAATTGAGTATGCACAAAGAAAAGAACACCAATAATCTCTGAGGGTTCCATAATCCCAAAACAAAACATAATAATAATTATTTTTTAATTTATATTATTGTTATTATTATTATTATTTCCCTGATACAAATTTTGGGTATTACAAATCCTACCCCTCCTTAACAGAAATCTCGTCCTCGAGATTTGTAAGAAAACGAATACAATAGGTTTGGTCTATAATTTTAGTTTCTCATTTGGTTTTGGGAATCAAAGTTTTGTTCAAGTTCTTACATAACAGTTAATAGATGATTTGGAAAATATGAGCATTGTATGTCTAGCCATTTATTAGGTCAGATGAGGTACGTGTCGGTGGGAAAATCCTCTGGCCAGGTGGCGGAATGCACCCGCCCTAATCCTAAGATGAGGAGGGGGCCTAAGCGCTCGCCTGATTGGTGAATTTTGGAGGAACACAAGAACACTCGAGGGTTTATAGTGGTTCAGGCCACTGGAGCGTAATACCCTACATCCACTGTCCATAAGTTGTATTGACCATGTCCCTTGTAACGTTGTGTCCTTCCCTTTTATAGTTTAAGGGAGGTACATACAAGGATGATGAGCTCCGACATGCGGGCCCAGGAGCATAATGGAAGGAATACATTATGTGAATAATTAATGCTGACTAAACCCTAAACAGGGGAGCCGTTCAGATTCCCTCCGCCTTAGTAACGCATGATTAATCAGCGGGAGTCATGATGACTGCAGTCCATGCAACATTGGTAGACAGTGACCCTTTTCTTGGAAACACGCGAGTAATGGTGAGTCATTGCCTTTGCTATGGTAACGTGTGAGTAACAGCACGGCCCACGCAGCGTGGACTGGGCACACCGCCTGTCACTGGAATGGACAGGCGCACATCTTATCCGTAAAGAATGCGAAGACGCGCGTAGCCCAGAGGCTTCATGCCAGGTTCCGCCCGTTGGCTTACGCCGCGCGCAGTAGACCACGTGGCAGCATCGGGTCTGCGCCTGGGCAGGGAGTAGGAGTGTATGTGATAAGGTCCGAATCCCATCAGATCAGGTCTGGACATGTGTCGGCACCGGACCCCTGCCTGGGTCCTGATTAAGGCCTGGGTATGTTCTGT
The DNA here is from genome assembly GCA_029449295.1 of Zea luxurians. NCBI lineage: Eukaryota > Viridiplantae > Streptophyta > Magnoliopsida > Poales > Poaceae > Zea > Zea luxurians. The sequence goes on along the minus strand of JAOPSE010000203.1, from coordinate 482,008 downwards.
CCTGGAACCCTGGGACCCCATTGTGGGTGGCCCGGACCCCATACAGGGGTCTGGATCCCATTCCAGGAGTTCGGTTCGCACACGTGGAGGTCATGTACCAAACTTGGAGGCCCGGACCGTATATACAAGGGTCCGACACCTTCCCATGGGGTCCGGACTCACTGGTGATGCCTCAGAGGATGTCACTTTCTCTAGACACATGGCGGCACCGGACCCACCCATGTGGTGGGGTCAGGTGCTGTTGCTGGCCCAGAGTACTCACTTGAGGCTGGGACGAGTCATGGCCTGGTCCTACATACAACTCTTTTACCACGTGACTAAAAATAGTCGCGTGGGTACTGTGTTTTTATGCACCAGTAAGGGGTACCCTAGTTTCAGGGTACCAACAGTATGGTTATGGCAAGTAGAGGTTGTGGCAAGGGTATAATAAGGAGAGACTTCATCCTGAACTCTGGATCTTGATTCCTCTGGCGATCCAACTTGATCTTTGAAGACTTGAGTTGATGCTTATCCTTCTTTGACATGGTTGGTCTTCTTTGGCCTTTATTCTTGGAGTTGTCATCCGAGTTAAGGACATATGGCTAAGGATATTGTCGGCGTTTCGACCCCGGGGGGTCCCTGGACCGACGAGTAAATTGTCGCTGCGTGTCCCAGCCCAGATGGGTCGGCGCGAGACGGGACACAAAGGGGGGAGAACAGTAAGGGGAAACCGCAGCCTTCATGTTGTCCTGCGCCCAGGGCGGATGGATGCACTCGCAGTAGGGGGTTACAAGCGTCCGCGTGGGAGAGAGAGAGAGAGAGCGAGAGCCTTATGCGTCGGCCTGTTCTCCCACGCGACCAACCTCCTTGTATGAGAGCCCTGGACCTTCCTTTTATAGGCGTAAGGAGAGGGTCCAGGTGTACAATGGGGGGTGTAGCAGTGTGCTAACGTGTCTAGCAGAGAGGAGCAAGAGCCCTAAGTACATGCTGCCATGGCAGTCGGAGAGGTTTTGGCGCCCTGTTCATGTGATGTCGTGGCCGTCGGAGGGTCGCTGGAGCCCTACGGAAGTACAGCTGTCGGGGCTGTCGGATCCTTGCTGACGTCTCCCGGCTGACGTAAGGGGCTGGGAGCTGCCGTTGTCATGGAGCGTGCGGGGTGCCATCATTACTTGTTTGCTGGGGCAAGCCAAATGGGACACCGGTCTTGTCCCCCGTAGCCTGAGCTAGCTAGGGGCAGGGTAATGATGGCCCCCTGGTGACGTGGCTGGTCTGGACCCGAGTTTGGGCGAGATGGCGATTCCTCCGAGGTCGAGGTTGAGTCCGAGCCCTGGGGTCGGGCGAGGTGGAGTCCATCGTCTTCCAGAGCCGAGGCTGAGTCTGGGCCCTAGGGTCGGGCGAGGCGGAGTCCGTCGTCTTCCGGAGCCGAGGCTGAGTCCAAGCCCTGGGGTCGGGCGAGGCGGAGTTCATCATCTTCTAAGTCGTGGTTGAGTCCGAGCCTTGGGCTTGGGCGAGGCGGAGCTTCCTATGTCGCCCGAGGCTGGACTTAGCCGCTGTCGACCTCAGACCTCACTCTAGCGAGTGGCACGGCAGTCGGAGTGGGGCAGACGGTGCTGTTTTCTTGTCAGGTCGGTCAGTGGAGCGGCGAAGTGACTGCGGTCACTTCGGCTCTATCGACTGAAGAGCGCGCGTCAGGATAAGGTGTCAGGCGATCCTTGCATTAAATGCTCCTGCGATACGGTCGGTTGGCGTGGTGATTTGGCCAAGGTTGCTTCTCCGCGAAGACTGGGCCTCGGGCGAGCCGAAGGTGTGTTCGTTGCTTGAGGGGACCCTCGGGCGAGGCGTGAATCCTCCGGGGTCGGCTGCCTTTGCCCGAGGCTGGGCTCGAGCGAGGCGAGATCGTGTCCCTTGAGTGAGCTGAGCCTTGACCTTAATCGTGCCCATCAGGCCTTTGCAGCTTTGTGCTGATGGGGGTTACCAGCTGAGATTAGGAGTCTTGGGGGTACCCCTAATTATGGTCCTCGACAGTAGCCCCCGAGCCTCAAAGGGAGTGTTGGCACTCGCTTGGAGGCTTTTGTCGCACTTTTTTGCAAGGGGACCGGCCTTTCTCGGTTGCATTTCGTTCCGGTGGGTGCGCGCGAGCGCACCCGCCGGGTGTAGCCCCCGAGGCCTCGGAGGAGTGTTTTGACTCCTTCAAGGTCTTAGTGCCTTTCGTGATGGCTCGGCCGGTTTGGTTGTTCCCTCATGCGAACTGGCCGTAGCCCGAGTGCATAGTCGAGTCCCAAGTTCTCGGGCTGGTATGTTGACGCTATCAACGGTTTGGCCGGAGCCGGGTTTGCGAGAGCAGCCCCCGAGCCTCCGCACAGAGCGAGAGGACGGTCAAGGACAGACTCGGCTTTTTTCATACGCCCCTACGTCGCCTTTCCGCAAGGAGGAGGGGGGAAAGCTCCATGTTGCCCTCGGAGGGCGCCGAACATGGTGTCTCCAGTGAGTTGCTAACGGGTAATCCGAGTGGACGCCCGTGCCCCATTTGTTAGGGGTCGGCTAGTGGCCCGAAGGCGCGCTCCAAAAGTACCTGCGGGTGATTCGCCGGACCTGGTCCCCTTTTGACGGGGTCCGAGGGCTCGATGCCTCCCTCTGGTGGGATTCCGTTACAAAATCGTTCCCGTCGGTCTCGGAAATGTCCTAGGGTACCTCGGGAGCGTAGCCCGAGCCTTGGTTATGTATCGAACGTACCCAGGGTCATCCCTCGCTCTGCGTGCTCTGAGGCGGCTGTCGAACCCTTCGGGGGCCAGCCTACGAACCCCTGATCAATAGTGGGCGCGGAGCCCGAGTGGCCTGAGGCGGCCGTTGAACCCTTCCGAGGGGCCAACCTTCGAACCTCTGACCAGTAGTGGGCGCGGAGCCCAAGTGCTCTGAGGCGGCTGTTGAACCCTTCTGAGGGGCTAGCCTTCGAACCTCTGATCAGTAGGGGGGCTTGGGGCCCGCTTCCTTCGCGGAGAAGGATCCCTTTCGGAGTATCTCCTTTCCCGGTCCCTGTAGCAAGAGAGAGAAAGGGGAAGAGGAAAAGGATACGAAATTGAGCGACGTGGCGCACCTTTTTTGACGTGGTCATTATGGCGGAGGTGAGGCGTCGCCTGCTTTGCCTGCCAGAGGTGCCGCCTGCCCTGCCGCAGAGTTAATGCGACGGGACGAGTGGTTCGCGGGGCAGCCGTTGTGCGTGCGCGGGCCGCTCGAGGAACGGATCATGGGCGCGTCGTCTTCACGCCGTGGGAGAGGGCTCTCTTGCTGTCCCAGGAGGGGACGTGAGCCTGCAGGCGATTTGGCTGCTGCTTCCGCCCGCCTACCGCCACCATTACTGCCGGTCCACTTTTGGCCATATCGATCGCCGCGCCTTCTCCCGCGGCTGACTGGCCCATGACCGATGTGCTCGGTTGGCACTGTTGGGTCATGCGCAGGGTCGCCTCGTGTCGCGGCACCGGTTCCGCAGCTGAGAAGGCGCGGTACTGGAGCGAGTGGCGGTGCAGTCTCTCACACGCAGTAACCGGCGCGCCGGTTACATGACGTGTGGGCCTGGGCCTCCATGCTGGACGCGTCGAAGTCAAAAGGGTGCGCCCCCTTGGTGCAGTTGCATGCCGCCTGCATGGTGGTCCATCCTTTCACCCGCTGGTCTGGGCGAAAGTGGAGGAGCGCTTGTAACCGCTGGGCAGTTACGCGTACCGTGCACGGCGGTTTGGCTTCTTCCGTCCTGGGCCAGCTTGCATGACGCGTGGGACCCAGCCCCCGTGTCATAGGGGGAGGACCTTGGAGCGTGTTGGAGAAGACTCAGTCCACGCCGGCTGAGGACGCAAGTGGGGAGAGTCGCCTTTAAAAGGAGGGTGACCCCCTTGGATGGCAACCATGTCTTCGCACTCCATGTATCGCGTCCTTCCACCTTCGGAGCCCCCGGATGGGGAGCGCTCGCGTCGCTTTCGTCTTGCTGTCGTTGGAGGAACGCAACTTCGCGGAAGTTGGTACCTTTCAGCCATCGCTCAGCTTCAAGGATTTTCATCAGGCAGCCTGGCTGCATCCCCTCGCCGGTGGTCGCCCAAGACGGTGACCACTAGCTTGATGGTGGGGAGAAGCGAGCCGGGCTGCGGCCTCTGCCCCGCCCTCAGCTTCAAGGATCTTCATCATCCTTGCTGGGGCAGGGAGTGCGTCGAGCCGGGGCCTGCCTTCGCATGGGCTGGCGTCCCGCCTCTTCCAGCTTCTGGTGGTGGAAACCATCCCCCAGCTCTGCGGAGGAGGCGCCCTCTAGCCATGCCGAGGAAGGCGGACTGTTGCTGCCCAGCTAGGATGCAACATTCCGTCCTCTGTCGTCGCTTTTGCAGCGAGAACGGGAGTGAGGACCTGCCGGTGCGCTTTGGGGCGATCGGTGCTCGCCGGTGCGGTGTTGGTGGACAGGTGGACGCCGCCGTCGGTGCTGAGGTGGTGGCAGCTAGAGAGGTAGGTTTTTCCGCCGACGAGACCGTCAGCACCACCCGTGGACCGACCTCCGGCTCTTTGGCTTTAATATCTGGTTCGCATCCCTTGAGTGGGGACGCGAATGAGAGCCTTCCGGTGGCTGCGTCCGTCCTGGGACCATGGCTGCTGCTGTGGAGGTTGCTGACGAGTTGCCCGGAGTCTGTCGTCCCGCAGGCTCTCCGATGTGGAGGTTGTTCATACCCGCGGGGGCGGAACCGGAGTTCCGTTTGTAACAACACCTTGAGTGCCGGTGTTTGTTCATTGTGGCTATCGAGGCCCGAATACTTTATCATCGTAACATAAGGTTGTGTCTCTTTTCCTCCTGCTTTGTGTATCCGGACTCGTTCGTCACTAGCAGGATTGCTTACCCAAGTAAGAGTTATTTTTCGCGGTAGGCGACGAGTGAGGTATCTGTATCCCAGAGGCGTAGGAGTCCCTCGGCTCGGTCGTCCTTGCCACTTACATGCACTCTTATTCGTTTCTTGGGGTCCTGTTATTGGTATAGCCGGGGGACGCGAAAGTCGTTTTGATGGAAGATTTTTTTTTCGAGGAAAATTTTGACCTGGAGGGGGTTCGCCCTTTCTTGCCCCCGAGGGAGGGTCGGGCTTTGCCGAGGCAAGGCTGACCCTTCCTTGATGGTTAGACTTTATTGGCGTATGTAAACGAGGTGTATGAACGACTTGAAAACATCTTAAGGGTAGAAGCGACGTAGCTGTCGGATGTTCCAAGTGTTGCTGTAGACCTCGCCTTGACTGTTGGCCAACTTGTATGTTCCGGGCTTCAAAATTTTGGCGATGATGAATGGCCCTTCCCAGGGAGGCGTGAGCTTGTGGCGCCCTCGGGCGTCTTTTCGCAGCCGAAGCACCAAGTCGCCCACCTGGAGGTCTCGGGACCAAACCCCTCGGGCGTGGTAGCGTCGCAAGGACTGCTGATACCACGCCGAGTGTAGTAAGGCCACGTCCCGAGCCTCCTCCAGCTGGTCCAGTGAGTCTTCTCGGTTGGTCTGGTTGCGTCGGTCGTCATACGCCCTCGTCCTTGGGGAATCGTATTCTAAGTCTGTGGGCAAGATGGCCTCGGCCCCATAGACTAGAAAGAACGATGTGAAGCCCGTGGCTTGGCTCGGCGTTGTCCTCAGGCTCCAGACCACCGAGGGGAGTTCCTTCATCCATCGCCTGCCAAACTTGTGGAGGTCGTTGTAGATCCTCGGCTTGAGTCCTTGCAGAATCATGTCGTTGGCACGTTCTACCTGCCCATTCGTCGTGGGGTGTGCCACGGCGGCCCAGTCCACCTGGATGTGGTGATCCTCGAAGAAGTCCAGGAACTTTCTGCCGGTGAACTGGGTGCCGTTGTCGGTGATGATGGAGTTCGGGACCCCGAAGCGATGGATGATGTTGGTGAAGAATGCCACCGCCTGTTCGGACCTGATGCTGTTTAGGGGTCGGACCTCGATCCACTTGGAGAATTTGTCGATGGCGACCAGTAGGTGCGTGTAGCCCCTGGATGCCTTCTGCAAGGGACCGACGAGGTCCAGACCCCACACAGCAAATGACCAGGTGATGGGTATTGTTTGTAGAGCCTGAGCGGGTAGGTGCGTCTGCCTTGCGTAGAATTGACACCCTCGGCAGGTGCGGACAATTCTAGTGGCGTCGGCCATCACGGTCGGCCAGTAGAAACCTTGTCGGAAAGCGTTTCCAACAAGGGTTCGAGGCGCTGCGTGATGACCGCAAGCCCCTGAGTGTATTTCTTGTAGGAGCTCTTGGCCTTCGGCGATGGATATGCATCGCTGGAGGATGCCGGAGGGGCTGTGATGGTAGAGCTCCTTCCCGTCACCCAGTAAGACGAATGACTTAGCGCGCCGCGCCAGTCGCCGAGCTTCGGCTCGGTCGAGGGGCAACTCTCCTCGGTGGAGATATTGCAGGTACGGGGTCTGCCAGTCTCGATTAGGCGGGACCCCATTCTGCTCTCCCTCGACGCGCAGAGCCTCACCCTCGGGGCCGAGGGTACCTCGGGCTGAGTCGAGGGCGCCTCGGGCTGAGCCGAGACCTTCTCGGGCTCGGGCGTGTCGTTGGTCTTGACTGAGGGTTGATGTAGGTCCCGGGAGAAGACGTTCGGGGGAACCGCTGTTCGCCGAAGCTATCTTCGCCAGCTCGTCCGCAGTCTCGTTGTACCGATAGGCAACGTGGTTGACCTCGAGCCCGTAGAACTTGTCCTCCAGGCGTCGAACCTCGTCGCAGTAGGCTTCCATCTTCGGGTCGCGGCAGTGGGAGTTCTTCTTGACTTGGTCGATGACAAGCTGCGAGTCACCGCGAGCGTCGAGGCGTCGGACCCCTAGCTCGATGGCGATGCGCAACCCGTTGACCAGAGCCTCATACTCGGCCACATTGTTGGACGTCGGGAAATGGAGGCGTAGCACGTAGCGGAGGTGCTTCCCGATGGGTGAGATGAAGAGCAGACCCGCGCCTACCCCTGTTTTCATCAGCGACCCGTCAAAAAACATGGTCCAGAGTTCCGGTTGGATCGGAGCTGCCGGGAGGTGGGTGTCGACCCATTCAGCCACAAAGTCCGCCAAGACTTGGGACTTGATGGCCTTCCGAGGGGCGAACGAGATTGTCTCGCCCATGATTTCCACCGCCCACTTTGCAATCCTACCCGAGGCCTCTCGGCACTGGATGATCTCCCCAGGGGGAAGGATGACACCACAGTCACCGGATGAGACTCGAAGTAGTGTCGCAACTTTTGCCGCGTCAGAATCACCGCATATAGCAGCTTCTAATTTTGGGGGTAGCGGATCTTGGTCTCGGACAGTACCTCACTGATGAAGTAGACCGGCCTCTGGACGGGCAATGCATGCCCTTCTTCTCGCCTTTCGACCACGATCGTGGCGCTGACCACCTGAGTGGTAGCGGCGACGTAGATTAAGAGGGCTTCTCCGGCAGCGGGAGGCACTAGGATGGGTGCGTTCGTAAGGAGCGCCTTCAGGTTCCCGAGGGCTTCCTCGGCCTCGGGGATCCAAGTGAAGCACTCGGTCTTTCTTAAGAGGCGGTACAGAGGCAGGCCTCTTTCACCGAGGCACGAGATGAAGCGGCTCAGAGCCACAAGGCATCCCATGATCCTCTCTACGCCTTTCAAGTCCTTAATGGGCCCCATGTTGGTGATGGCCGCGATTTTCTCCGGGTTGGCCTCGGTGCCCCGCTCGGAGATGATGAACCCCAAGAGCATGCCTCGGGGGACTCCGAAGACGCACTTCTCGGGGTTGAGTTTTACGCCTTTCGCCTTGAGACACTTGAATGTCGTTTCAAGGTCAGAGAGGTGGTCGGAGGCTTTCCTCGTCTTGACTACGATGTCGTCGACATAAGCCTCGACGGTCCGGCCAATGTGCTCTCCGAACACGTGGTTCATGCACCTTTGGTATGTCGCACCCGCATTCCTCAAACCAAATGGCATAGTAACGTAGCAGTACATGCCAAAAGGTGTGATGAAAGAAGTCGCGAGCTGGTCGGACTCTTTCATCCTGATCTGGTGATACCCTAAGTAGGCATCGAGGAAAGACAGGGTTTCGCACCCAGCAGTGGAATCCACGATTTGATCGATGCGAGGCAGAGGGTAGGGAACCTTCGGACATGCCTTGTTTAGACCAGTGTAGTCTACACACATCCACCATTTCCCTCCTTTCTTTCTCACAAGCACAGGGTTGGCAAGCCATTCGGGATGGAATACCTCTTTGATGAACCCTGTGGCCATCAGCTTGTGGATCTCCTCGCCTATGGCTCTGCGCTTTTCTTCATCGAATCGGCGCAGAGGCTGCTTCATGGGTCGGGCTCAGCTCGGATATCCAATGAGTGCTCGGCGACATCCCTCGGTATGCCAGGCATGTCCGAGGGACTCCACGCAAAGACTTCGGCGTTCGCACGGAGAAAGTCGACGAGCACTGCTTCCTGTTTGGGGTCGAGCTCGGAGCCGATCCGTATCAGCTTGGAGGCGTCGTTGCTGGGGTCGAGAGGGACGGACTTAACCGTCTCTACTGGCTCCAAATTGCCGGCGTGGCACTTCGCATCTGGCGCCTCCTTGGAGAGGCTTTCCATGTCGGCGATGAGGGCCTCAGACTCGGCGAGGGCCTCGGCGTACTCCACTCACTCCACGTCGCATTCGTACGCGTGTCGGTACGTGGGGCCGATGGTGATGACCCCGTTGGGGCCCGGCATCTTGAGCTTGAGGTAGGTGTAGTTGGGGACGGCCATGAACTTGGCGTAGCATGGCCTCCCCAGTACTGCGTGGTAGGTTCCTCGGAATCCGACCACCTCGAACGTGAGGGTTTCCCTTCGGAAGTTGGAGGGAGTCCCGAAGCAGACGGGCAGATTGAGTTGTCCGAGGGGTTGGACGCGTTTCCCGGGGATGATCCCATGAAAAGGCGTCGCGCCGGCCCGGATCGAGGACAGATCAATCTGCAGGAGCCCGAGGGTCTCGTCGTAGATGATGTTGAGGCTGCTGCCTCCGTCCATGAGGACCTTGGTGAGCCTGACGTTGCCGATGACGGGGTCGACAACGAGCGGATATTTCCCTGGGCTCGGCACGCGGTCGGGGTGGTCGCCCTGGTCGAAGGTGATGGGCTTGTCGGACCAGTCTAGGTAGACTGGCGCCGCCACCTTTACCGAGCAGACCTCCCGACGCTCTTGCTTGCGGTGCCAAGCCGAGGCGTTCGCCACTTGCCCACCGTAGATCATGAAGCAGTCGTGGACCTCGGGAAACTCCTCTACCTTGTGATCCTCCTCCTTGTCGTTGTTGTGGGCCCTGCCACCTTCCGCAAGTGGCCCGGCCTTGTGAAAGTGGCGCTGTAGCATGACGCACTCCTCAAGGGTGTGCTTGACGGGCCCCTGATGATAGGGGCACGGCTCCTTGAGCATCTTATCGAAGAGATTGGCACCTCCAAGAGGTTTCCGAGGGTTCTTGTACTCAGCGGCGGCGACAAGGTCCGCGTTGGTGGCGTCGCGTTTCGCTTGCGACTTCTTCTTGTTCTTCTTTTTGGTGCCGCGCTGAGCGGACGCCTCGGGAACGTCTTCCGGCTGGTGGCCCTAGGGCTGCTTGTCCTTTCGGAAGATGGCCTCAACCGCCTCTAGGTCGCGGTAGGTGGTGCCGGCAAGGAACGCGCCGATGACGTCCAAGTCAGTGACGTTGGGCAGCTCGGTGCGCTGCTTCGAGAATCGCCGGATGTAGTCCTGGAGAGACTCTCCTGGCTGCTGGCGGTAGCTTCAGAGATCCCAGGAGTTCCCAAGGCGCACGTACGTGCCCTGGAAGTTGCCGGTGAAGGCTTGGACCAGGTCGTCCCAGTTGGAGATCTGCCGCGGAGGCAGATGCTCCAGCCAGGTTCGAGCGGTGTCGGAGAGGAACAGGGGGAGGTTGCGGATGATGAGGTTGTCATCGTCCATTCCACCCAGCTGGCAGGCCAGTCGGTAGTCTGCGAGCCACAGTTCCGGCCTCGTCTCCCCCAAGTACTTTGTGATGGTAGTCGGGGTTCGGAACCGGGTCAGGAACGGCGCCCGCCGTATGGCCCGGCTGAAAGCCTGTGGACCGGGTGGTTCGGGCGAGGGGCTCTGATCCTCCCCGCTGTCGTAGCGTCCCCCACGCCTGGGGTGGTAGCCTCGGCGCACCCTCTCATCGAGGTGGGCTCGACGGTTGCGGTGGTGGTGCTCGTTGCCAAGGCGACCCGGGGCCGCAGACGCCGTGTTGCGCGTGCGCCCGGTGGACCGAGGCTTCCCGCACGAATCGGGAAGTCGCGGCGCGATGCTCCGAGGGGTACCCCTGCCTTCGGGAGGCAGAGCTTTCGGCCCGTCGGACCGCGGCACCCTCCAGGAGATTCTTGAGCTCTCCCTGGATACGCCGCCCTTCGGTGGTCGATGGTTCCGGCATCTCGCAGAGTAGTATTGCTGCTGCAGCCAGGTTCTGGCCGACCCCACTGGAAGCCGGTGGCGGCCTTGCCCGGACGTCGTCGGCAATACGGTGGTGGGTGCCCTGGGGTAGATGACGCGCTTCTCCGGTCGGAGCTTGGTCTGCCCATTCCTGCCTGATGTTCCGCCGGAACTGCTCAAGTGTTCCTGCTCCCTCGTCGAGCCTGGCCTGCATCTCGCGAATTTGCTCGAGCTGTACGTCCTGACCCCCCGCAGGGACTGGGACCACAGCTAGCTCCCGAAGGATGTCAACGCGAGGCGCAGGCCTAAAGGGATCGCCGTTTTCCGGTATACCAAGATGGTTGCCTTCACCGGGACCCCCTAGATCGATGTGGAAACATTCACGACTTGGGCCGCAGTCCTCGTCGCCGAAGCTGCGGCTACCATCAGAACAATTGGAGAGGCAGTAGTCACATGCGGTCATGAAGTCCCTCATGGCACTGGGGTTACCGAGCCCGGAGAAATCCCAACAAAAGTCGGGCTTGTCATCTTCCTCGGAACCTGAGGGTCCGTAGGTCGAGACGGCCGTTAGTCTGTCCCAGGGCGACCGCATATCGTACCTCGGAGGGTTGGTACATGCCTCTATGGAGGCTTCCACTGAAGCGAGGTCGCTTGGTGGGTCGAAGCTGAATCCAAAAGGCACGAGATGGGAATCGGTCGGTACCTCTTGGTCGACGGGCGGTGACGAAGTCGCGTCAGGGGCGGACTGCACTGTTGTCTTAGGTACGAGGGTGATGCCCAGCAAGTCCTTCGCGAGCGTGCTGGCGTCGTTCGTCTGCTTGGGGTTGGCGTGTTGCGGGGAAACAGCGCTTGTCTTCGTCTCAGACGCAAGGTCGAAGCCCGACGTGTCCCCCGTTGGGGCGCCGGCGTCGTCGACTTGCTCGACAGCCGACGAGGTGCCGCCTCCTACTGGGCCATGGCTGCCCCGCCTCCTCCTCCATCAGTGGGGGAGGTGACGGGACAAACCCGGATGTTGTTCTTCCGTCATGCGGCGAAGACGTCGTTGATTCCGCCGCCGGCGGGCGGGCTGACGGCCGCCATGGTCGCTGTCGCGCGGCGGAGGAAGGAGTATCACGTCGTAGCTGCCGTCGAGGGACATGAACTCAAGACTCCCGAAACGGAGCATCGTCCCGGGTTGGAAAGGTTGCTGGAGACTACCCATCTGGAGCTTGACGGGAAGCTGTTCGTCAACACGCAGCAGGCCCCTACCTGGCGCGCCAACTGTCGGCGTTTCGACCCCGGGGGGTCCCTGGACCGATGAGTAAATTGTCGCTGCGTGTCCCAGCCCAGATGGGTCGGTGCGAGATGGGACACAAAGGGGGGAGAACAGTAAGGGGAAACCGCGGCCTTCGTGTTGTCCTGCGCCCAGGGCGGATGGATGCGCTCGCAGTAGGGGGTTACAAGCGTCCGCGTGGGAGAGAGAGAGAGCGAGAGCCTTATGCATCGGCCCGTTCTCCCGCGCGGCCAACCTCATTGTACGAGAGCCCTGGACCTTCCTTTTATAGGTGTAAGGAGAGGGTCCAGGTGTACAAATGGGGGGGTGTAGCAGTGTGCTAACATGTCTAGCAGAGAGGAGCTAGAGCCCTAAGTACATGTCGCCGTGGCAGTCGGAGAGGTTTTGGCGCCCTGTTCATGTGATGTCGTGGCCGTCGGAGGAGCGCTGGAGCCCTGCGGAAGTACAGCTGTCGGGGCTGTCGGATCCTTGCTGACGTCTCCCAACTGACGTAAGGGGCTAGGAGCTGCCGTTGTCATGGAGCGTGCGGGGTGTCATCATTACTTGTTTGCTGGGGCGAGCCAGATGGGACGCCGGTCTTGTCCCCCGTAGCCTGAGCTAGCTAGGGGTAGGGTAATGATGGCCCCCCTGGTGACATGGTCGGTCCGGACCCGAGTTTGGGCGAGATGGCGATTCCTCCGAGGTCGAGGTTGAGTCCGAGCCCTGGGGTCGGGCGAGGCGGAGTCCGTCGTCTTCTGGAGCCGAGGCTGAGTCCGGGCCCTAAGGTCGGGCGAGGCGGAGTCCGTCGTCTTCCGGAGCCGAGGCTGAGTCCGAGCCCTGGGGTCGGGCGAGGCAGAGTTCATCGTCTTCTAAGTCGTGGTTGAGTCCGAGCCCTGGGGTCAGGCGAGGCGGAGCTTCCTATGTCGCCCGAGGCTGGACTTAGCCAATGTCGACCTCACTCTGGCGAGTGGCACGACAGTCGGAGCGGGGCAGGCGGCGCTGTTTTCTTGTCAAGTCGGTCAGTGGAGCGGCGAAGTGACTGCGGTCACTTCGGCTCTGTCGACTGAAGAGCGCGCGTCAGGATAAGGTGTCAGGTGATCCTTGCATTAAATGCTCCTGCGATACGGTCGGTTGGCGTGGTGATCTGGCCAAGGTTGCTTCTCCACGAAGACTGGGCCTCGGGCGAGCCGAAGGTGTGTCCGTTGCTTGAGGGGACCCTCGGGCGAGGCGTGAATCCTCCGGGGTCGGCTGCCTTTGCCCGAGGCTGGGCTCGGGCGAGGCGAGATTGTGTCCCTTGAGTGGGCTGAGCCTTGACCTTAATCGCGCCCATCAGGCCTTTGCATCTTTGTGCTGATGGGGGTTACCAGCTGAGATTAGGAGTCTTGGGGGTACCCCTAATTATGGTCCCCGACAGATATATAGTTAGGATAGCCGGGGTACACGAGGTAGGTAGGTTTGAACAGAGTTTTACTCTGCTTTTGGGATAAATGGACCAGGCAACCTGTGATGTAGGTTGGGTTGTTATTCATGGACGAGTTGGTCTAAGACATTAATTTAGGTTAAGATATGTTTGTAGAAGCCGTGTCTAACCCATATCACTAGATTAACTAACCTATTAATAACTCACATTCGATTGGATCATATTAGATTAGATATGGGATCTAGATTAGTTTGGACGTTTCTAGGTTAGGTTAGTCGAGATCCAAGTAAATTTGGGTTAGATCATGTTTGTTATTCTAGGACGGGATAAGCATACCCATTGAGTTTAGATAAAATCCTTTAAAGTAAGAGAGAAAATTTGTTTTTTTTGAAATAGATAGATTATGCAACCTATGTGGGCTAGGTAGTTGTATATGGCCGTGTTGATCTAAGTCACCAATTTAGGCATTAAGGGAGTTAGGAGTATGGCCTTTGTACCAGCATTAAGTAACTCAATCTAGATGAGATCATATTAGGTTAGATAGGTCTACTAGGGTAGTATATATATTATTAGGATATGTCAGAATCTTTTGAGATAGGTGTAGGTAGGTTAGAATCTCTGTTAGGTTAAAACAGAGGGGTTATGCATCCATCGGATGGTTAAGGTAGTTGCATGAGACCGAGTTGGTCGGTCTTTCTTAACTTAGTGCAGAGTGAACTAAGATAAAAACATGTTCTATAGGAGTAGAGTCTCATTTATTTTACCACTATTAACTGGTTAAGTGACTGACCTTAGGTTAGCTCAACTTAAGGTTAGCCTTTGTTAGGTTAGATTAATCTATCACATTAGACCGGATGTAAGTTATATTTGTGTGACTAGATTATACTAGATAAGACCTCATTATTTTGGATTAGATCCTGGTTGTTGCACTATAATGAGATAAGCAAAGTGGTTGGGATAGGTATGCTTATTAGGACAAGATGAATCTCTAAGAAATAAAATAGAATCTTTTGGGATTAGTTAGCTCTATTAGGATGAGATAAAATCTTTTCAAGATAAGGTGAGTCTACTAAGGTAATAGAGTATCTTTTAAGATAAGATGGATCTATTAAGCTAGATATATTTTAATTAGGATAAGTTAGGATCTTTTGAGATGAGATGGATCTATGAGTGTAGGATAGAATCTTTTAGATGAGATGGATATTGTTAGGCTAGATAATCTAGTTTGTCTAGTTATATTTATGAGTATTTTTTCCTTTATGTATATGCAGATGTAATTATGGACATTACTTCACAACTCATCACACTCAATCAAAGATCTAAATCAGACATGTATCATAAGAACAAGCATTCAAGCATATAGATACTTATAAAAAATAGTTTTGTTTTTGTTCCTAAGAGTAGGTCTCCTATTCCTAAAGGTCACTTTAGGCACAAGATTTCAAAGTGTGAAATCCACTTTTGTCTTTAGAAAGAAAAGGTAAGAATAATCAGAGTAAAGCAGCAGTGGATAAGAAGAGATTAAGAAAAGTTTAGAAAGAATCAGAGTAGCAAAGGTAAGTAGATATTGGTTGTACAGTTCTATCTAGGTTTTGTCCTACAGTCAACAGTGCTCTGATACCACTTCTGTCACACCCGGGTTTTACGGGTCAAAAACCCGGGCACGAAATAAACACCAGGTGTGTTGGGACCAAGTCTCACACATATGATGAATAGTGGTACAGAAACTAATGTCACATCTTTACTATATAATAGGAGTTCTGTACAAAATAAATAAATAATTACATCGTAAGGAGACAATAATCCAGCAACCCAAAGTTGACTGGGAGACGACGACCTAGACCTTTCACGAACTCGTCATGACATCCTCCATGCGCCTCATCCTGTAGTACCTGTTCTTGACCCGTGGGGGGTGTGAGACAGCAAGAGTGAGCTCACATACGTTCATAGCTCAACAAGTTGTGGGGAATAATGTGTATGAACTCGCCAAAGATGAGAGTTCATGTGAAGTGTAAGGCTTACCAAAGAAGATGGTTGAAGCTGAGCATTGCTTTTAAAGTTGGTCAAAATTTTATTAGCAATTACTAAGTATAAGTAAATACCAACCCAATTAAGTAGTAGAACAAAAGTAATAACACTTACGATGCAATGCATATGACAATTTGAATTTAGTTCCATAAATTTATCATGTGAGGGTCCGAGCTGCTCATGACCGCGAGCACGGCTAGTATACCAGTTTTACACTCTACAGAGGTTGCACATCTTTACCCACAAGTCATGTTACCCATCTGCGACGGGGTTGTACGGGCCCCATACACCTCTACCAATGAAGCGAGGCAGGGTAACACTACGAGGCCTCTACAAAGTCCCACTAGCTTCAGAAAACCCACTATAGTTTATAGGAAGCTCCAATGCAGGAATCCCTCGCCTGACCGCCATCGCAGCAAAATCAACCCGAGGACCTCCCTACACTGACCACTCCCCTACTGCCCTTGCCCCTTTCGGGTAAGGTAGTCCTACACTAGCTTTCCTAATTAGTTAGCCAAGGGTGTCCCATTCCACCCTTGTGGTAGCACTATTTTCCCGGTTGGTCGCTCCATGTTGCAATTAACATAATGATCTTATCATGAACATTAAATAACAACTGATAATAAAATTATAATCATGAATAGTTTGTATCTCTATACCCAAAACCACATATAGCAATAGCAGGTAGTACCCAAGAATTCAGTGGTGAACAAGGTATAAAGATAGTCAAACTAGGGTAACCTATTGGGTCCCATCATAATTAACCTATGCAGATCATTATGATTAATCAGAACATGACTGGGTAAAAAGAAGTGATCAAGGGCACAACTTGCCTGGCACTTGAGGTTACATGTACCAATTTTGCTCTTCAGGTGGCTCGTAACCTCGTGCTAGTCGTGGCAATACAAACAAACATGGTATAGGCAAAATTAACATCACACCAGACATAAGAACAAAATACATATTAATAATCTACACATTAAAATAAGATCATAGAAACAGGAATCATTAATTTTGGAGTTATAGATTTTAAGTTATGGATTTCTAAAGATTATATGTGCTTTGTACAAGATTAATTAGGATAACAATTTTAATGTGGCTTTTATGTCAAAACAGTGGCACTAAATGATAAACAATAATATTACAAAATTATAGAAACTAGAATGGACTAATTTGGACTTAATATGAATTTTCTATGAATTATATAAGTTTCTAGTATTTTTTGTATTAAAAATCATTTTCCACAATTTATTATCTAATTTTACTACTCACTGGACTGGGCGCATTATTATCAGAAACTCCAGGGGCTAAACTATAAGATTTCCTGAGACTCAGTAACCTCCGCACAGGACGGCGGGTTGAATTGATAACACCACAGGGTCTCTTTAGCATAATCACACGACCGAAGAGGTATGAGTAATCCCCAACCGTCGGATTAGAAGATCGCGGCGCAGATCAGTCCGACCCAATAAACGAACAGGTATGCAGCGGCCACCATTGGATTGATGATCCACGGACCAAAGCCATCCATGCACAAGATCAATCTCGATCGCACATCCACAGATCGACGACACAGTTTTAATGACACGAAGGGGTATGCCTCGTCAGATCGTGGTTGTCCATGCGAAAATCAACTACCAACAACCGATGCGTGGCCAACAAAATCCCAGCGGCCAGATTACTAATCGACGGGCAGGGACACCCCCCCACACCCGCCCGCGCCCTACGGAGGCCGAAATCTACCTGCGGTGGCACCATCACCGGGAAACACCAATTTCACCACCAGGGTACCATCCAACAACCTAAATGGCTCTACACGCGACAGAGGGTAGGGCGATTCGTGTGTGCTTCCTTACCGAAGATGAAGAGGGCTGATAAGGTTGTCCACGCAATAGGACAGTGCACGGTGGCGCGCCCGCGCTGGTGCACCAGTCACCGATCGACAAGATCGCCCGGGCACACAGAGGGTTGATGGAGATCCTACCAGAGAGCTATGGTCGAGGAGGGGGCCGAGGTTCACTTTTATATGCCGCAGATGCCAAAATCCCCAACAACTCCGCGAGTCTGTTAGGATTGGGCCCGATTCGGCTGTTGAGAAGCACACCTGATGGGATTACGTGAATAGAGGGAAGATTTGTTATCCGGGTGAGGCAGATGCCTTGTTTCCACACCGAAAGAAATCGGGGTAGCGGCACCCGCATATTTCGGTGCGGAGTCACTGCGATCACGCCCAATTCTGTTGCGTTCACACGGAGGGGGTGAAGCTACCAAGGTGGCCCCACCAGCAGCGGAACAACGGCGCAAGAGAGCAAGTCACCAAGCCACGATGGGCGTCCGGCCAAGTAGCAGGGAGGCAGACAAGAGGGACCCGCGCGTAAGTGTCACCGCACTGGTGGGCTGTGGGGGAAAGAAATGGGCTGTGTAGCAGGATGGGTAGAGTGGGCTGTAGGAAACGGGTGACGCCTAAGAGGGGGTGAATTAGGACTTCTAAAACAATCGCTAAACTAGGCCACAAATAAATCCCTAGAGTAAAACCTATTCAAATAATCAAACTAGAGAGTGCAAACTAGGTTTTGTCTAAGTGTTGCTATCTCTTTGCAATGGCTAAGTTTCAATCTACACTATATAAGTATGAATACAAAATTGAAAGTTAAATGCTTAATATAAATGCAGAAACTTAAAGAGCAAGATAGAGATGCAAACTCTCGTGGATGACGCCGGTATTTTTAGCGAGGTATCCGGAACCGAGCAAGGTCCCGACTAATCCTCGTTGGTGCCCCTACGCAAAGGGAAGCCCACGCGAGGGCCAAGCACCTTGGTCGAGTAACTTCGTAGAGAGCCATGGGCCTTCTCCACATGCAAGTGGTGCTCTGCTTCCTGCTCCTCTCGGACGCTCCCCGCCGTCTCCACTATCGAGCTTCTGGCCGAAAATGCCATGGGCCTCGTTCCCTCCGGTACACGGTGGCGGCCGTGACACAAACGTGGTAGTCACGGTCTTGCAAGACTCTTGCCCCACTCGGTACAATTACAACGGCTCGCGCAAGAGCCGGGGGTTGTGTGGTTTTACAAAACTCACTCAACTAACTAGGGTTCACCTAGAGCAAGCGCTAAAGCAGTCTAACTAACCTAAGCACTTCGCAAAGCACCTATGCTAATCACCGAGTGATTCTATTAAGCACTTGGGTGTAAGAGCACTTGGGAATGTCTACTATTTGCCTTGGTATGTCTCTTGGGCTCCCACACTTGGAAATGTCCGGTTGGGGTCTATTTATAGCCCCCAACACAATTGTAGCCGTTGGAGGAAAGCTGCTGCTTTCTGCGGTCACACCGGACAGTTCGGTGGTGCACCGGACAGTTCAGTGGTGCACCGGACAGCGTATTGTTCCTTGTCCGGTGCGCCTAGCCGTTGGTCTGTTAGAGCAGGTGACCGTTGGCGCACAGACCCTTTTCACATTGGACAGTCCGGTCTTCACACCGGACAGTTTGGTGGTCTTCCCTCTGGGTGTCACCTGGAACTAGTCGTTGGGGCTATGGTTCCTGGTGCACCGGACAGTCCAGTGTGTGGGCACCGGATAGTCCGTGTGCCACCGGACAGTTCGGTGCTCCACGCACAGACAGTCCGTAGGCAACACATATCTTCATTCTTGGACTTTTCTTGGATCTTCTTAATGTCTTCTTTTGAGGTGTTGCTTTCCTTAATTCCTTAGTCCAATTAATTCTAGCATCCTGTGAACTACAAACACAAACACTAGGAAACTTATTAGTTCACAGATTGTGTTAATCATCAAACACCAAAACTCAATTAGCCAAATGGCCCAGGGTCCATTTTCCTTACAATCTCCCCCTTTTTGGTGATTGATGACAACACAACCAAAGCAAGCAAATAATACAAGTATTTAAATGAAAGAATGCAAACTACTTGCTAGGATGCATGTTTGTCCCACAATGTGATATTATGGACTTAAGCCTCCCCCTAACTCCATAATTCACTTACTTCCTATTTTTGGACCAAATAACCAAAACCACTTGAAAATCCACTTGCAAAGTTTAAAATTTTAAATTGGTGGTGTTTGGTGTTTGATACATTTTTCATTGCTTTGGTCCCTAAATTTCTCCCCCTTTGGCATCAACCACCGAAAAGGAAGACATTAAAAGCATGTAAGAAGTGAATAAGACTTGCCCTCATAAAGAATTTGTCAAATGATACCAACTGTAGGATACCAATTGAAACCGCTTGTACGGTACCATCAAATGATTACTCCCCCTAAATGAGTGTTCTCTTTTAGAAAGAAAATTTCTCCCCCTTTTTAGAGACGAAGAAATACTCCCCCTAACAGAGATCTTCTTAGGAAAAAGTATGTGAAAATAGAGGTGCAAGACATGATTTAACTAGACTAACTTCCTTATGCATAGGTAACAGAATATGAGATAACCATATATGCATGTATAGCAACATGGAAGTATAAGATATGAAAATATAGCCTAATCAAATATTGGAGAATACATGTAAATGATATTTAAATGTAGTCTCAAAGATACCGATTGAAAGTCAATGGCAGGCGTGGTGAGACATGAGAGTTCTTGCAGATTTTGTAGTGGAAAATTGTTGTCTTTCTCCGGGGACTTCATTTTTCTTACAATGAGACTGTCATATGAAATAGACTTGAAAAAGATATTAGTCTCAAAGTCTTAGATTATAGAGTAACCTCCCCCTGAAGGTGTGCATACAAGTTTTGAATACTTGTAGGAGACATGCACTTTGATTTGATATCAAGAGGGGCAAATTATCTATAATCCGAACTTTGGCACATATAAGTTAAATGATACACATAATATAAGAGTGTTTATCACTTGTAGCAGAAAAAATATTAATTGGTGTATCATTTACTATGGAGTGACAAAGAAGTTATGTGCCGTGCTTGAATAAACGTTTTAAACCATGTAGGTTTGCTTAAATATATGAATTAAAGACAAGCAATCCTACCATAAGATTTACCTAGTATGCATGCATTTTAAATAAAAGTAAATATTAATTGCAATACTAGGCATGAAAGGTAAACTAGATATAAGATAAAAGATACAAATATCTAAAAATAAGAAATTCAATAAATCTAGTTACCTTAGTCATGGGTGGGAAAATTTGGGTCCAAAATATTCACTAATCCACTTGGCAATAAACTTGATCCAATATGATGTATCCCATGATATACATCCCAACTTTGCCAAGTCTCCAAATTTCCCATAGTGCCTCGGACTACTCACTTCCCTTTTGGGATCCAAACCTTATTGGTGCTTTTCATAGTTGAGAATATTTCCTTTGGCACCCAAATGCATTTGGCCCCCTTTCCTTTGTTAGCTTGCTTGTTTGCCTTGATTGCTATCACATTTCTATTCTTTTTCTTCTTGATCAAATATGGTGTAGCAGCCTTTTTGTCCACCTTGTTGATGTAGGTGTTGGAGATTTTGCTTGTTGGCTTTTGCTTGAGCTTTTGCCTTTGCTTATCCCCGGTCATCGCCTTGCATTGGAAAGACTTATGGCCTTCCTTGTGGCATAACCTACAAATCACGGTTTCGCCCTCCATAGGCTTGTTCACACCCGCAGTGGTGTTATCCTGTGGAGGTCGAATGTGTTTGGCTTTGCCTTTCTTGTCATACAAAGCCTTGCCAAGGCGAGCCACTTCTTGCCTTAATTCCTCATTTTCCTTTGCAACCTTATCCGAACATGTTTCTACAACAATATTCTCAACAAGAACTTGGTTGCAGGGGTTAGAATCATCAAGTAAATCAAAATAAGAAGTAGAAGCATCTTTCTTAATAATTTCAAGAATTTCAACTAAAAATGCCTCTGGGGTGCTACCAATGTTTTCTAGCTTAGTAGTTAGCTCATTATTGTGTATGCTAAGAATTTCCATTTTTCCTAGCAAATTTTCAATAGCATCTTGGGAGATAGCTAACTTAGCCTTAAGTTTTTCATTCTTTTTAATAAGGCCATCATCGGTAGCTGTGGATGTAGCACTAGACTCTAGTTGCTCAATTTTAGTTGATAGCTCACAATTCAAATTTGCAAATGCTTCAAATTTTTCTAGCAAACCTTTATAATCATTTTGGGAGCTAATCAACTTATTTTTAAAGTTTTAAGTTGAGCCTTTTGCTTAGTGCAAACATCCTGAAAAAATTTTATAGCTTCCGTAAGCTCATCTATGGAGGGCTTTCCCTCACCTTCATCATCACTACTACTTTCATCACTAGAGGATGGAATACTTATTTTACCTCTTGCCATAAGGCACTTGTGTGATTGTGTGATGACCGTGATGAGCATGATGAGGATCGGTGGCTGCGCGTCCTTAGAGGTTCATCTTCGCTTGAAGAATTGTCCCAAGTTTTGACACTTGTTAGTGCCTTGCCTTTGCTCCTCCCCTTTTTGGGTTCAGCCATAGTTGGACAGCTGTCCCTGAAGTGGCCCTTCTCCCCGCATGCGAAGCATCCTCTCTTTCTTTGCTTTTTCCTATCAATGTTAAAGAGAAGATTCTCTACCTGCAGGGGCACACCCATTAGATTAATCTTGCGGATCATCCCCATTACCTTTTCGACGTGTCGGATTGTTTCTTCGTCCTCGGAGGATGATTTTGATGGTTGATTATCTTCATCATCATCACTTTCTTCTTCTTCCTCTTCTTCACTTGAGGAACTTGGAGTGGTAGCCTTCTTTTTACCCTTCCTTTCATCACATGCAAAAGCATATGGCCTTGAGGAAGTTGGCTCTTCTCCACGAACCATTTTTCGTGACATCTCGAAGGCCACAATTTTTCTAATCATGATGGTCGGGGTCATTGTACTCAAGTCCTCCATGTTGTGAAGAATGGTGATGATGTTCCCATATCTTTGTTGTGGCAGCAGGGAGATAATCTTCCTCACAATGTCTACATCACCTAGCTTATTAATGCCAATAGAATTGAGCTCATTGATGATTAGATTCAAACGAGAATACATATCTCTAACGAGCTCACCATTTTTTATAGCAAAAGAATGAAAGGGAAATGTGCCCTTGGGCCATTTCTAAGTATTTTGGTGATTGAGTGCCAACACAAGTGCTTTTGTGCCAATCTATGCAATGCGGTGAACAAAGTGCAAATCAAGTCAAAAGGTATGTTTCTAGACTTAGTACATTGTTTTATGGACTAATGTATTGTGTCTAAGTGCTGGAAACAGGAAAGGTTGAATTGGAAATGAGATGACTTTGTTCAGCCAAAGTCTGCTCAGTCTGGGTACACCGGACTGTCTGGTGGTGCACCGGACAGTGTCCGGTGGCGCACCGGACAGTGTCCGGTGCGCCAGGCTGGCTCAGGCGAACAGGCTGCTCTCGTGACTTCGACGGCGGTGTACGACTAAAATTCACCGGTCTGTCCGGTGGTGCACCGGACTGTCCGGTGAGCCGTTCACAGGCAAACTCGTCGCTCTCAGGAGATGATTAACGGCGTATGGCTAAAATTCACCGGTCTGTCCGGTGGCGCACCGGACTGTCCGGTGAGTCAACAGTCAGCCGGGGCAATGGTCGGCCGAGGATTCCGCGCGTGACGCGTGGCCGAGCCAACGGTCACATTGGTGCACCGGACTGTCCGGTGTGCACCGGACAGTGTCCGGTGCGCCAACGGCTCTCAGACTCCAACGGTCGGCTTCGCCAAATAAGGAAGGATATCTGCACCGGACAGTGTCCGGTGGTGCACCGGACTGTCCGGTGCGCCAGTCGACAGAAGGCAAGATCTACCTTCCAGGATTGCTCTCAACGGCTCCTAGCTGCCTTGGGGCTATAAAAGGGACCCCTAGGCGCATGGAGGAAAAATATCAAGCATTCCCTGAGCACTCTTGATCACTCACACTCCATTCTTGCGCACTTATTCGACATTCTAGTGATTTGAGCTCCGTTCTAGTGTGCTAGTCTTTTGAGCTTAAGTCTGGGTCTTGTGTGTGTGTATTTGCTGTGATCTTAGTGTCTTGTGTGAGTTGCTAATCCCTCCCTTACTTCGTGCTTCTTTGTGAACTTCAAGTGTAAGGGCGAGAGGCTCCAAGTTGTGGAGATTCCTCGCAAACGGGATTAAGAAAAGCAAGCAAAACACCGTGGTATTCAAGTGGGTCTTTGGACCGCTTGAGAGGGGTTGATTGCAACCCTCGTCCGTTGGGACGCCACAACATGGAGTAGGCAAGCGTTGGTCTTGGCCGAACCACGGGATAACCACCGTGCCAACTCTGTGATTGATCTCTTGTGGTTATTGTGTTTTGTTGAGACTCCTCTCTAGCCACTTGGCGATTATTGTGCTAACTATTAACCAAGTTTTTGTGGCTTAAGTTTCAAGTTTTACAGGATCACCTATTCACCCCCCCCCTCTAGGTGCTCTCAATTGGTATCGGAGCCATTCTCTTCACAAAGGGACTAATCACCCGAAGAGATGGATCCTAAGGGGAAGGGAATCGTGATCAACGATAAAGAGAAGGAGTCCTTCGTCAACGAGCCGAAGGATGACAAGCCTACCGACTCGGGCTCAGGCCACAGACGCAAAGATGGAAAGAAGAAGAAGACGATATGCATCAAGGAGATCGTCTACTACGACGACAGTGATGAGTCCACTTCTTCCCATAAGGTCAACGACGACCATGACTACGACAAACGAAAGACGGTTAACTCAAACTTTTCTTTCGATTATTCGCGTATTCCTCAAAGTTCAAATTCACATTTGCTCTCCATTCCTCTCGGCAAGCCTCCACACTTTGATGGGGAGGACTACGGATTTTGGAGCCACAAAATGCGTAGTCACATGTTCTCTCTCCATCCAAGCATATGGGAGATTGTTGAGAATGGAATGAAATTTGATAGCTCGGATAGTCCTATTTTTATTAATGAACAGATTCATAGAAATGCACAAGCTACTACTGTGTTGTTAGCCTCCTTGTGCAGGGACGAGTACCATAAGGTGAGCGGCTTGGACAATGCCAAGCAAATCTGGGACACCCTCAAGATCTCTCATGAGGGGAATGACGTCACCTTGCTCACCAAGATGGAGTTGGTAGAAGGCGAGCTCGGAAGATTTGCGATGATAAGGGGCGAGGAGCCAACCCAAACATACAACTGGCTCAAGACCCTTATCAACAGAATAAGGAGCTATGAAAGCACGCGATGGACGGACCACGACGTCGTCCGACTAATGCTAAGGTCCTTTACCGTTCTTGATCCTCATTTGGTGAATAATATTCGTGAGAATCTCAGGTACACCAAAATGTCGCCCAAAGAAGTCCTTGGAAAATTCGTAAGCGGACGAATGATGATCAAGGAGGCGAGGTACGTGGACGACGCACTGAATGGTCCAATCAATGAGCCTCAACCCGTTTCTCTCAAGGCAACAAGAAGCAAGGAGGCGTTACCTAGCAAGGTGGCGCAAGTTGAGGCGGCAGGGCTAAATGATGAAGAGATGGCCCTCATCATCAAGCGCTTCAAGACGGCGCTTAAGAGTCACAAGGGACAGCCAAGCAAGACCAAGTCAAAGGGGAAGCGCTCATGCTTCAAATGTGGTAAGCTTGGTCATTTTATTGCTAACTGTCTCGATAATGATAGTGACCAGGAAAAAGGAAACAAGAGGGAGAAGAAGAAGAATTACAAGAAGGCCAAGGGCGAGGCACATATCGGAAAGGAGTGGGATTCGGATTGCTCCTCCTCCGACTCCGACAATGAAGGACTCGCTGCCACTGCCTTCAACAAGTCATCCCTCTTCCCAAACGAGCATCACACATGCCTCATGGCGAAGGAGAAGAAGGTATGTACTCGGGATACCACTTATGCTTCTTCAAGTGATGATTCTAGTGATGACGATGAGATAGACTATTCTAGTTTATTTAAAGGTTTGGATAGAATTAAAATTGGCAAAATTAATGAGTTAATTGATGCCTTGAATGAAAAGGGTAGACTTTTAGAAAAGCAAGAGGATTTGTTGTATGAAGAACATGATAAATTTGTAGAGGCACAAAAAGCTCATGCTTTAGAAGTTAAAAGAAATGAAATGCTTTCTTATGAACTATCTACTTGTCATGAAACCATTGCTACTTTAAAAGGTGTTAATGATGATTTAAATGCTAAACTAGAAGTAGCTAGCAAATCTAACTCTTGTGTAGAACATGTTTGCACTAGGTGTAAAGATCTTAATGTTGATACTTGTAGTGAACACCTAGAGTGCATTTCTAAATTAAATAATGAAGTAGCTAGTCTTAATGCCCAACTTAAGACTAGCAAGAGTGAATTTGACAAACTAAAATTTGCAAGGGATGCCTACACAATTGGTAGACACCCCTCAATTAAGGATGGTCTTGGCTTCAAGAGGGAAGTCAAGAACTTAACAAGCCATAAGGCTCACATCTCCGCCAAGGAGAAAGGGAAGGCCCCTATGGTTAGTAGTGTGCAAAAGAACCATGCTTTTATGTACCATGATAGGAGACCATCTAGAAATACTTATAGGAGTAGTAATGCATATGATGCTTTTGATTCTCATGCCATGTTTGCTTCTAGTTCTTCCTATGTGCATGATAGAAATGTTGGTAAGAGAAATGTTGTTCATAATATGCCTAGGAGAAATGTTGTTAATGTTCCTAGGAAAGTTAGTGAACCTTCTACAATATATCATGCTTGCAATGCTTCTTTTTCCATTTATAGAAAGAATAAGAAGGTGATTGCTAGGAAGTTAGGGGCAAGATGCAAGGGAGATAAACCTTGCATTTGGGTCCCTAAGACAATCGCGACTAACCTTGTAGGACCCAAGAAGAGTTGGGTACCTAAGACCCAAGCCTAAATTTGCCTTGCAGGTTTATGCATCCGGGGGTTCAAGCTGGATTATCGACAGCGGATGCACAAACCACATGACGGGGGAAAAGAGGATGTTCTCTTCCTACGTCAAGAACAAGGATCCCCAAGATTCAATAATATTCGGTGATGGGAACCAAGGCAAGGTAAAAGGGTTAGGTAAAATTGCTATTTCATCTGAGCACTCTATTTCTAATGTGTTTTTAGTTGAGTCGCTTGGATATAATTTGTTATCTGTTAGTCAATTATGCAATATGGGATATAATTGTCTATTCACAAATGTAGATGTGTCTGTCTTTAGAAGGTGTGATGGTTCACTAGCTTTTAAGGGTGTACTAGACGGAAAACTTTATTTGGTTGATTTTGCAAAAGAAGAGGCCGGTCTAGATGCATGCTTAATGGCTAAGACTTGCATGGGCTGGTTGTGGCATCGCCGCTTAGCACATGTGGGGATGAAGAACCTCCACAAGCTTCTAAAGGGAGAACACGTGATAGGTCTAACTAATGTACATTTCGAAAAAGATAGACCTTGTGCAGCTTGTCAAGCAGGGAAACAGGTGGGAGGCTCTCATCACACCAAAAATGTGATGACCACATCAAGACCCTTGGAGATGCTTCATATGGACCTCTTCGGACCCGTCCCCTATCTAAGTATAGGACGAAGTAAGTATGGTCTTGTTATAGTTGATGATTTTTCCCGCTTCACTTGGGTATTCTTTTTGCAGGATAAATCTTAAACCCAAGGGACCCTCAAGCGCTTCCTCAGGAGAGCTCAAAATGAGTTTGAGCTCAAGGTGAAGAAGATAAGGAGCGACAACGAGTCCGAATTCAAGAATCTTCAAGTGGAGGAGTTCCTTGAGGAGGAGGGGATCAAGCACGAGTTCTCCGCTCCCTACACACCTCAGCAAAATGGTGTGGTAGCGAGGAAGAATAAGACGCTCATTGATATGGCGAGGACGATGCTTGGAGAGTTCAAGACCCCCGAGCGTTTTTGGTTGGAAGCCGTGAACACGGCTTGCCACGCCATCAACAGGGTCTATCTTCACCGCCTCCTCAAGAAGACTTCATATGAGCTGCTAACTGGTGTATAGGGTCTTCAACAAATCATCGGGTTTGGTTGAAGTCTCTAGCGACGTTGTATTTGATGAGACTAATGGCTCTCCAAGAGAGCAAGTTGTTGATCTTGATGATGTAGATGAAGAAGATGTTCCAACGTCCGTGATACGCACCATGGCGATTGGAGATGTGCGGCCTCAGGAACAATTGGAGCAAGATCAACCGTCTTCCTCAACAATGGTGCATCCCCAAACCCAAGATGACGAACAGGTACCTCAAGTTGAGGCGCATGATCAAGGGGGAGCACAGGATGTTCAAGTTGAAGAGGAAGAAGCACCTCAGGCACCTCCAACCCAAGTTCGAGCGACGATTCAAAGGAATCATCCCGTCGACCAAATTTTGGGTGATATTAGCAAGGGAGTAACTACTCGTTCAAGATTAGTTAATTTTTGAGCATTACTCCTTTGTCTCTTCTATTGAGCCTTTTAGGGTAGAAGAGGCCTTGCTAGATCCGGACTGGGTGTTGGCCATGCAGGAGGAACTCAACAACTTCAAGCGCAATGAAGTTTGGACACTGGTGCCTCGTCCCAAACAAAATGTTGTGGGAACCAAATGGGTGTTCCGCAACAAACAGGACGAGCATGGGGTGGTGACGAGGAACAAGGCTCGACTTATGGCAAAAGGTTATGCCCAAGTCGCAGGTTTGGACTTTGAGGAGACGTTTGCTTCTGTGGCTAGGCTAGAATCAATTCGTATTTTGCTAGCATATGCCGCTCACCATTCTTTCAGGTTGTACCAAATGGATGTAAAGAGCGCTTTCCTCAACGGGCCGATCAAGGAGGAGGTGTACGTGGAGCAACCCCCTGGCTTCGAGGATGAACGGTACCCCGACCACGTGTGTAAGCTCTCTAAGGCGCTCTATGGACTTAAGCAAGCCCCAAGAGCATGGTATGAATGCCTTAGAGACTTTTTAATTGCTAATGCTTTCAAGGTTGGGAAAGCCGATCCAACTCTTTTCACTAAGACTTGCGATGGTGATCTTTTTGTGTGCCAAATTTATGTCGATGACATAATATTTGGTTCTACTAACCAAAAGTCTTGTGAAGAGTTTAGCAGGGTGATGACGCAGAAATTCGAGATGTCGATGATGGGCGAGTTGAACTACTTCCTTGGGTTCCAAGTGAAGCAACTCAAGGACGGCACTTTCATCTCCCAAACGAAGTACACGCAAGACTTGCTAAAGCGGTTTGGGATGAAGGACGCCAAGCCCGCAAAGACTCCGATGGGAACCGACGGACACACCGACCTCAACATAGGAGGTAAGTCCGTTGATCAAAAGGCATACCGGTCTATGATAGGGTCTTTACTTTATTTGTGTGTTAGTAGACCGGATATTATGCTTAGCGTATGCATGTGTGCTAGATTTCAATCCGATCCAAGGGAGTGTCACTTAGTGGCCGTGAAGCGAATTCTTAGATATTTAGTCGCTACGCCTTGCTTCGGGATCTGGTATCCAAAGGGGTCTAACTTTGACTTGATTGGATACTCAGATTCCGACTATGCTAGATGTAAGGTCGATAGGAAGAGTACATCGGGGACGTGCCAATTCTTAGGAAGGTCCCTGGTGTTGTGGAACTCTAAGAAACAAACTTCTGTTGCCCTATCCACCGCTGAGGCCGAGTACGTTGCCGCAGGACAGTGTTGCGCGCAACTACTTTGGATGAGGCAAACCCTCCGGGACTTTGGCTACAATCTGAGCAAAGTCCCACTCCTATGTGACAATGAGAGTGCTATCCGAATAGCGGAAAATCCTGTTGAGCACAGCCGCACAAAGCACATTGACATCCGGCATCACTTTTTGAGAGACCACCAGCAAAAGGGAGATATCGAAGTGTTTCATGTTAGCACCGAGAACCAGCTAGCCGATATCTTCACTAAGCCTTTAGATGAAAAGACCTTTTGCAGGCTACGTAGTGAGCTAAATGTCCTAGATTCGTGGAACTTGGATTGATTTATAGCATACATGTGTTTATGCCTTTGATCATGTTCCTTATGCATTTTGTTGCTTACTATGGTGCTCAAGTTGTACAATCACTCCCCGGACCTCACAAGTCCTTGTGCAAGTGATGCACATATTTAGGGGGAGTTGTGCTACAACTTGACTCTTTGAGACTAACCGTTTGCTTGAGCTTGCTTGATTTAGTCTCAAAGGAGGTTTGAAAGGGAAAAGATGGACTTGGACCATGAAAGACTTCCACTGCACTCCGATGAGAGGGTAACTTATTCCAAGTTCATCTCATGTACTCTTATTGCCTTTGTACTCTTATTTGAAGATTTTGGTGAGGCAATGGGGTTCCAGGGCCAAGATTGATCCCATTTTGGTGCTTGATGCCAAAGGGGGAGAAAATAAAGGCCAAAGCAATAGATGGATCAGCTACCACTTCAGAAATTTTGAAAATAGTAGATTAGAGCTTTTGGTTTGTCAAAACTCTTTTATTGTCTCTTTTGTCAAAAGTTGGCCTCTTGTGGGGAGAAGTGTTGATTATGGGAAAAAGGGGGAGTTTTTGAAATCCTTGATCAATTTCCTTTGGAATACCTCTCTTTATGTCTCTACAAGTGGATTTGACTTAGAGATAGGAATTTGAGTTTGATTTGCAAAAACAAACCAAGTGGTGGCAAAGAGTGATCCATATATGCCAAAATTGATTCAAAACAACTTTTGGTTTTCATTTGCATTGATATTGCACTTGTTCTAGTTGCTTTATGTTGTGTTGGCATAAATCACCAAAAAGGGGGAGATTGAAAGGGAAATGTGCCCTTGGGCCATTTCTAAGTATTTTGGTGATTGAGTGCCAACACAAGTGCTTTTGTGCCAATCTATGCAATGCGGTGAACAAAGTGCAAATCAAGTCAAAAGGTATGTTTCTAGACTTAGTACATTGTTTTATGGACTAATGTATTGTGTCTAAGTGCTGGAAACAGGAAAGATTGAATTGGAAATGAGATGACTTTGTTCAGCCAAAGTCTGCTCAGTCTGGGTACACCGAACTGTCTGGTGGTGCACCGGACAGTGTCCGGTGGCGCACCGGACAGTGTCCGGTGCGCCAGGCTAGCTCTGGCGAACAGGCTGCTCTCGGGACTTCGACGGTGGTGTACGACTAAAATTCACCGGTCTGTCCGGTGGTGCACCGGACTGTCCGGTGAGCCGTTCACAGACGAACTCGTCGCTCTCGGGAGATGATTAACTGCGTACGGCTAAAATTCACCGGTCTGTCCGGTGGCGCACCGGACTGTCCGGTGAGTCAACAGTCAGCCGGGGCAACGGTCGGCCGAGGATTCCGCGCGTGACGCGTGGCCGAGCCAATGGTCACATTGGTGCACCGGACTGTCCGGTGTGCACCGAACAGTGTCCGGTGCGCCAACGGCTCTCAGACTCCAACGGTCGGCTTCGCCAAATAAGGAAGGATATCTGCACCGGATAGTGTCCGGTGGTGCACCGGACTGTCCGGTGCGCCAGTCGATAGAAGGCAAGATCTGCCTTCCAGGATTGCTCTCAACGGCTCCTAGCTGCCTTGGGGCTATAAAAGGGACCCCTAGGCGCATGGAGGAAAAATATCAAGCATTCCCAGAGCACTCTTGATCACTCACGCTCCATTCTTGTGCACTTATTCGACATTCTAGTGATTTGAGCTCCGTTCTAGTGTGCTAGTCTTTTGAGCTTAAGTCTAGGTCTTGTGTGTGTGTATTCGTTGTGATCTTAGTGTCTTGTGTGAGTTGCTAATCCCTCCCTTACTCTGTGCTTCTTTGTGAACTTCAAGTGTAAGGGCGAGAGGCTCCAAGTTGTGGAGATTCCTCGCAAACGGGATTAAGAAAAGCAAGCAAAACACCGTGGTATTCAAGTGGGTCTTTGGACCGCTTGAGAGGGGTTGATTGCAACCCTCGTCCGTTGGGACGCCACAACATGGAGTAGGCAAGCGTTAGTCTTGGCCGAACCACGGGATAACCACCGTGCCAACTCTGTGATTGATCTCTTGTGGTTATTGTGTTTTGTTGAGACTCCTCTCTAGCCACTTGGCGATTATTGTGCTAATGCTTAACCATGTTTTTGTGGCTTAAGTTTCAAGTTTTACAGGATCACCTATTCACCCCCCCCCCTCTAGGTGCTCTCAAAGAATTATACTCATTTAAGACTAGGCAAAGTTTTTGCTCACGGACATTGGATGTGCCGTCATGGAGCTCATACAATTTTAGCCAGATCTCATTTGCAGTTTTCAATGTAAATACTTGATTAAAAATATCCATGCTAAGAGATTCATACAAGCAATTTTTGGCTCTAGCATTTTAATGAATTTCTTTTTCCTCACTCGTGGTGGGTTTCTCGGGATTTTTGGGTGGTTTCATCCCGTCACGAGTGACAGTCCAAACACCTAGATCAACGGCCTCTAGATAGCAAGCCATTCTAGCACTATAATATGGAAAGTTAGTGTCGTCGAAGTGTGGTGGCCTATGGGTATCGATCCTTTCCTCTAAAAAGCGTCGGCTCTCTTAGCGGTGAAGCTAAAGCGTTTCAAATGAGCCAAACCAGGCTTTGATACCACTTGTAGGAAACGGGTGATGCCTAAGAGGGGGTGAATTAGGACTTCTAAAACAATCGCTAAACTAGGCCACAAATAAATCCCTAGAGCAAAACCTATGCAAATAATCAAACTAGAGAGTGCAAACTAGGTTTTGTCTAAGTGTTGCTATCTCTACCGCAATGGCTAAGTTTCAATCTACACTATATAAGTATGAATACAAAATTGAAACTTAAATGCTTAATATAAATGCGGAAACTTAAAGAGCAAGATAGAGATGCAAACTCTCGTGGATGACGCCGGTATTTTTACCGAGGTATCCGGAACCGCGTAAGGTCCTGACTAATCCTCGTTGGTGCCCCTACGCAAAGGGAAGCCCACGCGAGGGCCAAGCACCTCGGTCGAGTAACTCCGTAGAGAGCCGTGGGCCTTCTCCACACGCAAGTGGTGCTCCGCTTCCGGCTCCTATCGGACGCTCCCCGCCGTCTCCACTATCGAGCTTCTGGCTAAAAACACCGCGGGCCTCGTTCCCTCCGGTATACGGTGGCGGCCGTGACACAACCGCGGTTGTCATGGTCTCGCAAGACTCTCGCTCCACTCGGTACAATTACAACGGCTCGCGCAAGAGCCAGGGGTTGTGTGATTTTACAAAACTCACTCAACTAATTAGGGTTCACCTAGAGCAAGCGCTAAAGCGGTCTAACTAACCTAAGCACTTCGCAAAGCACCTATGCTAATCACCGAGTGATTCTATTAAGCACTTGGGTGTAAGAGCACTTGGGAATGTCTACTATTTGCCTTGGTATGTCTCTTGGGCTCCCACACTTGGAAATGGCCGGTTGGGAGTGTATTTATAGCCCCCAACACAATTGTAGCCGTTGGAGGAAAGCTGCTGGTCACACCGGACAGTCCGGTGGTGCACCGGACAGCGTACTGTTCTTTGTCCGGTGCGCCTAGCCGTTGGTCTGTCGGAGCAAGTGACCGTTGGTGCGCAAACCCTTTTCACACCAGACAGTCCGGTCTTCACACCGGACAGTTCGATGGTCTTCCCTCCGGGTGCCACCTGGAACTAGCCGTTGGGGCTATGGTTCCTGGTGCATCGGACAGTCCGGTGTGTGGGCACCGGACAGTTCTGTCGGCGTTCCGAGACCGGGGGGTCCTCGAGCCGACGAGTGAGAGTGCCGCGTGCCCCAGCCCAGATGGGTCGAGCGCGTGGAGCGAGCGCAAAGGGGGGAACGGAGTGAGAGAGAGGTCGGTGGCCGGAGCCGGATCGCGAGGGAGTCGGAGAAATTCCCACGGCCTTCGTGTTCGTCCCGCGCCCAGGTCGGGTGCGCTTGCAGTAGGGGGTTACAAGCGTCCGCACGAGGTGAAGGGAGAGGGCGGCCCCGAGAGAGCGCCTGCCCCTGCCTTTCGTCCCCGCGAGGCCAACCCTTTTCAAGAAGGCCCTGGCCCTTCCTTTTATAGTCGTAAGGAGAGGGTCCAGGTGTACAAGACGGGGGTGTAGCAAGGTGCTACGTGTCTAGCGAGGGAGAGCTAGCGCCCTATGTACATGCCCAGGTGGCAGCCAGAGAGATCGTGGCACCCTGTTGGAGTGGCGTCGTGGCTGTTGGAGGAGTAACGGAGCCGGACGGGGGGACAGCTGTCGAGGTGGCTGGGTCCTTGCTGACGTTCTCCTGCTTTCGTAAGGGAGCTGGGAGCCGCCGTCGTCATGATCTAGCGGGGCGCCATCATGGCCTATCTGGCATAGCTGGCCAGATGGGACGCCGGTCTTGTTCTCTGCGACCCAAGTCGGCTCAGGGCAGGGTGATGATGACGCTTCCTGTTGACGTGGCGGTCTCGTATCCTAGGTCGGGCGTCGTGGAGGCTCCTCCGAGGCTGTGGCCGAGTCCGTCCTGCAAGACAGAGACAGAGTCCGAGCCCTGGTCGGGCGAGGCGGAGATTATTCGGCAGAGGCCGAGGCGGAGTCCGAGCCCTGGGTCGGGCGAGGCGGAGGTCGCCGTCTTCCGAGGCCTTAGCCTGAGTCCGAGCCCTGGGTCGGGCGGAGCGGAGTTCGCCGTCTTCCGAGGCCTCAGCCTGAGTCCGAGCCCTGGGTCGGGCGGAGCGGAGTTCGCCGTCTTCCGAGGCCTTAGCCTGAGTCCGAGCCCTGGGTCGGGCGGAGCGGAATTCGCCGTCTTCCGAGGCCTTAGCCTGAGTCCGAGCCCTGGGTCGGGCGGAGCGGAGTTCGCCGTCTTCCGAGGCCTTAGCCTGAGTCCGAGCCCTGGGTCGGGCGGAGTCTCCTATGGCACCACTGGCGAAGTCTGGCCGCCCGTCGGTCTTACCTTTTGCGTTAAACGCCCTGGTGACTCGGTCGGTTGGTGCGGTGATTTAGTCAGGGTTTCTCCTTATCGGAGGCGGGGCCTAGGGCGAGCCGGGGATGCGCCTGCCGTGAAAGAGGAGACCTCAGGCGAGACGGAGTCATCTTAGGGTCGGCTGCCCTCGCCCGAGGCTAGGCTCGGGCGTGGCGTGGTCAAGTCACTCGTGTGGACTGATCCCTGACTTAATCAAACCCATCAGGCCTTTGCAGCTTTATGCTGATGGGGGTTACCAGCTGAGAATTAGGCGTCTTGAGGGTACCCCTAATTATGGTCCCCGACAGTAGCCCCCGAGCCTCGAAGAGAGTGTTAACACTCGCTTGGAGGCTTGCATCGCACTTTTTTGCAAGGGGACCAGCCTTTCTCGGAGGTACCTTGTTCCGGTGGGTGCGCGCGAGCGCACCCGCCGGGTGTAGCCCCCGAGGCCTCGGAGGAGTGATTTCACTCCTTCGAGGTCTTAATGCCTTGCGTAATGCTTCGGCGTGACTAGCGGTTCCCTCATGCGAGCAGGGCGTAACCCAGGTGCACTGTCGGGGCCCAAGTTCTCGGGCTGGTATGTTGACGCTGTCAACGGTTCGGCCGGAGCCGGGTTTGCGAGAGCAGCCCCCGAGCCTTCGCACGGAGCGAGAGGACGATCAGGGTCAGACTCGACTTTTTATATACGCCCCTACGTCGCCTTTCCGCAAGGAGGAGGGGGGGGGAGTGCGCCATGTTACCCTCGATGGGCACCGAACATGGTGTCTCCGGTGAGCTGCGATCGGGTAATCCGAGTGGACGTCCGTGCCCCGTTCGTTAGGGGTCGGCTAGGGGCCCGGAGGCACGCCCAAAAGTACCTGCGGGTGATCTGCCGGACCCGGTCCCCTAGCGACGGGGTCCGAGGGCTCGTTGCCTCCCTCCGATGGGATTCCGTTACAGAGTCGTTCCCGCCGGTCTCGGAAATGTCCTAGGGTACCTCGGGAGCGCAGCCCGAGCCTTGGTTATGTATCGAACGTACCCCTGGTCATCCCTCGCTCGGCGTCTGAGGCGGCTGTGAACCCTTCGACAGGCCAGCCTTCGAACCCCTGATCAGTAGGGGGCACGGAGCCCTAGTAGCCTGAGGCGGTCATGGAACCTTTCGGGGGCCGACCTTCGAACCCCTGACCAGTAGTGGGTGTCGGGCCCACGCGATCTGAGGCGGCTGTTGAACCCTTCGGGGGGCCAGCCTTCGAACCCCTGATCAGTAGGGAGGCTCGGGGCCTAGTTCCTTCACGGGGAAGGATCCCTTTGGGGTTATCCCCCTTCTCGGTCCCTGTTGCAAGAGATAGAGAAAGAAGGAAAAGGGAAAAAGGGATTCGAAATTGAACTTCGTGGCGTACCTTTCTCGGCGTGGCCGTTTTTGGCGGAGGCGAAGCGCCGCCAGCTGCCCCTGCCAGAAACGTCACCTATTTCGCCGTGGAGTTAACGCGCTGGGGTGAGTAGTTGGCGAGGTCGCCGTTGCGTGCGCGAGCCGTTCGAGGTACGGGTCACGGACGCGTCGTCTTCACGCCGTGAGAAGGGTTCTCTTGCTGCCCCCGGATGGGACGTGAGCCTGGCCGATGGCGTGACCGCTGCCCTCACACGCCTGCCACCGTCATTACTGCCGGCCCATTTTTGACCGCGTTTGACCGCTGCGCCAGGCTGGCGCCGCTGGATCGCAGGCTGGGCGGCCTCGAGTCGCGGTATCGGTTCCGCAATCGAGGAGGTGCGGTGGTGGAGCGAGAGGCGCAGCGGTTCGCATGCAGCGCCTGGCGCGCCAGTTGAACGACGCGCGGTCTTGAGCCGTCGCGCTGGCCTGTCAGGAGTCGGGGAGGCGCGTCCACTTGGCGTGGTTGCATGCCGCTTGCATGGCCGCTCGCCCCCTTTGCCCGTCGGTCTGGGCAAAAGTGGAGGGTCACTTGTAACCGCTGGGCGGTTACGTGCGTCGTGCGCGGCGGTTTGGCTCCCTCTGCTTGGAGCTGGTCTGCATGACAGGCGGGCCCCAGCCCCCGCGCCGCGGGGAAGGGCCTTGGAGGCGTGTTGGAGAAGACTCAGCCCATGACGGTTGAGGGCGCTAGCAGGGGGAGTTGCCTTTAAAAGGAGGGCGACCCTCTTCGTGAGGCGACCATGTCTCCTTTCTCCCTTATGCATTGTGTCTCTCCATCTTCCAGGCCCCCGGATGGGGGGAACCGCCGTCTTTTCGCTCCATCGTTGGAGGAACGCGACCCCGCGGGGGTTGGTACCTTTCAGCCATCGTTCGGCTTCAAGGATTTTCATCATGCAGCCCGGCTGCACCCCTCCACCGGCGATCGCCCGAGAAGGCGACCTCCGGCTTGATGGTGGGGGAAAGCGAGCCGGGCTGCGGTATCCGCCCCTTCCTCAG
This sequence comes from Zea luxurians, assembly GCA_029449295.1. NCBI lineage: Eukaryota > Viridiplantae > Streptophyta > Magnoliopsida > Poales > Poaceae > Zea > Zea luxurians. Next base: position 445,728 of record JAOPSE010000203.1, on the reverse strand, counting down.
CCTCAAGGATTTTCATCACCAGGGCTGAGGAGGGGCGTGTACCGAGTTGGGGTCGGTCTCTGCGCGGGCGGTGGCTCGCTCCTTCCCTCAGTGATCGGGGGGAAGGGCGGGAGTCGCCTGTGGCGCTAACAGCTGCACCGTGCCCGGCTCTCTGGGCCGAGCAGTTTCGGAATCGCTCCCGGTGCCGCCTCCCGCCACGGCAGCTGGAAGAGGTTCTTCCGCCGGCGCGACAGCCCAGGTTGGCCATGGGCCGACCTCCAACTCTACGGCCTTCTGCCCGTCCTTGCCTCTCGAGTTTGGGCGAGGGTGGGGGCCTCCTAGCAGCAGTATCCGCCCTGAGGCCATCACTGCTGCTGTTCGGCTCCCCGGGGCAGAAGTCTTCACCGTCGTTGCCGCTGTCGGGGCGGTCGGCGACGTGCCGTTCGTCGGTCTCCTGTTGCTCCGCAGGTCCACCCCCGTCGAGTGGGGTTGTTCGTACCTGCAGAGACGGAACCGGAGTTCCGTTTGTAATGGCACTTCGAGTGCCGGGTTTTTTGTTCATTTCGGCTTTCGGGGCCTGAACATGTATGTAACTCCGGCACAGAGCCGTGTTTTTTCCTCATTTCTGAGCAATAAGACTTGCCTATCGATTGTCTGAATCGCTTCACCAAGCATGAGTCGCCCCGTGTCCATGTGACGAGTGAGGTATCCGTATCCCGGAGGCGTAGGAATCCCTCGGCTCGGTCGGACCTGTTGTCCGAGGCTCTTCTAGCTTAGTTAAAAAGACCCCTCGGTCGCTCTTCGACGAGCCGAGGCCAGGGGTAGCGATATCAGCACAAGCAGAGGCGTTGTTGGCTCGGAAATGGAACCTGGTTGGCCGGAGCCCAGCTGGGTCGTCTGCTGGCAGGCTCGGCGCCGGAGTTGATTGGCCGAGGCCTCGGACCGAGCTGGCGCCCTCGGAAGGGGTCGGCCGAGGCCTCGGAGGTGGCCGGCCGAGCCGTCCGCTTGGGCCGGATTCTCGGGGAAGCCTCTGGCGGAGGTTGCTCGAGCGCGGTGTCGACGTCGTCCTTTGGAGCGGAGGCCTTCGGACCGCGTGGCCACCCGAGGCCAGGTCGGGTCTTGCCGAAGGTGCTGCTGATGCCGAGGGTGTCGTCACCCTCTTCCAGCGCCGAGGTCCGCGCCTGCAGGGTCAAGTCGTTCTGTAGCGTGGGCCTTGTGCGGCCGTTGAGGCCAGAACACACACCCTTGTCGCGTTATAAAGCTGTGTCTCTTTTCCTCTTGCTTCGAGTATCTGGACTTTTTGTCGGTAGCAGGGATGTTAGTGCGAGCAAGAGTTGCTTCTCGCGGGAGGTGACGAGTGAGGTATCCGTATCCCGGAGGCGTGGGAGTCCCTCGGCTCGGTCGGCCTCGCCGCTTACGCGTACTTTTACCCATCCATGAGGCCCTGTCACCGACTCGGTCGAGAAGGCTCGAAGAACCTGCTTCAACAGAAGAGCCTCCGTACGTAAAGACTCATTCGATCCGCGGAGTCACCTTATCCGAACGCGAGTTACTTATCACAGAAGGTGACGAGTGAGGTATCCGTATCCCGGAGGCGTAGGAGTCCCTCGGCTCGGTCGGCCTTAGCTGTTTACGTGCACCCCGTCGTTTCTAGGACCCACTTTTCGAAGTAGTCAAAAAGCACGAAAGATGTTCTGGTAAAAGAGGTTTTTTGTTCGAGGAAAATTTTGACGCAGAGGGGGTTAACCCAATTTTGACGCAGAGGGGGTTAACCCCCTTTTAGCCCCCGAGGGAGGGTCGGGCTCCGCTGAGGCGAGGCCGACCCTTCCTTGTTGACTAAACTTCGCGTGGGTACGGGGTATAAGAACAACTTGGAAACATTCTTAAGGATAGAAGCGACGTAGCTGTTGGATGTTCCAAGCGTTGCCGTAGACCTCGCCTTGACTGTTGGCCAGCTTGTAAGTTCCGGGCTTCAGAACTTTGGCGATGATGAACGGCCCCTCCCAGGGGGGCGTTAGCTTATGCCTCCCTCGGGCGTCCTGCCGCAGCCGAAGCACCAGATCGCCCACCTGGAGATCTCGGGGTCGGACCCCTCGGGCGTGGTAGCGTCGCAGGGACTGCTGATACCGCGCTGAGTGTAGTAGGGCCCTGTCCCGAGCCTCGTCCAGCTGGTCCAGCGAGTCTTCTCGGCTGGCTTGGTTGCTTTCTTCGTCGTAAGCCCTCGTCCTCGGGGAACCGTATTCCAGGTCCGTGGGCAGGATTGCCTCGGCCCCGTAGACCAGGAAGAACGGCGTGAAACCCGTGGCTCGGCTTGGAGTCGTCCTCAGGCTCCAGACCACCGAGGGGAGTTCCTTCATCCATCGCTTGCCGAACTTGTTGAGACTGTTATAAATCCGAGGCTTAAGCCCCCGTAGAATCATGCCATTGGCACGTTCCACTTGCCCATTCGACATGGGGTGAGCTACGGCGGCCCAGTCCGCCCGGATGTTGTGATCGTCGCAAAAATCCAAGAATTTTTTGCCGGTGAACTGGGTGCCATTGTCGGTGATGATGGAGTTCGGGATCCCGAAGCGATGGATGATGTTGGTGAAGAATGCCACCGCCTGCTCGGACCTGATGCTGCTTAGGGGTCGGACCTCGATCCACTTGGAGAATTTGTCGATGGCGACCAGCAGGTGCGTGTAGCCCCCGGGTGCCTTCTGCAGTGGGCCGACGAGGTCCAGACCCCACACAGCGAAGGGCCAGGTGATGGGTATCGTCTGCAGAGCCTGAGCGGGCAGGTGGGTCTGCTTCGCATAGAATTGGCACCCTTCGCAGGCGCGGACAATTCTAGTGGCGTCAGCCACCGCCGTTGGCCAGTAGAAGCCTTGGCGGAAAGCATTCCCGACGAGGGTTCGAGGTGCTGCATGATGACCGCAAGCCCCCGAGTGTATTTCCTGCAGGAGGTCCTGACCCTCGGCGATGGTGATGCATCGCTGGAGGATGCCCGAGGGGCTGCGGTGGTAGAGCTCCTTCTCGTCGCCCAGCAGGACGAACGATTTTGCTCGTCGCGTTACCCGCCGAGCCTCGGTTTGGTCGAGGGGCAGCTCTCCTCGGCGGAGATATTGCAGGTACGGGGTCCTCCAATCTTGATCTGGCACGACCCCGTCCTGCCCCTCCTCGACGTGCAGCGCTTCGCGCTCGGGCCCCGAGGGTTCCTCGGATTGAGCCGAGGACGGCTCGGGCTGAGCCGAGGTCACCTCGGACGAGGCCGAGGGTGCCTCGGGTTCGGGCGCGTCGCCTATCTTGACGGAGGGTTGGTGCAGATCGCGGGCGAAGACGTCCGGGGGAACCGTTGTCCGCCCCGAGGCTATCTTCGCCAGCTCGTCCGCAGTCTCGTTATAGCGTCGGGCGATGTGGTTAAGTTCGAGCCCGTAGAACTTGTCCTCCAGGCGTCGAACCTCTTCGCAGTAGGCCTCCATCTTCGGGTCGCGGCAGAGGGAATTCTTCATGACTTGGTCGATGACGAGCTGCGAGTCGCCGCGTGCATCGAGGCGTCGAACCCCTAGCTCGATGGCGATTCGCAACCCGTTGATCAGAGCCTCGTACTCAGCTACATTGTTAGACGCCGGGAAATGGAGGCGAAGCACGTAGCGCAGGTGTTTTCCGAGGGGCGAGACGAAAAGCAGGCCCGCGCCAGCTCCCGTCTTCATCAGCGACCCGTCGAAAAACATGGTCCAGAGTTCTGGTTGGATCGGAGCCGTTGGTAACTGGGTATCGACCCATTCGGCTACGAAATCCGCCAGTGCCTGGGACTTGATGGCCTTCCGAGGGGCGAACGAGATCGCCTCGCCCATGATTTCCACCGCCCACTTTGCGATCCGTCCCGAGGCTTCTCGGCACTGGATGATCTCCCCCAGGGGGAAGGATGACACCACAGTCACCGGATGGGACTCGAAGTAATGTCGCAACTTTCGCCTCGTCAGGACCACAGCGTATAGCAGCTTCTGGACTTGTGGGTAGCGGGTCTTGGTCTCGGACAGCACTTCGCTGACGAAGTAAACTGTACTCTGAATGGGCAAAGCATGCCCTTCTTCCTGCCTTTCGACCATGATCGCGGCGCTGACCACCTGAGTGGTTGCGGCGACGTAGACCAGGAGGGTCTCTCCATCAGTTGGGGGTACCAAGATGGGCGCCTGTGTGAGGAGTGCCTTCAGGCTCCCGAGGGCTTCCTCGGCCTCGGGAGTCCAAGTGAAGCATTCAGCCTTCCTTAAGAGGCGGTACAGGGGCAGGCCTCTTTCGCCGAGGCGCGAGATGAAGCGGCTCAAGGCCGCGAGGCATCCCATGACCCTTTGTACGCCTTTTAAGTCCTTGATAGGTCCCATGTTTGTGATTGCTGCGATCTTCTCCGGATTGGCTTCGATGCCCCGCTCGGAGACGATGAACCCCAAGAGCATGCCCCGGGGCACCCCGAAGACGCACTTCTCGGGATTGAGCTTGACGCCCTTCGCCTTGAGACACCGGAATGTCAGTCCGAGGTCGGAGAGAAGGTCGGAGGCTTTCCTTGTCTTGACCACGATGTCGTCGACGTAGGCCTCGACCGTGCGACCAATGTGTTCGCCGAACACATGGTTCATGCACCGCTGGTACGTTGCACCCGCGTTCCTCAACCCGAACGGCATTGTGACATAACAGTACATGCCGAAGGGCGTGATGAAAGAAGTCGCGAGCTGGTCGGACTCTTTCATCTTGATTTGATGATACCCTGAGTAGGCATCGAGAAAAGACAGGGTTTCGCACCCTGCTGTGGAGTCCACAATTTGGTCGATGCGAGGTAGAGGGTAGGGGACCTTTGGACATGCTTTGTTGAGGCCAGTGTAGTCTACACACATCCGCCACTTCCCCCCTTTTTTCCTCACAAGTACAGGGTTGGCAAGCCATTCGGGATGGAATACCTCTTTAATGAACCCTGCTGCCATCAGCTTGTGGACCTCCTCGCCTATCACTCTGCGCCTTTCCTCGTCGAATCGGCGCAGAGGCTGTCTGACCGGTCGGGCCCCGGCCCTAATATCTAGCGAGTGCTCGGCGACTTCCCTCGGTATGCCGGGCATGTCCGAGGGACTCCACGCGAAAACGTCGGCGTTTGCGCGGAGAAAGTCGACGAGCACTGCCTCCTATTTGGGGTCGAGCCCCGAACCGATCCGGATCTGCTTGGAGGCGTCGCCACTGGGGTCGAGAGGGACGGCCTTAACCGTCTCTGCTGGCTCGAAGTTGCCGGCATGCCGCTTCACATCCGGCACCTCTCGGGAGAGGCTTTCCAGGTCGGCAATGAGGGCCTCGGACTCGGCGAGGGCCTCGGCGTACTCCACGCACTCCACATCGCATTCGAATGCGTGTTTGTACGTGGGGCCGACGGTGATGACCCCGTTGGGGCCCGGCATCTTGAGCTTCAGGTAGGTGTAGTTGGGGATGGCCATGAACTTCGCGTAGCATGGCCTTCCCAACACCGCGTGGTAGGTCCCTCGGAACCCGACCACCTCGAACGTCAAAGTCTCCCTTCGGAAGTTGGAGGGTGTTCCGAAGCAGACAGGGAGGTCGAGCTGTCCGAGGGGCTGGACGCGTTTCCCGGGAATGATCCCGTGGAAGGGCGCAGCGCCTGCTCGGACGGACGACAAGTCGACGCGCAGGAGCTTGAGAGTCTCGGCGTAGATGATGTTGAGGCAGCTGCCCCCATCCATCAGGACCTTGGTGAGCCTGACGTCGCCAATGACAGGATCGACGACGAGCGGGTACTTCCCCGGGCTCGGCACGTGGTCGGGGTGGTCGTCCTGGTCGAAGGTGATGGGCTTGTCGGACCAGTCTAGGTAGACTGGCGCCGCCACCTTCACCGAGCAGACCTCCCGACGCTCTTGCTTACGATGCCGAGCCGAGGCGTTTGCCACATGCCCCCCGTAGATCATGAAGCAGTCGCGGACCTCGGGGAACTCTCCTGCTTGGTGATCCTCCCTTTTGTCGTCGTCGTGAGCCTTGCCACCCTCGGCGGGTGGCCCGGCCCGATGGAAGTGACGCCGAAGCATGACGCACTCTTCGAGGGTGTGTTTGACGGGCCCCTGATGGTATGGGCACGTCTCCTTGAGTGCCTTGTCGAAGAGGTTTGCACCTCCGGGGGGTTTCCGAGGGTTCTTGCGCTCGGCGGCGGCGACAAGGTCAGCATCGGGAACGTCGCGTTTCACTTGCGACTTCCTCCTGCCTTTCTTCTTGGCGCCGCGCGGAGCAGACGCCTCGGGAGCATCTTCCGACGGGCGGCCCTGGGGCTGCTTGTCCTTTCGGAAGATGGCCTCTACCGCCTCCTGGCCGGAGGCGAACTTGGTAGCGATGTCCATCAGCTCGCTCGCCCTGGTGGGGGTCTTGCGACCCAACTTGCTCACCAGGTCGCGGCAGGTGGTGCCGGCGAGGAACGCGCCGATGACATCGGAGTCGGTGATGTTGGGCAGCTCGGTGCGCTGCTTCGAGAACCGCCGGATGTAGTCCCGAAGGGACTCTCCCGGCAATTGCCGACAGCTTCGGAGGTCCCAGGAATTCCCGGGGCGCACGTACGTGCCCTGGAAGTTCCCGGCGAAGGCCTGGACCAGATCCTCCCAGCCGGAAATCTGCCCCGGGGGCAGGTGCTCCAACCAGGCACGAGCGGTGTCGGAGAGAAATAGGGGGAGGTTTCGGATGATGAGGTTGTCATCGTCCGTCCCACCCAGCTGGCAGGCCAGGCGGTAGTCTGCAAGCCACAATTCCGGTCTCGTCTCCCCCGAGTACTTCGTGATAGTAGTCGGGGGTCGGAATCGGGGCGGAAACGGCGCCCGCCGAATGGCTCGGCTAAAGACCTGCGGACCGGGTGGTTCGGGCGAGGGACTTCGATCCTCCCCGCTGTCATAACGTCCCCCACGCCTGGGGTGGTAGCCTCGGCGAACCCTTTCGTCGAGGCGTGCCCGACGGTCACGATGAGGGTGCTCGTCGCCGAGGTGGCCCGGGGCCGCAGGCGCGGTGTTGCGCGTGCGCCCGGTGAAGACCGAGGCTTCCCGCGTGAGTCGGGAAGTCGCGGCACGAGGATCCGGGGTGTATCCCCGCCTTCGAGAGGCAGAGCTCTCTGCCCGCCGGGCCGCAGCGCCTTCTAGGAGATGCCTGAGTTCTCCCTGGATCCGCCGTCCCTCGGTGGTTGATGACTCCGGCATCGCGCGGAGGAGCATTGCTGCAGCGACCAGGTCCTGGCCAGTCCCGCCGGATGCGGGTGGCGGTTTGTCCCTGGCATCGTTGGCGATGCGGTGCTGGAGACCTTGGGGCAAGTGACGTATTCCTCCGGCCGGGGGTTGGCTCGCCCATACCTGCCCGATGTTCTGACGGATTGCCTCGAGCGCTCCTGCTCCTTCATCGAACCCGGCCTGCGCCCCGCGGACTTGCTCGAGCTGTGGGTCGTGACCTCCCGCCGAAGCGGGGACCACAGCTAGCTCCCGCGGGATGTCAGCGCGAGGCGCTGGCCTAGGGGGATCACCATCCTCCGGCATGCCGAGACAGCCGCCTCCGGAGGGATCCCCTAGCTCGATGTGGAAACATTCGCGACTCAGGCCGCAGTCCTTGTCGCCAAGGCTGCGGCTGCCGTCGGAACAGTCGGAGAGGCAGTAGTCACATGCGGTCATGAAGTCCCGCATGGCACTAGGGTTGCCAGATCCGGAGAAATCCCAGCAGATGCTGGGGTCGTCGTCTTCCTCGGACCCAGAGGGTCCATAGGTCGAGACACCCGTCAATCGGTCCCAAGGCGACCGCACAGGAAACCCCAGAGAGGTTGCACTCGCCTCAATGTGAGCGCCCGCCAAAGCGAGATCGCCAGGCGGGCTGAGGCCGAGTCGAAATAACGAAAGATGGGTAGCAGTCGATACCTTTTTGTCGACGAGGAGCGATGAAGTCGCGTCGGGGGCTGACCGCGTCGTCGTCTTGGGTCCGAGGGTGACGTCCTGCAGGCCTTCCGTGAGCGTGCTGGCGTCGTCCACTTGCTCGGAGTCGACGTGTTGCGGGGGGATGGCGCTCGCGTCTGCCTTGAACGCGAGGGCGACGCTTGGCGTGTCCTCCGTCGAGGCGCCGGGGACGTCGATTTGCCCGACAGCCGTCGGAGCGCGACCTCCCGCTCGGCCCCGGTTGCCCTGCCTCCTCCTCCTCCGATGGCGAGGGAGAGGATGGGGCGAGCTCGAAAGTTGTCCTTCCCCTACGCGGGAAAGACGTCGTCGATTCCGCCGCCAGCGGGCGGGCTGTCCGCCATCAATGTCGCCGTCGCGCGGCGGTGGAAGGAGTATCATGTCGTAGTCGCCGTCGAGCGAGATGAACTCGAGGTTCCCGAAACGGAGCACCGTCCCGGGTTGAAGAGGTTGTTGGAGACTGCCCATCTGGAGCTTGACGGGAAATCGGACGTCAACACGCAGCGTGCCCCTACCTGGCGCGCCAACTGTCGGCGTTCCGAGACCGGGGGGTCCTCGAGCCGACGAGTGAGAGTGCCGCGTGCCCCAGCCCAGATGGGTCGAGCGCGTGGAGCGAGCGCAAAGGGGGGAACGGAGTGAGAGAGAGGTCGGTGGCCGGAGCCGGATCGCGAGGGAGTCGGAGAAATTCCCACGGCCTTCGTGTTCGTCCCGCGCCCAGGTCGGGTGCGCTTGCAGTAGGGGGTTACAAGCGTCCGCACGAGGTGAAGGGAGAGGGCGGCCCCGAGAGAGCGCCTGCCCCTGCCTTTCGTCCCCGCGAGGCCAACCCTTTTCAAGAAGGCCCTGGCCCTTCCTTTTATAGTCGTAAGGAGAGGGTCCAGGTGTACAAGACGGGGGTGTAGCAAGGTGCTACGTGTCTAGCGAGGGAGAGCTAGCGCCCTATGTACATGCCCAGGTGGCAGCCAGAGAGATCGTGGCACCCTGTTGGAGTGGCGTCGTGGCTGTTGGAGGAGTAACGGAGCCGGACGGGGGGACAGCTGTCGAGGTGGCTGGGTCCTTGCTGACGTTCTCCTGCTTTCGTAAGGGAGCTGGGAGCCGCCGTCGTCATGATCTAGCGGGGCGCCATCATGGCCTATCTGGCATAGCTGGCCAGATGGGACGCCGGTCTTGTTCTCTGCGACCCAAGTCGGCTCAGGGCAGGGTGATGATGACGCTTCCTGTTGACGTGGCGGTCTCGTATCCTAGGTCGGGCGTCGTGGAGGCTCCTCCGAGGCTGTGGCCGAGTCCGTCCTGCAAGACAGAGACAGAGTCCGAGCCCTGGTCGGGCGAGGCGGAGATTATTCGGCAGAGGCCGAGGCGGAGTCCGAGCCCTGGGTCGGGCGAGGCGGAGGTCGCCGTCTTCCGAGGCCTTAGCCTGAGTCCGAGCCCTGGGTCGGGCGGAGCGGAGTTCGCCGTCTTCCGAGGCCTCAGCCTGAGTCCGAGCCCTGGGTCGGGCGGAGCGGAGTTCGCCGTCTTCCGAGGCCTTAGCCTGAGTCCGAGCCCTGGGTCGGGCGGAGCGGAATTCGCCGTCTTCCGAGGCCTTAGCCTGAGTCCGAGCCCTGGGTCGGGCGGAGCGGAGTTCGCCGTCTTCCGAGGCCTTAGCCTGAGTCCGAGCCCTGGGTCGGGCGGAGTCTCCTATGGCACCACTGGCGAAGTCTGGCCGCCCGTCGGTCTTACCTTTTGCGTTAAACGCCCTGGTGACTCGGTCGGTTGGTGCGGTGATTTAGTCAGGGTTTCTCCTTATCGGAGGCGGGGCCTAGGGCGAGCCGGGGATGCGCCTGCCGTGAAAGAGGAGACCTCAGGCGAGACGGAGTCATCTTAGGGTCGGCTGCCCTCGCCCGAGGCTAGGCTCGGGCGTGGCGTGGTCAAGTCACTCGTGTGGACTGATCCCTGACTTAATCAAACCCATCAGGCCTTTGCAGCTTTATGCTGATGGGGGTTACCAGCTGAGAATTAGGCGTCTTGAGGGTACCCCTAATTATGGTCCCCGACAAGTTCGGTGCTCCACGCACAGACAGTCCGCAGGCAACACATATCTTCATTCTTGGACTTTTCTTGGATCTTCTTAATGTCTTCTTTTGAGGTGTTGCTTTCCTCAATTCCTTAGTCCAAGTAATTCTAGCATCCTATGAACTACAAACACAAACACTAGGAAACTTATTAGTTCACAGATTGTGTTAATCATCAAACACCAAAACTCAATTAGCCAAATGGCTCGGGTCCATTTTCCTTACATGGGCCAAGAGGTAGAATTCGGCCTAGAGCTAGTCTTAGCTTTTTTTCTTTTCTTTATTGTTTCTATTTTCTTGTTTTCAAAATCTAATATTTGAATTCAAATTTGTCACAGAAATCAAGTGCATAAATAAAGTGCTAGCATGATGAATTATAATTATTTATATCTTTTTTAATGTATATTATTTTCCAATTTTTTTATTCTTATTTTCTTTCCTCTATTTCCATTTCCAAATTCTGATTCCAAATTTAATGTGTCTCACAAATTTGAATACAAAGTGCAATAGTACAATAACTACAGCATGCGATGCATAATTCTTTATTTATTTATTTGCTATTTGACTATTTTAATTTCCATAATTGAGTATGCACAAAGAAAAGAACACCAATAATCTTCGAGGGTTCCATAATCCCAAAACAAAACATAATAATTATTTTTTTTAATTTATATTATTGTTATTATTATTATTTTCCAGATACAAATTTTGGGTATTATATGGGAAAACAAATCAAATGGAAATCAAGCGAATGAACACGGTGATTTGTTTTACCGAGGTTCGGTTCTAAAGGACCTGGTCCCCTTTGAGGTGGTCACCAAGACCGGGTCTCTTTCAACCCTTTCCCTCTCTCAAACGGTCACTTAGACCGAGTGAGCCTTCTCCTTAATCAAACGGGTCACTTAGACCCTGCAAGGACCACCACACACTTAGGTGTCTCTTGCTTTGATTACAAGTTTCTTGGGAACAAGAATGAGAAAGGAAGAAAGGCAATCCAAGAAGCAAGAGCTCAAAAGAACACAAAACCTCTCTCTCATAAGTCACTAAGTGTTTGAGATTAATTTGGGACTTGGAGAGGTTTTGATCTTTTAAATTGTGTCTAGGAGTGAATGCTAGAGCTCTTGTATTGAATGTGATACTCAGAAATCTTGGATGTTTGGAGTTGTGGTGGTTGGGGGTATTTATAGCCCTCAACCACCAAGGTAGCCATTGGGGAGGATGTTGTCGATGGGCGCACCAGACAGTCCGGTGCGCCACCGGACAGGTCCTGTTCACTGTCCGGTGAGCCGCCACGTCACCCAACCGTTAGGGTTCGGAGCTCGGTCGACCGTTGGAGCTTTGTCCTCTTGCGGCACCGGACAGTCCGGTGCCACACCGGACAGTCCGATGCCCCTCTAACTGCTGCCACACACTGTAGCACTTTGCAGAGTCGACCGTTGCGCGCAGTTAGCCGTTGCTTGCTGACTCACCGGACAGTCCGATGGCACACGGGGCAGTCTAGTGAATTATAGCGGAGCGCGCCATGTTTTTCCCGAGAGTGGCTGGTTTGAACCTGTACGGTCCTGGTGCACCGGATACTATACGGTGGCACACTGGATAGTCCGGTGTGCCAGTCCACAGCACACTCAAGTCCTTTTTGTTCCTTTTGAATTGGGTCCCTAACTTGAATATTTATTGGTTTGTGTTGAACCGTATGCACCTGTAATACATGAGTTCTAGAGCAAACTAGTTAGTCCATATGTTTATGTTGGACATTCAACCACCAAAATTAATTGTAGGAAAAGATTAACCCTATTTCCCTTTCAAAAAACACTAATATATTAGAGAATGAAAGAGTTTATTATGTAGAAAATCATGCCTGCACTGAAACCAAGGTGAAAAGGGATGTGATTGGTAAGGCATGAGAGAGTCGATAGATGGTTGGATGTATATTTTATTTTTAAAAACTATTTGTTAGAAGTATACATTTTATAGATGTGTCTATATTCATCTTGCAAATCATGAAAACAAGTGCTAGAACTTAGCAGTCCATCTAAAACCATCCAAAACTAGGTTTGCTGAAGCCGAATACTGACGTAATGTGACGTTTCAGTCACTTGGGTCCTCGAACTTGATATGTTGTGTCATTTGAGTTCTAGAACTTAACATGTTATGTCACTCGAATCCTCAAACTTTCATTAGTGTGCTCCAATATGGCACACCACGTGGGCATCCGGTCTGAACATACTTAGTTTTGGACGATTTTGCACGGGTCGACCAAGTTACATGACTCATTTTCTTATTTTTCTGAGTTCAGGGATTCAAGTGACACAACATGCCAAGTTCGAGGACCGTTGCTGCATTTTACTCGACAAGTTATGTACCTCTATGGAACATTGATGTATATATTAATAGTGATGAACTCATTATTATATAGGTGGACTTTACTCCCTCTGTTAACAAATATCTTACGACATTTTTCTAAAACTTTGACCATTCGTTTTATTCAAACTATTTTATTGAAAATCTAAAATTTCAATTCATGCTTAGTAATTTTTTAGAGTGTTTAGTGTCCGACAAAAAACACCTGTTAATGACCACTTCTCCAATAGTTTTTATAGATTGTTCTCTGTCGAGGGCAACACTCAGCAAAAATAAAAGCTTTGTCGAGTGAAAAAGACCTTTGCTAAGTACCCGGGGCACTAGATAAAAAGGCAAGTTCGGTAGTGCATGCGAGAGCATGAATTGGTAAACTAGTAGCTATTAATTAGTATATATGTCAACTAAACAAAACACTAATATACCACTATAGTAAGAAACACAATGAAATAGTTTGTTATATAAAAAATCATGTCTGCACTGAAACTAAGGTGAAAAGAGATGTGATTAGCAAGGCATGAGAGAGTTGATAGATGGTTGGATGAATATTTTTTATTTTTAAAAACTATTCCTTAGAACTATACATTTTATAGATGGCATTCACCTTGAAAACTAGGAAAACAGGTGTTAGAACTTAGGCCCCCTTTGGTAGGGCTCCTAACGGCTTCGGCTCTGGTTCCTCTGGCATCTTGGCTTCTCTAGAGGAGCCAGAGTCGTTTTGTAATTCATTTGGCAAAACAGCTTCTCACGAGAAGACGGTGGCAGAGACTGTAATTTCATGAAACATTATTGTGTGCCGGATAGAAGGAGCCGGTAGAAGCTTGTTTTCTCGTGCTTCGTCTCCCAATAGCAAAACGGCTCTGGCTCTTTGATGGCTCTCGGCGAGGAGCCGTTTTTTAAGACCGTTTGGTACGGCTTCACGAAGAGCTAGAAAAAGAGCCACCGAGAGAGCCCTGCCAAAGGGGGCTTTAGTGGTCCATCCAAAACCATCCAAAACTAAGTTACATGAAGACGAATATCGACATGACATGCCACAGTGGGGTCACTTGGGTTCACCGAACTTGATATGTAGTGTCACTTGTGTTCTCAAACTTAGCATGTTGTGTCACTCGGATCCTCGAACTTTCATTAGTGTGCTCTAACGTGGCACACCACGTCAGTATCCGGTCTAAGCATACTGAATTTTGGACGATTTTGCACGGGTCGACCAAGTTATAGGACTCGTTTTTTGGTTTTCTGAGTTTGGGGACTCAAGTGACGTACACAACATGCCAAGTTCGAGCACTGCTACTGCATTGTACTCGATTAGTCACACTCGGTATAGAAATTGTGCAGGGGGTGGTCCATGGGAGCTTTCTTTGCCGAGTGCCTCTAACCCAGGTACTTGGCAAAGGCTCGGTCACCGTCACTCGTTGTCGTCACGATGACTTTACTTTGCTGAGTATCGTTGGGCACTTGACAAACCCTTTGTTGAGTGACCAAAGTTCTCGGCAAAGAGACTGTTGCCGACATCAGATTCACCGAATAACCTTTACCGAACATGGCACACGACAAAAGGGTTTGTCGAGTGCTTTTAATTGTTTGTTGAGTGCGTGTGGCACTTGTCGAAGAAGTCGTCTCCAGTAGTGATCATAAACCATATTAATAGTGATGAACTAATTATTATATATATATATATATATATATATGGATTGTACTCTCTCTGTTCATAAATATATGACGCCATATTTTTTTTCCATAACTTTTACCATTCATTTTATTCTGACTATTTATTGAAAATCTAAAATTTCAATTCACGCTAAAACAACCTTAAATGATAAAACTAATCAAAACAAAATAAATAATAGCTCACATATTTATTTATTTTTTGAATAAGCGCAGGTAGTAACGTAATAGGATCGGCGTTACTGTGAATGCATGCAGCTCACTCTTGTGTGCTTGATAAATTATTAACTCCGCAAGTCACCTACGTGTTGGTCGATGGGGCTAGATCTTCATCTCCAGATAAGGCCAGAGGGCATCGCTTGGAAAGCTGGCCGCAGCAACGTGCGAGCACATGATCCTCGAGACGGACGGACTCGCTACCCCTACTACGGCCGGGGAAGCGTACAACGCGATGCCCGGCCGGCCTCCCTCCTCCCAGCTAGCATCAGGTACTGTATGTGATGTATCATCACATGAGGCGTCGACGCTTTGCCCATCGGCATGCATGCATTGTCTCGTACGCCGGCCGCATATGCCACCGGATCACGACACGACAAAGATGGATCGACCTGCTGGACTCCTTTTCAAATCCTTCCTTTTGTTGTTGATTATATTCCAAGGTTTCTAGCTAATAGTCTCAGAAGCTTATTAGCTTTTATTAATTATTTTACTTCTTCCAAGCTGTTCTAGGAGAGCTACAAGCTAGCTAGCTCCCCCCTTCGTGTAGTAGCCGGCCTGACATCTTGTGTCGATCTGTGTTGATGCCGGATTCATTCATTCCTAAAGGGAAACCTGCATACCTGGAGTGTGCAAAAAGTGACCACCGACCGACTCTATCTTATACGAGAACAAGAACAAGCTAGGACAAACGCCAGCCGTTGAAATGTTTATGCCTTTCGTTCCCGTACCTGCTACAGCTGTGCCTATTATGCAGGGAAGAGAAATAAAAGGATGGGTGGCTCGCTCTCTGGCCATGCCCGGCACCGCCAGGCCGGGCGTGAGCGGGATGAGCTAAAACCAACGCTGCCATGCCAGCGAGTGATCCAGACGTTGTTGGATGGGGAAAAAAACTGAATGAAATTCACCTTCTCGTTCTCGCTTCAGTTTAGCTGTTCTTTTTTTTTTCTTCTTCTTTTAAGGTTGAGCAGCCTGTTGTGGAATATTTATTGCTTGGGCCTTGGACGGACCCAAAGATAACCTTGGCCCATGGATAGTGCCATCATGGGCCAGGACCGTCCACAGGAAAGAGCAGTGCCTTCGTCACGATGGATGATCCAACGAAAAAGCGAACCTGACGGGCATCCAATCCACTGTAGGCACACCGCACACACACGAAAGCGCCAAAAGATCTCTCCATCGCTGTAGACCTGTAGGCACTGATGTGGCACGCGAAGTGACGGCATGGTCCTCTTTCAGGATCAAAAGGGAAACCTAAAGAAGGGGCGGAGAATTAAAGCGCGTGCCAGCGCAATGCAACAGCGGCAAGCGCAAGTGAGAATGCTTAGCAAACTATTCTGACCATGAACACGACTCAATCTGTTTCTTTTTTTTTCTCACTGCTCTCATCTTCTTTGGTTTCCATTTCGTTTATTGATTTAGCCCCTGCTGGACTCAGAACTTGGTTTTTTAATATGTATTTTTATCTGTAGGGGCTTCCCCCTCCCGTCTCCTAAAACAAAACACGTCTCGGAGTCTATTTATACATCATCTAAAAATTAATTTAAATAATTTGCATAGTGTTAAGTACCATATGTGACACCTGGGAATTCCCAGGCTGAACAGTCCGGCCATATAGTCCAGACGGTTCGCGTCCCGGACGGTCCATAAATAGACCATATCGAGCGAGATATCCTCTTTTCCGTATGTGTTTATCCAACTAAATACACGGATTCTGTTGGGAATCGTCTATAAACGGGTCCAAACCCTCTCCTATATATATTAAGGGATACGGCCGATTGCGCGTATCACCAATTACACCAATCAATGAAAACTACTTTATTTCTTTAGTCCTTCATTGCATTAGGAGTAGGCGTAATTTAGAGCTAGCTTAGCTTTCCATCAACCTCAAATATTTATTCCTCTTCGACTTTACATCGTCTAGGGATGTTCCGGATGGCCTGTCGATCCTGGGACACCCTCTAGAACACTCATCCCTGACGGGGTCCCTTCTGTGGAGCGAGTTCTAGGGTTCTTCGATCCTCTGCGTGCGTGGATCGTCCGGCCTGAGGGCAGAGGAGACTCGCTCCTACTGCAGGATCACGGACCGTCCGGTCCCATGCTATGGACCATCTGCGTCACCAAAGAGAGCACCCCCATGTGGTACACTTCTAGTGTTTGGCCTCGAATCGGAGCCAACACACTTTTTGGCGACTCCGCGGTGACGTAATTAGGTGTTACCTAGCAAAGATTGGCCATAGATGACCTGTTCAAAGGATCACACCGTCGTTTCACCCATCAACATCATAAAGCAAACTCTTGAGAATCAGTCGGCTGAGGATCAGTAGCGATTCGGGGAATACGTGAGGCAACAAAGACAAGATACACTGCGACAAGAGGCACAAAGAAATCAAGGATGCGGAGGAAGAGTACCTGAAGCACTTCAAGATGGACCGACAACATATCATCAAGCAAGGAGAGATTAATATGTCATCCCTCCTACCCCCATCAAACCCCAATGTAAGTAAATTAAACGACCTTCAGTACCTTAAACAATACATAGATCTGCAATGGAATTAGTTGCAACAATGCATTGGGGGATCAAAGACACACTTAAGAAACTCACGTGTACGATAGAAAAATCTGTCGTATCTAATTTTCCATCGCGCGAGGTCACGATTGAGCCATTATCACCAAAAGCATCGGCTACAAATGGGACTATACAAACCCAGACATTATACGGTATGTCGATGAATACATTCGCGACACAACCACAACCCTCCCAATCGGTCTAGGACAAACCTAAGAATCTATACACGGACAGACCATCCGGGCTTGAGCTCGGACCGTTCGGCCCATCAACGGCTGACTCCATACTTCATGACGAGTCACCGAGATTTGCGCTAGGACGTCATACTCTACGCAAGGGCTAACTGACATGCTCGGACTGTCTGGCTATACGTGTGGACCATCAGAGTATACCTCCGGACATTCCGCTTATTACACCGAAGCGTCCAACGTAGGCCACACAGAACAAGATATGGGTTATTACTAGCAATCTTACACCTGCCTCAGCCAAGCTTCCCCTTACCACCCACAACTCCTCAAAATCATGGCACGGCCCCACAAACACGTGGGGGCGAGCACTTTTCGACCCTAGAAGGCCAGAAAGATTTAACATGCATTATGAGGCACCTAGGGCGAGCATTAATGCTCTCACAAAACCCAAACCCATGGGGAAGTGGACGACATATAGAAATACAAGCACCCACAACATTGGACCAAAGGGCCGATAGATTATCATCGGTCGCCATTTACATAGTGAGGGCGGAGATTGTTGGGGCATTCTGAGTTAAACTCGGAGTCAACAACACCCATAGGGGCAGTCATATCATATACCCTATGACATCCGATTTGACTATGACCCATACCCATAGGGGACAAGGATACCCGAATTTTCAAAAAAAAATCGGTGACTAGGGCAAAAATACGCATGCGCACATAGGCCAGTTCCTAGCACAATTGAGAGAATTAGCTGATAGGGAGGCTTTTCTACGTTCGCTTGTTTTCACTATCCCTAAAGTGTACTGCTTTTGCATGGAATGCCACCCTATGACCTAATTCCATCTACTCTTGGGGGATTTAGAGCAAAAATTTTATGACCATTTTTTTCTCCAGAGAGTATGAGATAGACCTAGTAGATTAGCAGCTATGCGACAAGGACGGTATGAGTCGATTAATGATTACATCTTGAGGTTCTAGGACACGAGAAACCAATATTTCCATATTCATGTTGTAGATAAAAAGCTAGCAAGATTATCTTTAATGGGATGTGTTCATACTTAAAAGAAAAATTAGAATACATCCATTTTTTACATTAATTCAATTGCACTAGCGAGCTTTGGCTTGTGAGAGTCGAAGCAAAGATACATCTAAACTGACTCGTCACAACATTCACATAGTTGAGTGTGATGAGAATGGTTCAGAAGATGAGTCTCCAGAAATATATGTTGCTGAATTAGTTTGGTTTGCAAAGGTCAAACCACCAGCTTGTTCCTCTTTACAGCCGGTTCAGAAACATCGGTAGTAAGAGGTTAAGTTCAACTTTAATGTTTCCAAATGTGACAAAGTATTTGAGGAATTACTCAAAAGTGGCAACATTAAATGAATCCTATTATTCCATCTGTTGATGAGCTCAAGCGACGCGCTTATTGTAAGTGGTATAACTTATTTTCTCATGCCACTGATGACTGTAACATGTTTTGTCGGCAGGTACAATCATCCATTAATGAATGTTGGTTGAATTTTCAAGAAATGTAGGTTGACAAACAACCTTTTCCTGTCAACATAATGGATTTTAGTGATAAAATGGTCTTGGTTCAGCTGAATATGGTCGATGAGGACAAAGGCAAGGGCATCATCATTGGTGACCCTCGGACCCTTGATGAAAACAGAAAGATTTGTTGTAGGGAAGTTGTTGCTGAGAAGACACTAGTCAACAAGGAAACATTAAAGATCACCATCAAGTCTGACAATGCTGGGTGGCAAACATAGACAAGTGACTGAGACAAGCTCCCTATTCTGCGTATCACGGATAGTCCGGCTAGTCAGTGAGGACGGTCCGAATCACCGATAGACAATTCGGACAGTTCTCGCAGACAATTCGACAGCACCTAGAGACAATAACGACTGTGTACCATCAAGTCACGACGACCCGAAATATGTACGTGGAAGCAAAACTCAGCAAAGGCACTTGTCGACTGATTAAAGCTGACCCAACTTTTGATCAAATATTGTCCAAATATGTCAACAAAAAGGGTCGGTCACCATGATTGGACAACAAAGCGACCTATCTCGCTTACCCAAGAGAGACAGGCAAAAAATGGGCCATCTGACCAAACAAGGTCAAATAAATCAGGCCGAAACATTGCCCAACTAGCACTAGAAACACTAGCATGGACAACTCCACCTCAGTATGCACCTATGCCATACCCGCCTCAATATCCTTATGCATACCCAACCCCACCATATACTACAAATCAGATCTAGGGAATGCCGCCATATCCTTATGGGATGCCACAACACCTAGCTTGGGGGCACCCCAAAACTTCCGTGTTTCATAGATTAG
Organism: Zea luxurians; assembly: GCA_029449295.1. Classification (NCBI taxonomy): domain Eukaryota; kingdom Viridiplantae; phylum Streptophyta; class Magnoliopsida; order Poales; family Poaceae; genus Zea; species Zea luxurians. The sequence goes on along the minus strand of JAOPSE010000203.1, from coordinate 426,421 downwards.
CGTCACCAGTACAAGACCGACTGAGTCCTCTTCGATTTGGTCATCAGACACAGGCCTAACAAGGTTGCTGGAATGCTTAGCCGCAAAAGGCTGACCAATACGGTAGGAAGGCATAGGGAGAAAGTGTCAATAATTGCAACCACCAATGCCAAAAGAACGGCAACTGAGGATGTCATTAAGATTGTAACACCCGGATTTTAGGGGTCCAAAACCCGGGGTTAACATAAACACCAGGTATGCTGGGACCAAGTCTCATACATATGATGTATAGTGGCACAGGATCGAATGTCACATCTTTATATATTTAACAGGAGTTCTATACAAAATAAATAATTACATTATAAGGAGACAACGGTCCAGCAACCCAAAGGTTGACTGGGAGACGACGACCTAGACCACTCACGAACTCATCACAGCATCCTCCATGAGCATCATCCTGCAGTACCTGTTCTTGACCTGTGGTGTGTGTGAGACAGCAAGAGTGAGCTCACATACGTTCATCGCTCAACAAGTTGTGGGGAATAATGTGCATGAACTCGCCAAAGGTGGGAGCTCACGTGAAGTGTAAGGCTTACCAAAGAAGATGGTTAGAGCTGAGCATTGCTTTTAAAGTTGGTCAAAATTTTATTAGCAGTTACTAAGTGTAAGTAAATACCAACCCAGTTAATTAGTAGAACAGAAGTAATAACAACATCACCTGCAATGCAATGCATATGACAAATTGAATTTAAGTTCCATAATTTAATCATGTGAGGGTCCGAGCTGCTCATGACCGTGAGCACGGCTAGTATACCAGTTTTACACTCTGCAGAGGTTGCGCATCTTTACCCACAAGTCATGTTACCCATCTGCCAAGGGATCGCGACTTCCCATACACCTCTACCGAGGAGGCGAGGCAGGGTAACACTACGAGGCCTTTACAAAGTTCCACTAGCTTCAGAAAACCCGCTACAGTTTATAGGAAGATCCAGTGCAGGAATCCCTTGCAGGACCGCCATCGCAGCAAAATCCTCCCGAGGGCCTCCCTACACTGACCTCTCCCCTACTGCCCTTGCCCCTTTCGGGTAAGGTAGTCTTCCACTAGCTTTCCTAATTAATCAGCCAAGGGCGTCCCATACCACCCTTGTGGTAGCACTGTTTTCCCGGGTGGTCGCTCCATGTTCCAATTAACATAATGATCTCATCATGAACAATAAATAACAACTGATAACAAAGGTGTAATCATGAATAGTGTATCTCCATACCCAAAACCACATATAGCACTAGCAAGTACTACCCAGAAAGTTCAGTGGTAAACAAGGTATAAAGATACTCAAACTAGGGTAACCTATTAGGTCCCATCAAATTAACCTATGCAGATCATTATGATTAATCAGAACATGGCTGGGTAAAAAGAAGTGATCAAGGGCACAACTTGCCTGGGCCTTGAGATTCCAGGTATCAGGATGATCCTCAGATGACACGTGACCTCACTGCTAGTCGTAGCAATTCAAACAAACAGTGTAGGCAAAATTTAACATCTCACCAAACAAGTAAACAAAATACATAATAATAATCTACACATTAAAATAAGGTTCTAGGAACAGGAATCATTAATTTTGGAGTTATAGATTTTAAGTTATGGATTTCCAAAGATTCTATGTGCTTAGTACAAGATTAATTAAGATAACAATTTTAATATGACTTTTATGTAAAACCAGTGGCACTAATTGATAAATAATAATATTACAAAATTATAGGAAGTGGAATGGATTAATTTGGAGTTCATATGCATTTTCTATGAATTATATAAATTCTAGGAATTATTTTTATATTAAAAACTCATTTTCTAATTCATTTTCCTGATTTTATAACACTCTGGACTGGGCCTCAAATTTGTAAAAGGGCAGGGGGCTCGGGGTAAGTTGCCCGAGACACAGCGCACAGTAACATATGGACGGCGGGTTGTTTTCCCTAAAACAGAGGGTTCTATTTGCAAAGTCGGCGATTCGAAGGGGTATCGGTGGTTTTCGGCCGTTGGATCTCCGCGCGACGGCTAAGATTAGAAGGCCGTTTTAAACGAACCGGTATCCATTCCACGCCATCGGATTCGAATCTGACGGTGGTTATTTTATGAAAGCAAGATCGGATCGGGTCCGTCAGATCACATCCAACGGTCCACGATCAAAGTCCGAAAGGGTATCCCTGCGATCTATCTCGACCATACGATCGTTATCGGACGGCGCTCCTACGTTCTTCCTTCTTACGGTCTCGGCGACGACGAAAACAGTGACCGCGGTGGCGGTCTCGCCGGCGTTCGCCCGATTCTAGTGCTAGGACCACTAATTCTCTAATTAGGTCGACCTACGCAATGCCACAAGTGCGACAAAGGGGGTGAACGACATACCAGCGCAGGAAATGGTCCGAGGGAGATCATCCACGGTGAGAGGCGGATTCACGGCGGAGCTTTCACCACGGCGAGCAATTGCCCGCACACGGCTCGATCCTGGGAGCGATACTCCGCACGCACACGCACCACGCACGAGGCCGAACACCCACGACCACAAGATGGATCCCCGGGCGTCGTCAAGGAGGGGAATCACCGGTGGCGGCGGATCTCTCACCAAGCGAGGAGTCCACGGTGGTCGGCTGGGTTCCAGAAGGGGGCAGCGGGTTTTATAGGGACGCATGGTGGTGGAGTTCGGCCAACCCGGGGATCCAGGGCGCGTTTTGCTCCGCGGAGTCCGCGCGCCGAGCTCAGGCGAAGATCCAGCGCGAGTTCGTTCGCGTGAGCTGGATTGAGGAAGAGGAATCCGACCAGTGGGACCCACATGTAAGCGAAACAGAGCGCGAGCGAGTGCGCGAGGATGAGAGGCTTACGGGCGGGGCCCACACGGCAGTGTCAGTGAGAGGCGAGAGCGCGCGTGAGGGGGAGTGGGCTGCGCGCGGCGAGGGTGAGATTGGGCCGAAATGAGGTGAGTGGCCCATGTAGGATTTTTATTCTTTTTCTTTTTATTTTCTATTTTCTTTTCTCCATTTTCAAAACCCAAATTCAATTCAAATTAAATTTCAACTTGTGGCAAATTCTCTTTCAGATTAATAGTAAAATTTAGACATACCTAAAAGTGTGATGAATTTTATAACTTTATTTTGTTTTGTATAATATTTCTTTCTCTCTTTCCTATTTCCAATTCAAATCAAACCAAGTTTTAAATTCTAGATTTCAAATTTATTCACAAGTTAAACTTTCACATGATGCACAATTACTACATAGTGTTTTCTTCATTTATTTTATTATGATTATTTACCTTTTAAAAAAAGTGAACTATAAAGTTTAATCACTTATCAATGGTACTTTGCTCAAATTTCTTCTACCAATCCCAAATTCAGAATTTGGGTGTTACAAATCCTACCCCCCTTATAAATAATCTCGTCCTCGAGATTTGTAAGAAAAGGGATGTATACTCATATTGTTCTTGGAACATATGCACAAACAAAGAAATCTCAGCATGAGGTATAATTCTTCAACAAAACATAGGGTCAATAGACCTTATTATTCCTTCTAGAATAATATCATATCATCTACTAACTAAAGTAACATCTAGACCCTACAAATCATCATAATTTATATCTATGTAGTTTGGTGAAGCTGGTGGTGGTGGTGGAGGTTGTTGTTGTTGTCTCTCCAACCGTGCTTGTCTTATTTCTTGGCGGGTCTGACGTATTTCCTCGCGTTGTTGTCTTATCTGATTCTGCATCTCGGTCACCAGGTCTGTTAACTGTTGTATTACCAGTCTTTGGGTAGCAACCACTTGATTGATTTCAACAGGTGGAGGATTTGGAGGATTCATTTTCTGTTTGTTGTTACGTGATAATCTTTCCTTTCCTGGTATTGACCATGAAAGTTAGAAGCATATGGTAATAGTTTTGCAAAGGAAATTATTCAATAAGCGGAATGAATAAGCTAGTAGCTGGTTATAATCTAAAGATTCTTTGGTAGGACTTAATCTTTGTTTTATGTCCAGTTTGGGGTAACCAATCATATAAGGTGAATATCCAAGGGTAAGATAGAATCTGTCAAGATGAGAGATATATATGGGTGAGATAGACTACAAGATGTAGGTTAAAAGTTTGTTTGTTATTAGGTGGGAATAGAAAAGTCATACCATTCATCTTGGTTCTATGGGTTGGGTTAGCTCATGGTTGAATTGATCCAATGTGCTAAGATAAGTTAATACATGGCTAGTGGGGTCTAATCTCTTCTACTAGTGTCATTAATCTGTTTAAGTGGACCACATTAAGTTAGATAACATTAGACCATACTAGATCAGGTCACATTAGGTAAGATAAGATCTAGATTAAATTGGATGTGACTAGATTAGACTAGTTTAGGTTAGATAGATTTATCAGGGTAAGATATGTCTTGTTAGGATATGTTAGAATCTTTTGAGATAGAATGGGGTATACAGTGTAGGAAGGTTAGAGGCTCCATTAGGTTAACTCAGAGGGGTTATGCAACTATCAGAGGGGTAAGGTAGTTGCATAAGTATATGGTCAAGTTAATCTAGGGCATCAATTTAGATTAAATCATTTTTATAGGAGTGAGGTCTAATCCATTTCACTAGTACTAACTAATTTATTAAATAACTCACTTTAGATTGGATCATATTAGATTAGATGGGATCTAGATTGGTATCACCAGATTAGTCTAGACAGTACCTAATTACTTTGAATTAGATCATGGTTGATATTTTAGACTGGGATAAATATGCTAGTTAAGGTAGGATGAATTCATAAGGATAAGGTAGAATCTTTTGAGGTAAATTAGATCTATTAGGATAACAAAATCTTTTCAAGATAAGATAAATTTATTAAGGCAAGAGAGTATCTTGTAAGATAAGATGAATCTATTAGGATAAGATAGATTCCTTTAGGTTAAGAGGGATCTATTAAAGTTAAGAAAGAATCTTTTAAGATAAGATGGAGGTTGTTAGGCTAGATATTTTAATGGGGATAACCTAGTTCGTCTAGTTATTTTTTTTACAAGCATTTTTTTTCTATATGTATATACAGATGTAAATGTGGGCATTACTCCACAACTCATTACACTCAATCAGAAATCCAAATCAGACAGATATCATAAGAACAAACATTCAAATACATAGACACTTAAAAAAATAGTTTTGTTTTTGTTCCTAGGATTAGGTCTCCTATTCCTAAAGTCACTTTAGGTTAAGGATTTCAAAGTGTGAAATCCACATTTGTCTTTTAGAAAGAAAAAGGTAAGAATAATCAGAGTAAAGCGGAATTAGATGAGAAAAGATTAAGATAAGCTTAGAAAAGAATCAGAGTAGAAAAGGTAAGTAGACAATGGTTGTCCAGTTCTATCTAGGTTTCGTCCTACAGTCAACATTGCTCTGATACCACTTCTGTAACACCCGGATTTTAGGGGTCCAAAACCCGGGGTTAACATAAACACCAGGTATGCTGGGACCAAGTCTCATACATATGATGTATAGTGGCACAGGATCGAATGTCACATCTTTATATATTTAACAGGAGTTCTATACAAAATAAATAATTACATTATAAGGAGACAACGGTCCAGCAACCCAAAGGTTGACTGGGAGACGACGACCTAGACCACTCACGAACTCATCACAGCATCCTCCATGAGCATCATCCTGCAGTACCTGTTCTTGACCTGTGGTGTGTGTGAGACAGCAAGAGTGAGCTCACATACGTTCATCGCTCAACAAGTTGTGGGGAATAATGTGCATGAACTCGCCAAAGGTGGGAGCTCACGTGAAGTGTAAGGCTTACCAAAGAAGATGGTTAGAGCTGAGCATTGCTTTTAAAGTTGGTCAAAATTTTATTAGCAGTTACTAAGTGTAAGTAAATACCAACCCAGTTAATTAGTAGAACAGAAGTAATAACAACATCACCTGCAATGCAATGCATATGACAAATTGAATTTAAGTTCCATAATTTAATCATGTGAGGGTCCGAGCTGCTCATGACCGTGAGCACGGCTAGTATACCAGTTTTACACTCTGCAGAGGTTGCGCATCTTTACCCACAAGTCATGTTACCCATCTGCCAAGGGATCGCGACTTCCCATACACCTCTACCGAGGAGGCGAGGCAGGGTAACACTACGAGGCCTTTACAAAGTTCCACTAGCTTCAGAAAACCCGCTACAGTTTATAGGAAGATCCAGTGCAGGAATCCCTTGCAGGACCGCCATCGCAGCAAAATCCTCCCGAGGGCCTCCCTACACTGACCTCTCCCCTACTGCCCTTGCCCCTTTCGGGTAAGGTAGTCTTCCACTAGCTTTCCTAATTAATCAGCCAAGGGCGTCCCATACCACCCTTGTGGTAGCACTGTTTTCCCGGGTGGTCGCTCCATGTTCCAATTAACATAATGATCTCATCATGAACAATAAATAACAACTGATAACAAAGGTGTAATCATGAATAGTGTATCTCCATACCCAAAACCACATATAGCACTAGCAAGTACTACCCAGAAAGTTCAGTGGTAAACAAGGTATAAAGATACTCAAACTAGGGTAACCTATTAGGTCCCATCAAATTAACCTATGCAGATCATTATGATTAATCAGAACATGGCTGGGTAAAAAGAAGTGATCAAGGGCACAACTTGCCTGGGCCTTGAGATTCCAGGTATCAGGATGATCCTCAGATGACACGTGACCTCACTGCTAGTCGTAGCAATTCAAACAAACAGTGTAGGCAAAATTTAACATCTCACCAAACAAGTAAACAAAATACATAATAATAATCTACACATTAAAATAAGGTTCTAGGAACAGGAATCATTAATTTTGGAGTTATAGATTTTAAGTTATGGATTTCCAAAGATTCTATGTGCTTAGTACAAGATTAATTAAGATAACAATTTTAATATGACTTTTATGTAAAACCAGTGGCACTAATTGATAAATAATAATGATTTGTAACACCCAAATTCTGAATTTGGGATTGGTAGAAGAAATTTGAGCAAAGTACCATTGATAAGTGATTAAACTTTATAGTTCACTTTTTTTAAAAGGTAAATAATCATAATAAAATAAATGAAGAAAACACTATGTAGTAATTGTGCATCATGTGAAAGTTTAACTTGTGAATAAATTTGAAATCTAGAATTTAAAACTTGGTTTGATTTGAATTGGAAATAGGAAAGAGAGAAAGAAATATTATACAAAACAAAATAAAGTTATAAAATTCATCACACTTTTAGGTATGTCTAAATTTTACTATTAATCTGAAAGAGAATTTGCCACAAGTTGAAATTTAATTTGAATTGAATTTGGGTTTTGAAAATGGAGAAAAGAAAATAGAAAATAAAAAGAAAAAGAATAAAAATCCTACATGGGCCACTCACCTCATTTCGGCCCAATCTCACCCTCGCCGCGCGCAGCCCACTCCCCCTCACGCGCGCTCTCGCCTCTCACTGACACTGCCGTGTGGGCCCCGCCCGTAAGCCTCTCATCCTCGCGCACTCGCTCGCGCTCTGTTTCGCTTACATGTGGGTCCCACTGGTCGGATTCCTCTTCCTCAATCCAGCTCACGCGAACGAACTCGCGCTGGATCTTCGCCTGAGCTCGGCGCGCGGACTCCGCGGAGCAAAACGCGCCCTGGATCCCGGGGTTGGCCGAACTCCACCACCATGCGTCCCTATAAAACCCGCTGCCCCCTTCTGGAACCCAGCCGACCACCGTGGACTCCTCGCTTGGTGAGAGATCCGCCGCCACCGGTGATTCCCCTCCTTGACGACGCCCGGGGATCCATCTTGTGGTCGTGGGTGTTCGGCCTCGTGCGTGGTGCGTGTGCGTGCGGAGTATCGCTCCCAGGATCGAGCCGTGTGCGGGCAATTGCTCGCCGTGGTGAAAGCTCCGCCGTGAATCCGCCTCTCACCGTGGATGATCTCCCTCGGACCATTTCCTGCGCTGGTATGTCGTTCACCCCCTTTGTCGCACTTGTGGCATTGCGTAGGTCGACCTAATTAGAGAATTAGTGGTCCTAGCACTAGAATCGGGCGAACGCCGGCGAGACCGCCACCGCGGTCACTGTTTTCGTCGTCGCCGAGACCGTAAGAAGGAAGAACGTAGGAGCGCCGTCCGATAACGATCGTATGGTCGAGATAGATCGCAGGGATACCCTTTCGGACTTTGATCGTGGACCGTTGGATGTGATCTGACGGACCCGATCCGATCTTGCTTTCATAAAATAACCACCGTCAGATTCGAATCCGATGGCGTGGAATGGATACCGGTTCGTTTAAAACGGCCTTCTAATCTTAGCCGTCGCGCGGAGATCCAACGGCCGAAAACCACCGATACCCCTTCGGATCGCCGACTTTGCAAATAGAACCCTCTGTTTTAGGGAAAACAACCCACCGTCCATATGTTACTGTGCGCTGTGTCTCGGGCAACTTACCCCGAGCCCCCTGCCCTTTTACAAATTTGAGGCCCAGTCCAGAGTGTTATAAAATCAGGAAAATGAATTAGAAAATGAGTTTTTAATATAAAAATAATTCCTAGAATTTATATAATTCATAGAAAATGCATATGAACTCCAAATTAATCCATTCCACTTCCTATAATTTTGTAATATTATTATTTATCAATTAGTGCCACTGGTTTTACATAAAAGTCATATTAAAATTGTTATCTTAATTAATCTTGTACTAAGCACATAGAATCTTTGGAAATCCATAACTTAAAATCTATAACTCCAAAATTAATGATTCCTGTTCCTAGAACCTTATTTTAATGTGTAGATTATTATTATGTATTTTGTTTACTTGTTTGGTGAGATGTTAAATTTTGCCTACACTGTTTGTTTGAATTGCTACGACTAGCAGTGAGGTCACGTGTCATCTGAGGATCATCCTGATACCTGGAATCTCAAGGCCCAGGCAAGTTGTGCCCTTGATCACTTCTTTTTACCCAGCCATGTTCTGATTAATCATAATGATCTGCATAGGTTAATTTGATGGGACCTAATAGGTTACCCTAGTTTGAGTATCTTTATACCTTGTTTACCACTGAACTTTCTGGGTAGTACTTGCTAGTGCTATATGTGGTTTTGGGTATGGAGATACACTATTCATGATTACACCTTTGTTATCAGTTGTTATTTATTGTTCATGATGAGATCATTATGTTAATTGGAACATGGAGCGACCACCCGGGAAAACAGTGCTACCACAAGGGTGGTATGGGACGCCCTTGGCTGATTAATTAGGAAAGCTAGTGGAAGACTACCTTACCCGAAAGGGGCAAGGGCAGTAGGGGAGAGGTCAGTGTAGGGAGGCCCTCGGGAGGATTTTGCTGCGATGGCGGTCCTGCAAGGGATTCCTGCACTGGATCTTCCTATAAACTGTAGCGGGTTTTCTGAAGCTAGTGGAACTTTGTAAAGGCCTCGTAGTGTTACCCTGCCTCGCCTCCTCGGTAGAGGTGTATGGGAAGTCGCGATCCCTTGGCAGATGGGTAACATGACTTGTGGGTAAAGATGCGCAACCTCTGCAGAGTGTAAAACTGGTATACTAGCCGTGCTCACGGTCATGAGCAGCTCGGACCCTCACATGATTAAATTATGGAACTTAAATTCAATTTGTCATATGCATTGCATTGCAGGTGATGTTGTTATTACTTCTGTTCTACTAATTAACTGGGTTGGTATTTACTTACACTTAGTAACTGCTAATAAAATTTTGACCAACTTTAAAAGCAATGCTCAGCTCTAACCATCTTCTTTGGTAAGCCTTACACTTCACGTGAGCTCCCACCTTTGGCGAGTTCATGCACATTATTCCCCACAACTTGTTGAGCGATGAACGTATGTGAGCTCACTCTTGCTGTCTCACACACACCACAGGTCAAGAACAGGTACTGCAGGATGATGCTCATGGAGGATGCTGTGATGAGTTCGTGAGTGGTCTAGGTCGTCGTCTCCCAGTCAACCTTTGGGTTGCTGGACCGTTGTCTCCTTATAATGTAATTATTTATTTTGTATAGAACTCCTGTTAAATATATAAAGATGTGACATTCGATCCTGTGCCACTATACATCATATGTATGAGACTTGGTCCCAGCATACCTGGTGTTTATGTTAACCCCGGGTTTTGGACCCCTAAAATCCGGGTGTTACAAAGATAGGCACAACATATATCATCATACAGGGCAATAATGAAGTGTCGATGATTTTTGGTAAGTTAGCCAAAACAAACGAGGGAAAGGGCATAGGAGCTACTAGCAAAACATCTGACACAAAGTACTCTATGCCCCGATGGTGTCCGTCGGGGCTAACACTCTCTCAAAAATGCAAATTATAGCTCTTGTGAGCAAGGGAAAACAAGGAAAAGGAGGTAAAGAAGATATTTAATGATACACATCCATTATTCCCACCACCACAGAAAAATGGAGACCAAAGGCAGCTGAAACTAACACAAAAGAACAAGCGGTCATAAAAAATCAAAATACGAATAGAGTTGTGCAGGTTCCGGCAGAGACGGCGGATAGTGTAACGCCCTGAATTTGGGGGTAGAGTTTTTTCTTCTTTTCTCTCACCAAATTCAGGCGTTACCCTTTTCTTTTTTTCTCGTTCCCTCGCTGAACCTTGATCTTTTCCAAAGTTATAGCGGGTTTTGGCTTTAGACCCCGTGTAAAGCAAAACCTTAAAATACTTTATTTTGGGTGTTGCATCATGCCGAAGCACATTTCTTTGTCTGAGGTTGAGTGTTCGTCTCGTTCCGTTCCGGATTTCGATTCGTGATTTAATTCCATTTAGTGGTCTGCGCTCGTCGTGGGTTTTCGATCCGCGAAGTGGCCCGGCCCAGCCTAGCCCAGCCCAGCCTAGCCCAGCCCGGCCCGGTCCGGCCCGGCCCTGCGCGCCCCTGGCGCCCAAACCCCCCCCCATGCGCCCCCCTTCTCTCTCTCTCTCATTTGGATCTCCCGCGCAACAACCTCTCCTCTCCTTCTACCACCTCTCTCTCCCCGTGGTGCCCTAGGATTTGGAGACGGCGATCACCGGATTTTGGACCCCGAGGTGAGCTCCCCTCCCCTTCCCTTCTCCCTCTCCCTCTCCCTCCTCTTCTTCCCTCCGCGCGCGCCCTCCCTCTCCCCCTGCCCGCGCGCGCCCCCGCCCTTCCCCCTGCGCGCGGCGGCGCCCGCCCCGCCCCGGCCTCCCCGGCGGCGCTCGGCCCCACCCCGGCCTCCCCGGCGGTGCTCGGCCCCCCGCTCGGCCCCGCCCCGGCCTCCCCGGCGGCGCTCGGCCCCCCCGCTCGGCCCCTCCCCCTCCCTCCCCGGCGGCGCTCGGCCCCCGCCCGGCCTCCCCTTGCGGCGGCGCGGCCCTGCCCCCCGCCCCCTGCCCCCGCCCCTGCGCGTGGCGCTCGACCGCCCCGCCCCTCGGCTCGGCCGGCCGTGGTGGCCCGGCGCCCTCCCGCGGCGCGGCGAGCCCCGCTCGCCCGCGCGCGCCCGCCCCCGGCTCGGCCGCCCGCCTCCCGGCGAGCTCGGCCGCCTCTGGCCGGTTCAACCGCCCCCCTGGCCGGTTCAACCGCCCCGGCCCCGGCTCGGCCGCCCGCCCCCGTCCCGGCCTCGCCCGACCGTGTCCCCGCTCGCCCGCGCTCGCTGCGATTATTTTTGGTTGGTAGTTAGTGTCAAACTCCGTTAGTTAGCGTGCTGCGACGCGCGTTTCGCCGTGCGACGGATTTGTCTAATTTCAGATTCTATCTATGTGTTGCGTCGTGCGCTTCGTCGCGCGACGATCCATTTTAATTTCAGGTTGTTTAAGGTGTAACGCCGCGTGTGTATTCACACGACGTTCCACTTTGGACTCAGTTTAGTCGACGTATGCCGTCGTGCGTTTCGTCGCGCGACGCTTAACGTCTCCTCATAACTAAGGCGAAGTGTCTCGTTGCGTGCTCGGTCGCACGACGAGTCGTTAACTTCTTAATTTGTTTTAGAGTGCTATGTCGCGCGTCTCGCCGCGCGACCACCCTTGTTATTTATCTCCACCTGCTTATAATGATTAGACATGAAACATGACTTTACTTTACGCTAAACATAGTGTCTACATTAAATTTCCTTCCATTAAGTGAGTAGTTAATTTATAATCATGTAACGTGACCGTTTCCCGACTGTCTTGTTCTCTTTCTCTCTTAACTATAACTGCGAGCCCGCGTGGAACGTCAGTTTACTTATTGCATTCTATTGTATGGTGTACTGTTCTTTTGTATTAAATATGTGGATGTATGTATGTTTGCGCTCGCATAGAGAACGATCCGGTCGGAGAACCCGAAGAACCCGCAGGAGAAGCCCCTGAGCAGCAGTCGGTTGGTGGAGGCAAGTGTCCTTTGACCTATCTCTGTCCTATTCATTCTTTAATTCACCTTCCGCATTACACATTTATACCTAAGGATTGACTAGCTTTTGTTATCCATGTCCTTGTTTACCTATTTGGGTCGGTTTATTATTGTTTAGCTTCATGCTATTGCTCAAACTCTAATCAATGAACATGATGAGATTATATATGATACGCTGTTTTCCCCTCTCTTATTATGATATTATACTTGTGGTTTTCAAGGGGGCTCGAGCGGTTTCTCGAGTGCCTCTCCGTAAGGACCTGTTCTATGGATGACCGCCCGAGAAAACAGTGCAACCATGAGGGTGGAATGGGACGCCCTTAGCTGAATAATTAGAGGAACCGGGGTGTAGTTCGCTTCGCTGTCGTGCCGTCAATGGGGCTCGGTGTATGCGGCTCGCTCTGCCAAGGTTGATTTGTCCCTTGGGGAGGAGTGCGGTACATTTAGGAAACCTAACGGGCAGCTACAGCCTCGGGGAATCTTTGTAAAGGCTACGTAGTGATGCCCTGCTGGACCACCTAGGTAGTGGTCAATGGGGAGTAGCTCTCTCCGGGCAGAAAGGGAATCACGGCTTGTGGGTAAAGTGCACAACCTCTGCAGAGTGTTTGAAAACTGATATATCAGCCGTGCTCGTGGTTATGAGCGGCCAAGGGAGCTCCAGTGATTAGTGGTACTTGATCAGAGACATTTTGGTTTACAGGTGGCAATGAGGATGGTTATGATTATGCTTATGGTAATGGTAAGTGGTATTCTTTCCGCTTGGAAAGGGTACTTTGTGTTAATAACTTGGGTTAATGCTAAAACCTGGCTTTCTACTAGTAAATAACAAACTGACCAACTAAAAGCAACTGCTTGACTTATCCCCACATAAAGCTAGTCCACTACAGCCAAACAGGATACTTGCTGAGTATGTTGATGTGTACTCACTCTTGCTCTACACACCAAACCCCCCCAGGTTGTCAGCATTGCAACCACTGCTCAGGAGAAGATGAAGCTGTGGAAGGAGACTTCCAGGAGTTCCAAGACTACGACGAGTTCTAGGTGTGGGTTAGCGGCAACCCCCAGTCGGCTGCCTGTGAAGGCCGCGGTTATCTACGTTTCTTTTCCGCACTTTGATTTATTGTAAGGACTATATGGACGTCTCAGACGTATGATGTAATCGACTATTATTTCCCTTTTAATACTATTTGAGCACTGTGTGATGATGTCCATGTTATGTAACTGCTGTGTACGTGAATAACTGATCCTGGCACGTACATGGTTCGCATTCGGTTTACCTTCTAAAAACCGGGTGTGACATAAGTGGTATCAAAGCCGTGTTGACTGTAGGACCGCTAACCTAGAGTAGAATGGTCGTTCTAAGGATTATAGACCTCTGTCACTGCCTTGACTTTGGTACCCCTTCAAAAGTTGGTCATACTGACCAAACCTATGTTCTACTATATATTATACCTTGCTGAAAATTTTGTTTTATTCTAATCCTTCATTTATCTATGATTCATTATTTGCTGGTCATATTAATTCTGTTCTCACCCTTTTGCTTGCGATGTCTTTTGTAGATGGCTCGACTTAGACACACTGCACGAAAGTCTGTCATCCCCTTCTTACCCTCCCGCCTTGCTGAGCGTCCGCTTCGCCGTCTCGTGGCCGGACAGTCCAGCCACTTGGAGAGACTGCACCACCGCCTGCATGAGGAGCAGGAACGTCGACGACAGGAGCAGCAGGGCTCTTCTTTCTCGCTCCAGCAGGAGATAGAGTCTGTGAGGAGCTGCTCCCCTGTGCTTCCTCTGGAGGCGCCCCCTGCACCACCACTGGGCGCCCCAGCTTCTGGAGTAGCTGCTGGAGGAGACCCAGACGACGGAGGTGGCGACGACAGCCCGAGCCATGACACCGACCTCTCTGCTAACCATGAGCCGGAAGGATGGGTTGCTCGACCCATCACTCGCGACGCTGCTCGTGGGTGTCACTTCCGCGACGCGCTCGACACCCTGCTACGTCGGGCACTTGACCGGCGTACTTGGTCCATCGAGTATCGCTGTGTGGTCTACCAGCATAGTCGTGGGGTCTACCCGGACCGCTGGGAGGCGACCTGCTTGGTGCGCCGTCCGGAGAACAGTCTCCAGGGCGCGGAGGCTTGCTCAGAGCACTATTCTATCTCTGAGTGGGATTCAGCTGAGGCAGCCATGCAGGATGCTGCACGGCGTGCGCTTTCGCACTACTGCTCGATTCTCGATGGGGTAGCTGACGGTCTCGACCTGAAGTATTACCCCAGCCGTCCATCTGGCAGCACAGGAGGCGTGATTGTTTCACCTGCTGGTGAGGACAATCCTAGGTTGAGCAGCACAGTCAACCTAGCCGCCGTGCTAAACACGGAGCTGGACCATGCATTAGACGAGCTGAGTAGGGCTCGTGCTGAGATCGCCCTGCTACGGGCTGAGCGTGCGGAACGTCGTCACTTGGATGATGGTTCCCCCGCCCCCATTGGGACTCAGCACCCGTACCGCTCACCTCGGCGTGGACACCAGTCTTATGGCAATCCCGACTGCAAGACCAAGATAAATCTAGAACCATAGGTCGTTAGAGTTGGATCCTGTAATTAATACAAAATATATACATAGAAGCTTCAGTCTTAGCGTTAGTCTCGGTTTTAGTTAGTCTTAGTTAGACAGGGTAGTTTGCTATATCCTGTGCATTTATGTTTGTCATGATGAACTATGTTTGGTTTGGATCTTTGTAATGACTGTCACCAGAGTGTGGGTATCCCCTGCATTTTGGTTTACCTATTATGTTAATGGAGTTAGTTATATAGTTGGGAAACCCTTTATTCTACTTTCCTCTTTATCTGAGAAGTTGTGTGGTCTGCGATGGAGATCAGTGAAGATGCTCATCTGTTCAGTGCTGTTGGAGAATTCTATACTCTTTTCTTATGCTGCAAGATTTGCCAGATCAGTTCTGATGTGTGGTTGCATTCTGCAGATGTCAGAGAACAGGCGCAGAGGAGGAAGGCGTGCTCAGCAGGAGCGAGCCGCTCCGCAGGATGAGGTGCCCCAGCAGCAGCACCTGCCACCCCCGCCCCTGATGTCGATCGAGCAGATGTTTCTGATGCAGACTCAGGCAGTTCAGGCCATCGGTCAGACTCTGGCCGCCATTCAGCAGCAGCAGCAGCAACAGCAGCAAGCACCACCCCAGCCTTAGATGCCTCAGATGCCCAGAGACAAGCATGCTGAATTCATGAGAGGTCATCCCCCAACGTTCGCTCACTCTTCTGACCCCATGGATGCTGAAGATTGGCTGCGCACTGTGGAGCGGGAGTTGCATACCGCTCAGTGTGATGACAGAGAGAAAGTCTTGTATGGTCCCCGTCTGTTGAGAGGAGCAGCCCAATCATGGTGGAAGTCTTATCTCGCCACTCATGCCAACCCCGATGCCATCACCTGGGAAGAGTTCAGAGGTAGCTTTCGTCAGTACCATGTGCCTGCAGGTCTGATGACAGTGAAGAAGGAGGAGTTCCTGGCCCTTAAGCAAGGGTCATCATCTGTCAGTGAGTATCGAGACAGGTTTCTGCAGTTGTCTCGCTACGCTCCTGAAGATGTCAACACCGACGCCAAGCGACAGTACCGTTTCTTGAGAGGCTTGGTTGACCCTCTTCAGTACCAACTGATGAATCATACCTTCCCGACATTCCAGCACCTGATTGACAGAGCAATTATGACAGAAAGGAAGCGTAAGGAGATGGAGGATCGTAAGCGCAAGATCAGTGGACCCCAGCCTGGAAGCAGCAACCGTCCTCGTTTCTCAGGCAATCAACCTCAGCAGTTCAGGCAGAACCAGCGTCCACCTCAGCAGCATCAGCAGTTCCAAAGGCAGTATCCTCAGCACCAGTATCAGAACCGTCAGAACAATCAGTCAGGAGGTCAGTTTCACAGGCAGAATCAGCAGGCACCCTGTCTTCCTGCCCCAGCAAACCAGCAGAACAGTCAGGCAGCACCAGCTCAGGTTGGAAACAGAGCATGTTTCCACTGTGGAGAGCAAGGCCATTG
This sequence comes from Zea luxurians, assembly GCA_029449295.1. NCBI lineage: Eukaryota > Viridiplantae > Streptophyta > Magnoliopsida > Poales > Poaceae > Zea > Zea luxurians. Next base: position 410,013 of record JAOPSE010000203.1, on the reverse strand, counting down.
GGTGATGCAATGTCCGAAGAAGGCAGCCCAGCAGCAGTCAGGCCCCAATGCCCCAGCAAAGCAGAATGTGTCTCAGCCTGGAGCAGGCAACCGCTCTCAATCGCGCTATAATCATGGAAGACTGAACCACTTGGAGGCTGAAGCAGTTCAGGAGACCCCCGACATGATAGTAGGTATGTTCCCAGTCGACTCCCATATTGCAGAAGTGTTATTTGATACTGGAGCAACACATTCTTTCATTACTGCATCATGGGTAGAAGCACATAATCTTCCAATTACTACCATGTCAACCCCCATTCAAATTGACTCCGCCGGTGGTAGAATTCGAGCCAATAGCATTTGTTTGAATGTAAGTGTGGAAATAAGGGGGATAGCGTTTCCCGCTAACCTTATAGTAATGGGTACTCAGGGAATAGATGTCATCCTAGGGATGAATTGGCTAGATAAGTATCAGGCAGTTATCAGTTGTGATAAAAGGACAATCAAGTTGGTGTCCCCACTAGGAGAGGAAGTGGTGACCGAGTTAGTCCCGCCTGAGCCGAAGAGAGGAAGTTGTTATCAGATGGCTGTCGATAGCAGTGAAGCAGACCCAATTGAGAGTATCAAGGTTGTTTCTGAATTCCCAGATGTGTTTCCAAAGGATTTACCGGGTATGCCACCAGAGCGGAAAGTTGAGTTTGCCATAGAGCTTCTTCCTGGAACCGCCCCTATCTTTAAGAGAGCTTACAGAATATCTGGACCGGAGTTGGTTGAGCTTAAGAAGCAGATTGATGAGCTGTCAGAGAAAGGTTACATCCGGCCAAGCACCTCGCCTTGGGCCGCCCCTGTCTTGTTCGTGGAAAAGAAAGATGGCACCAAAAGGATGTGTATCGATTATCGAGCTTTGAATGAAGTCACGATCAAGAACAAGTACCCTTTGCCCAGAATAGAAGATCTATTCGACCAGTTGAGAGGAGCCAGTGTGTTCTCCAAGATTGATCTGAGGTCAGGTTATCATCAGCTCAGGATCCGACCTTCGGACATTCCGAAGACGGCATTCATTACCAAGTATGGTTTGTATGAGTTCACAGTGATGTCTTTTGGTTTGACCAATGCACCAGCGTTCTTCATGAACTTGATGAACAGTGTATTCATGGATTATCTCGATAAGTTTGTGGTGGTATTCATTGATGACATTCTAGTTTATTCTCAAAGCAAAGAAGAACATGCAGATCATTTGAGGATGGTATTGCAGAGATTGCGAGAGCAACAGTTGTATGCAAAGTTGAGCAAGTGTGAGTTCTGGATCAGTGAAGTCCTGTTCTTGGGTCACATAATCAACAAAGAAGGATTGTCTGTGGATCCGAAGAAAGTGGCAGACATTCTGAACTGGAAAGCGCCAACGGATGCTCGAGGAATCAAGAGCTTCATTGGAATGGCCGGATATTATCGGCGATTCATTGAAGGGTTTTCGAAGATTGCGAAACCAATGACAGCGTTGCTAGGCAACAAGGTTGAGTTCAAGTGGACCCAGAAATGCCAAGAGGCCTTTGAAGCGCTGAAAGAGAAGTTGACTACAGCGCCTGTCCTAGTCTTGCCTGATGTGCACAAGCCCTTCTCTGTGTACTGTAATGCTTGTTACACGGGTTTGGGATGCGTGTTGATGCAAGAGGGAAGAGTTGTGGCTTACTCGTCCCGACAGCTGAAGGTTCATGAGAAGAATTACCCAATCCATGACCTAGAGTTGGCAGCAGTGGTTCACGCGCTGAAGACATGGAGGCACTATCTGTATGGACAGAAATGCGATGTTTACACAGACCACAAGAGTCTGAAGTACATATTCACTCAGTCAGAATTGAATATGAGACAACGAAGATGGTTAGAGTTGATCAAAGACTATGAGTTGGAGATCCATTACCATCCAGGCAAAGCGAACGTAGTGGCAGATGCTTTGAGCAGAAAGAGTCAAGTCAATCTGATGGTCGCTCATCCGATGCCTTATGAGTTGGCCAAGGAGTTCGACAGGTTGAGTCTCGGATTTCTGAACAATTCGCGAGGAGTCACAGTTGAATTGGAACCTACCTTGGAGCGCGAAATCAAAGAAGCGTAGAAGAATGATGAGAAGATCAGTGAGATTCAGCGACTGATTCTAGACGGCAGAGGCAAAGATTTTCGGGAAGATGCAGAAGGCGTGATATGGTTCAAAGACCGCTTATGTGTTCCCAATGTCCAGTCCATTCGGGAGTTGATTCTTAAGGAAGCTCATGAGACAGCTTATTCGATTCACCCTGGCAGTGAGAAGATGTATCAGGATCTGAAGAAGAAATTCTGGTGGTACGGAATGAAGAGGGAAATCGTAGAGCATGTGGCTATGTGCGATAGTTGTCGAAGAATTAAGGCAGAGCACCAGAGACCAGCTGGATTGTTACAACCGTTGCAGATCCCTCAGTGGAAATGGGATGAAATTGGTATGGATTTCATAGTCGGATTGCCTCGCACTCGGGCCGGCTACGATTCCATTTGGGTAGTGGTGGACCGTTTGACCAAGTCAGCCCACTTCATACCTGTCAAGACCAACTACAACAGTGCAGTATTGGCAGAACTATATATGTCTCGGATCGTTTGTCTTCATGGTGTGCCAAAGAAGATAGTGTCAGACAGAGGAACGCAGTTCACCTCTCATTTCTGGCAGCAGTTGCATGAAGCCTTGGGCACACATCTGAATTTCAGTTCAGCTTATCATCCGCAGACAGATGGCCAGACTGAAAGGACCAATCAAATTCTCGAAGATATGTTGAGAGCCTGTGCGCTGCAAGATCAGTCCGGATGGGACAAGAGATTGCCTTATGCAGAATTTTCCTATAACAACAGTTACCAGGCCAGTTTGAAGATGTCACCATTTCAAGTGCTCTATGGGAGGAGTTGTAGAACTCCGTTACAATGGGATCAGCCTGGGGAAAAGCAAGTGTTCGGGCCAGACATTCTGCTTGAAGCCGAAGAGAACATCAAGATGGTCTGAGAGAATCTGAAGATAGCGCAATCAAGGCAGCGAAGCTATGCGGACACAAGAAGAAGAGAGCTGAGTTTCGAAGTCGGAGACTTTGTCTATCTGAAAGTGTCACCGATCAGGGGAGTCAGAAGGTTCGGAATCAAAGGCAAGCTAGCACCCCGCTACATTGGTCCGTACCAGATCCTCTCAAAGCGTGGAGAAGTGGCCTATCAGCTCAGTCTGCCAGAGAATTTGTCAGCTGTGCATGATGTCTTTCATGTGTCTCAGTTGAAGAAGTGCTTGCGTGTGCCAGAAGAGCAGTTGCCAGTGGAAGGTCTTGAAGTCCAAGAGGACTTGACCTACACAGAGAAGCCAGCGCAAATCCTTGAGGTTGCAGATAGAGTCACCCGAAGGAAGACCATCAGGATGTGCAAAGTTAGATGGAATCACCACTCTGAGGAAGAAGCAACCTGGGAGCGTGAAGATGATCTGATGGCTAAATACCCTGAGCTCTTTGCTAGCCAACCCTGAATCTCGAGGGCGAGATTCTTTTAAGGGGGATAGGTTTGTAACGCCCTGAATTTGGGGGTAGAGTTTTTTCTTCTTTTCTCTCACCAAATTCAGGCGTTACCCTTTTCTTTTTTTCTCGTTCCATCGCTGAACCTTGATCTTTTCCAAAGTTATAGCGGGTTTTGGCTTTAGACCCCGTGTAAAGCAAAACCTTAAAATACTTTATTTTGGGTGTTGCATCATGCCGAAGCACATTTCTTTGTCTGAGGTTGAGTGTTCGTCTCGTTCCGTTCCGGATTTCGATTCGCGATTTAATTCCATTTAGTGGTCCGCGCTCGTCGTGGGTTTTCGATCCGCGAAGTGGCCCGGCCCAGCCTAGCCCAGCCCAGCCTAGCCCAGCCCGGCCCGGTCCGGCCCGGCCCTGCGCGCCCCTGGCGCCCAAACCCCCCCATGCGCCCCCCTTCTCTCTCTCTCTCATTTGGATCTCCCGCGCAACAACCTCTCCTCTCCTTCTTCCACCTCTCTCTCCCCGTGGTGCCCTAGGATTTGGAGACAGCGATCACCGGATTTTGGACCCCGAGGTGAGCTCCCCTCCCCTTCCCTTCTCCCTCTCCCTCTCCCTCCTCTTCTTCCCTCCGTGCGCGCCCTCCCTCTCCCCCTGCCCGCGCGCGCCCCCGCCCTTCCCCCTGCGCGCGGCGGCGCCCGCCCCGCCTCGGCCTCCCCGGCGGCGCTCGGCCCCGCCCCGGCCTCCCCGGCGGCGCTCGGCCCCCCGCTCGGCCCCCCGCTCGGCCCCCCCGCTCGGCCCCTCCCCCTCCCTCCCCGGCGGCGCTCGGCCCCGCCCCGGCCTCCCCGGCGGCGCTCGGCCCCCTGCTCGGCCCCCCCGCTCGGCCCCCCCGCTCGGCCTCTCCCCCTCCCTCCCCGGCGGCGCTCGGCCCCCGCCCGGCCTCCCCTTGCGGCGGCGCGGCCCCGCCCCCTGCCCCGGCCCCTGCGCGTGGCGCTCGCCCGCCCCGCCCCTCGGCTCGGCCGGCCGTGGTGGCCCGGCGCCCTCCCGCGGCGCGGCGAGCCCCGCTCGCCCACGCGCGCCCGCCCCCGGCTCGGCCGCCCGCCTCCCGGCGAGCTCGGCCGCCTCTGGCCGGTTCAACCGCCCCCCTGGCCGGTTCAACCGCCCCGGCCCCAGCTCGGCCGCCCGCCCCCGTCCCGGCCTCGCCCGACCGTGTCCCCGCTCGCCCGCGCTCGCTGCGATTATTTTTGGTTGGTAGTTAGTGTCAAACTCCGTTAGTTAGCGTGCTGCGTCGCGCGCTTCGCCGCACGACGGATTTGTCTAATTTCAGATTCTATCTATGTGTTGCGTCGTGCGCTTCGTCGCGCGACGATCCATTTTAATTTTAGGTTGTTTAAGGTGTAACGCCGCGTGTGTATTCACGCCACGTTCCACTTTGGACTCAGTTTAGTCGACGTGTGCCGTCGTGCGTTTCGTCGCGCGACGCTTAACGTCTCCTCATAACTAAGGCGAAGTGTCTCGTTGCGTGCTCGGTCGCGCGACGAGTCGTTAACTTCTTAATTTGTTTTAGAGTGCTATGTCACGCGTCTCGCCGCGCGACCACCCTTGTTATTTATCTCCACCTGCTTATAATGATTAGACATGAAACATGACTTTACTTTACGCTAAACATAGTGTCTACATTAAATTTCCTTCCATTAAGCGAGTAGTTAATTTATAATCATGTAACGTGACCGTTTCCCGACTGTCTTGTTCTCTTTCTCTCTTAACTATAACTGCGAGCCCGCGTGGAACGTCAGTTTACTTATTGCATTCTATTGTATGGTGTACTGTTCTTTTGTATTAAATATGTGGATGTATGTATGTTTGCGCTCGCATAGAGAACGATCCGGTCGGAGAACCCGAAGAACCCGCAGGAGAAGCCCCTGAGCAGCAGTCGGTTGGTGGAGGCAAGTGTCCTTTGACCTATCTCTGTCCTATTCATTCTTTAATTCATCTTCCGCATTACACATTTATACCTAAGGATTAACTAGCTTTTGTTATCCATGTCCTTGTTTACCTATTTGGGTCGGTTTATTATTGTTTAGCTTCATGCTATTGCTCAAACTCTAATCAATGAACATGATGAGATTATATATGATACGCTGTTTTCCCCTCTCTTATTATGATATTATACTTGTGGCTTTTAAGGGGGCTCGAGCGGTTTCTCGAGTGCCTCTCCGTAAGGACCTGTTCTATGGATGACCGCCCGGGAAAACAGTGCAACCATGAGGGTGGAATGGGACGCCCTTAGCTGAATAATTAGAGGAACCGGGGTGTAGTTCGCTTCGCCGTCGTGCCGTCAATGGGGCTCGGTGTATGCGGCTCGCTCTGCCAAGGTTGATTTGTCCCTTGGGGAGGAGTGCGGTACATTTAGGAAACCTAACGGGTGGCTACAGCCTCGGGGAATCTTTGTAAAGGCTACGTAGTGATGCCCTGCTGGACCACCTAGGTAGTGGTCAATGGGGAGTAGCTCTCTCCGAGCAGAAAGGGAATCACGGCTTGTGGGTAAAGTGCACAACCTCTGCAGAGTGTTTGAAAACTGATATATCAGCCGTGCTCGCGGTTATGAGCGGCCAAGGGAGCTCCAGTGATTAGTGGTACTTGATCAGAGACATTTTGGTTTACAGGTGGCAATGAGGATGGTTATGATTATGCTTATGGTAATGGTAAGTGGTATTCTTTCCGCTTGGAAAGGGTACTTTGGGTTAATAACTTGGGTTAATGCTAAAACCTGGCTTTCTACTAGTAAATAACAAACTGACCAACTAAAAGCAACTGCTTGACTTATCCCCACATAAAGCTAGTCCACTACAGCCAAACAGGATACTTGCTGAGTATGTTGATGTGTACTCACTCTTGCTCTACACACCAAACCCCCCCAGGTTGTCAGCATTGCAACCACTGCTCAGGAGAAGATGAAGCTGTGGAAGGAGACTTCCAGGAGTTCCAAGACTACGACGAGTTCTAGGTGTGGGTTAGCGGCAACCCCCAGTCGGCTGCCTGTGAAGGCCGCGGTTATCTACGTTTCTTTTCCGCACTTTGATTTATTGTAAGGACTATATGGACGTCTCAGACGTATGATGTAATCGACTATTATTTCCCTTTTAATACTATTTGAGCACTGTGTGATGATGTCCATGTTATGTAACTGCTGTGTACGTGAATAACTGATCCTGGCACGTACATGGTTCGCATTCGGTTTACCTTCTAAAAACCGGGTGTGACAGATAGTCTGGCCCCAACAGTCAGATCGTCTAACTCTAAGGCTGACGATCCTCGCCTAGCGCCCGAACTATCCACATCCCACTAGGAAGCTCCTGAAGACTCTCTGGTTGCTATGGACCAAGGTGGCGATGGCGACGATAACCTATTGAGAGAAGACAAGGTGTATTATGAGGTCTTGCAAAAGCACGTAGGTAAGGAAGTTAATGTAGTTACATTTTCAACTGATTATACTATTATCGGTGATGATGAACATGTGGTTGCTCAATTTGATTTTGGTCCTAAAGAAATGATCTTCACCAAACCCAAAGAATCGATCAATCATTTGAAGTTGCTCTTTTTGTGCGGCCACATCGATGGGACACCGATTTCTATGATTCTGATTGATGGAGGAGTGGTAGTCAATTTATTGCCTTAATCCTTATACCAGAATCTTGGTAAGAAGGATAACAAGTTGATTAGGACCAATATGACACTCAGTGGTGTTCGGAGTAACATTTCGATCAAGGCTAAGGGTGTCATGTCTATTGAATTAACCATCGGGACAAAGACCCCATTGTTGCCTTCTTCGTCACCGAATTAGAAGGAAATTATAGTGTTAGGCAGGGATTGGATACATGTCCATTAACGTGTACCTTATACTTTTCATCAAATGTTAATACAGTGGGTGCGCGATGAAGTAGAAATAGTGCATGTAGACTCATCGACTTGCATTGTTATAGTCGATGCCCATGTGCTTTGGACTTATGAAACTGCAAAATGTTTCACAGGGGTATATTTTTCAGATTACCAATTTATAAGTATATGCAGTGAAGGCTTCACACATGTAATGTTAGAGCCGATGGAAAATCGACTCAATCACAAGTGATTAATGATGCATACACCAAAGTGAAAGCTCTCTTGTGAGTTTTGGTGTTTGGATGACAACTCAATTAAAGGACTAACAAGTGTACTAAGTGTTGAACAGGTGCTTAAGGTAAAGCCTACAGGGTTCAACACAAGTGAACAATTGTGATGGTCCAAGAACTGGATTATGGATACATGATGGACATCACAAGTAAGATGGACATTGCATAAAGTGAGACTCGGGTGCGAAGCTCAGAGACAACTGATCAAGCCAAGGACGGAGGCAAGAGAAGCTTCGAGGTACCAAGTGCACGGGAGAAGGTCAAGGAGGCTGAGGAACCCAAAGCCAAGGGTGAAGAAGAAGGCTTGCAAAGTCAAGGGTGATCGAGTTGAGAAGAGCTATAACACACCAAGGATCACTACATTAGGACGTGACTTACAACCAATGAGGTAACAGCTACAGTTATGTGGTGTAAGTCATAAGGCTCAAGACCAAACTCTAAGAAGGAGATCAAGGTCACTAGAAGGAGAACAAGTGTCAAAGCCAGAACTGGAAGCAGCCTAAAAGAGCTAAGTTCACCTTGATCTTTAGTTTGGGTTGTTCCTAGGTTTGGAGATGTTCTATGTGATCTTTGCAGGATGTTGGAGCCAAGAAATGTCAATCTAGATCAAGTCAAGCAGACTTGATGATTTATGAGTCCAACATCGAAGCTCATGCATGAGAAATGCTATAGATGTAATTATTAAGAGAAGGTATGTTTCTAGACTTAGTACATTGGTTTTGTGTACTAATATATTTGTCTAAGTGTTAGAAACAGAAAGAAGAAGAAGAAAGAAGAGGAGAGAATGACTTGGCTGTGTGCAGCCAAGTCCCAGCTCGGTCTGGAGCACCGGACTGTCCGGTGTGCACCGGACAGTGTCCGGTGCGCCAGACTGACTCGACTCGAACTGGCCGCTCTCGGGATTTTGGCCGGCGGCGTACGGCTAAAATTCACCGGACTGTCCGGTGTGCACCGGACTGTCCGGTGAGCCAACGGTCGGCCAGGGCCAACGGTCGGCCGCGCAATCCGCGCGGGACACGTGGCCGAGCCAACGGTCGGAAGACGGCACCGGACTGTCCGGTGTGCACCGGACTGTCCGGTGCGCCAACGGCTCGCAGATCTACGGCAGTCTTCCAACGGTCGGAAGCGCCAGAAAAGGAAACAAATCGGGCACCGGACAGTGTCCGGTGTGCACCGGACTGTCCGGTGCCCCCGACGACAGAAGGCAAGGTTGGCCTTCCAGAATTGCTTCAAACGGCTCCTAGGCTCCTTGTGCCTATAAAAGGGACCCCTAGGCGCCTCCAGCATATACAAGTGCAGCCATCAAGTGTAGACATCACTCGGATCAATTCTCGCTCTCCCTCTTGTGTGTAACTCTATAGTTTGTGTAGAAGGCACAGCTATAAGCCTTCAGAGAGAGGAGTAGTGCTGCTAAGAGCTAGAGCAAGGTCTTGAGCGTATCGTTACTCTGCCGGGGTGCTGCCAAGAAGTTTGTAAGCAGCCGCGGTTCTGTTGTAACCCCACTCAATAGTGAAAGGCTCTATCTGTCATTCTGACAGATCTGAGCAAACGGAGGAAGGAGTTGAAATAGACTCCAAGCCCAGGTGTGGCTAACTCCAACGAGGACTAGGCAAGCATTTCAGGCTTGGCCGAACCTCGGGATAAATTCTTGCGTCTGTGTGCTCTGTTCTGTATTGTATCCTGACTCTCTGTCTTACTCGTCTTTATATCTGCACTTCAATACTTATCTGTGGTATAAGCTTTATTTGAAGTGCAGGACACTTTTGAGACAGGATCTCTGATTCCGCTGCAACCTACTCGAAGAGTCTTTTCACTCCACTGCGTACTAAGTCTTCGAGTAGAGTAAGAATTTAAGTTTTAAAGTAATAAGTTTTATTCGCCTATTCACCCCCCCCTCTAGGCGACATCCAGATCCTGTTCCCGGGTCAAAGGGAACTTTCAATTGGTATCGGAGCTAGGCCTCTCCAGTGTGGGCTTAGCCGTCCGGAGATAACGATGTCGTCACAAGAGGTAACTGTAGAACTTCTTTTAGGCGATGGTTCTAATTACAAATCTTGGTCTGTCTCTATTTACAAAGCTTTCATGAATATTGATCCTGATTTGAGACAAATCTTTAGTAGAAGTATTTTTCCCTCTGATCTTAGTAAAAATCCTTCCAATGAAGAACTAAGATGTTTATCTCTCAATCACCATGCTTGCAACATCTTAGTTGACTCTCTTTCTAGAAGTGCTTATTTTTCCATCATGAGTAGTGATAGTGATTTATTTGTCGATGCTCATGATTTATGGAGTAGAATTAAAGAAAAATATTCTGTGGCAAATTGTGTTGCTCCTACTCCCCATATTACTTGTGTTACTAACCATTCAGATGGAGAGGAACAAGAACGATGGCACCCAAACGATGAATCCACCTCATCGACAGGTTTGTTCTCCACTAGTGATAAATGGTTTATTGCTAACAATGATGGTGGAGACAAAAGCCATGATGAGGAAGAATATGAGGATGACAGCGAGGATGAATCTTCATCATCACAAGGTACATTTTCCTATATTGCTTCCACTAACATTAATGACAGGGAAAATGAGACCGATGATGTGGAAGAAGAGGAGATTCACCGTTTCTACAACCATCTCAACAAAGCGGACAAATCTCTCTTGGTTAAGTTGTTGAGAAGAAACAAGGAACAAGGTGAAACGCTTCTCAGGCTAGAGGAGACTCTCATCAAAACCAACGGCAGCCTGGAGAAGATGACCAAAGAACATGAGGAGCTAAAGCACTCTCATGGGAATTTGGTCCAACGGTATGAATCTATTTTATTTGAGCAAAGAAATAATCATGATGTATTATCTGATGTTGCTCAACTTAAGACTGAGAACTCTATGCTTAAGAGTCAAGTGGAAATGATAAATTTAGAAAAACTTGCTCTAGGTGAAGAGTATGATATGTTGTCAAATTCTCATAATAAACTAGTTGATGACCATATCATGCTTAATGTTGCTCATGAGGTTGTAATTTTAAACTTAAATTCATGTGAACCTCATTCTCGCACGTGTGCGCATTTGAATTGTATGTCATCATGTGCTAACCCCTGCTGCTCAAAAGAAAGCCAATCATTGATTGAGCAACAAGTTTTAGGGTCACAAAAGAAATTATGTGGGAATAAGAAGCAACGACAACTGAGGAGAAGACACTTTGCTCAACTCTCTCAAGATATCCACGGGCACGTGGTGAAGAAGCTTGAGAAAGGAAAAACTGCAGCAAGTGTCAAGCTCAATAAGAAAAATGCTCCTAAAGATGAAGAAATCAACATGAGCTTGGAAAAAGGTAAAGATTCAATTAATCATGTTGTTTGCACTGACCCTCTCTCCATGTCATTCAAGTACACAAAGGGAAAAGGAAAAAGGAGGTGTTTCAAGTGCAAGAAGTTAGGCCACCTCATCATGTCTTGTCCGTACAAAGACAAAAATGAAGGGACAAGGAGTTGTTTTGGATGCAACAAAAAGGACCACACGATCACTTCATGTCCTGTCATGAAGAATCAAGGATGTGCATCCTCCAAGGTGACCCTCACCAAGGAAAATAACACACAGCAAGCGTCGTGTCAAGTTGAGCGACGCTTCTGCTACAAGTGTGGTGAGCAGGGTCATCTATCCAAGGTATGTTATAAAGGTAAGATTCCTAAGCAAGTGAATTTGTGTCAATCTTATTCGGGTAGGAGACCCATATCATACACTTGTGCTAGATCTATAACGAAATCACCTAGAACTAGCACAAAGGCAATTTGGGTACCAAAGGCACATTTAGATGATCATTATGGACCCATCCCAAGATGGGTACCAAAACTGTGCTAACTAGACCATGCAGGTGCCTTGAGATGGACTGGAGACCATGGGAGAGCTTAAGACGGTTATCTTAAACTCTATGCTTAAGCTGTTAATTGTTTTGGTGCCTTTATTGTGAAACACTAATCCCATGTTCATCTCAAGTGAAATAAGGTGTGTAGGTCCTGAATCATTATTGGTGAATCAAGTAAAGGACCTTGATGAGAATCTACAACCTGCTCTCCAAAGGACGGTACCCGTGTATTTTAAGTACATAATTGCAATTTAGTATTACTTTTAAGTTGGCTTGATGTGCTACCTGTCCTTAGAGTAGTTATGCTTTATGATTGCCTATGTTAAATGGATCATAATGATGGTTGCTTAATCATGGCTGGTGCTCTATAGGATATATCTTTTGAATCATTCATTGGTAGCTCTTTCATTTGTTATATCCACAACGATTAACTCTCTTGGTGTATATGGATAAACCTGTAACCTTGTGTAAGTCATGCTATGTGCAAATTATGACATATTGTTTAGTCCTTGTTCACATGATTACCCTAGTTTGGTACTGTGTGAATTTCAAATCCATGTTGTGCCCTTTTGAGCTATGTGGTGCATGAGCAAAAGGAGCCCTGAATTGATGATAACAAGTGCTCTCATAAAGGCAAAGGTATGGAAAATGGAACTGTGCAATTTTATTGAATATCTTGAAGTTCCATTGATAGTGATCATAGCTGTGTTCTTGTCTTTCAATTGGTACTATCTTGGCTTAGGTAATTTATGTCTTTAAAATGTTGTTTCTTTTGTGCACCTAAGAAACCTTCTTAATTATGACATGCTTAGATATTTCGCTTTATATACATGATTGTGTTGATCTTCAATTGGTATGATAGCTAAGTATGAAGCATGTACAAGTTGCGTGTAAATGTTAGACTTCCTGTGAGTATCAAATTGGCTTATGTGCCACTGAGGCATGCATTGTTGTATTTAGTCAACCTTTCATTTAGCTTTCAAATGATGTTAAGTGGCTTTTCATTTGATATTCAAATTGGCATCTATGTGTGATAAAAGTGATAAAGTAGGCTTTGACCAAGACATGTTGTGATTCCCTCTAGTTCTAAGGAAGCTAGAATGTGCAAAGTGCAAGTCATTCAAATACTTGATGCACAACTTGAGGGGGAGCACACATAACTTGTGAGACTAACTGTTTCTTGAGCAATCTTGTGTAGTCTCTAGGTGGAAAAGAGAAGATAAGCAAGAAATGGAGCAATCAGGACTTGGGTACCTCTGTAAGTCAAGAAATTGGTATCTCAAGTTGTGAGTAATTGTATATCTTTAGATTGCTCATGCTCTATAATATCTGGTGATAATAAATGCTTATTCTTAATGCTTATTCTTAAATATCATGGAGCCATGATAATAAGTGAACTTTGCAATTGGTATCTTTAAATTGGTATCTTTCAATTGGTAGCCATAATAGTTCGCTTCAATTGACATCTTTTGATAATCATGAGAATAGAAGTCTTCGTGTGTCCAATACTATAACTTGTTCTAAGTTTGGTGTCTTAGCAACAAGGAAAGTTAGGATAAAGAATCAGGCACAAGTGTGGCGATGCTCTCGAAAGATTAACTACTTTCAAGATGGGAAGTACACTACAACATGGTAAAGGTACAAAAGGGAGTATTAATCTTTTTGCATATATGTATCTTACCTAAATGTTGATAGTGCATATGTTCAATAAGTAAGGGGGAGTCTTTGATAGTCGTTTTTTCCCCTTGACACCCTGCTGTCCCTTGACATCATCCTATGTTCTTGCTCGAGTATGGTTTTTGGTGTTTGATGTCAAAGGGGGAGAATTTGTGCATTAAAGCTTATCTCAAGTTGAGAGGAAAGCTTATCCTAAGGGGTGTGTTAGTTTAAGCTTTCCTAGTGTGTCATTCATATGCTTCCTGCAGTATTATATGTGTTGCATCATATGGACTAGTGCTTCCGTTGCTATGAATTATTTGACCTCTAGAGTGTAATAGATAGTCATGTGGTTAATGGTGCTTTAAGATTGTCATGGTGTTTTAAGATTGTCTTAAATTTAGTGTCTTAGTTTAAATTGGTATTAGTTTGAATTGGTATCTTAATGGTGAATAGTGGTAGGTTGATATTCCTGTGATATATCCACTAATTTGAATGGTGTTTAACTCTGATTATGTGCATTTGTGTGTTTGATTATGTGCATTTGTGTGGTATAGTATCATGATTTGATTCTTGACACAATGCATCCAAAAAAGTGCTAAGGTGTAGAAATGTTTCGAATTGCCTAAGTATGTGCAAATTGGCATCTGAGGTCAAAACTATGTTTTTGAAGTAAGCACATATTTAGGGGGAGCATTCTATAAACTTAGAATTCAAAATTTGTGCTTCAAATCTTATTCTTATGTAAGCTTTAATTGTGTTGCCATCAATCACCAAAAAGGGGGAGATTGAAAGCTCTCTTGTGAGTTTTGGTGTTTGGATGACAACTCAATTAAAGGACTAACAAGTGTACTAAGTGTTGAACAGGTGCTTAAGGTAAAGCCTACAGGGTTCAACACAAGTGAACAATTGTGATGGTCCAAGAACTGGATTATGGATACATGATGGACATCACAAGTAAGATGGACATTGCATAAAGTGAGACTCGGGTGCGAAGCTCAGAGACAACTGATCAAGCCAAGGACGGAGGCAAGAGAAGCTTCGAGGTACCAAGTGCACGGGAGAAGGTCAAGGAGGCTGAGGAACCCAAAGCCAAGGGTGAAGAAGAAGGCTTGCAAAGTCAAGGGTGATCGAGTTGAGAAGAGCTATAACACACCAAGGATCACTACATTAGGACGTGACTTACAACCAATGAGGTAACAGCTACAGTTATGTGGTGTAAGTCATAAGGCTCAAGACCAAACTCTAAGAAGGAGATCAAGGTCACTAGAAGGAGAACAAGTGTCAAAGCCAGAACTGGAAGCAGCCTAAAAGAGCTAAGTTCACCTTGATCTTTAGTTTGGGTTGTTCCTAGGTTTGGAGATGTTCTATGTGATCTTTGCAGGATGTTGGAGCCAAGAAATGTCAATCTAGATCAAGTCAAGCAGACTTGATGATTTATGAGTCCAACATCGAAGCTCATGCATGAGAAATGCTATAGATGTAATTATTAAGAGAAGGTATGTTTCTAGACTTAGTACATTGGTTTTGTGTACTAATATATTTGTCTAAGTGTTAGAAACAGAAAGAAGAAGAAGAAAGAAGAGGAGAGAATGACTTGGCTGTGTGCAGCCAAGTCCCAGCTCGGTCTGGAGCACCGGACTGTCCGGTGTGCACCGGACAGTGTCCGGTGCGCCAGACTGACTCGACTCGAACTGGCCGCTCTCGGGATTTTGGCCGGCGGCGTACGGCTAAAATTCACCGGACTGTCCGGTGTGCACCGGACTGTCCGGTGAGCCAACGGTCGGCCAGGGCCAACGGTCGGCCGCGCAATCCGCGCGGGACACGTGGCCGAGCCAACGGTCGGAAGACGGCACCGGACTGTCCGGTGTGCACCGGACTGTCCGGTGCGCCAACGGCTCGCAGATCTACGGCAGTCTTCCAACGGTCGGAAGCGCCAGAAAAGGAAACAAATCGGGCACCGGACAGTGTCCGGTGTGCACCGGACTGTCCGGTGCCCCCGACGACAGAAGGCAAGGTTGGCCTTCCAGAATTGCTTCAAACGGCTCCTAGGCTCCTTGTGCCTATAAAAGGGACCCCTAGGCGCCTCCAGCATATACAAGTGCAGCCATCAAGTGTAGACATCACTCGGATCAATTCTCGCTCTCCCTCTTGTGTGTAACTCTATAGTTTGTGTAGAAGGCACAGCTATAAGCCTTCAGAGAGAGGAGTAGTGCTGCTAAGAGCTAGAGCAAGGTCTTGAGCGTATCGTTACTCTGCCGGGGTGCTGCCAAGAAGTTTGTAAGCAGCCGCGGTTCTGTTGTAACCCCACTCAATAGTGAAAGGCTCTATCTGTCATTCTGACAGATCTGAGCAAACGGAGGAAGGAGTTGAAATAGACTCCAAGCCCAGGTGTGGCTAACTCCAACGAGGACTAGGCAAGCATTTCAGGCTTGGCCGAACCTCGGGATAAATTCTTGCGTCTGTGTGCTCTGTTCTGTATTGTATCCTGACTCTCTGTCTTACTCGTCTTTATATCTGCACTTCAATACTTATCTGTGGTATAAGCTTTATTTGAAGTGCAGGACACTTTTGAGACAGGATCTCTGATTCCGCTGCAACCTACTCGAAGAGTCTTTTCACTCCACTGCGTACTAAGTCTTCGAGTAGAGTAAGAATTTAAGTTTTAAAGTAATAAGTTTTATTCGCCTATTCACCCCCCCCCCTCTAGGCGACATCCAGATCCTGTTCCCGGGTCAAAGGGAACTTTCACAAAGAAGATGTGTCAGGTCGTGGATGGTCTAGGCCCTAAGATTGGACGCTCCAGAGTCCAACAGAGAGAGTTGCAGTTTGCAGTCCCTCTCATGAACAGTCCGGCCCCAAGGCCAGACGTTCTAGAACCCACCAGTGAGGTTTGCATTTCATAGCTTCTCTCGCGGATGGTCCGCCCCTAAGGCTGGACGATACAAAGTCCAATAGAGAGGGCTGCAGTGCACAGGCACTCTCGTAGACAGTCTAGTCCCCATGGTCAGACGGTCCACAACCCCACAGAGGGCCACAATCTTCTCTGACATAAGCACAACATAGTGAAAGGGAAATATGCCCTTGGGCAATTTCTATAAGTATTTTGGTGATTAGATGCCCAACACATCTTAATTGAATCCTCATGTGGTAAATGTGTGAAGAGTGCAAATCAAGATACAAGGTATGTTTCTAGACTTAGTACATTGTTTTTGAATACTAATGTGTTTTGTATAAGTGCTAGAAACAGGGACAAAAGAAAGGGAAAAGAAATGGAAAAGACTTGGCTATGTACAACCAAACTCCATCTCGGCCTGGCACACTGGACTGTCCGGTGCGCCAGGCTGGTCAACGGTGAAGTGGTCGCTCTCGAGAATCGACGAAGTTGTACGACTATAATTCACCGGACTGTCTGGTGGTACACCAGACTGTCTGGTGAGTCATCCACGATGAACTCGTCGCTCTCGGGAAAAGGAACAAGGCGACATGGCTATAATTTACCAGACTATCCGGTGGTGCACTGGACTATCCGGTGAGCCAATGGCGCCAGCGCCAACGGTCGGTCGCACGATTAACGCGCGACACATGGCTCGCTCCAACGATTGGCTGGGTGCATCGAACTATGTCCCGTGCGCCATCTGGCCTAGAGGAGCAACGATCGATTGTGCCCGATTTGGAAGGAAATCACGCACCGGACATGCTACAGTGGCTGTCCGGTGGCGCACCGGACTGTCCGGTGCGCTACTCGACAGAAGGTAAGGATAGCCTTCCATGTTGATCTCTAACGGCTCCTAGCTGCCTTGGGGCTATAAAAGGGACCCCAAGGCGCATGGAGCAGAACACCAAGAATTCTCCAAGCATACTAAGACATCGAGACTCCGCTCCCACACATTTGACTCATTGTGATAGTGATTTGAGCCTCATTTTGAGTTGCAAACTCCCTGTGTTGTCTTTTGAGCTCAAGCCTTGACTTGTGTGCGTGTGTGTGCTGCGGATTGAATCTTGTGTGTGTTGCTTCTCCCAACCTTACTATGTGCCTTCTTTGTGATCTCTATTATAAGGGCGAGAGACTCCAAATTGTGGAGATTCCTCGCAAACGGGAAGATACTCTAAACAAAAAGACCGTGGTATTCAAGTTGATCATTGGATCACTTGAAAGGGGTTGAGTGCAACCCTCATCCATTGGGACACCACAACGTGGAAGTAGGCAAGTGTTACTTGGCCGAACCACATGATAAAAATCGCGTGTCTCTTGTGTTGAATTTTCTGTGATTGTTGTTGTTGGGATCATGCTTCGTCACCGAAGGTCCTGCAGGAAGAAAACACCTTCAACAAATCTGTTTATATGAGATACCGAAGCTACCACTCATAAAGCTTCGACGCTATAGCGAATCCAAAGGCGAAGGATCGAACCGACTTAAAGATAGAATTACTTTTTAGTCCATAAGAGTCTGAGTTATGATTGTGATCTTCTGTAAGGGGCATGATTGTAATTTCTTACAGGCTGCGTCCTGTGCCTATAAATAGGTGAACAGTACTTCTTTGCTGTTCACGCAATCTTGTAATTGCTGACGTGCTACTCTGGAATTAACGTTCTCTGCCAAGGCGAAGGTATAAATGTGCTTAAACATTATATTTTGACATTTAAGTTCACATTACAAAATAATCAAATAATATTACTTATTCTTCCTATTCTATAACGTTTTATATTTTATTTTGCATTATCTTTTCTGATCACGAAAGTACCTTCGTGACATATTATTCAAAACCCTTCGTCCGAAGTTCATTAAACCCTTGGGGAAATAATGTTTCAGCGGATGAAGGGCTATAACATCTGACATTCTATGTTGCCTTGTTCCTAATTCATAGCACTTGAGAACAAATCCCCAACATCGGCGCCCACCTCCGGTGAACTCACCTCCACTTTTTGAGTTGATGGCTTCGTTTAAGAACCAAGCTGGAACTGCTTCGGCTCCGAAGCTGATTCTCCCGATAATAGGCGGTTCATGCTCAGAGCCGGCTAACAAGAAGCAGAAGAAGGAGGCGCAAAGAAGAGTACAACATGTAGGGGTACAAGGACCCTTCATCAAGTCAAGATGGTCTCATATCCCAATTACCTTCTCTCAAGAGGATCTTCAGCTCAAGGATTACCCACATAATGATGCTATGGTTATCTCTTGTGTGATCAAAGGGTTTCTAGTCCATAATGTCTTGGTTGATACAGGCAGTGCAGCAGATATCATATTTGCTAAGGCCTTCAGACAAATGCAAGAGCCCAAAGACAAGATTCATGATGCTACGCACCCTCTTTGTGGCTTCGGAGGGCGACAGATTGTAGCGCTTGATAAGATTACCATGCCAGTGACCTTCGGATTCGTCAACAACACAAGAACTGAGCAAATTGTGTTTGACATTGTTGACATGGAGTATCCTTACAATGCTATCATTGGTCGTGGAACACTCAATGCTTTCAAAGCAATTCTTCATCCAGCATATCTTTGCATGAAGATACCTTCGGATCAGGGACCTATTGCTATTCATGGGAGTCAGGAAGCCACCAGAAAGGCTGAGGGGAATTGGACTGATTCAAAGGCAATCCACAACATAGATGAAGCCGAAGCTTGTGAGCAGTACAAGCATAGAAGGGAGAAGGCTGCTTCGGCCGATCAACCGAAACCCATGCTTTTATGCAAAGATATCGCAGAGCAGAAGGTGCTGCTGAGATCTCAATTGTCTGAGGAACAAGAGAAAACCCTGATAAGATTCTTGTTCAACAACAAAGATGTCTTTGCATGGTCGGCTAATGACCTTTGTGGCGTCAACAGGGATGTTATTGAAAACTCACTCAATGTTGATCCATCCTTCAGGCCCAGAAAGCAGAGGCTTCGGAAGATGTCTGATGACAAGGCCGAAGGAGCTCGAAATGAAGTAAAAAGACTCCTCAGTGCCGGAGTCATCAGAGAAGTGAAATATCCAAAATAGCTGGCTAACACTGTTATGGTAAAAAAGGCCAACGACAAATGGAGGATGTGTATTGATTTCACTGATCTCAACAAGGCTTGTCCGAAGGATGAGATTCCATTGCCAAGGATAGACTCCCTAGTTGATGCAGCAGCTTCATCAGAACTTATGAGTCTCTTGGACTGTTATTCAGGCTATCATCAGATTTGGATGAAGAAGGAGGATGAGCCAAAAACCAGCTTCATAACCCCTAGCGGAACATATTGTTACCTTCGGATGCCTGAGGGGCTTAAGAATGCTGGAGGAAGCTTCAGTAGAATGACAGCAAAGATTCTTCATTCTCAGATAGGCAGAAATGTGCTAACTTATGTCGATGATATCATTGTAAAAAGCACGAAGCAAGAAAACCACATTGCTGATTTGCAGGAGACTTTCGCTAATTTTAGACAGGCCGGTCTAAAACTGAATCCAGAAAAGTGTGTTTTCGGAGTAAAGAAAGGCAAATTCCTTGGTTGCCTAGTTTCGACAAAAGGGATTGAGGCTAATCCAAATAAAATCGAAGCTATTCTTCGAATGGAACCACCAAGCACAAAGAAGGGGGCTCAACGATTGACAGGAAGATTGACATCTCTCAACAGATTCATATCCAGATCAGCAGAGAGAAATTTACCATTCTTCGAAGTGCTGAAATCAGCCGAAGTTTTTCAATGGGGACCAGTCCAGCAGAGAGCCTTCGAAGAGCTGAAGCAATATTTGATAGACTTAACGACGTTAACTCCACCAATGCCAGGGGCTCCTCTGTTGTTATATGTGGCAGCCTCGCACTCAGCGGTAAGTGCGGCACTTGTCCAAGAGAAGCTTGAAGGGCAAGTCAAGAAGCAAGCTCCAATATACTTTGTATCTGAAGTTCTTAGTTTATCAAAGAAAAATTATACAGAATTGGAGAAGGTGCTATATGCTGTTTTGATGGCTTCCAGAAAGCTTCGGCATTATTTCCAAGCATACAATATAATTGTCCCTTCTTCACAACCATCGAAGGACATTATGAGAAATAGAGAAGCTACTGGAAGGATTGGAAAGTGGGCTGCGGAACTTAATGAATTCTGCATTGATTATGTGCACAGATCTTCGATTCAGTCCCAGGCGTTAGCTGACTTCATTGATGACTGGACGCCAGGGGCTAAGGTAGAAGAGGCAAGTAAAGATGCCGAAGCATGGACAGTATTCTACGATGGTTCTTGGGGAACCTTCGGAGCAGGAGCAGCCGCTGTGTTGGTCGCACCCTCCAAAGTTAAAACTTGCTACGCAGCAAGACTTGATTTTAGCTGCACAAATAACATTGCTGAGTACGAAGCTTTACTTTTGGGTCTTCGGAAGTTAAAGGCAATGGGAATCAGAAGGGCGGTTCTTAAAACTGATTTCCAGGTTATATCTGGTCATATTGACAAGAGCTGTAAGGCAAGAGACCCGAAGCTTGAGAAGTATTTAGATACGGTCCGAAGGATTGAAGCTTCCTTTGAAGGGTTTTCTGTAAAAAATATTCCTCGAGGAGAAAATGAACATGCTGATTTGCTAGCCAAGTCAGCAGCACAGGGGCTGCCCTTACCTTCGGAAGTATTTTTTGAAACAATAAAAGCACCTTCGGTTGAACTCCTTGAAAGAGCGGTCCTCAATATATCTCCTGTTTATAGTGAAGACTGGAGAACTGAGATCATCTCCTACCTTCAGGGTAACTTCCTTTCAGATGACGAAGCTTATAACAAGAAAATAGAGGCAAGAGCTCGTCCATATGTAATAATAGAAGGGGAGCTGTACAAACATGGGGTCTGCTCTCCGTTACTCAAATGTTTATCTAGAGCCGAAGGTATAGAATTGATGAAGGAAATACATGCAGGCCTGTGTGGATCTCACATTGGATCTAGGCCTTTGCTGGGAAAAGTTTTTCGCCAAGGATTTTATTGGCCAAAGGCAGCTTCGGATGCAGCGGAGTTAGTCCAAAAGTGCGAAGGTTGTCAGAAATGTGCAAGAGATCAAAAACAACCTTCGTCTCTAACCCAGTTAATACAACCCACTTGGCCATTGCAAAGGTGGGGCCTTGATTTGTTAGGTCCACTACCACCAGCACAAGGGAACTTAAGATATGTTGTAGTGGCAGTGGAATATTTTTCTAAATGGATTGAGGCTAAGCCTTTAGCCACAATAACTCCAGTTACTGTTCAAAAGTTTTTCTGGCAAAACATTGTCTGTCGCTTCGGAGTGCCGAAGGCCATCACTGTGGACAATGGAACGCAGTTTGATTCCGAAGCTTTCAAAGAATTTTGTGAACAAATTGGCACAAAGATCCATTTTGCTTCAGTTCGACATCCGGAATCAAATGGACTAGTTGAAAGGGCTAATGGCATCATAATGACAGGAATAATGAAGTTAATATTCAACCAGCCAAGGGGAAAGTGGCCAGATGAATTAATCAAAGTGGTGTGGAGCCACAACACAACAGTATCAAGGTCAACAGGTTTTACACCATTGTCGGTGTTTCGAAACCCGGGGGGTCCCTGGACCGACGAGTGAATTGTCGCCACGTGCCCCAACCTAGATGGGTCGACGCGAGGCGGAACGCGAAGGGGGGAAGACAGCTGCCGGAGGGAGACAGGCGTGGGAGAGTGGAACCCGCAGCCTTCGTGTTAGCCCCGCGCCCAGGTCGGGTGCGCTTGCAGTAGGGGGTTACAAGCCTCCACGTGGGAGGGAGCGAGCGGCCTTGCGCGAGCGCCATCCCGTCCTTCCCCGCGCGGCCAACCCTCTGTAAGAGGGCCCTGGTCCTTCCTTTTATAGGCGTAAGGAGAGGATCCAGGTGTACAATGGGGAGTGTAGCAATGTGCTAACGTGTCTAGCGGTGGAGAGCTAGCACCCTAAGTACATGCCATCGTGGCAGCCGGAGAGGTCTTGGCACCCAGTTCGCGTGGTGTCGTGGCCGTCGGAGGAGCGCTGGAGTCTGGCGGAAGGACAGCTGTCGGGGCTGTCGAGTCCTTGCTGACGTCCTCTTGCTTCCGTAAGGGGGCTGAGAGCCGCCGTCGTCACAGGGCATGCGGGGCGCCATCATTACTCGTATGGTGGAGCGAGCCAGATGGGACGCTGGTCTTGTTCCCCGTAGCCTGAGTCAGCTCGGGGTAGGGTAATGATGGCGCTTCCTGTTGACGTGGTCGGTCCGTGCCCTAGGTTGGGTGAGGTGGAGGCTCCTCCGAGGTTGAGGTCGAGTCTGTCTTCCGAGGTCGAGGTCGAGTCCGAGCCCCCGGGTCGGACGAGGCGGAGACCGTCGGCTTAGGCTATGGTTGAGTCCGAGCCCTAGGGTCGGGCGAAGCGGAGTTCTTCGTCCTTTAGGGCCGAGCCCGAGTCCGAGCCCTGGGGTCGGGCGAGGCGGAGTTCGTCATCTTCTGGGGCCGAGCCCGAGTCCGAGCCCTGGGGTCGGGCGAGGCGGAGTTCGTCATCTTCCGGGGCCGAGCCCGAGTCCAAGCCCTGGGGTCGGGCGGAGCGGAGTTCGCCGTCTTCCGGGGCTGAGCCCGAGTCTGAGCCCTAGGGTCGGGCGGGGCGGAGTTCGCCGTCTTCCAGGGCTGAACCCTAGTCCGAGCCCTGGGGTCGGGCGGAGCGGAGTTCGCCGTCTTCCGGGGCTGAGCCCGAGTCCGAGCCCTGGGGTCGGGCGGAGCGGAGTTTCCTATGACGCCTGAGACCGGACTTGGCCGCTGTTAGCCTCACTCTGTCGAGCGGCTCAGCAGTCGGAGCAGCGCAGGTGGCGCTGTCCTCTTGTCAGACCGGTCAGTGGAGCGGCGAAGTGACTGCGGTCACTTCGGCTCTGTCGATTGGAGGGCGTGTATCAGGATAAAGGCGTCAGGCCACCTTTGCATTAAATGCCCCTGCGATTTGGTCGGTCGGTGTGGCGATTTGGCCAAGGTTGCTTCTTGGTGAAGACTGGGCCTCGGGCGAGCCGAAGGTGTGTCCGTTGCTGGAGGGGGGCCTCGGGCGAGACGTAGGTCCTCTAGGGTCGGCTGCCCTTGCCCGAGGCTGGACTCGGGCGAGGCGTGATCGTGTCCCTCGAATGGACCGATCCTTGACTTTATCGCACCCATCAGGCCTTTGCAACTTTGTGCTGATGGGGGTTACCAGCTGAGATTTAGGAGCCTTGAGGGTACCCCTAATTATGGTCCCCGACAGTAGCCCCCGAGCCTCGAAGGGAGTGTTAATACTCGCTTGGAGGCTTTTGTCGCACTTTTTTGCAAGGGGACCAGCCTTTTCTTGGTTGCATTTTGTTCCGGTGGGTGCGCGCGAGCGCACCCGCCGGTTGTAGCCCCCGAGGCCTCGGAGGAGTAGTTTTACTCCTTCGAGGTCTTAGTGCGCTTCGCAATACTTCGGCTGGTCTAGTCGTTCCCTCATGCGAGCTAGCCGTAGCTCGGGTGCACGGTCGGGTCCTAAGTTCTCGGGCTGGTATGTTGACGCTGTCAACGGGTTGGCCAGAGCCGGGTTTGCGAGAGCAGCCCCCGAGCCTCTGCACAGGGCGAGAGGACGGTCAAGGACAGACTCGACTTTTTTACATACGCCCCTGCGTCGCCTTTCCGCAAGGAGGAGGGGGGAAAGCGCCATGTTGCCCTCGGAGGGCGCCGAACATGGTGTTTCTGGTGAGCTGCTGGCGGGTAATCCGAGCGGACGCCCGTGCCCCATTTGCTAGGGGTCGGCTAGAGGCCCGGAGGCGCGCTCCAAAAGTACCTGCGGGTGATCTGCCGGACCCGGTCCCCTTTGACGGGGTCCGAGGGCTCGATGCCTCCCTCTGATGGGATTCTGTTACAAGATCGTTCCCGCTGGTCTCGGAAATGTCCTAGGGTACCTCGGGAGCGTAGCCCGAGCCTTGGTTATGTATCGAACGTACCCAGGGTCATCCCTCGCTCTGTGTCTGAGGCGACTGTGAACCCTTCGAGGTCCAGCCTACGAACCCCTGATCAGTAGTGGGCGCGGAGCCCGAGTGGCCTAAGGCGGCCGTGGAACCCTTCCGAGGGGCCGGCCATCGAACCTCTGACCAGTAGTGGGCGCAGAACCCAAGTGCTCTGAGGCGGCCGTTGAACCCCTCCGAGAGGCCAGCCTTTGAACCTCTGATTAGTAGGGAGGCTCGGGGCCTGTTTCCTTCACGGAGAAGGATCCTTTTCGGGGTATCCCCCTTTCCCGGTCCCTGTTGTAAGAGAGAGAAAGAGGAAAAAAGGAAAAGGATACGAAATCGAATGACGTGGCGTACCTTTTTCGACGCGGTCATTATGGCAAGGGTGAAGCGTTGCTTGCTTCTCCCGTCCGAGGTGCCGCCTGTCCCGCCGCGGAGTTAATGCGACAGGGTGAGTGGTTCGCGAGGCGGTCGTTACGCGAGCCGTTCGAGGAACGGTCATTTCGCTTTTGAGTCTTTGAATCCCGCGGCAGGTTCGAGCGACACGTTGAACGGGTCTTGCCTTGGTCTTTATATACCCGGGGGAGGGCCTGGTGATGGTTCTTTGCTCTGCTTCTTGCCTTCTTCTTAGGTTTTCGCAACCTAAGAGATTTAGCCAGAGAAAAGGAAACCGCTCGCCCAATCCTTTCCGCCGCCACCCCTTCTGCTCGGTGATGGCCGACCGGGTGACCATTGTTCTACCGCACGACCCATGGCCTTTCTCCACAGTCATGGCGGGTGACTTGGAGGACCTCGTTGATGAGGGTTTGCTTCGCCCTCTCTCTGATGAGAGGCAGCCGGAGTGGATTCCCCCCCCGAACGGAGCCGCCCCGTCCCTGCCGCCGGGGTACGTCGTGAGCTTCGTCTCCTTCCATGAGCGGGGATTCGGCGTGCCGGCAAGCCGCTTCATGCGGGCGATCCTGCATAACTATGGGGTGGAGTTGCACAACCTCAGCCCCAACTCCATCTCGCAAGCCGCCATCTTCGTAGCGGTGTGCGAAGGATACTTGGGGATCGACCCCCACTGGGACTTGTGGTCTCATTTCTTCTCCGCGGAGCCTTTTGCTTCACCGACGGGAGAGAGGAGGGTCCGTGCGGCAGTGCGGGCCGGTGGCTGTATCCTCCAGCTGAGGCAGTCGCGGGCGTCGCAGTATATTCCCGCTGTCCTTGCATCCTCGAATAAAGGGTGGCAGCGCCGGTGGTTCTATCTCCGGAATGACGACGGGAGGCTCCCGTCGTTTTCTCAGCGAGTGGTCACCGTCGCCGCTGATGCTTGGCGCTACGGGACCCCACACGACAGGCAGAAAAATCTCGAGCCCCTTCTCAAGGCCCTGGAGGCGTTGCGGAAAGGAGGGCTCACCACTGCGGGGGTGATTGCCGCCATTCATCGTCGGAGGGTGCTTCCTTTGGCGGAGCGGCGTTTGCCGCTTTGGGAGATGACACCAGAGGCTGACTTGGAGGGCTCGCGGATGTCCTCGGATCCCCTTCCCATCGACGTTCTGTACGGGCGGGTGGTCGCCGCGTTGGGAAAACCGGACGCCAGCGCCTTCTCCCAGCCCTTGATGCACCCCGACTGCGGGTGTGTGTCCCTAGTGAGTGTCCGCTCCTTCTTTCTTTTTTGCGCCGAATTGCCCTTGGTCCTTACGGTTGAGACTTTTCATCGGTCTCCAGGAGGTAGGGTGGCACAAGCCTTCCCGGCCACGAGTCCCGGAGGACGCGGTGGACCGAGCAGCACGACGGGTTGCCGCGGAGGAGAAGAAGAAAATGGACGCGAAGAAGGCTCGGGCCCGCGAGCGGACGAGGGCCCGGTACGCCTTGGAAAAGCTCCATCGCCGGCAGGAGAGGGATGGACTCCCGAGGGAGCCGTCGCCGGAAACGCCTGACGACGACGACGATGATGAAGACGATGACGAGGATGACGACATGGCTGCCCGCCTTGGCCTCAGCCCGGGTTTGAGGCTAGGCCAGGAGTCGTCAAGCCAGCCCCCGAGCGGGCCGGCGCCGTCAGTCCCCAGGGTCGGGACGCCAAGGTCTCAGCCCGAAGATCGGGGGCAGACCGAGGGAGTACTCGACCCCTCGGCTGGGGAAGTTGAGGTGACCCCGGGGAGTCAGGCCAAGGCGCCTGTTCCCCGAGAGCCGTCGCCCATGCCGGCAGCGCAGGAGAGCGACCCTCAGATCGCCGTGGCAGTGCCTGGGCAGTCCGTCTCCCAGGCGTCCAAGGCACCCAAGGCGAGGATGGTACTGAAGCTGGCGGCGAGGCGGACCTCGGCGATATCTTCGGGGGTCGAGATCCGGGAGACCTCTCCTCAGGCGCGGTTGATCATGGCCCGGAACGGGTAAGTACCTTAGAACATCTTCGTCCGGACTCCTCGTTTGTACATCCCGACCGTGACTTTCCTTTCCTCCTCAGCAAGCGAAGCCATGGCCTGACCGATCTGGCTCCTCGGAAAGCCCTTAAGACGGCATCGGCTTCCGCAGCCGGTGTCGCGCCGGGGCTCGCTGTTCAGCTGACCTTCTCGCAAGGTGCCCCACAGTTTGGGGCTCAGGCGGCACCAGTCGCCGTGGAGCGAGTTCCCGAGGCCGGCTCTTCTATCGAGGTGGTCGTCGCGCTGGGGGAGGCGGCTGGTGCGGACGTGACCTCGGGCCTACCAGACATGCCGCCGGCGCTGGCGCCGGCTACTGCCTAAGCCGCTGCCGTCCCGGTCGGGGAGCGACCTGTCGCCGCCGATGCTGAGATGGCCGAGGCATCGGCGCTTGGTGCCTCGGAGGAGGGGGGCGTGGAACCGCGACTCGTCCCGCCGAGCGGCGGCCTTGTCCCTGCGCGGCGGAGCTTCGAGGGGCGGCGCCCGTTGCTCCGGTTCCGGACCCGTGAGGCTTCGGATCCCTTCTTCGTTCTCGACGATGAGCGGGAGGAGCAGTCTTGGGACGAGCTCCGCGAGTGTGCCGAAGCAACGGTGGGGTCGCTCCGGTCATCCTTGGAGGTCTTCTGCAGGGACGTCCCCAAGATCCTCTAGGTAATGATTTCATGCATACCTTTTTTGTGATCAAGGCGTCCTTTGTAACGCCCTGCTTCCTTCCCTCAGGATCTGACGGATTTGAGCGCCGCCAAGTCGTCGTTTATCCGTCACGAGGTCGACGTCTGGGGCTCACTGCGATCCCTGAGGACCTCGCTCACCGGGGCTACCGCGCGCCTCTCCCAGCAGGGCGCCGAGGTGGCGGACCTTCGGTCGCTCTGCGCTGATCTGAGAGCAGAGGCAGCAGCGGCACGCGCAGAGGTACAACGTCGGCAGTCGGAGTTCGACCAGGTCGTCGATGAGCGAGATCAATCTCGGGGCCGGGCTGCCGAGGCCGAAAGCTGGGCCGGAGCCCTTGCAGCAGACCTAGCCGTAGCCCAAGCCGCAGCCTCGGAGCAGCGTGCCCGAGCCGGAGGTATGTCCGGGCTGTTTTCGGCTTTCGTTTCAGCTTGTTTTCTCCACTTGTGTTTGAGGCCTTGCGCTCCGGCTGTTCGCAGAGCTCGAGTCTGCCCTTGATGAGTCCACCAGGGCGCTTGCCCAGGCGGCCGAGCAGAGGGAGGCCGATCATGCGGCCATGTCCGAGGCCATCTCGGACTTCTGCCAGGTCTTGGGCTTCGGCGACGTCCCCACAGGAAGCTCCCCTTAGAGTCGCCTGCAGGCCTTGGGTGACCACGTGCGCGGCAGACTCCGCGAGGCGCTACACCATGGCATCAGGCGGGCCTTCGCCGTGCTTGCTTCCCACTACGTCGTTGATCTGGAGCGGGTCAGCGAGGGGTACTGCCTGCCTGATGAAAACGAAGCCGCCCTGGCTGAAGTCCAGAGACTCAACGCAGCCGCCGCGGGCCCGAGCGCAGTGCTGGCGACCACCTTCGAGGCAGAGATCCTCTCGCCTGCGCCGTCGTCCGAAGCTGGGGTGGACTTTGCCGAAGGCGTGGACGAAGCCGAAGGCGCGGCTCCTTCCCCAGGCGACGCCTAACTCTGCCGGAGCAGTTCCCTTTGAACGCACTTGTGTCTTTTGCGGCCGCTGAGGCCCGAACACTTTTATTATCGTAGTATAAAGTCATGGCTCTTTCTCTTTCATTTTGCGTGTCTGGCCCCGTTCATCAGTAGCAGGGTGGCTTGCCCAAGTAGGAGTCATTTTTCGTGGTAGGTGACGAGTGAGGTGTCTGTAACCCAGGGGTGTAGGAGTCCCTCGGCTCAGTCAGCCTTGCCACTTACATGCACCCGTGTTCGCTTCTTGGGGTCCTGCTACCGACATAGCCGGGGGAACGCAGAAGCCTTTTTGATTGAAAATTTTGACGCAGAGGGGGTTCCCCCCTTCTAGCTGTCACACCCGGTTTTAGAAGGCAAACCGAATGCGAACCATGTACGTGCCAGGATCAGTTATTCACGTACACAGCAGTTACATAACATGGACATCATCACACAGTGCTCAAATAGTATTAAAAGGGAAATAATAGTCGATTACATCATACGTCTGAGACGTCCATATAGTTCTTACAATAAATCAAAGTGCGGAAAAGAAACGTAGATAACGCGGCCTTCACAGGCAGCCGACTGGGGGTTGCCGCTAACCCACACCTAGAATTCGTCGTAGTCTTGGAACTCCTGGAAGTCTCCTTCCACGGCTTCATCTTCTCCTGAGCAGTGGTTGCAATGCTGACAACCTGGGGGGGGTTGGTGTGTAGAACAAGGGTGAGTACACATCAACATACTCAGCAAGCATCCTGTTTGGCTGTAGTGGACTAGCTTTATGTGGGGATAAGTCAAGCAGTTGCTTTTAGTTGGTCAGGTTATTACTTACTAGTAGAGAGCCAGGTTTTAACATTAACCCAAGTTATTAGCCCAATGTATCCTTTCCAAACGGAAAGAATACCACTTACCATTACCATAATCATAATCAGAACCATCAATCTCATTGCCACCTGTACCAAAGTATCTCTGATCAAGTATCACTAATCTCTGGAGCTCCCTTGGCCGCTCATAACCGCGAGCACGGCTGATATATCAGTTTCATAACACTCTGCAGAGGTTGTGCACTTTACCCACAAGCCGTGATTCCCTCTTGCCTCGGGCCGATCAAACCCTTAAACACTACCAAGGTGAATAGGCAGGGTCTCACTACGTAGCCTTTACAAAGATTCCCCGGGGCTGTAGCCACCCGTTAGGTTTCCTAAATGTACCGCACTCCTCCCCAAGGGACAAATCAACCTTGGCAGAGCGAGCCGCATACACCGAGCCCCATTGACGGCACAACGGCTAAGCGAACTACACCCCGGTTCCTCCAATTATTCAGCTAAGGGCGTCCCATTCCACCCTCATGGTTGCACTGTTTTCCCGGGCGGTCATCCATTGAACAGGTCCTTACGGAGAGGCACTCGAGAAACCGCTCGAGTCCCCTTAAATGCCACAAGTATGATCATAAATAAGAAGGGGAAAACAGCGTATCATAGATAATCACATCATGTTCATTGATTAGAGTTGAGCAATAGCATCAGACTAAGCAGTAATAATCCGACCCAAATAGGTAAACAAGGACATGGATAACAAAAGCTAGTCAATCCTTAGGTATAAATGTGTAATGCGGGAGGTGAATTAAAGAATGAATAGGACCGAAATAGGTCAAAGGACACTTGCCTCCACCAACTGACTGCTGCTCAGGGGCTTCTCCTGCGAATTCCTCGGGCTCTTCGACCGGATCGTTCTCTATGCGAGCGCAAACATACATACATCCACATATTTAATACAAAAGAACAGTACACCATACAAGGGAACAAGTAAAGCGAATATGCATCAAGTATGACATTCGACATCGCATTTGTTATGGTTAGAAAGAAAAGGGAAAGGGTCTCGTAGGGGGTTAAAGCTTATGCACTAATGATCAGTTACAATTGGTTCTTAACAAAAGAATTCTGTTATATGCACTAATGGAAACCTATTCATTTTAAGTTGATCAACATTGAATTAGATAAACAATTAACTAATTGAATCAACTAGCGCAACGAAATTCTAAATTAAACTTCCTATTTCAATAACATGAACAATGATTAGCCTACCTAAAATAAAATAACTATGATCACAGAAAGTAAATAAAATAAAATAAAAAAAATAAAAAAAACAGAGGGGGGGGCGGTTGAACCGGCCCTAGGGGCGGTTGAACCGGCCGGGGGCAGGGCGGCTGGGCCGGCCGAGCAGGGGCGGCCGAGCACGGAGGGGAAGGGCGGCTGAGCCGGGGCGGTTGAACCGGCCCGGGGGGCGGTTGAACCGGCCCTGCGCAGGGGTGGGGGCGTGGCCAGGCGGCTGCCAGAGCGCGGCTGGGGGGCTGGCCGGGGGCTGGCTGGGGGCTGGCCGGGGGCTAGCCAGGGGCTGGCCGAGGCCGGCTGGGGTGGGCTGGGGGCTGGCCGGGGCCGGCTGGGCGCGGCCAGGCGGGCGGCCAGGCGCGGCCGGGGCCAGGGCGCGGCCGGGCGGCTGGGCTGGGGCGGCCAGGGGCGGCCGAGGGCCAGGCGGCCAAGGGCGGCCAAGGGGAGAGGAGGGGAGAGGGAGGGAGGAGAGGGAGGAGAGGGGAGGGGGCTCACCGGGGCGGGCGGCCGAACCGGCAGGGGGCGGCGGCCGAGCTGCAAGGGCAGGGGGCGGCGGCGGCTAGGGTGGGGAGGGAGAATGAGAGGGAGAGAGAGGGGAGGTTGGGGGGAAAAGGGGAGGTGGGGGGGGCGGCTGGGCCTTTTGGGCCCAAAAGGGGGGAGCGCGGGGGCTTGGGCCGGCCAAGGGGCGGCTGGGCCGGCCAAGGGGCCCACGGCGCGGGAGAGAGAGAAAGAGGAGAGAGAAAGAGAGAAAGAAAGAAAAAGAAAAAGAAAAGATTATCTCCTTTTCGAAATCCGATCTTCCTAGATGAATGCATCCACGTTCTCAATCAATCCAAAAGAATGCATGGTTCGGCATGGTGCATCAAACAACATAAAACAGTTTTATAGTTTTCTTTACACGGGAATTCCAAACTGAACTCCGCTAAAGCTTTGGAAAAGATCAAGGTCTAGCGAGGGAAAAAGAAAAAGAAAAGGTAACGCCCGAATTTTGGCGAGTAAAGAAAAGAAAAAATTCGACTGCAAAATTCGGGGCGTTACACTAGCCCCCGAGAGAGGGTCGGGCTTTGCCGAGGCAAGGCTGACCCTTCCTTGACGACTAGACTTTGTGTGTGAACGGGGATGTTGTTGGGAAACTTCACCGCTTGTTCGGATCTGACGCTGATTAGGGGTCGGACCTCGATCCACTTGGAGAATTTTGTCGATGGCGACCAGCAGGTGTGTGTAGCCCCCGGGTGCCTTCTGCAAGGGGTCGACGAGGTCCAGAACCCACACAGCAAATGGCCAGGTGATGGGTATGGTCTGTAGAGCCTGAGCGGGCAGGTGGGTCTGCCTTGCGTAGAACTGACACCCTTCGCAGGTGCGGACAATTCTAGTGGCGTCGGCCACCGCCGTCGGCCAGTAGAAACCTTGTCGGAAGGTGTTTCCAACAAGGGTTCGGGGTGCTGCGTGATGGCCGCAAGCCCCCGAGTGTATCTCTTGTAAGAGCTCCTGACCTTCGGCGATGGAAATGCATCGCTGGAGGATGCCAGAGGGGCTGTGGTGGTAGAGCTCCTTCCCATCTCCCAGCAAAACGAAAGACTTGGCGCGCCGCGCCAACCGCTGAGCCTCGGCTTGGTCGAGGGGTAGCTCTCCTCGGTGGAGATATTGCAGGTACGGGGTCTGCCAGTTTTGATTAGGCGTGACCTCGCTCTGCTCCCCCTCGACGCGTAGTGCCTCACCCTCGGGGGCCGAGGGTACCTCAGACTAAGCCGAGGGTACCTCGGACTGAGCCAAGGGTGCCTCGGGCTGGGCCGAGGCCTTCTCGGGCTCGGGCGTGTCGTCGGTCTTGACGGAGGGTTGATGCAGGTCTCGGGAGAATACGTCCGGGGGAACCGTTGTTCGCCCCGAGGCTATTTTAGCCAGCTCGCCCGCAGTCTCGTTGTAGCGTCGGGCGATGTGGTTGAGCTCGAGCCCGTAGAACTTGTCTTCCAGGCGTCGAACCTCATCGCAGTAAGCTTCCATCTTTGGGTCGCGGCAGTGGGAGTTCTTCATGACTTGGTCGATGACGAGCTGCGAGTCACCGCGAGCGTCGAGGTGTCGGACCCCTAGCTCGATGGCGATTCGCAACCCGTTTACCAGAGCCTCGTACTCAGCCACGTTGTTGGACACCGGGAAGTGGAGGCGTAGCACGTAGCGTAGGTGCTTCCCGAGGGGCGAGATGAAGAGCAGGCCCGCGCCGGCCCCTGTCTTCATCAGCGACTCGTCGAAAAACATGGTCCAGAGCTCCGGTTGGATAGGAGCTGTCGGGAGCTGGGTGTCGACCCATTCAGCCACGAAGTCCGCCAAGACCTGGGACTTGATGGCCTTCCGAGGGGCGAACGAGATTGTCTCGCCCATGATCTCCACCGCCCACTTTGCAATTCTACCCGAGGCCTCTCGGGACTGGATGATCTCCCCCAGGGGGAAGGATGACACCACAGTCACCGGATGAGACTCGAAGTAGTGTCGCAACTTCCGCCGCGTCAGGATCACTGCGTACAGCAGCTTCTAAATTTCTGGGTAGCGGATCTTGGTTTCGGACAGTACCACACTGATGAAGTAGACTGGCCTCTGGACGGGCAATGCATGCCCCTCTTCTCGTCTCTCGACCACAATCGCAGCGCTAGCCACCTGAGTGGTCGCGGTGACGTAGATCAAGAGGGCTTCTCCGGCAGCGGGGGGCACCAAGATGGGCGCGTTCGTGAGGAGCGCCTTCAGGTTCCCGAGGGCTTCCTCGGCCTCAGGAGTCCAAGCGAAGCACTCGGCCTTCCTTAAGAGGCGGTACAGAGGCAGGCCTCTTTCGCCGAGGCGCGAGATGAAGCAGCTCAGAGCCGCGAGGCATCCCATGACCCTCTGTACGCCTTTCAAGTCCTTGATGGGCCCCATGCTGGTGATGGCTGCGATCTTCTCCGGGTTGGCCTCGATGCCTCGCTCGGAGACGATGAACCCCAAGAGCATGCCTCGGGGGACCCCGAAGACACACTTTTCGGGATTGAGCTTCACGCCTTTCGCCTTGAGACATCGGAATGTCGCTTCAAGGTCGGAAAGGAGGTCGGAGGCCTTCCTCGTCTTCACTACGATGTCATCGACATAGGCCTCGACCGTTCGGCCGATGTGTTCGCCGAACACATGGTTCATGCATCGCTAGTACATTGCACCCGCATTCCTCAAACCAAACGGCATGGTAACATAGCAGTACATGCCGAAGGGTGTGATGAAAGAAGTCGCGAGCTGGTCGGACTCTTTCATCCTGATCTGGTGATACCCTGAGTAGGCATCGAGGAAAGACAGGGTTTCGCACCCAGTAGTGGAATCCATGATTTGATCAATGCGAGGCAGAGGGTAGGGAACTTTCGGACATGCTTTGTTTAGACCAGTGTAGTCTACACACATCCGCCATTTCCCCCCTTTCTTTCTCACAAGCACAGGGTTGGCAAGCCATTCGAGATGGAATACCTCTTTCATGAACCCTGCTGCCATTAGCTTGTGGATCTCCTCGCCAATGGCTCTGCGCTTTTCTTCGTCGAATCGGCGCAGAGGCTGCTTCACGGGTCGGGCTCCAGCTCGGATATCCAGCGAGTGCTCGGCGACTTCCCTCGGTATGCCGGGCATGTCTGAGGGACTCCACGTGAAAACATCGGCATTTGCGCGGAGAAAGTCGACGAGCACTGCTTCCTATTTGGGGTCGAGCTCGGAGTCGATCCGGATCTGCTTGGAGGCATCGTTGCAGGGGTCGAGAGGGACGGACTTAACCGTCTCCGCTGGCTCGAAGTTGCCGGCGTGGCGCTTCACGTCGGGCGCCTCCCTAGAGAGGCTCTCCAGGTCGGCGATGAGGGCCTCGGACTCGGCGAGGGCCTCGGCGTACTCCACGCACTCCACGTCGCATTCGTACGTGTGTCGGTATGTGGGTCCGACGGTGATGACCCCGTTGGGGCCCGGCATCTTGAGCTTGAGGTAGGTGTAGTTGGGGACGGCCATGAACTTGGCGTAGCATGGCCTCCCCAACACTGCATGGTAGGTTCCTCGAAACCCGACCACTTCGAACGTGAGGGTCTCCCTTCGAAAGTTGGAGGGCGTCCCGAAGCAGACGGGTAGATCGAGTTGTCCGATGGGTTGGACGCGCTTTTCGGGGATGATCCCGTAGAAAGGCGCAGCGCCCGTCTGGAACGAGGACAGATCGATCCGCAGGAGCCCGAGGGTCTCGGCGTAGATGATGTTGAGGCTGCTGCCTCCGTCCATGAGGACCTTGGTGAGCCTGACATTGCCGATGATGGGGTCGACAACGAGCGGGTATTTCCCTGGGCTCGGCACATAGTCAGGATGGTCGGCCTGGTCGAAGGTGATGGGCTTGTCGGACCAGTCTAGGTAGACTGGCGCTGCCACCTTTACCAAGAAGACCTCCCGACGCTCTTGCTTGCGGTGCCGAGCCAAGGCGTTCGCCACTTGCCCGCCGCAGATCATGAAGCAGTCACGGACCTCAGGGAACTCTCCTGCCTTGTGATCTTCCTTCTTAGCGTCGTCGTGAGCCTTGCCACCCTCCACGGGTGGCCCGACCTTGTGGAAGTGTCGTCGAAGCATGGCACACTCCTCAAGGGTGTGCTTGATGGGCCCCTGATGATAAGGGCACGGCTCCTTGAGCATCTTGTCGAAGAGGTTGGCACCTCCCGGAGGTTTCCGAGGGTTCTTGTACTCGGCGGCGGCGACAAGGTCCGCGTCGGCGGCGTCGCGTTTCGTTTGCGACTTCTTCTTGCCCTTCTTCTTGGTGCCGCGCTGAGTTGACGCCTCGGGAGCATCTTCCAGTGGGCGGCCCTAGGGCTGCTTGTCCTTCCGGAAGATGGCCTCAACCGCCTCCTGGCCAGAGGCGAACTTGGTGGCGATGTCCATCAGCTCGCTTGCCCTGGTGGGGGTCTTGCGACCCAGCTTGCTCACCAGGTCACGGCAGGTGGTGCCGGCAAGGAACGCGCCGATGACATCCGAATCGGTGACGTTGGGCAGCTCGGTGCGCTGCTTCGATAATCGCCGGATGTAGTCCCGGAGAGACTCTCCCGGCAGCTGGCGGTAGCTTCAGAGATCCCAAGAGTTTCCAGGGCGCACGTACGTGCCTTGGAAATTGCCGGCGAAGGCTTGGACCAGGTCGTCCTAGTTGGAGATCTGCCCCGGGGGCAGGTGCTCCAGCCAGGCTCGAGCGGTGTCGGAGAGAAACAGGGGGAGGTTGCGGATGATGAGATTGTCATCGTCCGTTCCACCCAGTTGGCAGGCTAGCCGATAGTCCGCGAGCCACAGTTCCGGTCTCGTCTCCCTCGAGTACTTCGTGATAGTAGTCGGGGTTCAGAACCGAGTCGGGAACGGCGCCCGTCGTATGGCGCGGCTGAAAGCCTGAGGACCGGGTGGTTCGGGCAAAGGACTCCGATCCTCCCCGCTGTCGTAGCGTCCCCCACGCCTGGGGTGGTAGCCTCGGCGCACCCTGTCGTCGAGGTGGGCCCGACGGCTGTGATGATGGTGCTCGTTGCTGAGGCGACCCGGAGCCGCAGGCGCTGTGTTGCGCGTGCGCCCGGTATGGACCGAGGCTTTCCACATGAATCAGGAAGTCGCGGCGCGATGTTCCAAGGGGTACCCCTGCCTTCGGGAGGCGGAGCTCTCGGCCCGTCGGACCGCGGCGTCCTCCAGGAGATTCTTGAGCTCTCCCTGGATACGCCGCCCCTCGGTGGTTGATGGCTCCGGCATTGTGCGGAGAAGTATCGCCGCTGCAGCCAGGTTCTGGCCGACTCCACTGGAATCCGGTGGCGGCCTTACCCTGACGTCGTCGGCAATGCAGTGCTGGATACCCTAGGGGAGATGACGTGCTTCTCCGGCCGGAGGTTGGCCCGCCCATTCCTGCCTGATTTCCCGGCGGATCGGCACAAGCGTTCCTGCTCCCTCGTCGAGCCTGGCCTGCCTCTCGCGGATTTGCTCGAGCTGTGGGTCAGGACCCCCCGCCGGGACGGGGACCACAGCTAGCTCCCGAAGGATGTCAACGCGAGGCGCGGGCCTAGGGGATCACTGTTCTCCGGCATACCAAGTTGGTTGCCTTTGCCGGGACCCCCTAGATCGACGTGGAAACATTCACGACTTGGGCCGTAGCCCTCGTCGTCGAGGCTGCGGCTACCGTCGGAACAGTCGGAAAGGCAGTAGTCGCATGCGGTCATGAAGTCCTGCATGGCACTAGGGTTACCAAGTCCGGAGAAATCCCAACAGAGGTCAGGCTCGCCATCTTCCTCAGACCCCGAGGGCCCGTAGGACGAGACGCCCGTCAGCCGGTCCCAGGTTGACCGCACACGATACCCCGAAGGGCTTGGACTCGCCTCTATGAGAATGTCCACCGAAGCGGAGTCGCTTGGCGGGTCGAGGCCGAATCCAGAAGACGCGAGATGGGAATCGGTCGGTACCTTTCGGTCGACGGGCGGTGACGAAGTCACGTCAGGGACTGACTGCACCGTCGTCTTAGGTACTAGGGTGACGCCCAGCAAGTCCATCGCGAGCGTGCTGGCGTCGTCCGTTTGCTTGAGATTGGCGTGTTGCGGGGAGATGGCGCTCATCTTCGTCTCAGACGCGAGGTCGATGCCCGACGCGCTCCCCGTTGGGGCACCGGTGCCGTCGACTCGCTCGACAGCCAACGAGGTGCCACCTCCCGCTCGGCCTTGGTTGCCCCGTCTCCTCCTCCGTCGGCGGGGGAGGGGACGGGATAAGCCTGAATGTCGTCCTTCCACCGCGTGGGGAAGGCGTCGTCGATTTCCACGCCGACGGGCGGGTTGTCGACCGCCATTGTCGCTGTCGCGCACCGGGGGAAGGAGTATCATGTCGTAGCTGCCGTCGAGGGACGTGAACTCAAGACTCCCGAAACGGAGCACTGTCTCGGGCTGGAGAGGTTGCTGGAGACTGCCCATCTGGAGCTTGACGGGAAGCTATTCGTCAACACGCAGCAGGCCCCTACCTGGCACGCCAACTGTCGGTGTTTCGAAACCCGGGGGGGTCCCTGGACCGACGAGTGAATTGTCGCCGCGTGCCCCAGCCCAGATGGGTCGACGCGAGGCAGAACGCGAAGGGGGAAGATAGCTGCCGGAGGGAGACAGGCGTGGGAGAGTGGAACCCGTGGCCTTCGTGTTAGCCCCGCGCCCAGGTCGGGTGCGCTTGCAGTAGGGGGTTACAAGCGTCCACACGGGAGGGAGCGAGCGGCCTTGCGCGAGCGCCGTCCCATCCTTCCCCGCGCGGCCAACCCTCTGTAAGAGGGCCCTGGTCCTTCCTTTTATAGGTGTAAGGAGAGGATCCAGGTGTACAATGGGGAGTGTAGCAATGTGCTAACGTGTCTAGCGGTGGAGAGCTAGCGCCCTAAGTACATGCCATTGTGGCAGCCGGAGAGGTCTTGGCACCCAGTTCGCGTGGTGTCGTGGCCGTCGGAGGAGCGCTGGAGCCTAGCGGAAGGACAGCTGTCGGGGCTGTCGAGTCCTTGCTGACGTCCTCTTGCTTCCATGAGGGGGCTAAGAGCCGCCGTCGTCACAGGGCATGCGGGGCGCCATCATTACTCGTATGGTGGAGCGAGCCAGATGGGACGCCGGTCTTGTTCCCCATAGCCTGAGTCAGCTCGGGGTAGGGTAATGATGGCGCTTCCTGTTGACGTGGTCGGTCCGTGCCCTAGGTTGGGCGAGGTGGAGGCTCCTCCGAGGTTGAGGTCGAGTCTATCTTCCGAGGTCGAGGTCGAGTCCGAGCCCCTGGGTCGGACGAGGCGGAGACCGTCGGCTTAGGCTATGGTTGAGTCCGAGCCCTAGGGTCGGGCGAAGCGGAGTTCTTCGTCCTTCGGGGCCGAGCCCGAGTCCGAGCCCTGGGTCGGGCGAGGTGGAGTTCGTCGTCTTCCGGGGCCGAGCCCGAGTCCGAGCCCTGGGGTCGGGCGAGGCAGAGTTCGTCGTCTTCCGGGGCCGAGCCCGAGTCCGAGCCCTGGGGTCGGGCAAGGCAGAGTTCGTCGTCTTCCGGGGCCGAGCCCGAGTCCGAGCCCTGGGGTCAGGCGGAGCAGAGTTCGCCGTCTTACGGGGCTGAGCCCAAGTCCGAGCCCTGGGGTCGGGCGGGGCGGAGTTCGCCGTCTTCCGGGGCTGAGCCCGAGTCCGAGCCCTGGGGTTGGGCAGAGCGGAGTTCGCCGTCTTCCGGGGCTGAGCCCGAGTTCGAGCCCTGGGGTCGGGCGGAGCGGAGTTTCCTATGACGCCTGAGACCGGACTTGGCCGCTGTCAGCCTCACTCTGTCGAGCGGCTCAGCAGTCGGAGCGGCGCGGGCGGCGCTGTCCTCTTGTCAGACCGGTCAGTGGAGCGGCGAAGTGACTGCGGTCACTTCGGCTCTGTTGACTGGAGGGCGTGCGTCAGGATAAAGGCGTCAGGCCACCTTTGCATTAAATGCCCCTGCGATTTGGTCGGTCGGTGTGGCGATTTGGCCAAGGTTGCTTCTTGGTGAAGACTGGGCCTCGGGCGAGCCGAAGGTGTGTCCGTTGGTGGAGGGGGGCCTCGGGCGAGACGTAGGTCCTCCAGGGTTGGCTACCCTTGCCCGAGGCTGGGCTCGGGCGAGGCGTGATCGTGTCCCTCGAATGGACCGATCCTTGACTTAATCGCACCCATCAGGCCTTTGCAGCTTTGTGCTGATGGGGGTTACCAGCTGAGATTTAGGAGCCTTGAGGGTACCCCTAATTATGGTCCCCGACAACCATTCAAATTGCTGTTTGGCAATGAAGCAATAACCCCAGAAGAGGCTAAGGCAGGATCAATAAGAACAGTGGCTTTGGCGAAAGACGAAGCTGATTGTTCTATGGACAAAGATGCTATAGAAGGGATCAGGCTACAGGCTGTGGAAAACATCAATAAATACCAAGCCGAAACAATAAAATGGCGTGATAGAAAGGTTCGGTTGAAGAACATTAAGCCAGGACATTTGGTGCTTCGAAGAGTGGCCAACCCAGACACAGTGGGCAAACTACAGCTAAAGTGGGAAGGCCCCTTTCTGGTAGTATCTTCATCAAGACCCGGATCCTACAGATTAAAGGATATGGACGGCAACGACATTCCTAGATCTTGGAATGCGGATGAGCTTCGACGGTATTATGTGTAACCTGATGTAATCTTTTTTATTTTCTATTTTTCTAGTTTTTTCTTATGGCACCCTTTTCCTTTCCAAAGGGGGAGAAAGGTTTTTAATGGGGCCAGAGCATGTAATTTCTGTTTTTTCTTATTTCACCTCTATAAGAGCAATATCCCCCAAAGATGTAAATATAAAAGCTGAGAATGCACCATCGAGTGCAAACAAAAAAGAAAAGAAAACAGGGAGAAGCTCAACAGTCGTTCCTAAGGGAATGCAGAGCTTACAGCGAAAA
This sequence comes from Zea luxurians, assembly GCA_029449295.1. Taxonomy (NCBI): domain Eukaryota; kingdom Viridiplantae; phylum Streptophyta; class Magnoliopsida; order Poales; family Poaceae; genus Zea; species Zea luxurians. The sequence continues at coordinate 370,441 of JAOPSE010000203.1, read as the reverse complement.
ATAAACGCTGATTCCGCTGAAGTAAAAGGCGAAGAAGCTCCTAAGGGAGGCTTGCAGCGAAAAATAAACGCTGATTCCACTGAAGTAAAAGGCGAAGAAGCTCCTAAGGGAGGCTTACAGCGAAAAGTCAACGCTGATACACCAAAAATAAACGGTGAAGCCGAAAAATAAGCTGCAAAAAGATTTGAGTCATTCCTAAGAGAATGAAGTCTATGATTATGGCTTCGAATATATATCCGGATATTCATTTGCATGATACATCACATCATGACATTTGCATTCATAAACATTCATTTAGACATACATTGGATCATTATCATCATATCATTCAGAAAAGATAGATGCTTCGGTTATGAGGATAAAGCTTCGGAGAAAAACAGAAAGAAGGAATTTTCATGCTTCGTTGTGTACGAAAAGAAGGGAAGGTGTTTTTCGCCTTCGGCTCAAAAAGAAAATTTCGTCCACAGCAAAGCAGATTGTACATGGACAAAGGGGAAAGATATATTACAAGGTACGCACAAATTTACATAAGTTTCTTTACAATTATATTACAAAATTTTCTCTAATATCTTGTGCAGCAGAGTCTTTCGGGATATCTGTTAAAGCTTCAGCTTCTCATTCTTTAGCTTCATCATCCTATACATGTTAAAACAGAGTGAGAAAACTGCAGAGTTCAAGGAGAAGGTAAAAGTAACAAGTATGAGTTTCTCACAGGCTTGAGGTGGCTCCGAGCTTCGTCACCAGCTATTTTTCGCCCGCCATTTATCCAAATCTGGGTCATAAATCTGTTTCCTATGCTTCGAGCTAGGATGGGAATGTCAATTAAGTCTGCTGGTGACAAGCTGAAGTTTGGCCTATTGACAATTTTCCCGTGCGTGCAATCAGCCTTCGAGAAAGTAGCAGCTGTGCCTCGAGAAGCTAGCAGCGCGCAGAAATCGGCATGCCCAGCGATAACTTCATCAAGTGCATCAACTTCGCCCTCAATGTATTCGAAGGTGCTTGGCAGGTTTTCAGCTGAAGGTGTAAATTTATCAGAGCTGGCTCCAATTGAGTGAAACACATCCTTCAGCCGTTGCACGCATCGGTTGCCAAAATCTAAGCATTTTTCTTGATGCTCTTTCAGTAATTTTTGCAAATTTGAATTCTTCTCAATTTTGGCCTTGAGACTTGTTTCAAGATTCTTCTTTTCCTGCTCAGATTTCTCTAATTTTATGAGCAATTCGTTGTTTAATTTGTCAATTTCAGCTTGAGCTTCAGCTAGCGAGCCTTCCATAGAGTGAATTACGAAATCCTTTTTCTCCAAGGCAGCCTCGTGATCTTTAGCTTTATGTTCAAGTTCTTGAATGTCGAAGTCCTTTTTCTTCAAAGCAGCTTCGTAACTTTCGACTTTATTTTCTAGATCTCTGATAGTAGCTTCGTTTTTCTCGTCTTCAAGATCTTGTTGCATCCTCATCACTTTACTTAATAATATACTCTGGCAAAACAACCTTCGTCAGAAAACATCTTAGTTCAAAAAACAATAAAAGTTGAGTTTTTACCTTGAAATTAGCATAGAGCAAGCTCCCGGCGATATGTTGTCGCTGATATCTGCACAAGTCCGCTTCAATCTTCGGCAGCCCAACATTCTTTGAGAAAGTTCTAACAACTTTAGCCTCGGTTCGATTCCGAAGGCATCTCAGTTTTCCTTCATTGACTCCGCCAAATAGCAGAGCCCCTGGTTTGTATCCACAGGATATAGCATATTTCTTTAGTTCTTCTTTTTCAGCTTCTGATAACTCTTGTCCAAGTATATCTTGAAAGTTAAATTTTTCTTCTTCCAAAGTGTCTTCAATCTGCCCTTTTCCTTTCTTAATTGTCGTGTCCACCGCGACCGCAGCAGCTTCTTCTTCAGCCATTTTCAGAAGTATGTTATCAATATCACCAAGTGTGGTTTCTAGATTAGGATCTTCGGTGATCTCAGTTTCGGCTCCGGTGGCTTCAGCTTCGGCGGTTGCTCCGATGGCTTCGGCTCCAGTAGTTTCGGCTCTGGTGGTTGTGGCTTCGGCAGTAACAGCGCTTTCAATTATTTTCGCCGCCGACGTTGGTGGTGGTGTCTGATGAATAACATCGGCCACTTGCATAATTCTTCTTTTCTTCTTTGGCTTGGCAGGACTTTCTGTTGCCGAAGGTTCTTTTTCCTTTTGAAAAAACTTCGTCAGTTCTGGCGCCAGCGGACTTAGCTTGATAGGCAAAGGTTCAGTCATTACCTTTAGAATCTCCTCCACTTTGGCAGCAGAAGGTGTTGCAGGAGCTTCCTCCTCTTGGGCTGGCGTCTTCGGTTTTGGAGATGTAGCTTTTCTTCTCTTTGGAGCAGCTATCTTCGGCTCAGGGCTCAATTTTCTTTTCTCATAATTTTCTTTGTCCTTTTTAGCCGATTTAGTGCCTTCTTTATCAAAGACGCTGGCAATCCTTTTTCTTTTCTGGCCTTCGGCATCTCCGCTTAGTTGCTCATAATCAGGATAATCAAAATTCAAGGCATCCAGCACCCGGTTTAATCTTTGTTTCGGACGAGTGCCGAAGGCCGCAGTCATTAACTGATCTTCCTTCTTAGAATAGCAGCCGAGAATCTTGTTGCACATAACCTCAATTGTGTCCAGCCATTCTTGGCATGGTGCTTTAAAATGTTTCTTAAATTTGTAGTGATAAGGCAATCGAACAAGTTCTCCCTTCTTCTTTTCTCCCTCTAGCTTCGGCATCTCCTAGTCCCTCAGTGTTGGGAACACTTTAAAAGCCAAGAATTCCTGCACTAAGTCCCTAGTGCCAATATGATCTGAAATCACTCGAAATTCAGCCAAAGCAATCTGACTCGGGCTCCCCATTATCATGTTGCATTGGGGCCTCGTTTCTCCGAAGGTCAGTTCTAGCGGACTCTGGACCAATTTATCCTCATCTTCATCAACTTTAACATAAAACCATTCAGACTTCCATCCGGCTGGCCATTTGCTTCGATAGCTTATCACTGGAAACTTCGTAGTCTTGCGATAAGCAAAGTAGTAGCAGCCAAAATTCTCATGCAGACTGTCTCCTCTGGCTTTAGTTTGGTAGTGTAATTCATGAACTCGGCAGAAACCCTCACCAAACGGTTCCACTCCCTGGCTACGAAGGGCCCAAATATAAACGCTCAACCTAATGATAGCATTAGGGGTCAGCTGATGAAGGTAAATCCCAAACTTCTTCAGTACAATAGCAATCATCTTGTTGAGGGGGAACCTTAAACCAGCCTTCAGAAAACTTTTGAAGACTACTACCTCATTCTTTCCTGGTTTTGGGATAGTTTCTTCTCCACCAAAACAAATTAATTCCTTCTTGTCCTCGCTAAAATAACCCAGCTTCACCATCTTAGGAAGATCAGCTTCAGAGATGGTGGACCTTCCAAAGTCCAGATGACTAGGTTTACTTGGCATCCCGAAGCTGTACTCATCCTCGGAACCAATTTCTTCAACAACAGCTTGTGTTGCTTTGGCAGCAGGTGTGTCCTCTGATGAAACGAGCCTGGAACACCTCATTGCTTCGGAAATCGGAACAGTATCAGTGGCTTCGGCCTCGTCTCCCTCACGCTCAATCCTGGCAGTGGAGCGCAATCTAGCCATTTGATTATGAATTCCTAAAGTTTTTTGAAATTAATGACCTTTTTTCCAAAGCTCTTCTTGTGACGAAGCAGAATCCAGAGTGGTGCTTCGTTTGAGTGCAAAGGTCAAGCTTCGGCTATGGTGAAATTTTTGGCAGCAAAACAGTGCAATTGCAATGAATGCTGTGGAAACTTTACACCTACTTGTCTGTTTATATAGCGCTGCAGGTAAAAAGGTGAATCGTCAAGTCTCCTACACCGGACGAACACTCGCCCGCACCCACTGAACGGTGGGCCACAAAACCCGAGAAGGTAAATATGCATGATGGGACTACTCCACGCTCGGAAGTTGTATCGTTTCTCCGCAACGAGCTCAGGGAAGGTGTTTTCGGACCTTTGGCTACCCGAAGTTTAAGAGACTTTTTCACGGGTCAAGCTCGTTACGAAAAACGATCTGGCGCCGCGAAGGGGCTACTGTTGGGATCATGCTTCGTCACCGAAGGTCCTGCAGGAAGAAAACACCTTCAACAAATCTGTTTATATGAGATACCGAAGCTACCACTCATAAAGCTTCGACGCTATAGCGTATCCAAAGACGAAGGATCGAACCGACTTAAAGATAGAATTACTTTTTAGTCCATAAGAGTCTGAGTTATGATTGTGATCTTCTGTAAGGGGCATGATTGTAATTTCTTACAGGCTGCGTCCTGTGCCTATAAATAGGTGAACAGTACTTCTTTGCTGTTCACGCAATCTTGTAATTGCTGACGTGCTACTCTGGAATTAACGTTCTCTGCCAAGGCGAAGGTATAAATGTGCTTATACATTATATTTTGACATTTAAGTTCACATTACAAAATAATCAAATAATATTACTTATTCTTCCTATTCTATAACGTTTTATATTTTATTTTGCATTATCTTTTCTGATCACGAAAGTACCTTCGTGACATATTATTCAAAACCCTTCGTCCGAAGTTCATTAAACCCTTGGGGAAATAATGTTTCAGCGGACGAAGGGCTATAACATCTGACATTCTATGTTGCCTTGTTCCTAATTCATAGCACTTGAGAACAAGTCCCCAACAGTTGTGTTCACAAGAACTCGCTTCAAAGCTACTTAGTCACGCTAACACTTTAATATCTAAGTTTTGTGGCTATTTAGCTCTTGATTTTACAGGATCACCTATTCACCCCCCTCTAGGTGCTCTCAATTAGTATCAGAGCCGTACTCTTCATCTAAGGGACTAACCGCCCGAAGAGATGGATCCTAAGGGAAAGGGTATGGTGGTCAACGACAAGGAAAAGGAGTCCGTCTTCAATGAGCCAAGAGACGACAAGCCTACCGACTCAGGCTCTAGTCACAAGAAGAGGGACGGAAAGAAGAAGAGACGCATCAAGAAGATCATCTACTACGACAACTATGCATCTTCTTCTTCACCAAGAGACGACGACGACTCCTCGTCAAAGAAGAAAACGGTCAATCAAAATTATTCTTTTGATTACTCTCGCACTCCCTATAATTCAAATGCACATCTTCTTTCAATTCCCCTTGGAAAACCTCCACACTTTGATGGAGAGGACTATTCGTTTTGGAGCCATAAAATGTGTAGCCATTTATTCTCTCTCCATCCTAGCATATGGGAAATTGTAGAAAATGGGATGCATTTTGATAGCACTAATAATCCTGTTTTTATAAATGAGCAAATACATAAAAATGCACAAGCTACTACTATCTTGCTAGCTTCACTTTGCAGGGATGAATATAATAAGGTGAGTGGTTTGGACAACGCTAAGCAAATCTGGGACACCCTCAAGCTATCTCATGAGGGAAACGACGCCACTATGATCACAAAGATGGAACTAGTGGAAGGTGAGCTGGGGAGGTTCGTGATGATCAGGGGAGAGGAGCCTACTCAGACCTACAACAGGCTCAAGACCCTGGTCAACAAGATTCGAAGCTATGGAAGCACAAGATGGACGGATCATGATGTCCTCCGACTCATGCTAAGGTCATTTACTGTAATTGACCCCCATCTTGTGAATCTTATTCGTGAAAACCCCAGGTACACCAAAATGACGCCCGAGGAGATCCTCGGAAAATTTGTAAGCGGGCGCATGATGGTCAAGGAGGCAAGATATGTAGATGATGCCTTGAATGGTCCACTGCCCGTCTACGAGCCACAGCCCGTTACTCTCAAGGCAACAAGCAGCAAGGAGGCGCTACCAAGCAAGGTAGCACAAGTGGAGGCTGTCGGGCTCAACGAGGACGAAATGGCGCTTATCATCAAGCGCTTCAAAACCATGCTTAAAGGACGTAAGGAGTACCCTAACAAGAACAAAACAAGGGGAAAGCGCTCCTGCTTCAAATGCGGTAAGACTGGTTACTTTATTGCCCAATGTCCCGATAATGAAAATGACCAGGCACAAGAAAGACATGGGAAGAAGGAGAAGAAGAAGAATTACAGGAAGGCGAAGGGCGAGGCGCATCTAGGAAAGAAATGGGATTCTGACTGCTCTTCATCAGACTCCAACGACGAAGGACTTGCTGCCTCAGCCTTCGACAAGTCCTCACTCTTCCTCAACGAACGTCATACATGCCTTATGGCCAAGGAAAAGAAGGTACACATTTAAGATACCCCCAAGTACACTTCTTTGAGCGATGAGGAATCTTCTGACGATGAGATAGTTTGCTCGGATTTATTTAAGGGGTTAGATCGAGCAAAAGTAGAGAAAATTAATGAATTAATCGATGCTCTCAATGAAAAAGATAGACTACTAGAAAAGCAAGAGGATATTTTATATGAGGAACATGACAAATTTGTTAGTGTGCAAAAATCTCTTGCTTTAGAAATTAAGAGAAATGAAATGCTATCCTTTGAGTTATCTGCTTGCCATGAATCTGTCTCTAGTTTAAGGAGTTTAAATGATGAATTAAATGCTAAGCTTGAGGAAGTCAACAAAACTAGTTCATGTGTAGAGCATGTTGTTATTTGTAATAGATGTAAGGATTTTGATTTGATACTTGTAATGAACATCTTGCTTCTATTACTAAATTGAACAATGAGGTGGCAAGTCTTAATACTCAACTTAAGACTTGTAAAGTTGATTTTGATAAATTGAAATTTGCTAGGGTGCCTACATCATTGGTAGACATCCCTCAATTAAGGATGGACTTGGTTTTCAAAAGAAAACCAAAAACTTAACAAGCCAAAGGACTCCTATTCTCAACAAGGAGAAAGGGAAGGCCCCTATGGCTAGTAGTCCTCAAAGGAATCATGCCTTTATTTATGATAGGAAAATTGCTAGTCATTCTCATAGGAGTTATGATCATGCTGCTTATTATGATTCAAATGCTATGTTTGCTTCTAGCTCCACTCATGATTATGGTAGAAGTAGGCCTAGGAGAAATCATGTTGTGTCTCATGCTTCTAGAAAAATGTGCAATAAACCCTCTACTATCTATCATGCTTGCAATACTTCTTTTGTACTTACATGCAAAAATACAAAAGTAGTGGCTAGAAAATTGGGATCCAAACGCAAGGGAGACAAGACTTGTATTTGGGTTCCAAAAGTTATTGTGACTAACCTTGTAGGACCCAACAAGAGTTGGGTACCTAAAACCAAAGCTTAAATTACCTTGCAGGTTTATGCATCCGGGGGCTCAAGCTGGATTATCAACAGCGGATGCACAAACCACATGACGGGGGAGAAGAAGATATTCACCTCCTACGTCAAGAACAAGGATTCCCAGGATACAATCATATTTGGAGATGGGAATCAAGGCAAGGTCAAAGGTTTGGGAAAGATAGCCTTTACAAGCGAGCACTCCATTTCAAATGTATTCTTAGTAGTCGCTAGGATACAACCTTCTGTCTATAAGTTAATTGTGCCACATGGGTTACAATTATTTGTTTACAAATGTAGATGTATCTGTCTTTAGAAGGAGTGACAGTTCATTAGCTTTTAAGGGTGTATTAGACAACAAGCTCTATTTAGTTGATTTTTCGAAAGAGAATGCCGATCTAGATGCATGCTTAATGGCTAAGACTAGTATGGGCTGGCTTTGGCATCGTCGTCTAGCACATGTTGGGATGAAGAACCTTCATAAACTTCTAAAGGGAGAACATGTGTTAGGACTAACTAATGTCTGTTTTGAAAAAGACATACCCTGTGCAGCATGTTAGGCAGGGAAACATGTGGGAAGCACTCATCATAGCAAGAACGTGATGACAACATCAAGACCACTGGAGCTTCTTCACATGAACCTCTTTGGACCCGTTGCCTACCTCAGTATCGGGGGAAGTAAGTATGGTCTTGTAATTGTTGATGACTTTTCCCGCTTCACTTGGGTGTTCTTTTTGCAGGACAAATCAGAAACCCAAGGGACCCTAAAGCGCTTTCTGAGGAGGGCTCAAAACAAATTTGAACTAAAGGTGAAAAAGATAAGGAGCGACAACGGGTCCGAGTTCAAGAATTTGCAAGTTGAGGAGTATCTTGAGGAGGAAGGCATCAAGCATAAGTTCTCTGCTCCCTACACACTACAACAAAATGGTGTAGTAGAGAGAAAGAACAGGACGCTAATCGACATGGCGAGAACGATGCTTGGAGAGTTCAAGACGCCCGAGCGGTTTTGGTCAGAAGCTATGAACACAGCCTGCCACGCCATAAACCGGCTCTACCTGCATCGCCTCCTAAAGAAGACCTCCTATGGACTCCTTACCGGTAACAAACCCAATGTCTCTTACTTTCGTGTATTTGGGAGCAAATGCTACATTCTGGTGAAGAAAGGTAGACATTCTAAATTTGCTCCCAAGGCAGTAGAAGGGTTTTTACTAGGGTATGACTCAAATACAAAGGCGTATAGGGTCTTCAACAAATCATCAGGATTAGTTAAAGTCTCTAGCGACGTTGTATTTGATGAGACTAATGGCTCTCCAAGAAAGCAAGTTGATCTTGATGACATAGATGAAGATGAAGTTCCGACGGCCGCAATGCGCACGATGGCGATAGGTGATGTGCGACCACAGGAACAACAGTAGCAAGATCAGCCATCTTCCTCCATGATGGTGCATCCCTCAACTCAAGACGATGAACAGGTACCGCAAGAAGAAGGGCATGATCAAGGGGGAGCACAAGAAGATCAAGCAATGGAGGAAGAAGCACCACAGGTCCCTCCAACTCAAGTTCGAGCAACGATCCAAAGACATCACCCCATCGATCAGATTCTGGGTGATATCAGCAAGGGAGAAACTACTCGCTCACACTTAGCTAATTTTTGTGAGCATTACTCGTTTGTCTCTTCTATTGAGCCTTTCAGGGTAGAAGAGGCCTTGCAGGATCCGGATTGGGTGTTGGCCATGCAGGAAGAACTCAACAACTTCAAGAGAAATGAAGTTTGGAGCCTGGTGCCACGTCCAAAGCAAAACATTGTGGGAACCAAGTGGGTGTTCCGCAACAAGCAAGACGAGCACGGGGTGGTGACAAGAAACAAGGCTCGACTTGTGGCAAAAGGTTATGCCCAAGTCACATGTTTGGATTTCGAGGAGACTTTTGCTCCTGTGGCTAGGCTAGAGTCTATTCGAATATTATTAGCCTATGCCGCTCACCACTCTTTTAGGCTGTTTCAAATGGACGTAAAGAGCACTTTCCTCAACGGGCCAATCAAGGAGGAGGTATACGTGGAACAATCCCCTGGCTTTGCGGATGACAGGTATCTCGACCACGTGCATAAGCTCTCTAAGGCGCTCTATGGACTTAAGCAAGCCCCAAGAGCATGGTATGAATGCCTTAGAGATTTCTTAATTGCTAACGCTTTTAAGGTTGGGAAAGCCAATCCCACTCTTTTTATCAAGACTTGTGATGGTGATCTCTTTGTGTGCTAAATTTATGTCGATGATATAATATTTGGTTCTACTAACCAAAAGTCTTGTGAGGAGTTTAGCAGGGTGATGATGCAAAAGTTCGAGATGTCGATGATGGGCGAGTTGACCTACTTCCTTGGATTCCAAGTGAAGCAACTCAAGGACGGCACCTTCACCTCCCAAATGAAGTACACTTAGGATCTTTTCAAGAGGTTTGGGGTGAAGGACGCCAAGCCCGCAAAGACACCGATGGGAACTGACGGGCATGTTGACCTCAACAAAGGAGGTAAGTCCGTTGATCAAAAGGCATACCGGTCCATGATAGGTTCATTGCTTTATTTATGTGCTAGTAGACCGAACATTATGCTTAGTGTATGCATGTGTGCTAGATATCAATCCGACCCCAAGGAATGTCACCTTGTGGCCGTTAAGCGAATTCTGAGGTATTTAGTTGCTACGCCTTGCTTTGGGATCTGGTATCCAAAGGGATCTACCTTTGACTTAATTGGATACTCAGACTCCGATTATGCTGGGTGCAAGATTGATAGGAAAAGCACATCGGGGACGAGTCAATTTCTAGGAAGGTCCCTGGTGTCCTAGAGTTCAAAGAAACAAACATCTGTTGCTCTATCCACCGCTGAGGCCGAGTATGTTGCCGCAGGACAGTGTTGCACGCAACTACTTTGGATGAGGCAAACCCTCTGGGACTTTGGCTACAATCTGAGCAAAGTCCCACTCCTATGTGACAATGAGAGTGCAATCCGCTTGGCGGATAATCCTGTTGAACACAGCCGCACTAAGCACATAGACATCCGGCATCACTTCTTAAGAGACCACCAACAAAAGGGAGATATCGAGGTGTACCATATTAGCACCGAGAACCAGCTAGCCGATATCTTCAATAAGCCTTTGGATGAGAAAAGGTTTTGCAGGTTGCGTAGTGAGCTAAATATCTTAGATTCGCGTAACTTGGATTGATCTATAACATACATGTGTTCTATGCCTTTGATCATGTCACTTTATGCATTTAAATCCATTATTGTTTATTTGTGGTACTCAAGTTGTACACGTCATCCCCAGACCTCACAAGTCCATATGCAAATGGTGAACATATTAAGGGGGAGATGTGCTACAACTTGACCCTTTGAGACTAATCTGTTTGGTTGAGAACACTTGTTGTAGTCTCAAAGGTACATTGAAAGGGAAAATGGACTTGGACAATGCAAAGACTTCCACTGCACTATGGTATTAGTATATTTAATTCCATGTTCATTCTTATGCTCTATTTGCCTTTTGCTCTGAATTGACATTTTTGGTGAGGCAATGGGGTTAGAGGGCCAAAAATGATCTCGTTTTAGTGCTTAATGCCAAAGGGGGAGAAATTAAGGCCAAAGCAAATGGATCAGCCAACCACTTGTGATTTTTGAAAATAATAGAGTTAGAATTTTTGATTTGTCCAAAATGCTCTTGTTGCAAAATTTGGTCTCTTGTGGGGGAGAATTTTGATTGTGGGAAAAAGGGGAGTTTCGGGCACTTGAATCAATTTTACTCTTAAAATATCTCTCTATGCGCCCAAACAAACGTGTTTGACTTAGAGATAGGAAAATGAATTTGATTTGCAAAAACAAACCAAGTGGTGGCAAAGAGTGATCCAAATATGCCAAATCATAAGCAAAAATAATTTGGACTTCAATTGCATTGATGTTGCACCTCTCTGTTGTTGCTTTTTAATGTGTTGGCATAAATCACCAAAAAGGGGGAGATTGAAAGGGAAATATGCCCTTGGGAAATTTCTATAAGTATTTTGGTGATTAGATGCCCAACACATCTTAATTGAATCCTCATGTGGTAAATGTGTGAAGAGTGCAAATCAAGATACAAGGTATGTTTCTAGACTTAGTACATTATTTTTGAATACTAATGTGTTTTGTCTAAGTGCTAGAAACAGAGACAAAAGAAAGGGAAAAGAAATGGAAAAGACTTGGCTATGTGCAGCCAAACTCTAGCTCGGCCTGGCACACCGGACTGTACGGTGGTGCACCGGACAGTGTCCGGTGCGCTAGGCTGGTCAATAGTGAAGTGGCCACTCTCGAGAATCGACGGAGTTGTATGGCTATAATTCACCGTCCTGTCCGGTGGTGCACCGGACTGTCCGGTGAGTCATCCGCGGCGAACTCGTCACTCTCGGGAAAGGAACAAGGCGACGTGGCTATAATTCACCGGACTGTTCGGTGGTGCACCGGACTGTCCGGTGAGCCAACGACGCCAACGCCAACGGTCGGCCGCGCGATCAACGTGCGACACGTGGCTCGCTCCAACGGTCGGCTGGGGGCACCGGACTGTCCGGTGTGCACCGGACAGTGTCCGGTGCGCCATCTGGTCCAGAGGAGCAATGGTCGGTTGTGCCCGATTTGGAAGGAAATCGCGCACCGGACATGCTACAGTGGCTGTCCGGTGGCGCACCAGACTGTCCGGTGCGCTACTCGACAGAAGGCAAGGATAGCCTTCCATGTTGATCTCCAACGGCTCCTAGCTACCTTAGGGCTATAAAAGGGACCCCTAGGTGCATGGAGCAGAACACCAAGCATTCTCCAATCATACTAAGACATCCAGACTCCGCTCCCACGCATTTGATTGATTGTGATAGTGATTTGAGCCTCATTTCGAGTTGTGAACTCCCTGTGTTGTCCTTTGAGCTCAAGTCTTGACTTATGTGCGTGTGTGTGCTGCGGATTGAATCTTGTGTGTGTTGCTTCTCCCAACCTTACTCTGTGCCTTCTTTGTGATCTCTATTGTAAGGGCGAGAGACTCCAAATTGTGGAGATTCCTCGCAAACGGGAAGATACTCTAAACGAAAAGACCATGGTATTCAAGTTGATCATTGGATCACTTGAAAGGGGTTGAGTGCAACCCTCGTCCATTGGGACGCCACAACGTGGAAGTAGGCAAGTGTTACTTGGTCGAACCACGGGATAAAAATCGCGTGTCTCTTGTGTTGAATTTTCTGTGATTGTTGTGTTCACAAGAACTCGCTTCAAAGCTACTTAGTCATGCTAACACTTTAATATCTAAGTTTTGTGGCTATTTACCTCTTGATTTTACATGATCACCTATTCATCCCCCCTCTAAGTGCTCTCACATAGGAGTTTAGGGATTTGGACAAGTTAGGACAGGAGTTTATATCGATCGATCCTTCGGAGGAAGTTGACATAGGAGATGGTTGCATTCCAAGGCCGACTTTTGTAAACAAGAACCTGAAATCTAAAATGACTGGGTTATTAAAAGAGTACTCTGATTGCTTTGTTTGGAGTTATACTGAGATGCCAAATTTTAGCTGAGAGCTAGTAGATCATCGACTGCCTATTAAGCCTAGTTTCAGGTCATTTAAGCAGAAAGCAAGTCCATTTCATTTGGATTTGATCCCTAGGATTAAAGATGAAATCCATCGATTTTTAGAGGCTAACTTTATTAGGCCTTGCAGATATGTAGAATGGGTTTCTAACATTGTGTCGGTGGAAAAGAAAGGTTCTGATAAGCTCAGAGTATGTATTGATTTCGTAATTGAAATAGAGCAACTCTCAAAGATGAATATCCTATGCCTGTAGCCGACATTTTAATTAATAACACATCAAGAAATAGGGTTAAGTTAATAAATTTCTTGATGGTAAGGCCAGATATAATCAAATTTTTATGGCCGAAGAGAATTCTTCTAAAACGACCTTTATATGTCCAAGTTTTATTGGTTTATTTGAGTTGGTCATTATGACATTTGGTTTTGAAAAATGCTGGCGCCACTTATTAGAGGACTATGAATTTAATCTTTTATGAGTTATTATGAAACATTGTGGAGGTATATATTGATGATATAGTAGTCAAATCAGTTGCATTTGATTCTCATCTAGCCGATTTGCGCAAAGCCTTTCATAGGACACAACAATATGGTTTAAAAATGAACCAACGCAAATGCATCTTTAGTGTGTCAGCCGACAGGTTCTTAGGATTTATTATTCATGAGCATGACACAGAAGTAGATCCCAACCGAATTAGAGCTATTTGGAATGTGGAAGCTCCAACTTGTAAACTTGAAATGCAAAGTTTTCTTGGCAAGGTGAATTATTTACAGAGATTTATTTCTAACTTGGCCGGGAAAATTAATGCTTTCACTCCTATTATTTGACTTAAAAATAATGCTGATTTCACTTGGGAGGCATAGCAGCAGCAGGCATGTGAACTTATCAAAGATTATTTATCTTTGGTCCCTGTGTTGAAAACACCGAAAAGGGGTTGCCTTTTATGTTATATATTGCAGCGGAAAATCAAGTCATTGGAGCTGTTCTGACTTAGGAGACCGAAGGAAGGGAGCATGTTGTGACATATTGAAGTCGAAGGTTGGTAGATGCTGAAACAAGGTACACATTAATTGTAAAAAATATGTTTATGCTTGTTTTATGCACGCACCAAACTTAGACACTATTTGCTATCTAGATCTTGCACTATCTTCTGTCATACCGATGTAATCAAGTATATGTTGCAAAACCTGATCATGAGTGGCAGAATTGGTAAATGGGCTTATGCACTTATAGAGTATAACTTGGCCTATGAGTAATTGAAATCTATGAAAGGCAGGTTGTAGCTGATTTTATTGAAGAACGTTGGATTGATAATATTCCTGAGCTAGATGTATAATATCTTACTATTACTCTCTGGACTTTGTATTTTTATGGATCTGTTTGCAATGAAGGGCAAGGGGTTGGCATCTTGCTTGTTTCACCAAGGAATGTCACTTTTGACTTCTCTAGCCGATTGAAAGCTCATTTGCACTAACAATCAAGCCAAATATGAAGCTCTCTTGTTCGCTTTAAAACTTTTAAATTATATGTGAGTAACACATGTGAAAGTATTTGGTGATTCTCAGCTGGTTGTCTAACGAATTTTAGGAGAGTATCAATATTTAGATGGTATTTTGAATGATTACCTTAAAATATGTTGGTACATAGTGCATTCTTTTGACGATTTTGACATTCATCATATATCTAGAGTTGAGAATTTCATAGCTAATGACTTAGCGCAGGAAGCTTCAGGTTATCGGGTAACATGAGGAAAATTCCATATTTTAGAAAATCCGATAATCAGAGGTGCGCTGAGTTCCCACAACGCGGACCGTTCGGGTGGAGCAGTCGCACCGTCCGCGCTAGCATCGGACCATCCGAGTTTGGCCCTGGGTCGCGGACCGTCCACCACTAACAGAAGCATGGCCTTGATCGATTCGAGTAATGATGCAGCTGATGCAGTCGATTGGAGGACACCTTTTTTTACATACCTGCATGATCGAAGTATTAGGACAGATGGGAACATTCGGCGGGCAGCTTTCAAGTATGTTCTAATTGATGATGAACTTTATCGACGAACTCCTATTAATGTCTTGCTTAGGTGCTTGGGCCCTGATGATGCTACATTAGCTATGGCCGAAGTACATGAAAGAATTTGTGGTACTCATCAATCGGCTCCAAAGATGAAGTGGCTTTTGAGAAGAGTCGGCTTCTATTGTCTTGATATGATAGCTGGTTGTTTTAAGTACTATAAGAGATGTCAAGTGTGCTAGAACTTTGGTGATCTACAATTAGTTCCTACCACCGAACTGTAATACCCAAAAGCGTAAAAGTGAAGATAGAGATGAACTCAGTATTTTGTGACCTTTATGCACCATCACATATGAACACCATATTAAAAAAAACAAATAATTAATAAGATATATGTCCCTAAATTATGTATCATGCTGGTTTTCATTTTTTTGTGTGCATCTTGTGACAATATAAACATCATATGAAAAGAAATATATTAAAGTTCCAAAGGAGAATTTAGAAATTAAAAGAAAATCTAGAACTTAGCAGTGGAGGAAGAAATATTATATAACACAAAATAAATTTATAAATAAATAAATTCATCACTGATTGGGTATGTTCAAATTGTATTTTTAATCTGAGGAACATTTATCACAGGATTTGAATTTGGAATTTAAATTTAAAATGAGAAAGGGAAAACAGAAAATAAAAAGGGAACTTACTCACCTTGGGCCAAATCTGCTCACTTGGCCCACCTCTGTTTCATCCAGCCGGCCCATTCTCTACCTCAGTCGCGCCAGCATTTGCCGTTGAGACACTTGCATGTGGGCCCCTTATGTCGGTCTCACTGCCAACTTGAGCACGTGCGCCAGCCGCGCTTGCGCGCTCCCACTGACTTCGGGACCCACGTGTCGGCACTGTTTGACTGGTTCATGGGACCCGCTGCGCATTGACTTCATCCACACTCGATGCCATGGCGTAAACCTGGGTGCCGTCAACCGTGCGAACCGCGAAGAACGGAGATCGTTGCAACGACCCGAGCGCCATGTGCGGACGGTCAACTTGCTAGTGGTTTAAGTCGAGCCGTGCCGCCGCCTTACCCCTCCCCTGTTTGTCCAGTTACGTCCAGAAGGAGAAGAGAATGCCTCGTCGCCATTAGCGCTCGATGCTGTCGGTGAGAGAGAAGAGTGTTGAGGGCAGTGGTCCGGTGCAGGCATCGGAGCTCGGGGGAGCGCGCGGGCAGAATCAGAAGGGGCATCGCGCAGGGGTATGGCTCTCGGGAATCGTCAGGTTACGTGCCGGAGCCGCTCCTCCTCCGTTGAGCTGCAACGCATCGTGGGCGGAACTCTACGCGTCTCCAACTCTGGTATGAACCTGCCCCGCAGACTCACCGCAACCTCCTCTTCGTGTCACTCCATTCAATTTGTCTGAGGTGCTCTGGGGAGGCCGATTGGTGCCTCGTCGTGCTCTCCACCGTACGAGCATGGCGGCGGTGTCGCTGCTTGGTCAGTAGGGAAGACAATGTCCTGGCCGTTGGATCACTGGTAGATGGTCAGGATTAAAACGTGTCCAATGGTGATCCAGTCCGTAGGATGAGCGATCGGTGGTCGAGAGTAGATCGTGTCCTTATAAAGCTCTGATCGTAGGATTTTGATCCAACGGTGGCGATTAGAGCAGGGAATACCTTTTCGGGTGTGCAGTTTGGGCGGTTGGATGTCGATCGGAGAGTTCGGGGTGGATCTCAGGTACTTAAAATCTGAGCCGTAGATCTAGCATCGGGTGGCTATTAATGAATACCGGTTCAATTTAGACGACTTCTAATCTGTGCCCCAGGTATAGGATCGGGCGGTCTGGATTCTCGGATACCCCTTCGCGGCCGATCATTTGCATAAGAGCCCTCCGAAATATAACTAATCAACCCACCGTCCTTGACTGGAGCACCTCTGTGTCTTGGGCATTTTTACGCTCTCAACCCCAGTTTTCCCTATTATTGTCGCCCAGTCCAGTAAATAGAAAATCCAGGGAAATAAATAGAAAATGGATTTTTAATATAAAAATAATGGCTAGAATTTGTTTAATCCATAGAAAATTCATACTAATTCCAAATTGAGCCATTCCAGTTCCTATAATTTTATAATATTATTGTTTATCTAATAGTGCCACTAATTTGACACGAAAGCCACCTTAAAATTTATTTCCTAATTAAATCCATATCAAATACATAAAACCTTAGGAAATTCGTATCTCCTTCGTTTTAACTCCGATTTGATCCATTCAAGTTGCGTTAGTCTCGTAGCAGCGCGTAGATCATTATTATTAAGTTTGTTCTTATGTTTGGTGTGATGTTAATTTTATCTATACCATGTTTGTTTGTATTGCTACGACTAGCGCGAGGACACGTGTCATCTGAAAAGGAAGTTGGTACATGGAATCTCAAGTGCCAGGCAAGTTGTGCCCTTGATTCACTTTTGTTACCCAATAATGTTCTTTATAATCATTTACCATGCATAGGTTTAATTTTGATGGGACCCAATAGGTCACCCTAGATTGTTTATCTCATTACCTTGATTACCCCTGAATCACTTGGGTAGTTTATGCTATTGCTTTACGTGGTTTTTGGGTTAATATTTCATTATATCCATGTTCCAGTTATTTTGTTATTCTATTTATGTTCATGTCAAGATCATTATGTTATTGTTAATTGGAACATGGAGCTTAACTTGAGAACCACGTGCCACCACAAGGGAGGAATGGGACCCCTTGGCTGACTAATTAGGAAAGCTAGTGGAAGACTACCTTACCCGAAAGGGGCAAGGGCAGTAGGGGAGTGGTCAGTGTAGGGAGGTCCTTGTTTGATTTTGCTGCGATGGCGGTCAGACGAGAACCCTGCATTGGAACTTCCTATAAACTGTAGCGGGTTTTCGGAAGCTAGTGGAACTTTGTAAAGGCCTCGTAGTGGATCCCTAGCCATTCACCTCGGTAGTGTCTAAGGGCCTAGCTAACCCTGGCGACATGGGAAACACGACTTGTGGGTAAAGGGTACAACCTCTGCAGAGTGTAAAACTGGTATACTAGCCGAGCTCACGGTCATGAGCGGCTCAGGACTCTCCGATGATTAAATTATGGAACCTAAACTTAATTTGTCATTTGCATTTGCATGGGTTTATTATTAATTTTGTTCTATTACTTTACTTATGGTTTGGTATTCACTTACACTTAGTAACTGCTAATAAAATTTTGACCAACTTATAAAAGCAATGCTCAGCTTTAACCTCTATTGTTGATTAGCCTTACACTTCATGAACTCCCACCTTTGGTGAGTTCATGCCACATTATTCCCCACAACTTGTTAAGCGATGAACATGTGTGAGCTCACCCTTGCTGTCTCACACCCCCCCCCCCCCCCCCACAGGAGAAGAACATGTGGTTTCAAGTGGAGTCAAGTATCGAGGAGTATGATCTGATCTAGGTGGCGTTTCTCAGTTGACATTGGCGCCAACGATCCTTAGTTCGTTTTATATTTATCTTTTATTTTGTAAGTCTTCCGCTATGTAATAATACTCTGATGTTATTGACATTTATCTCTATACACTCTGTTATTATATATGTTGTCTTCTTGGCGCATGTATGAGATGCACCTGGCTTTGTTCCTTAAAGCCGGGTGTGACAGAAGTGGTATCAGAGGAAATGTTGACTATAGGACGAAACCTAGATAGAAATAGACAAATCCTTACCTACTTACCTTACTCTGATTCTTTCTATACTCATCTTGTCTAGATCACGTCTCACCTTTTTTTTACTCTGATTACTCTTATCTTTTCTACTCTAAGACAAGATGGATTTCACACTTTGGAATCCTACATTTATAATTTTTTTAGAGAAAGGAGACCTAAGACAAAAATTAAAACTATTTTCTCTATTTAAAAAAATGTTGGTTGATTGTTCTGATGATAAATGCTTGATTTGCTTCTTTGATTGATTGAAACATTATAGTTGGGCATTTTAGCATGTACCACCATAAGGTAATGTATTAGCTTTAGAGGATAACACACTAATCTACTTAGCCAATAAATCCCCCGTTGTAATATTTCTCCTAATTACTCACCTTGTCTACAATTCTTTCTTACCCTGTATTTCTAACCCAGATGGGCTACCCCTATAGCGTTAGAAGAGAGCACTATAGACGTGATCCTTGGTATGTCATGGTTAAGAAAGGCAAAGGCAGTATATACACCGTGCTAAGGGAACCGTAGAACTCACCAATTCCAAAGGACAAAGATTTGAAGTTGAAGTTGCAGTAACTACCACCATCAGACTAGTGGCATTCTTAGTAGATGAGAAGTTTGTTGGTGTCAACATCCGTGTGGTTAGAGATTTTCCGGATGTCTTCCCAGAAGAGTTACCAGGGACGCCACCATATAGGGAAGTTGAGTTTGTCATTGATCCCTTACCTAGGATTTCCCCTACTTTCAAACAGCCATACAAGATGTCTATAGAAGAGTTAAAGGAACTTAAGAAACAATTAACGGAGTTACAAGAGGCTGGATACATTCGTCCGAATTCTTCACCTTGTGGAGCGCCGGTTCTATTTGTACAGTAGAAAGATGGATCACAAAGGATGTGCATGGATTATAGGTCCCTTAACGATGTCATTGTGAAGAACAAGTGTCCATTACCCCGCATTGAGGATTTATTTAATCAGATGAGAGGTGCAAGGGTATTCTCGAAGATTGATCTCCGATCGGGTTACCATCAACTGAAGATTAGGCCATTGAATATTCCCAAGACGGATTTCTCGACCCGATATGGTTTATATGAGTTCACTGTTATGTCATTTGGACTAACTAATGCACTAGCCTATTTTATGGATCTAAAGAATAAGGTGATCATGATCTGGACAGATTCGTCGTGGTTTTCATCGACGATATTTTTATTTATTCCAAGAGTGATAGTGATCATGAGGAACATCTGAGATTGGTGCTATAGAAGCTACGAGACAATCAACTCTACACCAAATATAGCAAATGCGAGTTCTGGATTGATGAGGTGTCATTCCTTGAACATATCATTTCTAATGGAGGGATATCAGTGGATCCTGCTAAAGTTAATGAGATAGTGGCGTGGAGCATACCCACTACAATTATGGAGATTCAGAGTTCTGGGGACTTGCAGGATATTATCGGAGATTTACTGAAGCATTTTCTAAGATTGCTAAGTCTATCACCTCACTTCTAGAGAAGGAAGAGAGTTCAAGTGGGATGAGAAGTGCCAAGATAGCTTTGATCAATTAAAGAAGAGGTTGATGTCGCCACCAGTGTTGGTTATGCCAGATCTATAGAAAGGATTTGATATTGTGATGCATGTGGCCGAGGATTAGGATGTGTGCTCATGCAAAAAGGACATGTGATCGCCTACGCGTCTCGTCAGTTGCAGAAACAAGAGTTGAACTACCCCACTCATGACTTAGAACTTACAGCCGTAGTGCATGCGTTAAAAATATGGAGACATTATATTATGGGAACCAAGTGTCAAGTATACGTATCATAAGAGTTTGAAGTATACATTCACTCAGAAGGATCTCAACCTTAGGCAACGCCGTTGGTTGGAGCTTATTAAGGATTATGATTTGGAGATTCACTATCACCCGGGCAAGGCAAATTTGGTTGCAGATGCCTTGAGTCGAAAGGAGCATGTTCATTCAGCTGTTGTTGCCCAGCTACCCGATGAGATTGTTGAGGATTTCAGAAGACTTAACCTGGGGATAGTCGCTCACACTGAAGGAGTTATTATTGATGTGGAACCTACCTTGGAGCAAGAAATCCACAAAGGACAGGTTGGTGGTGCTAAAATACAAGAGATTAAGGATCTGATTACTGAAGGACGAGTTCCGGAATTTACGGAAGATGAGCAAGGCACTATATGGTTCAAGGACAGGATGTGTGTTCCTGATATTAAAAGCCTTCGAGAGACTATTTTAAAGGAGGCCCATGACTTGGATTATTCTATTCATCCTGGTAGTACGAAGATGTATCAGGATTTGAAGTAAAAGTTCTGGTGGTATGGATTGAAGAGAGATGTGGCTGCACATGTGGCTATGTGCGATGCGTGTCAAAGAGTTAAGGCTGGACACCAGAGATCAGCTGGACTACTATACCCATTAAAGATACCCGAATGGAAGTGGGAAGAGATTGATATGGATTTCATTACTAGATTGCCTCGCACCCCGAAAGAATATGATTCTATATGGGTGATTGTGGATAGACTAACCAAAGTGGCTCATTTCATTCCGGTCAAGACTACTTATAAGGTGTCTCAATTGGCAAAGTTATGTATGGCTCGGATTGTGTCTCTACACGGTGTACCGAAGAAGATCATTTTGGATAAAGAATCACAGTTTACCTCCAGATTTTGGAAACATTTTCATGATAATGTGGATACGAAGTTGAATTCTAGTTCGACCTACCATCCTCAGACGGATGGACAGACTAAAAGGGCTAATCAAGTATTGGAAGACATGTTGAGAGCTTGTGCCCTTCGGCATGGTAGTAGTTGGGACAAGAGTCTACCTTATACTGAGTTCTCATATAATAATAGTTACCAGGCCAGTCTGGAGATGTCACTGTTCGAGACTCTGTAAGGCAGGAAATGCAGAACTCCTCTATTTTTGGACCAGACTAGAGGAAGACAGTTCTTTGGACCTAAACTGATTCAAGAGGCAGAAGAACAAGTCCGTATAATCAGGAAGAACTTGAGGGTAGCTCAGACTAGACAAAAGAGCTATGCGGATAATAGAAGAAGACCACTGGAATTTGAGGAAAGGAATCACGTGTACCTCAAGGTTTCACCACTTCGTGGAATGAGGAGATTTAAAGTCAAGGACAAATGGTTCCCTCACTTTATTGGACCATTCTGAGTTTTTAGGCGAGTTGGAGAGATGGCCTATCAACTTGAGCTACCTGATAATCTATCTGATGTGCATAATGTATTTCATGTGTCTCAACTTAAGAAGTGTCTCCGTGTCCCTGAGGAACAGTTACCAATGGAAGAGCTCAGTGTTCAGGGTAATTTGACTTACACGGAGTATCCTATCAAGATTCTTGATACCTTGACTCTAGTTACAAGGAATAAAGTGATAAAGATGTGCAAAGTTCAATGGAGTCACCACGAAGAAGATGAAGCTGCTTGGGAGAGAGAAAAAGAGCCCCGCTTAGATTTTCCCCATCTTTTCCCTAGTCCTTCTTAAATCTCGAGGACGAGATTTTTGTTAAGGGGGGTAGGATTTGTAATACCCAAAAGCGTAAAAGTGAAGATAGAGATGAACTCAGTATTTTGTGACCTTTATGCACCATCACATATGAACACCATATTAAAAAAAACAAATAATTAATAAGATATATGTCCCTAAATTATGTATCATGTTGGTTTTCATTTTTTTGTGTGCATCTTGTGACAATATAAACATCATATGAAAAGAAATATATTAAAGTTCCAAAGGAGAATTTAGAAATTAAAAGAAAATCTAGAACTTAGCAGTGGAGGAAGAAATATTATATAACACAAAATAAATTTATAAATAAATAAATTCATCACAGATTGGGTATGTTCAAATTGTATTTTTAATCTGAGGAACATTTATCACAGGATTTGAATTTGGAATTTAAATTTAAAATGAGAAAGGGAAAACAGAAAATAAAAAGGGAACTTACTTACTCACCTTGGGCCAAATCTGCTCACTTGGTCCACCTCTGTTTCATCCAGCCGGCCCATTCTCTACCTCAGTCGCGCCAGCATTTGCCGTTGAGACACTTGCATGTGGGCCCCTTATGTCGGTCTCACTGCCAACTTGAGCACGTGCGCCAGCCGCGCTTGCGCGCTCCCACTGACTTCGGGACCCACGTGTCGGCACTGTTTGACTGGTTCATGGGACCCGCTGCGCATTGACTTCATCCACACTCGATGCCATGGCGTAAACCTGGGTGCCGTCAACCGTGTGAACCGCGAAGAACGGAGATCGTTGCAACGACCCGAGCGCCATGTGCGGACGGTCAACTCGCTAGTGGTTTAAGTCGAGCCGTGCCGCCGCCTTACCCCTCCCCTGTTTGTCCAGTTACGTCCAGAAGGAGAAGAGAATGCCTCGTCGCCATTAGCGCTCGATGCTGTCGGTGAGAGAGAAGAGTGTTGAGGGCAGTGGTCCGGTGCAGGCATCGGAGCTCGGGGGAGCGCGCGGGCAGAATCAGAAGGGGCATCGCGCGGGGGTATGGCTCTCGGGAATCGTCAGGTTACGTGCCGGAGCCGCTCCTCCTCCGTTGAGCTGCAACGCATCGTGGGCGGAACTCTACGCGTCTCCAACTCTGGTATGAACCTGCCCCGCAGACTCACCGCAACCTCCTCTTCGTGTCACTCCATTCAATTTGTCTGAGGTGCTCTGGGGAGGCCGATTGGTGCCTCGTCGTGCTCTCCACCGTGCGAGCATGGCGACGGTGTCGCTGCTTGGTCAGTAGGGAAGACAATGTCCTGGCCGTTGGATCACTGGTAGATGGTCAGGATTAAAACGTGTCCAATGGTGATCCAGTCCGTAGGATGAGCGATCGGTGGTCGAGAGTAGATCGTGTCCTTATAAAGCTCTGATCGTAGGATTTTGATCCAACGGTGGCGATTAGAGCAGGGAATACCTTTTCGGGTGTGTAGTTTGGGCGGTTGGATGTCGATCGGAGAGTTCGGGTGGATCTCGGGTACTTAAAATCTGAGCCGTAGATCTAGCATCGGGTGGCTATTAATGAATACCGGTTCAATTTAGACGACTTCTAATCTGCGCCGCAGGTATAGGATCGGGCGGTCTGGATTCCCGGATACCCCTTCGCGGCCGATCATTTGCATAAGAGCCCTCCGAAATATAACTAATCAACCCACCGTCCTTGACTGGAGCACCTCTGTGTCTTGGGCATTTTTGCGCTCTAAACCCCAGTTTTCCCTGTTATTGTCGCCCAGTCCGGTAAATAGAAAATCCAGGGAAATAAATAGAAAATGGATTTTTAATATAAAAATAATGGCTAGAATTTGTTTAATCCATAGAAAATTCATACTAATTCCAAATTGAGCCATTCTAGTTCCTATAATTTTATAATATTATTGTTTATCTAATAGTGCCACTAATTTGACACGAAAGCCACCTTAAAATTTATTTCCTAATTAAATCCATATCAAATACATAAAACCTTAGGAAATTCGTATCTCCTTCGTTTTAACTCCGATTTGATCCATTCAAGTTGCGTTAGTCTCGTAGCAGCGCGTAGATCATTATTATTAAGTTTGTTCTTATGTTTGGTGTGATGTTAATTTTATCTATACCATGTTTGTTTGTATTGCTACGACTAGCGCGAGGACACGTGTCATCTGAAAAGGAAGTTGGTACATGGAATCTCAAGTGCCAGGCAAGTTGTGCCCTGTAACACCATAAAAATCATCAAATAAAAATAATGCATTTAGTTATTAATGGTAATTATGGCAATGAAATTTTCTTTTAAGTGTTTATCATTTATTTGCATTTGAAATGATTTTTGAATGCTCATGATTGATTTTACATATTAAATATCATTTCTTCTTAAATGAAAAATTAAATAAATAATATAATAATTATTAGTCCAAAAATTAATATTTTATTTATAAATAATTTTGGTTTAGTTATTATGAATTTTATAGTTATTTAAAATTATATTTCGAATTTAGAAAAGAAATAGAAAAAAAAAGAAAAAAAAAAGAAAAACTAACCCTAAAGCCCACCAGGGCCCAACTTCCCTAACCCTAAGCCGCCGTGCCACCTTGCTCCAGGCGCTCCAGCCGCCGCCCCTTGGGTTTCTCCCACCGGCATCTCTCTCTCTCCCTTCCATTCCTCTCCTTCCCCTTGCTTCTCTGCCTGCTAAACGGCGCCGCTCCCTGCCCTTTCCCCTGCCATGCGCGCCTGCAGCCACCTCCAGCCGCCGAATCCCACCCGACTGCACAAGGACCGAGACACGCCCAGGCGCTGGACCAACGCCGCGCTAGGCCCCGCTTCAGCAGCCGCGCCCAAGGACCGCGCCTGCACGCCGACGTCGACCAATGCGCAGTCGCCTCGCTTCCCTTCCCGAGCCACAGGACCGACGAGCCCGCGCCATCAACGTGCCCAGGAGCCAAGCACGCGCCAACCGAGTCGCTGCCTAGCCGCGACCCGCGCGCGACCCTGCCCTGCGTCCAGGACCCGACCGCAAACCGTCCCGCGCCGTCCGTTCCTCGTCTTCGAGTAATGGAGCTTTTACTGCGACGGTTACACCTTCCCCACGCCGACGACCTCTGCTCTCCCTCTCTCTCTCTCTATAATAAGGACAACCGAGTCCTTCTCCCTCTCCATTCCCAAGCTCCCTTTCTCTCTCGCGCTCCTCACACCCATTGCTCATCCACTGCGCAAAGCCGCGCCTTGCTCAACTCGCGACAGCGTATTGTTGTGTCGTTGCCACTCGTCGCCCACGTAATCGCCGTCGTGAAGCTCGTTGCCGGACTGTCCGCATCCGCACGCCCTTGCTGGAGTTCGCCGTGGTGACGCGCCGGAGTTTGTACCTCGCCGTCCACCGACGACCGCGCCTGTTCCCCTGCTCGCCGGAGTTCACCGTCGTTCGTCGCCGGACAGTCTACGCCATCTGTCGTTCAACAGAGCTTCGCCCGTGCCTACGCGTTGTCCATCGTTCGCCGAGCCTGCTGTGCCTTCGTCTACTTGCGCGATCGAGCCGTTCGCCGTCGTCCGTTCACTCAAGGTTGAAGACAACCACACCCGTTAATTTATTGTCTACATCATGTGTTGAATTAATTTATGAATTTGTGAATTATTGTTGTAATATTATGCGAGTTGGCGATTCACGCGTATGATTTTTAGAGATGCGATGTACACGTGTAGCCAAAATTGAACCCCGCGACAACGCTTTAATATACGTATGATTTTATAATTCTAAAAATGAGCACGATCACTATTCACTAACCCAGCGATTGTCATACTAGAAATGTTTATAACTAATTTCGCTTTAGCGTGTGGAGCGATAATTGGTTAGTATTGTTATAAGTGTAATCTTAGTGATCTTAGTAATATAAGAAATGGAAATAGATATTAAGCCACGTATTTCCGATCGAATGAAAAATGTATAGATGTTACTGTTCATAATTCATAAGTATAGTACTTGATTACTTAGAATTAGTAGGATACTTATTTATGTCATAATAACCATGATTATGTTATTAAAAGTCTAATTTAGTAATTTACAATTAATTCTTAGTATATTAATGTTAGAGGAATTAAATAAACAATTTTTAGTTATACGTATAAATTCTATTTAGAAAAGAAAAGAGAAAACTGAAATAGTAGAATTTATAATAATGTTAAAATGACTTACCTAGGCACTTATACTTTTCTAATAAAGAGAATGATAATATGTTGATAAATATAGGTTTCTTACTAAAGAATTAGAGAATTTGTTTCTAACTGTAAAACAACCTTTTAATAGACATCATGATTTTGATTTAATAAGATTCGTTATAGATGTTTAAGTATAGCCGTACTAAATAGTAATTTGTTATATAACTTTTCTAATAATGATATAATGGCTTAATTAAGTACTCACATAGTCATAATTAAACAATAGTTAATAACATACCAATGAATATAATATTCATTTTTAGGTCATATGTTTCTAAACTAAATGTAAAGATAAATAATAGAGTAATTATGTCCTCTCATAACCTAGTTAATTAGATTTATATTTGTTTACAACTGGTTATATAGGCTTAATTAATCATTTGATCAAAATTAGTTAATATTATTTATATATGTGTCACTTAGTTTTTCCTAAAGTATAAACTAAGGAAATTAGTGTTCATGTTCTTTAATAATAATGTTAGTTTGTATATTGTTTTGTATATAGCATTCTTAATAAAGAATATAGGACATGTACTTTCTAATAAAATAATGTTGCTTATTCATTGTCTTTTACATAAAAGTTCATTTAAGACATATATCATAACTTTCCATAAATAGGTGTTTAATAATAATGATCTTTTCACATAAAATCTATTTAGACTCATATCTTAATTTGTCATAAGTAATTGGTTAACAATAGTTATAAAATGCTTCATAATGCTTCTAAAATTAATAACGCGATTAGTAGCCCATTAACCTTAGATATATATAACTTATATCTATTCTAAAAGGTTAAAAATGTTTAATTACGTGTTTATCGTGTTATAAATCCTTAATCTAGACATATCACGTATGACGATTTATAAAAGATTAAATTAGTGAACCTAATATTTGTATATTTTAATTAAGACACTTATAAGCTCATGTCTTGTTTTATAAATTATAGATCACACATTTTTGAAAGGAATACCTTCTTGTTATAACTCTTACTTATGACGTTTTTGAAAAGCGAACACTCTTTTCGTTAGGCTGTCTTTTAGCTTTACGTATGGTGAATGTGGTATGTTATTGAGTGGTGTTTGTTCTTCTTGTTTGTTTGTGTGATATTCAGTGGTTGATCTAGTAGTTAAGAATCAAGATCTATTCCGATCCGTGGAAGGAACTCAAGTTTTCAATAAGCAAGGCAAGTGGACTTCTCCCTCTGCATACTCTGTTTGATCCCAAACAATACATTTAATAAAGTTTATTCTTTTGGATATATATGCATAATTTGACGGGTTACCTATTTAGATAACCTTTCCAACCTTATTCCTTGATTAAACCTGGGAATTATACTTTACCTTAGTAGCTATGCTATTGCTACAACTTTAAATTTATGCAGTCACTCCTATTTAAGATACTGATGTTCCAAATGGTAAGTTTACTTTATTGTGGTTAACCCGATGGTTAAACAACATTATTGCATATTAATTGGAACATGGAGTGACCACCCGGGAAAACAGTGCTACCATGAGAACTATCATGGCTCTGGTCTTGGCTAAATAACTAGGGAAGTCTTATGTTGGGTGTTGGTCGTGGTCGACCGGAACGGGGGCATCTGGCAAGCTCTTATAGTTCCGGCTCAGGCAGATTGGATACGGGCATAGTTCCCAAAGCTTTACCCTGTGGTCTGGACTATAAGTTGGTTACGGTAGGTGTGCCTTATGCAGTTTGACCATTTCCAGCATTTGCGTAATGAGGACTCTAGGGAGAAGCCTCGTAGTGAGACCCTGGCCATTCACCTCGGAAGTGAATACGGGTCTAGCTAACCCGGGCAAAAAGGGAATCACGACTCATGGGTAAAGATGCGCCACCTCTGCAGAGTGTAAAACTGATATATCAGCCGTGCTCACGGTTATGAGCAGCCTGGACTCCTCACATGATAATTGAACTTGAAGATGGAAATAAATTGAGATCCGATGATCTGCCAATGGTTTTGCTTAAGTGGTTCCACTTAAGTGTTTTTGATATACTCTTATACCTTTGTTTAATGGGAATACCTGGGATTCACACTTATTAGTAAGACAGGTGTTGTTAATAAAATGTTGACCAACTAAAATGCTTACTGCTCAACCTCAGCCTCACCTTGTTAGACCTTGCATTAGTTTTTCCCCCACTTGCTGAGCCCCGACCATAAGTGAGCTCACCCTTGCTTAATTTTTTTTTGATCAGAAGTTTGCAGATGAAGTTATGATGCTGAGCTCCATGGATGCTAGTCTAGTGATACCCCCGGTCATCTTCCTGTGGATGGATGTCCTTGTTTCGCTGTACTTTGATGAATAAAGGTTAAGGCATTATGTCTGTTCAAAGTGTAATATGTTAATGTAATCGTTATTTACGCTTTTACGCATTGTTCTTTTGATATATTACACTTGTGACGTCAACATATGTGTGGAAATAGATCCTGGCACACATATGCTATGCACCCGGCTCTGCCCCTTGGAAACGGGTGTGACAGAAGTGGTATCAAAGCAATGTGACCGTAGGTCGCTAGATTAGTTAGAAATGGAAAGCCCAGTCAGTCTTTCAAAGCCTGATATATTGTCCTCCATAAAAACTTACTTTATACAAAAACTCGTCTCTTTTATCTTCAACCCTTCTTGTCTGATTTTTGGTCTATCAGAAGGTTCTAATAAGAAGCATTGCAAGATGATCAAGCTAGGATTGCGGAAGTTGAAGCGAAGGTTGCCAGAAGACACCCTCACGAAGCTATCGACGATGCCCGATTCTCTGTCTTATCCCCACTCCGCAAGAAGTTTTGTTATGGATCCCCTGGATCTATTATTTGACTTCTTGGCTAAGGTGATAGGATTGTTCTTTAGTATTAAGATTTTCGACTAGACCGGTAATGGCGATATTATATTATATTATAAGTGGTTTTCTAATCCCTAATATTGCTATATAACCCTTGACTGCTTATACTTTTTTGTTTTTCTTGCCATTGTATTGCCACTCTTGCGCAATATCTACCTTGATATATTAAACCTATGCCTCTTTATTTTGTCTCCTTGATAATACTTTCTCCCTAACTCACTACATATCCTTGGTTATATCATTTATCCTCACTTTAATAGTTCATGGTTATCTTATTTCACTCTTGGCCACCAACAAATATGTCTTGTCTAACTCCTTGATAATTCTTACCTAACTCCTTGATGTTCTAATATCTTTCTTATTCCAAACCTTGTCTCACCTTTTGTTTTGGTTGAATGAGTAGAATTGGATTGTGTTGTGCTGGTATGCTTGAATTCATTGTCCTTGGTGTTCATGTTTGATTTGCTTCTTTGAAATGATTGTTGGTGTATTGTGTGACTTTTGTCCACAATGGCATCAATTAGCTAGAAAAAAAAACCTTAGATAAATGGGTTTTCTCTGCTCTCTATAATCTGTCTTTGCTCAACCCTTTCATCCCTTCCATTCTTCCATACCCATACAGATGTCAGACCTTGGAATGTCAACGACAAGTGATGTCACTAAATGCAAAGAATGCGGTGTGTTGGCAAATCAAAACAACACTATGAATAAAACAGCTGATGAACAGACAATCAAGACCCAAAATGATGCACAACCAAACCAACAAACAAGTAACCTTGGAACATGTTGTTGTTGTGAGTACTATGGAATTCCTTGTCGCCAGATCGGTACAAATGAAAGTGAAACTACAAAACAGAAGAACCGGATTTTATTTTCTGGCATAAATAGACAAGTGTCCCCCCAAGAACATCTAATAGCAGATGCACTGTCAGACGATGAATTGCCAGGTTTTCCAAAGAGGAAACATCACAAGGATGCCCAGCCCCAAGAAGAAACACAGGAGTGTTACATTGATGGATGGACTATTACCTGCACACAGCTTCAGCCTCGTCGTCGCATCAGGTCCAAGAAACAAAAAGAGAAACATAGAAAAAGTCAAGAAATAACTTCAAGAAAAGCTTGCTATCAATGTGGACGCGAAGGTCATTACTTCCGTAATTGTCCTGAGAAGAGTTCACTACAGATCACCTCCGAGATGAAGCTATCTCAATCTTTGGACATGGAATATGAACAAAAATGCACAGAAACTTCTACCAACAACGTAAAGACAACTCCACCATGTAACTTATCAAGTCGTGCTTGTTTTGGCTGTGGTGATACCGGCCATCTTGTTAATAGTTGTCCTAAGAAGGATGTGGAAATCAATAAGGTTCAAAAGAAAAGACAACACCCTCAAACTCATGCATCAACAAAGAATAAACAACGGAAAGAGACCACAGGAAGGATAAGTTATGCAGTGACAGGAACCATTCCATATGATGATGCAGTAATTTTTGGAACACTAGCCATTCACACAATCATTGCCACCGTGTTGTATGATCCTCGTACAACACATTCTCTTATCAGTGCCCAGTTTGCAACAAAGTATGGTATCTTCAAGTGTCCCTTGAGATCAAGAAAGACCATCAGTACACCCGAAGGAAAAATGTTAGTGAACTACATATGTCCGAAAGTAAGTATTAAAATCAACGGGATAGATTTTTCAGCTGATCTCCTAGTGATAGAATCAATGAGAAAGGATGTGATTCTTGGAAAGAATTGGTTACAAAGAACTAAAGCAGTAATCCAACATACTGAGAGAACCATGTGTTTGGAAACCCCATCTGGAGAAAGAATAGTAGTTGAAGACAACCGACCTCCAGCTCTGAAGTTTGGTACATCTGACAAGGAAGAATAATATATCGTTTAGCTAGAAGAAAGAGTATGTCTCACGAAAAAAAAGTGTCAAGTTGTTGCCCTTTCAAGTTTTGTAATAGTGCTAAGTGGTATATGAATAAATTTGGAGAATCTCTCACACCTATCGTGTTTTGCCTCTTTATAAGAGAATAAAGTATGGTGTCATCTGAAGCAATGTGATACTCTAGTTGCCCTAAAATTCCGCTCAAGTTTTTCTCTCAAATTTGTGCTCAAAGAAATACTCTTGGATCAGAAAGATGATTTGGATATCAGGCTCTAAAATCTATAAAGTTCAAAAGATCTCTGTTAAGGATTATAACACTTGTACGCTCTTGTAGTATGATGAAGCTAGGCGGAAATATGAAACCACCCTTGTTCCTTGACTAATCTTCGAAATCAAAAAGTTGTGTTCGCTCCTTATCTTAATGTCATACAAGCCTCTTATGCAGTCTGTCTCACTAACTCTTTTACCCTTTGACTAGATGATGAACCCCAATGGAAATGAAGTAAATGGTGCCAACAACAATATTCCTACCTTAACAACTATGAACGAGAAAAATGAGTCACAGAGATATTCGATAAATGGAATGAAGAACAACAAAAGGAATAGAAAAATGTTTGGATACATGATTAGTCCACCTCAACCACAAGCGAAAGCCACGAAACACATGGATACCCAAACAGAAGAATCAAGTCAGGCTCAGCTATATGAGATACAGACACCCAATCAACCCTCACCCCCTGTTGGTCAAGCAAAGTTGACTCGCAAAGAACTCAAAGCAAGAGGTGCTTGCTACTACTGCAAAAATGGAGGACATATTATTCGCGAATGTCCCAAGAAGCGTCTAGACCGACTAGAGAAGAAAGCTACCAAGCATGACCTAAGCAATAGTTCAGAAGACCCACCATTTTATAAGTATGATGATGAAGGTCGCTTGATTAGTATACATTTTGGAGCAAAGAAGTAAGGAAGTTCCTTAAGTTTGGAGAAGTTCAATGAGAACTAAGAACCTACAAATAAACCATGTATCTCCTTTGCTTTCGTGCTAGCCTTCCTTAATCTCGAGGACGAGATTCTTTTTAAGAGGGGTAGATTTGTAACACCATAAAAATCATCAAATAAAAATAATGCATTTAGTTATTAATGGTAATTATGGCAATGAAATTTTCTTTTAAGTGTTTATCATTTATTTGCATTTGAAATGATTTTTGAATGCTCATGATTGATTTTACATATTAAATATCATTTCTTCTTAAATGAAAAATTAAATAAATAATATAATAATTATTAGTCCAAAAATTAATATTTTATTTATAAATAATTTTGGTTTAGTTATTATGAATTTTATAGTTATTTAAAATTATATTTCGAATTTAGAAAAGAAATAGAAAAAAAAAGAAAAAAAAAAGAAAAACTAACCCTAAAGCCCACCAGGGCCCAACTTCCCTAACCCTAAGCCGCCGTGCCACCTTGCTCCAGGCGCTCCAGCCGCCGCCCCTTGGGTTTCTCCCACCGGCATCTCTCTCTCCCTTCCATTCCTCTCCTTCCCCTTGCTTCTCTGCCTGCTAAACGGCGCCGCTCCCTGCCCTTTCCCCTGCCATGCGCGCCTGCAGCCACCTCCAGCCGCCGAATCCCACCCGACTGCACAAGGACCGAGACACGCCCAGGCGCTGGACCAACGCCGCGCTAGGCCCCGCTTCAGCAGCCGCGCCCAAGGACCGCGCCTGCACGCCGACGTCGACCAATGCGCAGTCGCCTCGCTTCCCTTCCCGAGCCACAGGACCGACGAGCCCGCGCCATCAACGTGCCCAGGAGCCAAGCACGCGCCAACCGAGTCGCTGCCTAGCCGCGACCCGCGCGCGACCCTGCCCTGCGTCCAGGACCCGACCGCAAACCGTCCCGCGCCGTCCGTTCCTCGTCTTCGAGTAATGGAGCTTTTACTGCGACGGTTACACCTTCCCCACGCCGACGACCTCTGCTCTCCCTCTCTCTCTCTCTATAATAAGGACAACCGAGTCCTTCTCCCTCTCCATTCCCAAGCTCCCTTTCTCTCTCGCGCTCCTCACACCCATTGCTCATCCACTGCGCAAAGCCGCACCTTGCTCAACTCGCGACAGCGTATTGTTGTGTCGTTGCCACTCGTCGCCCACGTAATCGCCGTCGTGAAGCTCGTTGCCGGACTGTCCGCATCCGCACGCCCTTGCTGGAGTTCGCCGTGGTGACGCGCCGGAGTTTGTACCTCGCCGTCCACCGACGACCGCGCCTGTTCCCCTGCTCGCCGGAGTTCACCGTCGTTCGTCGCCGGACAGTCTACGCCATCTGTCGTTCAACAGAGCTTCGCCCGTGCCTACGCGTTGTCCATCGTTCGCCGAGCCTGCTGTGCCTTCGTCTACTTGCGCGATCGAGCCGTTCGCCGTCGTCCGTTCACTCAAGGTTGAAGACAACCACACCCGTTAATTTATTGTCTACATCATGTGTTGAATTAATTTATGAATTTGTGAATTATTGTTGTAATATTATGCGAGTTGGCGATTCACGCGTATGATTTTTAGAGATGCGATGTACACGTGTAGCCAAAATTGAACCCCGCGACAACGCTTTAATATACGTATGATTTTATAATTCTAAAAATGAGCACGATCACTATTCACTAACCCAGCGATTGTCATACTAGAAATGTTTATAACTAATTTCGCTTTAGCGTGTGGAGCGATAATTGGTTAGTATTGTTATAAGTGTAATCTTAGTGATCTTAGTAATATAAGAAATGGAAATAGATATTAAGCCACGTATTTCCGATCGAATGAAAAATGTATAGATGTTACTGTTCATAATTCATAAGTATAGTACTTGATTACTTAGAATTAGTAGGATACTTATTTATGTCATAATAACCATGATTATGTTATTAAAAGTCTAATTTAGTAATTTACAATTAATTCTTAGTATATTAATGTTAGAGGAATTAAATAAACAATTTTTAGTTATACGTATAAATTCTATTTAGAAAAGAAAAGAGAAAACTGAAATAGTAGAATTTATAATAATGTTAAAATGACTTACCTAGGCACTTATACTTTTCTAATAAAGAGAATGATAATATGTTGATAAATATAGGTTTCTTACTAAAGAATTAGAGAATTTGTTTCTAACTGTAAAACAACCTTTTAATAGACATCATGATTTTGATTTAATAAGATTCGTTATAGATGTTTAAGTATAGCCGTACTAAATAGTAATTTGTTATATAACTTTTCTAATAATGATATAATGGCTTAATTAAGTACTCACATAGTCATAATTAAACAATAGTTAATAACATACCAATGAATATAATATTCATTTTTAGGTCATATGTTTCTAAACTAAATGTAAAGATAAATAATAGAGTAATTATGTCCTCTCATAACCTAGTTAATTAGATTTATATTTGTTTACAACTGGTTATATAGGCTTAATTAATCATTTGATCAAAATTAGTTAATATTATTTATATATGTGTCACTTAGTTTTTCCTAAAGTATAAACTAAGGAAATTAGTGTTCATGTTCTTTAATAATAATGTTAGTTTGTATATTGTTTTGTATATAGCTTTCTTAATAAAGAATATAGGACATGTACTTTCTAATAAAATAATGTTGCTTATTCATTGTCTTTTACATAAAAGTTCATTTAAGACATATATCATAACTTTCCATAAATAGGTGTTTAATAATAATGATCTTTTCACATAAAATCTATTTAGACTCATATCTTAATTTGTCATAAGTAATTGGTTAACAATAGTTATAAAATGCTTCATAATGCTTCTAAAATTAATAACGCGATTAGTAGCCCATTAACCTTAGATATATATAACTTATATCTATTCTAAAAGGTTAAAAATGTTTAATTACGTGTTTATCGTGTTATAAATCCTTAATCTAGACATATCACGTATGACGATTTATAAAAGATTAAATTAGTGAACCTAATATTTGTATATTTTAATTAAGACACTTATAAGCTCATGTCTTGTTTTATAAATTATAGATCACACATTTTTGAAAGGAATACCTTCTTGTTATAACTCTTACTTATGACGTTTTTGAAAAGCGAACACTCTTTTCGTTAGGCTGTCTTTTAGCTTTACGTATGGTGAATGTGGTATGTTATTGAGTGGTGTTTGTTCTTCTTGTTTGTTTGTGTGATATTCAGTGGTTGATCTAGTAGTTAAGAATCAAGATCTATTCCGATCCGTGGAAGGAACTCAAGTTTTCAATAAGCAAGGCAAGTGGACTTCTCCCTCTGCATACTCTGTTTGATCCCAAACAATACATTTAATAAAGTTTATTCTTTTGGATATATATGCATAATTTGACGGGTTACCTATTTAGATAACCTTTCCAACCTTATTCCTTGATTAAACCTGGGAATTATACTTTACCTTAGTAGCTATGCTATTGCTACAACTTTAAATTTATGCAGTCACTCCTATTTAAGATACTGATGTTCCAAATGGTAAGTTTACTTTATTGTGGTTAACCCGATGGTTAAACAAGATTATTGCATATTAATTGGAACATGGAGTGACCACCCGGGAAAACAGTGCTACCATGAGAACTATCATGGCTCTGGTCTTGGCTAAATAACTAGGGAAGTCTTATGTTGGGTGTTGGTCGTGGTCGACCGGAACGGGGGCATCTGGCAAGCTCTTATAGTTCCGGCTCAGGCAGATTGGATACGGGCATAGTTCCCAAAGCTTTACCCTGTGGTCTGGACTATAAGTTGGTTACGGTAGGTGTGCCTTATGCAGTTTGACCATTTCCAGCATTTGCGTAATGAGGACTCTAGGGAGAAGCCTCGTAGTGAGACCCTGGCCATTCACCTCGGAAGTGAATACGGGTCTAGCTAACCCGGGCAAAAAGGGAATCGCGACTCATGGGTAAAGATGCGCCACCTCTGCAGAGTGTAAAACTGATATATCAGCCGTGCTCACGGTTATGAGCAGCCTGGACTCCTCACATGATAATTGAACTTGAAGATGGAAATAAATTGAGATCCGATGATCTGCCAATGGTTTTGCTTAAGTGGTTCCACTTAAGTGTTTTTGATATACTCTTATACCTTTGTTTAATGGGAATACCTGGGATTCACACTTATTAGTAAGACAGGTGTTGTTAATAAAATGTTGACCAACTAAAATGCTTACTGCTCAACCTCAGCCTCACCTTGTTAGACCTTGCATTAGTTTTTCCCCCACTTGCTGAGCCCCGACCATAAGTGAGCTCACCCTTGCTTAATTTTTTTTTGATCAGAAGTTTGCAGATGAAGTTATGATGCTGAGCTCCATGGATGCTAGTCTAGTGATACCCCCGGTCATCTTCCTGTGGATGGATGTCCTTGTTTCGCTGTACTTTGATGAATAAAGGTTAAGGCATTATGTCTGTTCAAAGTGTAATATGTTAATGTAATCGTTATTTACGCTTTTACGCATTGTTCTTTTGATATATTACACTTGTGACGTCAACATATGTGTGGAAATAGATCCTGGCACACATATGCTATGCACCCGGCTCTGCCCCTTGGAAACGGGTGTGACATGCCCTTGATTCACTTTTGTTACCCAATAATGTTCTTTATAATCATTTACCATGCATAGGTTTAATTTTGATGGGACCCAATAGGTCACCCTAGATTGTTTATCTCATTACCTTGATTACCCCTGAATCACTTGGGTAGTTTATGCTATTGCTTTACGTGGTTTTTGGGTTAATATTTCATTATATCCATGTTCCAGTTATTTTGTTATTCTATTTATGTTCATGTCAAGATCATTATGTTATTGTTAATTGGAACATGGAGCTTAACTTGAGAACCACGTGCCACCACAAGGGAGGAATGGGACCCCTTGGCTGACTAATTAGGAAAGCTAGTGGAAGACTACCTTACCCGAAAGGGGCAAGGGCAGTAGGGGAGTGGTCAGTGTAGGGAGGTCCTTGTTTGATTTTGCTGCGATGGCGGTCAGACGAGAACCCTGCATTGGAACTTCCTATAAACTGTAGCGGGTTTTCGGAAGCTAGTGGAACTTTGTAAAGGCCTCGTAGTGGATCCCTAGCCATTCACCTCGGTAGTGTCTAAGGGCCTAGCTAACCCTGGCGACATGGGAAACACGACTTGTGGGTAAAGGGTACAACCTCTGCAGAGTGTAAAACTGGTATACTAGCCGAGCTCACGGTCATGAGCGGCTCAGGACTCTCCGATGATTAAATTATGGAACCTAAACTTAATTTGTCATTTGCATTTGCATGGGTTTATTATTAATTTTGTTCTATTACTTTACTTATGGTTTGGTATTCACTTACACTTAGTAACTGCTAATAAAATTTTGACCAACTTATAAAAGCAATGCTCAGCTTTAACCTCTATTGTTGATTAGCCTTACACTTCATGAACTCCCACCTTTGGTGAGTTCATGCCACATTATTCCCCACAACTTGTTGAGCGATGAACATGTGTGAGCTCACCCTTGCTGTCTCACACCCCCCCCCACACAGGAGAAGAACATGTGGTTTCAAGTGGAGTCAAGTATCGAGGAGTATGATCTGATCTAGGTGGCGTTTCTCAGTTGACATTGGCGCCAACGATCCTTAGTTTGTTTTATATTTATCTTTTATTTTGTAAGTCTTCCGCTATGTAATAATACTCTGATGTTATTGACATTTATCTCTATACACTCTGTTATTATATATGTTGTCTTCTTGGCGCATGTATGAGATGCACCTGGCTTTGTTCCTTAAAGCCGGGTGTGACAGAAGTTTATCATATTATCGAACCTTAGCCCTTTAGGGGATGGAGTTTGAACTTTGTAGGAGAAAATTCATCCTGCGTCATCAAAAGGGCATCGGTTCATGCTAGTTGCCACAAATTATTTCACCAAATGGACCGAAGTTGTTTCTCTGAAAAATATGACACAAAGGGAAGTGATTGAGTTTGTAACTGAGCATATTATTCGTAGATTCGACATTCCCCAGACTTTGACTACAGACCAGGGGACTTCTTTCATATCTAAGGAGGTATAAGAATTTGCTGAATCATATAAGATTAATTTGCTCAATTCATCTCCATATTATGCTCACGCCAATGGTCAGGCCGAGTCAAGTAATAAGATATTAATTAGCCTTATTAAAAAGAACACATGATCGTCCTAGGGATTTACACAAGGTTTTGTCTGAGGCCTTATGGGCTCGCAGAATATCTAAACATAGCGCTACTACAGTATCTCCTTGTGAGCTTGTTTATGGCAGGAAATTGTTTTGCCTAGGAGGTGAGCCTAAATGCTATCAGGTTCGCTGGCAAAATGATCTAGATGTCGGTGATTATCATGATATGATGATTGACAACATTGATGAGGTGACCAACAAGAGGCTGATGCCTCTAAAAGAGATCAAGAAATACAAGATCATGGTTGCCAAGGCCTATAACAAGAAGGTAAAGACTAAATCATTTCAGGTTGGAGATCTGGTTTGGAAGACAGTTTTGCCACTGAGGAGCAGGGACAGAAAGTTTGGCAAATGGTCACCAAGCCGGAAAGGGCCTTATATAGTGACATAGGTAATATTTGGTAATGCATACATGCTACAGACTTTGCAGGGTGATGAGTTACCTAAGGCATTGAATGGTCGTTTTCTGAAGCTATATCATCTCAGTGTTTGTCAAGATGCTTAGAAAACCAATGTTCTCACATCAAGTTGATAACAGCCAGTACCAGGTGCTTTTGTTTGCCTAGCTGCCACAAAAGGTAGAGGGCATGTGTTGACACCATATGTAGCACCTAGGAAAGCCGGACGGTCCGACCATGTGGCCCGGACGGTACGCGATTGAATCAGATTGGGCTTGTTCGGTTAGAGGTAGATCAAAGGGGATTGAAGAAGATTAAATCCCTTTCTAGTCAGAATTGAATAGAAAGGGATACAATCCCTCTCAATCTCCTATGGTTTGTATGAAATCGAACAAGGCTTAAAGAGGATTAGAAATTTCCAAATTAGTCCTAAGAACACATTTGGTTAGAAGGAGATTAGAGAGGATTAAATCTTTTGTTAGTCAAAATTGAATGAGTAGAGATTCAATTGGCCTCAATCCTCCTTCCTTCTCCATCGGCGTGATTGGTTGCCGCCCTCTCGCGCGCTCGCCTCACGTTGGTTGGCTTGCCAGCGAAGGCCGCTTCAAGCTTCTCCACGCGTGCAGGTTGATAATGGAAAAAAAGACCTAGGCTGCACGCGCGTATGCAAGCTAACGTCCTCGTGAACAACCAACCAATCATGATCTTATGTCTGGCCAGAACATACGAGCCTGACCACGATCAATTGGGCAACCAATCATGTCCCATGTGATCGAACAAAGGCTAAACCAGTCGTTTAAGATATATCTAATAACATAAAATAATATTATTTAAAATAGAGGTAGGGCGTAATACTGCTCAGAAATTAATACTAATCATCCTTATGTTCTCTTCTCTGTTTTTCTAAACAAACATATTCCAAGATCCAATTCAGTCTTCTGGCCGCAATCATCACGCAAAGCTTGTCACGAACAAAATATCTTAGAGGTCGATGGACACGCATGCATGCCTTTAGCAGTGTTCTTTTTACTAAAGAAAAAGAATTGCAGTGGTACCAGCCGTTGATGCAGTATGCTTATCACCCACCAGCATGCATGATGAGGTCCCCCCCGTGTCGTGTGACCATGCAGCCTGCTGACTCTCAAGCTCTAGAGACTTCGCCGTCCTCTATACGACTAACGCTGCATCTGCACGTATGGGTGTACGGCGCACTTGCTGGTCGATCTCCTGACGCGTCCCTCGGCTCGCATCCAACGGCTCAGAGGCGCCCGCACACCGTCTCGTCTCGTGTCATCATAAACCCGGTAGTGCACGGTACGCCTGTACTTCCCACGCTTCTCGACACGAGAGCGACCGGTTCGTCCAATGCGTAGGCGTGGCGTCCTGCAGAGTTGGCGTTCGGCAGTGGATCTTATCTCCTCGATGAAACTCGTTGTCGCGTGGGCCCGGCTCCGAGTGGACCAGTCCAGCCAAGAGCCAAGGCATGTTTGTTTCAGTTTTTTTCTGACCAGTTTTTCTGAAAATCTGGCTGTAGAGATAATCTGACTGTGGGGAGAACCTGAGTATCATAACGATTACGTGTGAAGAAAGATAAAGTTGTTCATAGAACTCATGATCTAGAAAGTGACGGATTCCTACTATTACAACGACTCAACCAATTATATGTTTATGTTAATTTTGGATGATTTTTGTCCCAACAAATTTTATAGAAGCTGGCTGAAAAGCTGAACGTTTGGTAATCCGCAGCAGCTTTTGGTGGCCAAAAAGTGCCAAAAGCCGAAACAAACAGGCCCAAAGTTCGTCCGTTGACGGTTGGTGTCTCATTTTGTGAGATCTGCTGTTCCGCCACTTCATGAGATCGATGCGTCCATACTCCGTCCCTTTAAAAATAAAGGCTGAAATAGTTTTACCGAACTTAAAAGTATTCAATGTTATTACATTTTATAAAAAAAATATTTATAAAATATAAAATAAATGTTTGATTGGTATAAATTTTACCCTCTTTATCCTAAAATATAGTTCTTTATAACCCTCTTTTTTCCCTCATTCAAATGAATGATAGTGAATGTTGATAGACATACAAACTACATTCGTAAATTAATTAATGCATGCATGATTAATCTAAAACTAATTATATTTTAGGGTGGAGGGAGTATAAATCATTTAATGAAACAACTTAGTGTGGTAGTATATCCTTTTATAAGCTTAATCCAAACTAGGTATGTGCCCGTACGATGCAGCGGAACACAAATTGACGAGCCTGCAATGGCTCAGGGCCCTGGCGACAGACGACGTGAGTACATTGGTGACGACAAAATCTATGATTAAGCATAGATAGTTACGTGCTCGTGCAATGCTACGAGAGTAAAAAAATTAGTATGAAACATGGCCAGAGTTCCAACAACATGGTCTAGAAGGCACCTAGGTGAGCCGTGAGCCCAAACACATTTGTCGTCACCAATGTACTCATGCACAATTGAAAGTCGCCTAGAGGGGGGTGAATAGACGAAACCTGAAAATTATAACTTTAAACCCGGACTCGATCCCTTGATTAGTGGTTAGAACAAGATGAGCAATTGTCGGAGTATAAAACTAAGTCCTTTGCTTGCAAGGAGTATTGCTTTCAAAGAATACGGAATTAATACAAAGCAACACAACTAAAATGTTTATGGATAATAATGCAAGAGGGCTTAGATAAGAAGAGAAATAACACAAGTTCTTTCTTGCGAGGCGTTGCTTCCAAATATGGAATTAAACTTGAGGCAACACGAAGTGATATTAACAAAGAATAGTGCAAGAGAACTTAAGGAGGGAGAAGACAAACAAATCACAAGCAATAAAAACAAGTGACACGGATATTTGTTTTACCGATGTTCGGTTCACTAAGAACCTAATCCCTGTTGAGGAGTCCACTAAGGTCGGGTCTTTTTTATCCCTTTCCCTCTCTCCACCGATCACCAAGACCGACAAGTGCTTCTTCTTAATCTCAAGGATCACTAAGACCCCGCAAGGACCACCACACACTTAGGTGTCTCTTGCTAGCTTTACAAGTCTCCAAAAGGTTTGGAGGAAGATGAATGGGAGTCAAAACTCCACGCTCAAATGATCACAAGATGCAG
This sequence comes from Zea luxurians, assembly GCA_029449295.1. NCBI lineage: Eukaryota > Viridiplantae > Streptophyta > Magnoliopsida > Poales > Poaceae > Zea > Zea luxurians. The sequence continues at coordinate 328,722 of JAOPSE010000203.1, read as the reverse complement.
CACACACTTTCTCTCAATGATTCTCACAAGGCACTATCGCTAAACACACACAAGTAGCTCTCTTTTGCTTGATCTCTCTTTTGTGGCACTTGTGAGGCTTTGATGTGGCCTAACTCTTGTGTATGAGATAGATCAATGAATGGAGGTGGTTGGGAGGGCTTGGATATGTCAACTATATGCCTTGATATATTGCTTGAGCTCCCACACCACGAATGGCCGGTTGGGTGGTATTTATAGGCTCCAACCCCCCATATGGTCGTTGGACAGAAAGCAGCAACTTTCTGTCGACAGGCATACTGGACAGTCCGGTGGTGCACCGGACACTGCTTTGTTCATTGTCCGGTGTGTGCCACGTCAGTCGCCCGTTGTAGTCAATCGTTGGATTCGTCTGCCCCTGTGGCACACCGGACAGTCCGATGCGACTGACTTTCTCTAACCACTTCTGACCTTCTGTCCTTTCTGACCGCGTAGCGGTCGACCGTTGGCGAAGATGACCGTTGGCCGTGGGCTCACCGGACAGTCTGGTATACACCGGACAGTCCGGTGAATTTTAGCCGTGGAGCTCTTCGTTTTCCCGAGAGCGGCCAGTTCGTTGGGCGCGCTAGCCTGGGCACCGAACATTGTCCGGTGCACACCGGACAGTCCGGTGCGCCGTAGGCTGGTGCAAGCGTGTCTTGCCCCATTGTTGGATTTCTTCGCCGACTCTTTTGGGCTTCTTTTGATCTTGAGTCTTAGACTTTTCTGCTTCTTTTTATGTCTTTTATTGAGGTGTTGCATCCTTATTTCCTTAGTCCAATCCTCTTTGTATTTTGATTCTTTCACTCATATATCTTCTTTTTCCCAATACTAGTTCCATAATAGTGATACGTTGATTTCGAGCTTTCCAAGTTTTCTAGAAGTGTTGAAAAGGTTCCTTGGGGTATTTAGAATTTATCCAAAGAGTAGAACTATTGGTAGTTTATCTATTCCATGTATTACCCCTATTTGGTTGGAACTGAGCTGATTCTGACTTAGAGAATGAACTGTTGATCTTATGAACTTGTGAATCAAAGACTAGGCAAACTGGCCAGTTCGAATGGTTACGAAGGTCATCAAGCACCAAAATATAAGAAATGGTTTTCAAGGCCATTTCCCTTTCAACAATGTTGTCGACCTGTGTTTGACTACAAACTAATGGAGACCTAATTAATGGACCTTAAAGTTTTAGAACTCTTGGTTAGCTCACTAAGGATTGATGGACCCTAGGCTTTCCTTTGAATTTTTCATTTTTGCAGTCCCAAAGAGAGTGCTTTTGTGGTAAAAATGAAATGGGCAACAATATTGATTTATTGGATTCCTGGAGGTTTGAACTTATGCTAATTGTGTCGTAAGATTTGAGATTTGGCCTTAGCTCAAAAGTTGCACATCAAGTAATGTTGTTTATGAATTGCCCTATATTTTTTGTGGACGCAACCATGAGCCGGCAACAGGCAAAGGCCAATGTTACTTTCGTGCATATCTGCTTGCTGCGATGGTGGCCAAATGACTAATCTCTATTATCGTGCATAGAAGCAAATGTTTTGGAGGGGGAAATATCCCTTAGCAGCAGTAAAGTGGCGCAAGCCAATGAACGTTGCAGTAGCATGTATTGCAACAACATTCAATTGGGTGTACCTTGGTCCCTAACGGAATCAAAGATAGTTTTGCATCGGAGCAGAGGGCAAAGCCAGTCATGCCCAGGTCTTCACACTCTCGCACTTTGGTTTGAGAAAAGATTGGAGAGAGCATTGCTGGAGCTGAGCGCGAGGCCGGCGATCCCCAGGTCCCCGCACTCCATTGCCCCATGCCGGTCACCGCGGTATAGGCCACAGACCATTGTCGTGACCGCCGTCGCAGGGAGACCTCAACATCAGGCGAAACGAAGCTAGCGACCGAGTGGAGTAGCGTGTTTGGCACTTTGGCGTGTGCAAATTCCCCAGACGATTCTAGAAAGTGCAAGGGTTGTCTCGCGTGGAGCATGGGTGATGGTCGTCGGTCATGCGGTCCCAGTCACGCGAATCACAGAGCGCGTGGATGGAGGGGGTGAGGAGGCAGGGGCTCGGTGGGTTGCGGGCACGCCTGCCATTGACTGAGCAGGGCACGGGGGCGAGGATATCACGCGGATGGAGGGGACGAGGTTGGATGTGAGGACGCGAATCATGGAGGCAGAGACACGGTATAACAGTGTGGACGCCCACAATACACTCTTATAGGGTAGTAGAGATTAGATATAACAAAACAAAAAACGACTCTGTCAACGTCTAGGAAAGTTATACTCCCATCGCTAGCATGACAGATCCTATCAAAAGAAGACCTACACTAGAAAAAAATGTCAGCCTCATGCTCAAGGTCTTGAATGATTCGGGACTCCTGAACCATCTCAGGCTCCCCTGGCATGCCCTAGGATACTGAAAGTCGCCTAGAGGGGGGGGGGTGAATAGGCAAAACCTGAAAATTACAACTTTATCCCCCAACTAGATCCCTTGGTTAGTGGTTAGAACAAGATATACAATTACCAGAATATAAAAACTAAGTTCTTGCTTGTAAAGAGTATTGCTTTTAAATAATGCGGAATTGATAAAACAATACAACTAATAGGTCTGTGAGAATAAAGCAAGAGGGTTTAGATAAGAAGAGCAATAACACAAGTTCTTTCTTGCAAGGTGTTGCTTCACTAAATGAGAATTTAACTTAAAGCAACACCAAATAGTATTAGCAAAGAATAGTGCAAGAGAAACTTAGAAAGGGAAAGAACGAACAAATCATAAGCAATAAGCGCACGAGACACGAGTGATTTGTTTTACCGAGGTTCGGCCCTCAAAGGCCTAGTCCCCGTTGAGGAGTCCACTAAGGACGGGTCTCTTTCAACCCTTTCCCTCTTTCTCCACCGATCACCAAAGACCGGAGAGCTCTTCTTCTTCTCAAGGATCACTTAAGACCCCACAAGGATCACCACACTCTTTGGTGTCTCTTGCTAGCTTTACAAGCCTCCAACACTTTGGAGGAAGTTCAATGGGAGTCAAAACTCCACGCGCAAATGAACACAAAGATGTAGTGCACACTATCTCTCAATGAATCTCACAAGGCACTAGAGCTAAATCACACGAGAGGCTTTCTTTTGCTTGTTCTCGCTTTTGTGGCACTTGTGTGGGTTGTAGTGGACTAAATCTTGTGTATAGGATGGATCAATGAATATATGTGGTTGGGAGGGCTTGAGTATGTCAACTAGATGACTTGGAATGTTGCCTGGGCTCCCACACCTTGAAGTGGCCGGTTGGGGTGGTATTTATAGCCACCATCCAAAATGTAGCCGTTAGAGAAGTCTGCTGGCGGTGGGCGCACCGGACAGTCCGGTGCGCCACCGGACAGTGTCCGGTGTGCCTCCACGTCATCCTCCTGTTAGGGTTTGGAGCTGGTCGACCGTTGGAGGCTTTGTCCTTATGTGGCACCGGACAGTCCGGTGCGACACCGGACAGTCCGGTACCCCTCTGACCGTCTGCTCTGACATCTGATTTGTATTGTTCACTTTGCAGAGTCGACCGTTGCGCGTAGGTAGCCGTTGCTCCGCTGGTGCACCGGACAGTCCGATGGCACACCGGACAGTCCAGTGAATTATAGTGGAGGTGCGCCTGGAAAACCCGAAGGTGAAGAGTTTTAAGTCGATCTTCCCTGGTGCACCGGACACTGTCCGGTGCGCCAGACCAGGGAGCACTTCGGTTTCCTTTGCTCCTTTCTTCTTGAACCCTTTTTAATCTTTGTATTGGCTTTGAGTTGAACCTTTGGCACCTGTGGAACATAAACTCTAGAGCAAACTAGTTAGTCCAATTATTTGTGTTGGGCATTTCAACCACCAAAATCATTTAGGAAAAGGTTTAAAGCCTATTTCCCTTTCAGATACCTAACAGATAGGACCCAATGAGGGTCCCCGCACCTCGGAGCAACTAATAATTTGGAGTTTAGGGGCCTCACTCTTTAGGGTCCCTAGTTGTAAGGTCTCTTGTGCCCCGAGGCGTCTAGCAAATGGGGCCTCTAAAGGCTCATCATATCTCGAGACACCCCACAGAAATACCCTTTGGTCCCCATGGCTATATGGGACCTCGTGTCTTAGCGGGCGAAGCCCCTATGGATCCATGCACCTAACACGTTAGATAGGTAAGGACTCGAGAACCCCACTGCCTGGGGTACTTAGCGAAGTTAGTATGAAGGGACCCATATGTTAAGTGCTTAGCGAAGTTAGTACGAAGGGAACCGATTGGTCACGGCCAGGCCTAGCGGAGCAGATGATGCTCAGATGCTCCCAGTGTGACAAAAGATAGCTTCTGTAGTAGGGAAGGTGAGAAATAATTCAAGCTTGAGCATATATGGCTTACACTTCACAATCAACCAAAGTGGTGCTCGTGGCACGGTGGCTCCAACTCGGGAGATGTGATAGTGTCGATGCACCACACCCTATTGGTCGCAATAGGGTGAGAGCGCAAAGCAAGGGCAAAGGTACAACAACGAGTAGCAGCAATGCCCCTGGACGGAAGAAGGACATGGCGAAGGGGCTCTATAAGGCCAGCGAGAAGTTAAATTATGCGAACTTATACAATTCATTCACCAAATTAATGGATAATACACCAACAACGTGAATGAAGACATGAGAAGGATGATCGTAAAATAATTGACCAAACAATTAAAATTAGATGACCAAGGAAACAAGGAAGAAGATGAGGTGGACAAGGACGACGAGTAGTTTTTATATGAGCGTTTGTATTTTTATTTATTTTTAAATTTATTGGATTTTATGAACTTTGTTTAATTTATGTAGTTTTATTTTAATGAAATATGTTTTTAATGTTTTTTGTATTTTATTTGAACTAAAAATTGTGAGTCTGTGGAAAAAAAGTTATTGTGGCACCTAATGTGATGTAGCTGTAGGCTGATGATAAAAGCTGTGCATTGACAAGTTATGGTAGATTAGGGCTGATGTTAGTAGATATAGACCAATCGATAGTGAGATGACAGTAAACAGACCCGGTGCACTGATCCAATTTTATAGAATGTGCTCGCATTTACGTACTAAAGAAAAAGAAAAAAGGTACATGGTACCGAGGAGTGTTATACCTTCTCATTCACTGAGCTATGAGCCGAGACTGACTGTAGGAGTGTTGGAGACTGCTCTGCTCCACCAACTATAGTTCTGGTCCACTAACTTCACTATATGGGAACGTATCTCGTGCTCACGCGATGTCTGTGCTCATGTGAGCACTTTAAATTGTGAGTGTTCCTTCTTAATCCAACGATTAATGCTTTTTATTCACTTAAGCCTTCCCATCTCAGGTTCTATGTTCTATACGTAAAGTTTTGTCCCTCGTCTCCGTTGGGCATGGAACCTGAGGTGGAAGGCCTTAAGTGAATAAAAGGCACTAATCGTTGGATTAAGAAGGAGCACTCACGATTTAAAGTGCTCATATGAGCATGGACGTCACGTGAGCATGAGATACGTTCGCTCACTGTATAGCAGTTTTACTTTAAAATTTACAAATATTTTTAACATGTTTAGCTTGTATAGCAGTTTTACTTTAAAATTTACAAATATTTTTAACATGTTTAGCTTGTAACGCAGTTCTAGTACCGGAAATTGAGATTCTGTTGGAAAAAAGGAAGACACGATGGAAAAGAAAACTGATAATCCCAAATTACACATGCCCCCCAAATATCGCCTAAATCCTCTTTGCACCCTCAAAAATCCTCTATAAAACCGCACTGCACCTTTGGTCCTGCAAATCCAAGAAGAAAGGAGCATAGAACATAAGAGGAGAGACCGCGCACTACACACCTCACGCCTGAAGGCCAGATCTAAGCCTTCTCGTCCTCGCCCAAGGACAACGATAAACATCTAAGAACCAAACAAATCAGAGCACGACCATCGGTCTCTAAGCAAAACGCGCAGCACGCACGTAGCAGAGCGCGCATGGGGCTTCTGGACCAGCTGTGGGACGACACGGTGGCCGGGCCGCGCCCGGACTCCGGCCTCGGCAAGCTCCGCAAGCACGCGTCCTTCTCCCCCTCGTCGGCCGCGCCGTCGCCGACCGCGGAGGGCGCGGCGCCGCCCGCCGTGACGCGGAGCATCACCATGCTGCGGCCGGCGGCGCTGTCCGTCGCCACGTCGCCGCGCAGCGAGTCCAGCTCCGCGCCGTCGTCGCCGTCGCCCGCAAGCGGCGCTCCGGACTCGCCCTTCGGCGCAGGTGACCACCAGCTCTCGCCGTCACCTTCTCTTCTTTTTTTTTTCCAGTTCTCGTCGTCGCTGCGCGGTGTTTGACTGTTTCGTTTGAGCTCGCGGAAGGGATCTTTGGGTCAGTCAGCGTTGTAAAAAGCAAAAAAGAAAAGAAAAGAAAAGAAATATACGGTATCTGGTTAATAATTTCGCAGCTGCACTGCACGCTTCGTTTCAGCGGAATTCTGTAGCGAATTTGAAGCTACTTTTGTATAGCTGAATGTTGGAGATCTGATCTGAAGCACACGCACACCCCCGGCTGATGTTGTCGTCTCTTTTCTGTACGTACGTTGCCACCGTGATGCTGCAGCGACGACGCCCAGGGGAGAGGGCTGGAAGAAGCTGCGCCGGAAAGGCAGGATGGCCGACGGCGCCGACGCCCCCGGCACGCCGAGGAGCCCCACCGTGTACGACTGGTGCGTATTATAAATACTACGTCCTGTTTGCCTCCGAACAGAGTTGGCATGGTACATCATCTAAAATCTGATCCGCGTGTCTCGGACTCCCACGGCAGGGTGGTGATCAGTTCGCTGGACCGCTGAAGCAGCCGGCCGGGCCAAGACGAGGAGGACACAGCACAAGGATGGAGGAAGGCAGCCACCATCAGCAGCAGCTAGCGGACTGAAGGAGGATCGGAACAGAGAGGCCCCCCGGCCATGCGACCTGCTTAACAGAGAGCTTCTGGTCACGGTTCTGTTATACTACGCGTTAACGGTGTATGTATATACGTCATCTTCCTGTAAATCTCCGTGGTGTGAGGTGCTGCTGATTTTGAAGAGAGTGATGCCCCTGTTATGTGCTACTAGCTAGCTAGTGCTGTTGCTGTATGAGTACAGTGTAGTCCAGTATTAAGAGTATTAAGGGTTGTTGTTTGGACTGTTACCGCTCTAATCTATAGAGACAAAAATATAGCTGTAATCTATAAAAATAAAAAACATTGTAAAATCAATATAAACCGGTACAGATTAAACCCAAGAGTTACCGCCTACGTATACTCGTACGCAACGATAGTAATGCGTGCTTGAGTGTTGTGGACATACTCCTATTTCGCCAACACCTTGGCTTGCGTTGCCTGCCACAGAAACATCTTACCATGGGCGTGGATTGTTTAGTGCTCTCGGGTACCAATAATTCAGTACTAGCATGTCCATCGCAGTCGTGACGACGCCATATCGGTGTGGAATCTATTGCTGGAGTCGAGAGGATTATTAGCCTCATGACGTGTGTGACACATCTCTGGTCCGTTCCGGTGAGATCCCACTCCCTGGCCGTGCCGGTACGGGATGGCACAGCGTGTGCGCGTTGCTGTTAAGTCTGTCTGTTTCTTGAGCTCCCTTCTCACCTTTTAAGTCAGTTTCCAGCGGATATTTTATCTCATCTTTTATTTCAAACTCCACTCTAAAAACTGTGTAATATACAGTATAAGTTCTTTATTTTACACGATATATTGTGAACAGTCTAAAACTATCTCCAACAGATTTCATATTACACTTCCTATTTTAAACTCTACTCTGCAAACAGTATAATCTAAAGTACAAATAGTATTTTATATAGCTATTTACATGACCTGCTGGAGATGTCACAAGAGAATGTCGTGTAGTGTTGTGCAGAATGTCGTGTAGTGTGTGCAGTGTGTGCTTCTTTTCTGCCTCCCATCCCCATGTAGATGAGGTGGAAGTTTTTTTTAAAAAAAAATTACTGGACAAGTTTTTGCACTCGATCCTTATAAAACAGAGAAAAAACATATAGAGTACACACGAGCAAGCCATGAGACATGACTTTGCCACACCAAAACAGAGATGTTTTGGCTACATCAAATTCAAAGCTGAATGCCCATAACAGATCACTCTTCGCGTGCAGTACTACTTGGTCGTCTGATTAACTGGTTGCCACTTTGCCAGTTTACACGTAGAGTTCAGTCTCTTCTATGTTGTCGCCACTCTTGATAGTTGCAAAGCTGAATGCCCATAACAGAGCACTCTTCGCGTGCAGTACTACTTAGGTGATGTCTGTTTGTGAGTTTTGGGCTTTTTGGTGCGGAGGGGCTCTAGGAAGGGGATGACTAGAGATGTCGAGTAGGGTATCAAGTGTATTCCTGAGGTGATTAGGTTTTGGAACCCATACTTGTTTTTAAGGAGAGGCTCTCACAAACTCTACCGTCTCTCACAGGGGATGACCTATACTTGCTGAAAAGCTCATCCACGGCAAGTGTCTCATAGTTGGCCGACTCGATAATCGCCGAAACCTTAACCTCCCAAACCCTCCGATCCAGAGCATGTAACAACTTCAGTGCTCTCTCATGATCATCATAGGGAAGATGTTCCTTGTTGGCACGCACCTTGTTCACAATCGAATGGAACTGATAAAACATCTTATCAATGGTCTCTCCAGCCAACTACACAAATTTCTCATCTTCTCACTAGTATGTCTCAAACAGTTTGGTCTTTACATGATCGTTACCCTCATGGAATCTCTCGAGGGTTGTTGGGGGCTTTCTTCCTTCGAAGGTCCTTAAAACACCTACTCAATAACAATTTTTCTTCTTGTTTCACATGTTACAAAACTGATGCCGAAGGTAGCCTTCATTTGGAACTATCAATATACACAATCCTGAAGGAAGAAGCTTCGAACAGATACCATGTGCTCATGTGCGATGAAGCAAAGAAGAACCATACGGAGCCTTCAAAGTTTAGTTTACAAGTTAGACGAAGGAAGGGTTAACTTCACCCTTAGCATGTTAATATAGACTAAATGTATATGTTGAAGGACACAACTGTAATTTCGCCAAGGTTGCATCTCTTGCCTATAGATAGGTGAACAATGCCATGCATTGTTCGGATTTTCGGTCGAGGCAAGTTTCACCTCTCTTTGTACGAAGCTGTAATTTCCCTCTTCTTCTAGCCTTGTAAACTTACAAAGGCTAAGGTACTTGTGCAAATCCTTGTTTGATAATAGAAATCTGGAAACACATAATGACATGACTTCTTTCGCATTTGGATCATGTGTTTTCTTATCATTCAATATCGTTATCCATATATTATTACTTTGTTCATTTATTTTAAGTTTCAATTTTATCCTTTCTCATTTTCTTCCTTATAAGGATTGTTAATTAAAACGACGAAGTCGAAACTGAATCTTACTGTGTTGCCTTGATATTTGATACTTTCAGGGATCAAAATCAAGTATCCAACATTGGCGCCCACCTCCGGTGAACCCACTTCCACGACTACGACAAGCTTTGTCATTTCACTGATGAAGCGCATAACAGGTGTTGACACTTCATCATCAAGGTTGAAAAGATTATCTTCTCGATCATGGGAGGATCGAGTTTTAAACCAACTAATAAGAGGCAGAAGAAAGAATCTCAACAAAGGTGTCGGTACCCTAAAACTAGGGTACCCCCTGCTACTGTACAAAGACGAAGAACCCACATGGCTATCCCTTAGTCGCGTGGCAGAAGTGATGTGTGGGACCAAGCTGCGCGTCGCCCTAGTCGCGAGCGGCTACTCTGGGTCCACAACAGCGCTCGACTCCGCCAGATGGGCGGGTCCGAAGCCGCCACGTGTCCAGAGAAGGCAGCATGTTCCAAAGCATCAATAGTGAGTCCGGACCCCCACGGGAGAGCGCCGGACCCCCTGGATATACAGTCCGGACCCCTGCGGTTGGTCCCGGACCCCCGGATATACAGTCCGGACCTCCAAGGTTGGTCCCAGACCTCCACTTGTGCAAGCCAGACCCCTGGGATGAGATCCGGACCCCCCCGTATGGGGCCCAGGCTGCCCATAGGGGGGGTCCCAAGGTCTCAGGACAGGACATACCCGGGCCCTGAACAGGACCCAGGCGGGGGTCCGGTGTCGACACGTGTCCAGACCCAGTCTGGTGCGGACCTGTCCGCATGCGCTACTGCTCCCCGCCCAGGCGGAGACCCAATGCTTCCACGTGGCCTACCGCGCGTGACGTAAGCCAACGGGCGGAGCCTGACGTATGACCTCCAGGTTGCGCGGCCCCTGCATTTATTGCAGATAAGGCACGCCGCCTGTCCATCCCGCTGACAGGCGATGTGCCGCCTCAGCATTTAATGAGACCTATCCATTCCGCATGCGGCGTGCCTGTCCATTTCACTAGCAGGCGATGTGCCGCTTCCGCATTAAATGAGACCTGTCCATTCTGCTGACAGGCAGCGACCTGTCCATCCCACAGGTGACATGCCTGTCCGTTCCACTGACAGACTGCACACCCATACTACCGCGTGCACTACGCCCATCATTACTCGTATGTTACCAAGGAAGCTGCCGCCGCATGTCAACGTTGCGCGTGCTGCGGACAACATGGGCCTGGAGATTGCACAGACGTCACCTGCATTAGTTGCTCTAGGTATTCCATCCATTATGTTCCTAGGCCCACATGTTGGGGCTCAGCACCCTTGTAAGTGCCTTTCTTGAGCTATAAAAGGGAGGGCACACAACGTTACAAGGCAGGCTCACTTAGAAGCTCTCAAGCCAACTTAGACCCAGCTCAAGCTCTCAAGTGCTCAGACACTCAATACAACACATAGTGGAGTAGGGTTTTACACTCTGGTGGCCTGAACCACTCTAAATCCTCGTGTTCGCTCGTGGTCTTCGACCATCTAGCAGACAGGCAAAACGCTTAGGCCCCCTCCTCATCTTAGGATTTAGGGCGGGTGCGTACCGCCACCCGGCCGAAGAATTTCCTCTCCGACAAAAGGGTACAACATGTTGGAGTTCAAGGACCCTTTGTAAACCTAAGTGGTCTCACATCCCAATCACCTTCCCCCAAGAGGACCTTCAACTTAGGGATTATCCACATAATGATGCAATGGTTATATCTTGTATCATCAAAGGATTTTTAGTCTACAATGTTGAAAGGGAAATGTGCCCTTGGGCCATTTCTAAGTATTTTGGTGATTGAGTGCCAACACAAGTGCTTTTATGCTAATCTATGCAAAGTGGTGGACAAAGTGAAAATCTTGTCAAAAGGTATGTTTCTAGACTTAATACATTGTTTTTATGGACTAATGTATTGTGTCTAAGTGCTGGAAACAGGAAAGATTGAATTGGAAATGAGATGGCCTTGTTCAGCCAAAGTCTGCTCTGTCTGGGTTCACCGGACTGTCCGGTGGTGCACCGGACAGTGTCCGGTGCGCCAGGCTAGCTCTGGCAAACAGGCTGCTCTCAGGACTTCGACGGTGGTGTACGGCTAAAATTCACTGGTCTGTCCGGTGGTGCACCGGACTGTCCGGTGAGCCGTTCACAGGCGAACTCGTCGCTCTCGGGAAACCATCAACGACGTACGGCTAAAATTCACCGGTCTGTCCGGTGGTGCACCGGACTGTCCGGCGAGTCAACGGTCAGCCGGGGCAACGGTCGGCCATGGATTCCGCGCGTGATGCGTGGCCGAGCCAACGGTCACATTGGTGCACCGGACTGTCCGGTGTGCACCGGACAGTGTTCGGTGTGCCAACGGATCTCAGACTCCAATGGTCGGCTTCGCCAAATAAGGAAAGCAATCTGCACCGGACAGTGAACAGTGGATGTCCGGTGGTGCACCGGACTGTCCGGTGCACCAGTCGACAGAAGGCAAGATCTGCCTTCCAGGAATGTTCTCAACGGCTCCTAGCTGCCTTGGGGCTATAAAAGGGACCCCTAGGCGCATGGAGGAGTACACCAAGCATTCCTACAACACTCCTAAGCACCAAGATCTCGATTCCGCGCATTTGTTTCTTTGTGATAGCATATAGAGCTCTAGTGGAGTTGTGAACTCATTGGGTTGTGTTGCGAGCTCTTGTTGCGACTTGTGTGCGTGTTGACACTCTGATTCTTGTGTCTTGTGTGCATTGCTAATCCCTCCCTTGCTCCGTGCTTCTTTGTGAACTTCAAGTGTAAGGGCGAGAGGCTCCAAGTTGTGGAGATTCCTCGCGAACGGGATTAAAGAAAAGCAAGCAAAACACCGTGGTATTCAAGTGGGTCTTTGGACCGCTTGAGAGGGGTTGATTGCAACCCTCGTCCGTTGGGACGCCACAGCGTGGAGTAGGCAAGCGTTGGTCTTGGCCGAACCACGGGATAACCACCGTGCCATCTCTGTGATTGATCTCTTGTGGTTATTGTGTTTTGACTCCTCTCTAGCCACATGGCGATTATTGTGCTAACACTTAACCAAGTTTTTGTGGCTTAAGTTTCAAGTTTTACAGGTCACCTATTCACCCCCCTCTAGGTGCTCTCAATTGGTATTAGAGCCGTTCTCTTCGCAAAGGGACTAATCGCCCGAAGAGATGGATCCTAAGGGGAAGGGAATCGTGATCAACGATAAAGAGAAGGAGTCCTTCGTCAACGAGCCGAAGGATGACAAGCCTACCGACTCGGGCTCGGGTCACAGACGCAAAGATGGGAAGAAGAAGAAAACGAGACGCATCAAGGAGATCGTCTACTACGACGACAGCGATGAGTCTACTTCTTCCCAAAAGGACGACGACCACAACGACTACGAGAGAAGGAAACCGGTTAATCCGAACTTTTCTTTTGACTACTCTCGTATTCCGCAAAGTACAAATACTCATTTGCTCTCCATTCCACTTGGCAAACCTCCTCACTTTGATGGAGAGGACTACGGATTTTGGAGCCACAAAATGCGTAGTCACCTGTTCTCTCTCCATCCGAGCATATGGGAGATTGTGGAAAGTGGAATGAAGTTCGATAGCTCGGATAGTCCTATTTTTATTAATGAACAAATTCATAGAAATGCACAAGCCACTACTGTGTTGTTAGCCTCCTTGTGCAGGGACGAGTACCATAAAGTGAGCGGCTTGGACAATGCCAAGCAGATCTGGGACACCCTCAAGATTTCTCATGAGGGGAACGACGTCACCTTGCTCACCAAGATGGAGTTGGTGGAGGGCGAGCTTGGACGATTCGCGATGATAAGGGGCGAGGAGCCGACCCAAACATACAACCGGCTCAAGACCCTTATCAACAAAATAAGGAGCTACGGAAGCACGCGATGGACGGACCACGACGTCGTCCGACTGATGCTAAGGTCCTTTACCGTTCTTGATCCTCATTTGGTGAATAATATTCGTGAGAATCCCAGGTACACCAAAATGTCGCCCGAAGAAGTCCTTGGAAAATTCGTAAGCGGGCGAATGATGATCAAGGAGGCGAGGTACGTGGACGACGCTCTGAATGGTCCAATCAATGAGCCTCAACCCGTTGCTCTCAAGGCAACGAGAAACAAGGAGGCGTTACCTAGCAAGATGGCGCAAGTTGAGGCGGCAGGTCTCAATGATGAAGAGATGGCCCTCATCATCAAGCGTTTCAAGATGGCGCTTAAGGGTCGCAAGGGACAGCCAAGCAAGACCAAGTCAAAGGGGAAGCGCTCATGCTTCAAATGTGGTAAGCTTGGTCATTTTATTGCTAACTGTCCCGACAATGATAGTGACCAGGAAAAGGGAAACAAGAAGGAGAAGAAGAAGAGTTACAAGAAGGCCAAGGGCGAGGCACATATCGGAAAGGAGTGGGATTCGGATTGCTCCTCCTCCGACTCCGACAATGAAGGACTCGCTGCCACTGCCTTCAACAAGTCATTCCTCTTCCCCAACAAGCATCACACATGCCTCATGGCGAAGGAGAAGAAGGTATGTACTCGGGATACCACTTACTCTTCTTCAAGTGATGATGATTCTAGCGATGAGGAAATAGATTACTCTAGCTTGTTCAAGGGATTGGATAGAAATAAAATTGATAAAATCAATGAATTGATTGATGCCTTGAATGAAAAGGATAGGCTTTGAGAAAAGCAAGAGGATTTGTTGTATGAAGAACATGATAAATTTGTAGAGGCACAAAAATCCTATGCTTTAGAAGTTAAAAGAAATGAAATGCTTTCTTATGAACTATCTACTTGTCATGAAACCATTTCTACTTTAAAAGGTGTTAACAATGATTTAAATGCTAAATTAGAGGTAGCAAATAAATCTAATTCTTGTGTAGAACATGTTATGATTTGCACTAGGTGTAAGGATGTTGATATTGATGCTTGTAGTGAACACCTAGTTTCAATTTCTAGATTAAATGATGAAGTAGCTAGTCTTAATGCCCAACTTAAGACTAGCAAAAGTGATTTCGATAAGCTAAAATTTGCAAGGGATGCCTACACGATTGGTAGACACCCCTCAATTAAGGATGGACTTGGCTTCAAGAGGGAAGCCAAGGACTTAACAAGCCATAAGGCTCCCATCTCCACCTGTTGGGGACTTGCTCTCAAATACTATGAATTAAGAACAAGGCAACATAAAATGTTAAATATCGATGTCCTTCGTCCGCTGAAGCTTTATTTCCCCTAAGGATTCGATGAACTTCGGACGAAGGTTATAATAACAAAATTACGAAAGTATCACCTTCGTAATTTAATTCTCGAAGGTATTGCGAAATAACGCAGGACATAAAGCATTAAAGATAGTTAAATTGGAAATAAATGACATCATTTATTATGCTATATAAATCTTAAATGTTTAAACATAATATTTAAATACATTTATACCTCTGCCTTGACAAATGATAATTTCCGGGTGATGCGATTGCAATTACAGGAATGCGTGAACAGTAAAGGAATATTGTTCACTATTTATAGGCACAGGACACAGCCTGTGAACAATTACAATCATACCCCTCATAAAAGTTTACAACATCGACTCAAACTCTTATGGACTAAAAGGTCATTCTATCTTTAAGTCGGTCTGTAATTCCGAAGCTTCATGAACGGCACCCTTCGGCATTACGTACAGACAGCTTCAACCGAAACTGTTTCTTCCTGCAGGACCTTCGGCGATGAAGCATGGTCCCAACAGTAGCCCCTTCGCGGTGCTAGATCGTTTTTCGTAACGAGCTTGATCCGTGAAAAAAGTCTCCTAGGCTTCAGGAAGCCGAAGGTCCGAAAAAACACCTTCCCGGAGCTCATTGTCGAGAAACGATACAGTTTCCGAGCGCGTAGCGGTCTCACCATGCAGGTTCACTATTTTGGTCTCTGTGGCCCACCGCGCAGCGGGTGCGAGCAGCTGTTTGCCTGGTGTTAAAATCCTGACGATTCACCTTCTTACCTGCAGCACTATATAAACAGACAGGTAGGTGTGAAGTTACCACAGCATTCATTGCTATTGCACTGTTTTGCTGCCAAAAATTTTAACCATAGCCGAAGCTCGACTCTCGGATTCAGACAGAGCTCCAATTTGGTGTCTACTTCGTCAGAAGAAAAGCTTCGGGAGAAGAGGTTATTTAGTTCCCGAGAAATCTTTCAAGAAATTCAAAATTGAATGGCCAGATTGCGCTCTACTGCTAGAGTTGAGCGTGAGGGAGACAAAGTCGAAGGTGCAGAGACTGTTCCTATCTCCGAAGCAATGCAGCGATCCGGATTGGTGACCTCGGAAAGAATCCCTACTGCCGAAACAGAACA
The DNA here is from genome assembly GCA_029449295.1 of Zea luxurians. Taxonomy (NCBI): domain Eukaryota; kingdom Viridiplantae; phylum Streptophyta; class Magnoliopsida; order Poales; family Poaceae; genus Zea; species Zea luxurians. The sequence continues at coordinate 312,983 of JAOPSE010000203.1, read as the reverse complement.
GGCTGCTGCCGAAACAGAACAAGCTGCTGCCGAAGCAGAACAAGGAGATATTGAGGAAGCTGATTCTGGCGATGATTACCATATCGCAGTACCGAGCAAGCCTAGCCATTTGGACTTCGGGAAGTCGACTATCTCCAAGGCTGATTTCTCCAAAATAGTGAAGTCGGGCTATTTCAGAGAAAATGAGAAGAAGCTACTTCGCTTCGGGGGAGAGAAGACAACCCCGAAGCCAGAAAAGGATGAAATAGTTATCTTCAAGAGTTTTTTAAAGGCTGGGTTGAGATTTCCTTTGAATAGAATGATTTCTGATGTGCTGCAAAAGTTTGGGATCTATTTTCACCAACTGACTCCTAACGCCATTGTCAGGCTTAGCGTTTATATCTGGGCTCTCCGAAGCCAGGCGGTGGAGCCGTTTGCCGACAGCTTCTGTCGAGTACATGAGCTGCATTACCAGACTAAGGTCAGAAAGGATGGGTTGCACGAAAATTTTGGTTGTTACAATTTTGCCTATCGGAAGACCACAAAATTTCCTGTGATTAGCTACCGAAGCAAATGGCCGGCAGGCTGGAAGTCAGAATGGTTTTATGTCAAAGTTAACGAAGACAGAGAGAAGCTAGTACAGAGCCCTCTTGAACTGATCTTCGGAGAAACAAGACCCCGTTGCAGAATGACAACCGAAGGTTCAACTTGGGCCGCACTGGCTGAATTCAAAATTATTGCAGAACACGTTGGCACTAGAGATTTAGTGCAGGAATTTCTGGCCTTCAGAGTATTTCCGACTATGAAGGAGTGGACTATGCCGAAGCTTAAAGGAGAAAAGAAAGAAGGGGAGCTTGTCCGACTACCCTATTATTATAAGTTTAAGAAATATTTTAAAGCACCCTGTCAAGAATGGCTCGATACAATTGAAGTAATGAGTAATGAAATCCTTGGAAATTACTCCAAAAAAGAGGACCAGCTGATGACAGCAGCCTTCGGCACTCGGCCGAAGCGAAGGCTGAACAGGGTGCTTGATGCCATATGTTTTGAATATGCTGATTATGATCGCCTGGGCGGAGATGCTGGAGGCCCAAAGCGAAAAAGAATTTCCAGCGCTGTTGATGAAGAGGTCTCCAAGGTAATCAAAAAGAAAAGGGGAGATTCTGAAAAACATAGCCCTGAAGAGTTGAATCCTGAGCCGAAGGTGGCCATTGCAGGAAAGAGGAAAACTGCATCTCCAGAACCAAGAACGTTGGTTCAAGAAGAAGATACTCCTGCAACGCCTTCTGCTGTTGAAGTAGAAGAGATTATGAAGGTAATGACTAAACCCTTGCCTGTCAAGCTAAGTCCGCTGGCGTTGGAACTGATGAAGTTTTTTCAGAAGGACAAGGCAGCTTCGGCAGAAGAAGGTCCCGCACTGCCGAAAAAACGAAGGATTATTCAAATAGCAGATGTAATTCATGGGACACCGTTACCGACACCGGCATCAAGAATTGCTATTGACCAGACTGCCGAAACTGCCGAAGCTAAAGGCGCCGCAGCCGAAACCACGAGAGCGGAAACCTTCGAAGCTGAAACTGGCGCAGCCGAAGCTACCGGGGTTGAAACTGGGGCCACAGAAGATCTGAACCTGGACGAGACACTTGAAGTTATTGATAACATACTCTTAAAAATGACTGAGGAAGAACCTGCTGTGGCCGCGGCGAGCACAGGCACTGAAAAGGGGAAAAACAAGCTGAAGACATTTTGGAGGGGGAAGATTTTGAATTTCAAGATTTACTTGGGCAAGAGCTGACAGTCGCTGAAAAAGCAGAGCTTAAAAGATGTGCCATAGCCTGCGGATATAAGCCAGGGGCTACACTGTTTGGTGGGGTTAACGAAAGAAAACTGAGGTGCCTTCAAAACCGCAGCGAAGCTAAAATTGTTAGAACTCTCTGCAAAAACATTGGCTTGCCGAAGCTGGAAGCAGACCTCTGCCGTTACCAACGGCACCATATCGCCAGAAGTTTGCTTTATGCTAACTTCAAGGTAACAAATATTTTTGTTATTTTATTATTATTATTATTATTATTATTATTATTATTATTATTATCTTTTAGGTCGTTTTCTAACGAAGATCGTTTCGACAGAGCATACTGTTAAGTAAGGTTCTAAAAATGCAACAAGATCTCGAAGAAGAGAAGAACAAAGCCGTCATCCAAAATTTGGCTGAAAAGTTGAAAATTACGAAGCTGATTTGAAAAAGAAGGATTTCACCATCCAAGATCTTGAAATGATGGTCAAAGAGCACGAAGGTGCATTAGAAAAGAAAGATTTTGTTATTCAGACTATGGAGGGTTCTTTGGCTGAAGTCCAAACTGAGAATAACAGCTTAAAGAATGAATTGCTCCAACAGTCAGAAAAATTTGAGCAAGAAAAGAAATATCTCGAAGCAAGCCTGAAAACTGAGGTGGATAAAAATTCAAATTTGCAGAAATCCTTTAAAGAACTTCAAGAGAAATGCCTAAGCTTCGGCAGCCGATGCGTGCAACGGCTGAAGGATGTGTTTCATTCTGTCGGAGCCAGCTCTGCAAAATATACACCTTCAGCTGATAATCTGCCCAGCACGTTAGAATATATTGAAGGCGAGGTTGATGCCCTTGACGAAGTTATTGGTGGGCATGCCGACTTCTGCGCCCTGGTAGCTTCTCGGGGCACAGCCACCGCTTTTCTGAAGGCTGGCTGCACGCATGGAAATATTGTGAACAGACTAAACTTCAGCTTGTCAGCATCAGATCTGATAGATATCCCAAGCCTAGCCCGAAGCATTGGAAATAGATTCATGACCCAGATCTGGGTAGGTGGCGGGCGAAAAATGGCGGGTGACGAAGCTCGAAGTCATCTTAAGCCGGTAAGAAACTTATATTTGTTACTTTTACCTTCTCCTTGAAATTTGCACCTTTCTTATTCTGCCGTTTGATATACGCAGGATGACGAAGCTGGAGAATGACGAAGTTGAAGTTTGACGAAGCCTAGCCTGAAGCTTGATAGTTGTTTACAATATACTTTCCTGCAAAAATTCTGGAGAAACTTTTGTAATATAGTTATGGAACAACTTATGTAAATTTGTACATACCTTGTAATATATTTTGTTTCTGCTATCTGCGTACAATCTGCTTTGCTGTGGACGAAACTTCTCTTTTGAGCCGAAGGCGAAAAACACCTTCCCTTCTTTTCGTACACAACGAAGCATAAAAATTTTCCTTCGAGTTTTTCCTCATCGCCGAAGCATCTGTGTTTTTGTGCGGTATAATGATGATTCTATATATGTCTAAATGCATGTTTATGAATGCAAATGACATGATGAGATGCATTGTGCAAATGAATATCAAAATACATAATCATAGTCCTTCAGCGTTGACTTTTCGCTGTAAGCCTCCCTTAGGAGCTTCTTCGCCTTTTACTTTCAGCGGAATCAGCGCTTATTTTTCGCTGTAAGCCTCCCTTAGGAGCTTCTTCGCCTTTTACTTTCAGCGGAATCAGCGCTTATTTTTCGCTGTAAGCCTCCCTTAGGAGCTTCTTCGCCTTTTACTTTAAGCGGAATCAGCGCTTATTTTTCGCTGTAAGCCCTGCATTCCCTTAGGAACGACTTTTGAGCTTCTCCCTGTTTCCTTTTCTTTTTCCTTTTGCATTTACATTTACATTTTTTGGGGGATATCACTCTCATAAAATTGAAATAAGGAAAATTACATGTTGTGGCCCCATTAAAAACCTTTCTCCCCCTTTGGAAAGGAAAAGGGTGCCACGAAAAAGAATATAAAAATTACATCAAGCTAAACATAATATCGTCGAAGCTCATCCGCATTCCATGATCTAGGAATGTCGTTGCCGTCCATATCCTTCAATCTGTAGGAACCGGGTCTTGACGAAGATACTACCAAAAAGGGGCCTTCCCACTTCAGCTGTAATTTGCCTGCTGTCTCAGGGTTGGCTACTCTTCGAAGTACCAAGTGTCCTGGTTCAATGTTCTTCAGCTTGACTTTTCTGTCACGCCATTTTATTGTTTCAGCTTGATATTTATTGATGTTTTCCACAGCTTGAAGTCTGATCCCTTCAATAGCATCTTTTTCTACAGAGCAATCAGCTTCGTCTTCGCCTTCTGCCGAAGCTACTATCCTTATTGATCCTGCTTTGGCCTCTTCTGGGGTTATTGCTTCCTCACCGAACAATAGTTTAAAGGGCGTAAAACCTGTTGACCTTGACATGGTTGTATTATGGCTCCATACCACTTTGATTAGCTCGTCAGGCCATTTTCCCCTGGGCTGATTGAAGATTGACTTCATTATTCCTGTCATAATGATCCCATTAGCTCTTTCGACAAGTCCATTTGACTCTGGGTGTCGAACTGATGCAAAATGGATCTTCGTGCCAATTTGATCACAAAATTCTCTAAAGGCTTCAGAATCAAACTGTGTCCCATTGTCCACAGTAATGGCCTTCGGTACTCCGAAGCGACAAACAATGTTCTGCCAGAAAAACTTTTGAATAGTAAATGAAGTTATTGTGGCTAAGGGCTTTGCCTCAATCCATTTGGAAAAATACTCCACTGCCACTACCACACATCTTAAGTTCCCCTGTGCTGGTGGTAATGGGCCTAGCAAATCAAGGCCCCACCTTTGCAACGGCCAAGTGGGCTGTATTAATTGAGTTAAAGACGAAGGTTGTTTTTGATCTCTTGCACATTTCTGACAACCTTCGCACTTTTGGACTATATCCGCTGCATCCGAAGCTGCCTTTGGCCAATAAAATCCTTGGCGAAAAACTTTCCCGAGCAAGGGCCTAGATCCAATGTGAGATCCACACAGGCCTGCATGTATTTCCTTCATTAATTCTATACCTTCGGATCTGGATAAACACTTGAGCAATGGGGAACAGACCCCATGCTTGTATAACTCCCCTTCTATTATGACATATGGTCGAGCTCTTGCTTCTATTCTCCTGTTATAAGCTTCGTCGTCTGAAAGAAAATTACCCTAAAGGAAAGAGACGATCTCAGTTCTCCAATCCTCGCTATAAACAGGGGATATATTAAGGATTGCTCTTTCAAGAAGCTCGACCGAAGGTGCTTTTATTGTTTCAAAAAATACTTCCGAAGGTATAGGCAGCCCCTGGGCTGCTGACTTGGCCAATAGATCAGCATATTCATTTTCTCCACAAGGAATATTTTTGACAGAGAAACCTTCGAAGGAAGCCTCAATCCTTCGGACTGTATCTAGATACTTTTCAAGCTTCGGGTCTCTTGCTTTATAGCTCTTGTCAACATGACCAGAAATAACTTGAGAATCAGTTTTAAGAATGGCCCTTCTGATTCCCATTGCCTTTAACTTCCGAAGACCCAAGAGCAGAGCTTCATATTCAGCGATATTATTTGTGCAACTAAAATCAAGTCTTGCCGCATAACAAGTTTTAACTTTGGAAGGTGAAACCAACACAGCAGCCGCTCCTGCTCCGAAGGTTCCCCAAGACCCATCGCAAAACACTGTCCATGCTTCGACATCTTTATTTGTTTCTTCCTCCTGAGCCCCTGGCGTCCAGTCAGCAATGAAGTCTGCTAACGCTTGGGACTGAATCGAGGATCTATGAACATAATCAATACAAAATTCATTGAGCTCTGCAACCCATTTTCCAATCCTTCCAGTAGCTTCTCGGTTTCTCATAATATCCTTCAGAGATTGCGAAGAAGGAACAATTATGTTGTAAGCTTGAAAATAATGCCGAAGCTTCCTGGAGGCCATCAAAACAGCATACAGTACCTTCTCCAATTCTATATAATTTTTCTTCGATAAACTAAGAACCTCGGATACGAAATATATTGGGGCCTGCCTCTTAACTTGGCCTTCAAGCTTCTCCTGGACAAGTGCTGCACTTACCGCTGAGTGCGAAGCTGCCACATATAATAACAAAGGAGCCCCTGGCATTGGTGGAGTTAATGTTGTTAGATCTATCAAATATTGCTTCAACTCTTCGAAGGCTTTCTGCTGGATTGGTCCCCATTGAAAGACTTCGGCTGACTTCAGCACTTCGAAGAATGGTAAGTTTCTCTCTGCTGATCTAGATATGAATCTGTTGAGAGATGCCAGCCTTCCCGTCAATCTTTGAGCCCCTTTTTTGTACTTGGTGGTTCCATTCGAAGTATAGCTTCGATTTTGCTTGGATTAGCCTCAATTCCCTTTGTTGAAACTAGGCAACCAAGAAATTTCCCCTTCTTTACTCCGAAGACACATTTTTCTGGATTCAGCTTTAAACCAGCCTGTCTAAAATTAGCGAAGGTCTCCTGTAAATCAGCAATGTGGTTATCTTGCTTCGTGCTTTTTACAATGATGTCATCAACGTAAGTTAGTACATTCCTGCCTATCTGAGAATGGAGAACCTTCGCTGTCATTCTGCTGAAGCTTCCTCCAGCATTTTTAAGCCCCTCAGGCATCCGAAGGTAGCAATATGTCCCACTAGGGGTTATGAAGCTGGTTTTCGGTTCATCCTCCTTCTTCATCCAGATTTGATGACAGCCTGAATAGCAATCCAGCAAACTCATAAGCTCTGATGAAGCTGCTGCATCGACTAAGGAATCTATCCTTGGCAATGGAAACTCGTCCTTCGGACAAGCCTTATTGAGGTCAGTAAAATCAATACACATTCTCCATTTACCATTGGCCTTCTTCACCATAACAGTGTTAGCCAACCATTCTGGGTATTTTACCTCTCTAATAACTCCGACACTGAGAAGTCTTTTCACTTCATTCCGAGCACCTTCGGCCTTGTCATCAGACATCTTCCGAAGCCTCTGCTTTCTGGGTCTGAAGGATGGATCGACATTGAGCGAATGCTCAATAACATCCCTGTTAACTCCACAAAGATCATTAGCTGACCAAGCAAAAACATCTTTATTGTTGAACAGAAACCTTATCAAGGTTTTTTCCTGCTCTTCAGACAATTGAGATCCCAATAGCACCTTCTGATCTGCTATATCCTCACATAAGAGCATGGGCTTCAGCTGATCAGCTGAAGCAGCTTTTTCCCTTCTGAACTTGTATTGCTCACAGGCCTCAGCTCCATCTATGTTATGGATTGCTTTTGAATCTGTCCAATTTCCTTCGGCCCTTCTGGCAGCTTCCTGACTTCCATGAATAGCAATAGGCCCTTGGTCCGAAGGTATCTTCATGCAGAGGTAAGCTGGGTGAAGAATTGCTTCGAAGGCATTGAGAGTACCGCGACCAATGATAGCATTGTAAGGATACTCCATGTCAACAATATCTAACACAATTTGCTCAGTCCTTGTGTTGTTAACAAATCCGAAGGTTACTGGCATGGTAATCTTCCCAAGTGCTACAATTTGCCGTCCTCCGAAGCCACAAAGAGGGTGCGTAGCATCATGGATCTTGTCTTCGGGCTCTTGCATTTGTCTGAAAGCTTTAGCAAATATGATATCAGCTGCGCTGCCTGTGTCAACCAAAACATTATGGACCAGAAATCCTTTGATCATACAAGAGATAACCATAGCATCATTGTGTGGGTAATCCTTGAGTTGAAGATCCTCTTGGGAGAAGGTAATTGGAATGTGAGACCATCTTGACTTGATGAAGGGTCCTTGCACCCCAACATGCTGTACCCTTCTCTGTGCTTCCTTCTTCTGCTTCTTGTTGGCTGGCTCTGAGCATGAACCACCTGTTATCGGGAGTACCAGCTTCGGGGCCGAAGCAGCTCCAGCTTGATTGTTGAACGAAGCCATCAGCTCAAAAAAGTGGAAGTGAGTTGACCAGAGGTGGGCGCCAATGTTGGAGACTTGCTCTCAAATACTATGAATTAAGAACAAGGCAACATAAAATGTTAAATATCGATGTCCTTCGTCCGCTGAAGCTTTATTTCCCCTAAGGATTTGTAAAGCCCAAACATTGGTAGAAAAAAAAAAACAATAATAATAATAATAATAAAATAAATAAATAAATCTAAGAATCATGCTTTGGGGATTTTGAAAGCCTTCTTGGATTTCTCATGTCTCTGAATGTTTAACTTCAAAAAGAAAAGAGGAAGGAAATTGTATCAAAGTCATTCACTATTACTAGAATTAAAGAAGAATAAATAATAAATAAATAAAATTTCAAAGTTCAAAAGTATTATTTAAGAGAGAATTGTGAATTCAAGGTTTAAGCATGAATGTAAATTGAGTTTGGAATTTGGGAATGAAAGAAATGAGAAAGATACTATACAAAACAAAATAAAATTTATAAATAAATAATTAATTAACATATTATGCTCAAACTGAACAGTTAAATGTGAAAATGAATTTGCCACACACTTTTGAATTTAAATTGGAAAGTGAAGTTGAATTTGGAAAGAAAAGAAAAGGAAAAGAAAATAGAAAACGCCACTTGGGCCCAAAACCTATAAAACCGGCCCAATTACTCTTCTTCTCCACTCCTGCCGGGCCCGCTTGTCGGTCTTCAGCGCGCGCTTCGGCCTTCACTGGCTTGTGGGCGCGGGTCTGAGTCTATGACGTGTGGGACCGCCCTGTCATATCTATCTCTCGCCTGCGCGCAACAGACCCCGCTCGGACTCTGGCGAAATCCTCGCGCTCGCGCAGCTGAATCGGACTCCGTTGGGCAAAACGCGCCTGGACTCTGTTGCCTGCTGCCCACGCTTGCTTGCGGTGTTCTCCCTGACTCGTGGGACCCTCCTTTCTGTTGCGTCTTCTTCGCGGATCCGAGCTCAACCAAATGCGCGAGTTGCGCGGGGAGCTCGGGCTCACCCGGTCGTGGCCACCATGGGGTAGCTGCCCTGTCACTATAAATTTATGCCCGCCCGTGGCCAACTCCATCAAGCTCCAAACCCGTGACAGCGCTGCCGGGCCAGGAGAATCGGTGAAAAGCCGTCGTGCGAATGTGAGGGGAGCCGGGGAGGAATTCGTCCGCCGCAATGGAGTGTGGCCCATGTCAACAATCTGGCGACCGCACTGGGCGCAGAAGCTTCGTCGTGACACATGGATGGTTTCCCTAGCCTCGTTGAACAGGATTCATGACTGGGAACTAGGAATCCCTCACCGGCGCTCTGTTCATGTCGCAGATCCGCCCCGAACCGTGGACGTGCTCGCTACTCCTTCAATCACGGGTAAGAATCTCCCTTCCGTGTTCGCCATCACCCCGGCTAGGTTTAGCACCGGCCAATTTCAGGTTAGGGACGTCCGGGCGTCGGATTGCGCGTTCGCCGGTGATGCTCCGCCGTGGGTGCGCCAGCGCCGCCGCTCGGTCTGGCTCGGTGAGGAAGGGAATGCCGCGACCGTTGGATCTTGGGTTTATGGCTACGATTGGATCATGTGTACCGTTTCGCCAGATGGAACCGTGACCGTTGATCCATCATCGGTCGGATCCAAGTCGTTCTCCAGTACTTAAAATTTGGGCCGTCCGATTGGATTTCAATGGTGGAGATTAGATCGTGCTCTTACCGGTTCGCGCTGTGACTCTCCCTAATCCGGACCGTCCAAAACTGATCGATCGGCCCAGGTATCGCGATACCTCTTCGCGGTTACGTTTAGCTAAAGAGCCCCTCCGTTTCTGCGGAATCAACCCGCAGTCCTGGCGCCCGCCGTTCTGTGTCTTGGGAAGTTTTGCCCCGAGGCCCCTGGCTTTCTCTATATTAGTGTGCCCAGTCCAAGGACTTAAGAAATCAGATAAAAATGAATTAGAAAATGATTTTTATGCAAAAATAAATGCTAGAATTCATAGAAAATTCATTTTAGCTCCAAATTGAACCATTCCAGTTTCTAAAATTTTGTAATAATATTCTTCATCATTTAGTATCTCTGCTTTGACATGAACTCTGTCAGAAAATTTATTTATCATTTAATCATATTTTAATCACATTAAACCTTAGGAAATTCATAACTTAAAATCTACAACTCCAAAATTAATAATTCTTTTTCCTGTGATCTTATTTTAATATGTAGATTATTAATATGTATTTTGCATATATGTTTGGTGTAATGTTAATTTTGCCTATACCATGTATGTTTGTATTGCTACGACTAGCAGTGAGGTCACGAGGATCTGAAGAATCATCCTGGTACCTGGATCTCAAGGCCCAGGCAAGTTGTGCCCTTGATCACTTCTTTTCACCTACTCATGTTCTAATTAATCATAATGATCTGCATAGGTTAATTTTGATGGGACCCAATAGGTTACCCTAGTTTGTCTATCTTTATACCTTGTTTACCACTGAACTTTCTGGGTAGTACTTGCTAGTGCTATATGTGGTTTTGGGTATGAAGATTACACTTTATTCATGATTACACTTTTGTTATCAGTTGTTATTTATGGTTCATGTTAAGATCATTATGTTAATTGGAACATGGAGAACCACCCGGGAAAACAGTGCTACCACAAGGGTGGAATGGGACGCCCTTGGCTGATTAATTAGGAAAGCTAGTGGAAGATTACCTTACCCGAAAGGGGCAAGGGCAGTAGGGGAGAGGTCAGTGTAGGGAGGCCCTCGGGAGGATTTTGCTGCGATGGCGGTCCTGCAAGGGATTCCTGCACTGGATCTTCCTATAAACTGTAGCGGGTTTTTGGAAGCTAGTGGAACTTTGTAAAGGCCTCGTAGTGGATCCCTAGCCATTCACCTCGGAAGTGTCTAAGGGCTTTGCAAACCCTGGCGACATGGGATACACGACTTGTGGGTAAAGATGCGCAACCTCTGCAGAGTGTAAAACTGGTATACTAGCCGTGCTCACGGTCATGAGCAGCTCGGACACTCACATGATTAATTTATGGAACTAAATTCAATTTGTCATATGCATTGCATTGCAGGTGGTGTTGTTCCTTTTGATCTATTACTTAATTGGGTTTGGTATTTACTTATACTTAGTAATTGCTAATAAAATTTTGACCAACTTTAAAAGCAATGCTCAGCTCTAACCATCTTCTTTGGTAAGCCTTACACTTCACGTGAGCTCCCACCTTTGGCGAGTTCATGCACATTATTCCCCACAACTTGTTGAGCGATGAACGTATGTGAGCTCACTCTTGCTGTCTCACATACACCACAGGTCAAGACCAGGTACTGCAAGATGATGCTCATGGAGGATGCTGTGATGAGTTCGTGAGAGGTCTAGGTCGTCGTCTCCCAGTCAACTTTGGGTTGCTGGACCGTTGTCTCCCTATAATGTAATTATTTATTTTGTATAGAACTCCTGTTATATATAAAGTTGTGACATTCGATCCTGTGCCACTATACATCATATGTGTGAGACTTGGTCCCAGCATACCTGGTGTTTATGTTAGCGCCCGGGTTTTGGACCCCTAAAATCCGGGTGTTACAGAAGTGGTATCAGAGGAATGTTGACTGTAGGACGAAACCTAGATAGAACTGGACAACCAATACTTACTTACCTTTGCTACTCTGATTCTTTTCTAAACTTATCTCAATCTTTTCTCATCTAATTCCGCTTTACTCTGATTACTCTTACCTTTTCACTTCTAAAGACAAAAGTGGATTTCACACTTTGAAATCCTGTACCTAAAGTGACCTTTAGAAATAGGAGACCTAATCCTAGGAACAAAAACAAAACTATTTTTATAAGTGTTTATATATTTGAATGTTTGTTCTTATGATACCTGTCTGATTTGGATCTTTGATTGAGTGTGATGGGTTGTGGAGTAATGTCCACAATTGCATCTGTATATACACATAGGTATAAAATATATTTATAAAGTAACTAGACAACCTAGACTGTCCCCATTGGATCATATCTAGCTTAAGAGATTTATCTTATCCTAAAAGATCTCATTCTAACCAATTCATCTTATCTTAAAAGATTCTATCCTACACTCATAGATCTATCTTATCTCAAAAGGTCTTAACTTATCCTAATGTATATAGATCCATCTTATCTTAAAAGATACTCATCTTATCTTGAAAAGATTTTATCTCAGCCTAATAGATCTAACTGACCTCAAAAGATTCATCTTATCCTAATAAGCATACTTATCCACCCTAGATTAAACAACCCTGATCTAATGCAAATAATTAGATATTATCTAGTCTAATCTAGTTATACCCAACCTAATCTAGATCCCATCTAATCTAATATGATCTAATCTAAAGTGACTTATCAAACATGTTAGATAATACTGATGAAATAGATTAGACTCTACTCCTATAGAACATGTCATAACTTAGTTCACCCTGCACTAAATTAAGAACGACAGACCAACTTGGCCATATGCAACTACCTTAACCATCAGATAGTTGCATAACCCCTTTGTTTTAACCTAACAACAAAAATAGAGATTCTGATCTACCTTTACCATATAATTCATCCTATCTCAAAAGATTCTAACATATCCTAACAAGATATATCTTACCCTGATAAATCTATCTAACTTAAACTAGTCTAATCTAGATCATACCTAATTTAATATGGTCTAATCTAGTGTGAGTTACTTGATGCTGACAGAAAGGATAAGGCCATACTCCTAAATCACTTAAGCCTAATTTGGAGACTTATATCAACTTGGCCATACACAACAACTCGATCTATATAACAAGTTACATAACTTACCCAATCAATAAAGTCTTAATGGATTGCATAATCTATCAACCACCACTTGATATCAAACCAGATTTTGACCCACATAATAGGTTACATAACCTATCCAACCAATCTAGAGGCAAACAACCAAACCAAATTTTGACCAATCTCATTTAACTCCTAAGCCACCCACTAAACTAGCTGCTCTACCTACTTGTCACCCACAAATCTATCTTAACCATAGGTCCCTAACTCTGGTGGCAACCCCAAGAATGAAGATACCAAGGTCTGAAAAAGAACAGCTCAACCTCGGCAAGGAAGAAGATGAGTCAAGATCCACAAATCTTGGATGGAGTCTTTTCTTACCCTACACTTTCTTACCTAAACCCATCTATGCTTTAAAGGCATCTTCTATCCTACATAATAAAGTGGACATACATATATACACCCATGCTTTCCTAACCACCAGTTCCACCAAACTACATAAACATATATATAGATTACGACTATTTGTAAGCTCTAAGTGTTACTTTAGTTAGTAGTTGATAAGATACTATTTTAGTTGGAATAATAAGGTCTAATTGACCCCATGTATTGCTAATAAATTATGTATCATGCCAAGATTTTTCTTTGTGCATATATTTTGAGATAACTTGGTTATATATCCTGTTCTTGCAAATCTCGAGGACGAGATTATTTTTAAGGGGGGTAGGATTTGTAAAGCCCAAACATTGGTAGAAAAAAAAAACAATAATAATAATAATAATAAAATAAATAAATAAATCTAAGAATCATGCTTTGGGGATTTTGAAAGCCTTCTTGGATTTCTCATGTCTCTGAATGTTTAACTTCAAAAAGAAAAGAGGAAGGAAATTGTATCAAAGTCATTCACTATTACTAGAATTAAAGAAGAATAAATAATAAATAAATAAAATTTCAAAGTTCAAAAGTATTATTTAAGAGAGAATTGTGAATTCAAGGTTTAAGCATGAATGTAAATTGAGTTTGGAATTTGGGAATGAAAGAAATGAGAAAGATACTATACAAAACAAAATAAAATTTATAAATAAATAATTAATTAACATATTATGCTCAAACTGAACAGTTAAATGTGAAAATGAATTTGCCACACACTTTTGAATTTAAATTGGAAAGTGAAGTTGAATTTGGAAAGAAAAGAAAAGGAAAAGAAAATAGAAAACGCCACTTGGGCCCAAAACCTATAAAACCGGCCCAATTACTCTTCTTCTCCACTCCTGCCGGGCCCGCTTGTCGGTCTTCAGCGCGCGCTTCGGCCTTCACTGGCTTGTGGGCGCGGGTCTGAGTCTATGACGTGTGGGACCGCCCTGTCATATCTATCTCTCGCCTGCGCGCAACAGACCCCGCTCGGACTCTGGCGAAATCCTCGCGCTCGCGCAGCTGAATCGGACTCCGTTGGGCAAAACGCGCCTGGACTCTGTTGCCTGCTGCCCGCGCTTGCTTGCGGTGTTCTCCCTGACTCGTGGGACCCTCCTTTCTGTTGCGTCTTCTTCGCGGATCCGAGCTCAACCAAATGCGCGAGTTGCGCGGGGAGCTCGGGCTCACCCGGTCGTGGCCACCATGGGGTAGCTGCCCTGTCACTATAAATTTATGCCCGCCCGTGGCCAACTCCATCAAGCTCCAAACCCGTGACAGCGCTGCCGGGCCAGGAGAATCGGTGAAAAGCCGTCGTGCGAATGTGAGGGGAGCCGGGGAGGAATTCGTCCGCCGCAATGGAGTGTGGCCCATGTCAACAATCTGGCGACCGCACTGGGCGCAGAAGCTTCGTCGTGACACATGGATGGTTTCCCTAGCCTCGTTGAACAGGATTCATGACTGGGAACTAGGAATCCCTCACCGGCGCTCTGTTCATGTCGCAGATCCGCCCCGAACCGTGGACGTGCTCGCTACTCCTTCAATCACGGGTAAGAATCTCCCTTCCGTGTTCGCCATCACCCCGGCTAGGTTTAGCACCGGCCAATTTCAGGTTAGGGACGTCCGGGCGTCGGATTGCGCGTTCGCCGGTGATGCTCCGCCGTGGGTGCGCCAGCGCCGCCGCTCGGTCTGGCTCGGTGAGGAAGGGAATGCCGCGACCGTTGGATCTTGGGTTTATGGCTACGATTGGATCATGTGTACCGTTTCGCCAGATGGAACCGTGACCGTTGATCCATCATCGGTCGGATCCAAGTCGTTCTCCAGTACTTAAAATTTGGGCCGTCCGATTGGATTTCAATGGTGGAGATTAGATCGTGCTCTTACCGGTTCGCGCTGTGACTCTCCCTAATCCGGACCGTCCAAAACTGATCGATCGGCCCAGGTATCGCGATACCTCTTCGCGGTTACGTTTAGCTAAAGAGCCCCTCCGTTTCTGCGGAATCAACCCGCAGTCCTGGCGCCCGCCGTTCTGTGTCTTGGGAAGTTTTGCCCCGAGGCCCCTGGCTTTCTCTATATTAGTGTGCCCAGTCCAAGGACTTAAGAAATCAGATAAAAATGAATTAGAAAATGATTTTTATGCAAAAATAAATGCTAGAATTCATAGAAAATTCATTTTAGCTCCAAATTGAACCATTCCAGTTTCTAAAATTTTGTAATAATATTCTTCATCATTTAGTATCTCTGCTTTGACATGAACTCTGTCAGAAAATTTATTTATCATTTAATCATATTTTAATCACATTAAACCTTAGGAAATTCATAACTTAAAATCTACAACTCCAAAATTAATAATTCTTTTTCCTGTGATCTTATTTTAATATGTAGATTATTAATATGTATTTTGCATATATGTTTGGTGTAATGTTAATTTTGCCTATACCATGTATGTTTGTATTGCTACGACTAGCAGTGAGGTCACGAGGATCTGAAGAATCATCCTGGTACCTGGATCTCAAGGCCCAGGCAAGTTGTGCCCTTGATCACTTCTTTTCACCTACTCATGTTCTAATTAATCATAATGATCTGCATAGGTTAATTTTGATGGGACCCAATAGGTTACCCTAGTTTGTCTATCTTTATACCTTGTTTACCACTGAACTTTCTGGGTAGTACTTGCTAGTGCTATATGTGGTTTTGGGTATGAAGATTACACTTTATTCATGATTACACTTTTGTTATCAGTTGTTATTTATGGTTCATGTTAAGATCATTATGTTAATTGGAACATGGAGAACCACCCGGGAAAACAGTGCTACCACAAGGGTGGAATGGGACGCCCTTGGCTGATTAATTAGGAAAGCTAGTGGAAGATTACCTTACCCGAAAGGGGCAAGGGCAGTAGGGGAGAGGTCAGTGTAGGGAGGCCCTCGGGAGGATTTTGCTGCGATGGCGGTCCTGCAAGGGATTCCTGCACTGGATCTTCCTATAAACTGTAGCGGGTTTTTGGAAGCTAGTGGAACTTTGTAAAGGCCTCGTAGTGGATCCCTAGCCATTCACCTCGGAAGTGTCTAAGGGCTTTGCAAACCCTGGCGACATGGGATACACGACTTGTGGGTAAAGATGCGCAACCTCTGCAGAGTGTAAAACTGGTATACTAGCCGTGCTCACGGTCATGAGCAGCTCGGACACTCACATGATTAATTTATGGAACTAAATTCAATTTGTCATATGCATTGCATTGCAGGTGGTGTTGTTCCTTTTGATCTATTACTTAATTGGGTTTGGTATTTACTTATA
Source organism: Zea luxurians (assembly GCA_029449295.1). Classification (NCBI taxonomy): domain Eukaryota; kingdom Viridiplantae; phylum Streptophyta; class Magnoliopsida; order Poales; family Poaceae; genus Zea; species Zea luxurians. The sequence continues at coordinate 296,755 of JAOPSE010000203.1, read as the reverse complement.
CTTAGTAATTGCTAATAAAATTTTGACCAACTTTAAAAGCAATGCTCAGCTCTAACCATCTTCTTTGGTAAGCCTTACACTTCACGTGAGCTCCCACCTTTGGCGAGTTCATGCACATTATTCCCCACAACTTGTTGAGCGATGAACGTATGTGAGCTCACTCTTGCTGTCTCACATACACCACAGGTCAAGACCAGGTACTGCAAGATGATGCTCATGGAGGATGCTGTGATGAGTTCGTGAGAGGTCTAGGTCGTCGTCTCCCAGTCAACTTTGGGTTGCTGGACCGTTGTCTCCCTATAATGTAATTATTTATTTTGTATAGAACTCCTGTTATATATAAAGTTGTGACATTCGATCCTGTGCCACTATACATCATATGTGTGAGACTTGGTCCCAGCATACCTGGTGTTTATGTTAGCGCCCGGGTTTTGGACCCCTAAAATCCGGGTGTTACAGGATTCGATGAACTTCGGACGAAGGTTATAATAGCAAAATTACGAAAGTATCACCTTCGTAATTTAATTCTCGAAGGTATTGCGAAATAACGCAGGACATAAAGCATTAAAGATAGTTAAATTGGAAATAAATGACATCATTTATTATGCTATATAAATCTTAAATGTTTAAACATAATATTTAAATACATTTATACCTCTGCCTTGACAAATGATAATTTCCGGGTGATGCGATTGCAATTACAGGAATGCGTGAACAGTAAAGGAATACTGTTCACTATTTATAGGCACAGGACACAGCCTGTGAACAATTACAATCATACCCCTCATAAAAGTTTACAACATCGACTCAAACTCTTATGGACTAAAAGGTCATTCTATCTTTAAGTCGGTTTGTAATTCCGAAGCTTCATGAACGGCACCCTTCGGCATTACGTACAGACAGCTTCAACCGAAACTGTTTCTTCCTGCAGAACCTTCGGCGACGAAGCATGGTCCCAACACCACCAAGGAGAAAGGGAAGGCCCCTATGGCTAGTAGTGCTAAAAAGAACCATGCTTTTATGTATCATGACAAGAGACAATATAGAAATGCTTATAGGAGTTATAATGCATATGATGCTTTTGATTCTCATGCCATGTTTGCTTCTAGTTCTTCCTATGTGCATGATAGAAATGTTGGTAGGAGAAATGTTGTTCATAATATGCCTAGGAGAAATGTTGTTAATGTTCCTAGGAAAGTTAATGAACCATCTACAATATATCATGCTTGCAATGCTTCATTTGCCATTTGTAGAAAGGGTAAGAAGGTATTGGCTAGGAAGTTAGGGGCCAAATGCAAAGGTGACAAAACTTGCATTTGGGTCCCTAAGGCAATTGTGACTAACCTTGTAGGACCCAACAAGAGTTGGGTACCTAAGACCCAAGCCTAAATTTGCCTTGCAGGTTTATGCATCCGGGGGTTCAAGCTGGATTATCGACAGCGGATGCACAAACCATATGACGGGGGAGAAGAAGATGTTCACCTCCTACGTCAAAAATGAGGATTCCCATGATTCAATAATATTCGGTGATGGGAACCAAGGCAAGGTAAAAGGGTTAGGTAAAATTGCTATTTCATCTGAGCACTCTATTTCTAATGTGTTTTTAGTTGAGTCGCTTGGATATAATTTGTTGTCTGTTAGTCAATTATGCAAAATGGGATATAATTGTCTATTTACAAATGTAGATGTGTCTGTCTTTAGAAGATGTGATGGTTCACTAGCTTTTAAGGGTGTACTAGACGGTAAACTTTATTTGGTTGATTTTGCAAAAGAAGAGGCCGGTCTAGATGCATGCTTAATGGCTAAGACTTGCATGGGCTGGTTGTGGCATCGCCGCTTAGCACATGTGGGGATGAAGAACCTCCACAAGCTTCTAAAGGGAGAACACGTGATAGGTCTAACTAATGTACATTTCGAAAAAGATAGACCTTGTGCAGCTTGTCAAGCAGGGAAACAGGTGGGAGGCTCTCATCACACCAAAAATGTGATGACAACATCAAGACCCTTGGAGATGCTTCATATGGACCTCTTCAGACCCGTCGCCTATCTGAGTATAGGAGGAAGTAAGTATGGTCTTGTTATAGTTGATGATTTTTCCCGCTTCACTCGGGTATTCTTTTTGCAGGATAAATCTGAAACCCAAGGGACCCTCAAGCGCTTTCTCAGGAGAGCTTAAAATGAGTTTGAGCTCAAAGTGAAGAAGATAAGGAGCGACAACGGGTCCGAGTTCAAGAACCTTCAAGTGGAGGAGTTCCTTGAGGAGGAAGGGATCAAGCACGAGTTCTCCGCTCCCTACACACCACAGCAAAATGGTGTGGTAGAGAGGAAGAACAGGACGCTCATCGATATGGCGAGGACTATGCTTGGAGAATTCAAGACCCTCGAGCGTTTTTGGTCGCAAGCCGTGAACACGGCTTGCCACGCCATCAACAGGGTCTATCTTCACCGCCTCCTCAAGAAGACTTCATATGAGCTGCTAACTGGTAACAAACCCAATGTGTCTTATTTTCATGTATTTGGGAGCAAGTGTTATATTCTTGTGAAGAAAGGTAGAACCTCTAAATTTGCTCCCAAAGCTGTAGAAGGGTTTTTATTAGGTTATGATTCAAATACAAAGGCGTATAGGGTCTTCAACAAATCATCGGGTTTGGTTGAAGTCTCTAGCGACGTTGTATTTGATGAGACTAATGGCTCTCCAAGAGAGCAAGTTGTTGATCTTGATGATGTAGATGAAGAAGACGTTCCAACGACCGCAATGCGCACCATGGCGATTGGCGATGTGCGACCACGGGAACAATTGGAGCAAGATCAACCATCTTCATCAACTATGGTGCATCTCCCAACCCAAGATGACGAACAGGTACCTCAAGTGGAGGGGCATGATCAAGGGGGAGCACAGGATGATCAAATTGAAGAGGAAGAAGCACCTCAGGCACCTCCAACCCAAGTTCGAGCGACAATCCAAAGGGATCATCCCGTCGACCAAATATTGGGTGATATTAGCAAGGGAGTAACTACTCGTTCAAGATTAGTTAATTTTTGTGAACATTACTCCTTTGTCTCTTCTATTGAGCCTTTCAGGGTAGAAGAGGCCTTGCTAGATCCGGACTGGGTGTTGGCCATGCAGGAGGAACTCAACAACTTCAAGCGCAATGAAGTTTGGACACTGGTGCCTCGTCCCAAGCAAAATGTTGTGGGAACCAAGTGGGTGTTCCGCAACAAACAGGACGAGCACGGGGTGGTGACGAGGAACAAGGCTCAACTTGTGGCAAAAGGTTATGCCCAAGTCGCAGGTTTGGACTTTGAGGAGACTTTCGCTCCTGTGGCTAGGCTAGAATCAATTCGTATTTTGCTAGCATATGCCGCTCACCATTCTTTCAGGTTGTACCAAATGGATGTGAAGAGCGCTTTCCTCAACGGGCCGATCAAGGAGGAGGTGTACGTGGAGCAACCCCCTGGCTTCGAGGATGAACGATACCCCGACCACGTGTGTAAGCTCTCTAAGGCGCTCCATGGACTTAAGCAAGCCCCAAGAGCATGGTATGAATGCCTTAGAGACTTTTTAATTGCTAATGCTTTCAAGGTTGGGAAAGCCGATCCGACTCTTTTCACTAAGACTTGCGATGGTAATCTTTTTGTGTGCCAAATTTATGTCGATGACATAATATTTGGTTCTACTAACCAAAAGTCTTGTGAAGAGTTTAGCAGGGTGATGACGCAGAAATTCGAGATGTCGATGATGGGCGAGTTGAACTACTTCCTTGGGTTCCAAGTGAAGCAACTCAAGGACGGCACCTTCATCTCCCAAACAAAGTACACGCAAGATTTGCTAAAGCGGTTTGGGATGAAGGACGCCAAGCCCGCAAAGACGCCGATGGTAACCAACGGACACACCGACGTCAACAAAGGTGGTAAGTCCGTTGATCAAAAGGCATACCGGTCTATGATAGGGTCTTTACTTTATTTGTGTGCTAGTAGACCGGATATTATGCTTAGCGTATGCATGTGTGCTAGATTTCAATCCGATCCTAAGGAGTGTCACTTAGTGGCTGTGAAGCGAATTCTTAGATATTTAGTCGCTACACCTTGCTTCGGGATCTGGTATCCAAAGGGGTCTAACTTTGACTTGATTGGATATTCAGATTTCGACTATGCTGGATATAAGGTCGATAGGAAGAGTACATCAGGGACGTGCCAATTCTTAGGAAGGTCCCTGGTGTCGTGGAACTCTAAGAAACAAACTTCTGTTGCCCTATCCACCGCTGAGGCCGAGTACGTTGCCGCAGGACAGTGTTATGCGCAACTACTTTGGATGAGGCAAACCCTCCGGGACTCTGGCTACAATCTGAGCAAAGTCCCACTCCTATGTGACAATGAGAGTGCTATCCGAATAGCGGAAAATCCTGTTGAGCACAGCCGCACAAAGCACATTGACATCCGGCATCACTTTTTGAGAGACCACCAGCAAAAGGGAGATATCGAAGTGTTTCATGTTAGCACCAAGAACCAGCTAGCCGATATCTTCACTAAGCCTTTAGATGAAAAGACCTTTTGCAGGCTGCGTAGTGAGCTAAATATCCTAGATTCGCGGAACTTGGATTGATTTATAGCATACATGTATTTATGCCTTTGGTCATGTTCCTTCTGCATTTGTTGCTTATGTATGGTGCTCAAGTTGTACAAACACTCCCTGGACCTCACAAATCCTTTTGCAAGTGATGCACATATTTAGGGGGAGCTGTGCTACAACTTGACCCTTTGAGACTAACCGTGTGCTTGAGTTTGCTTATTTTAGTCTCAAAGGAGATTTGAAATGGAAAAGGTGGACTTGGACCATGAAAGACTTCCACTGCACTCCGATGAGAGGGTAACTTATTCCAAGTTCATCTACTCTTATTGCCTTTGTATTCTTATTTGAAGATTTTGGTGAGGCAATGGGGTTAAAAAGGGCCAAGATTGATCCCGTTTTGGTGCTTGATGCCAAAGGGGGAGAAAATAAAGGCCAAAGCAATAGATGGATCAGCTACCACTTGAGAAATTTTGAAAATAGTAGATTAGAGCTTTTGGTTTGTCAAAACTCTTTTATTGTCTCTTTTGTCAAAAGTTGGCCTCTTGTGGGGAGAAGTGTTGATTATGGGAAAAAGGGGGAGTTTTTGAAATCCTTGCTAAATTCCCTTTGGAATACCTCTCTCTATGTCTCTACAAGTGGATTTGACTTAGAGATAGGAAGTTGAGTTTGATTTGCAAAAACAAACCAAGTGGTGGCAAAGAGTGATCCATATATGCCAAAATTGAATCAAAACAATTTTGAGTGTTCATTTGCATTGATATTGCACTTGTTCTAGTTGCTTTATGTTGTGTTGGCATAAATCACCAAAAAGGGGGAGATTGAAAGGGAAATGTGCCCTTGGGCCATTTCTAAGTATTTTGGTGATTGAGTGCCAACACAAGTGCTTTTATGCTAATCTATGCAAAGTGGTGGACAAAGTGAAAATCTTGTCAAAAGGTATGTTTCTAGACTTAGTACATTGTTTTTATGGACTAATGTATTGTGTCTAAGTGCTGGAAACAGGAAAGATTGAATTGGAAATGAGATGGCCTTGTTCAGCCAAAGTCTGCTCTGTCTGGGTTTACCGGACTGTCCGGTGGTGCACCGGACAGTGTCCGATGCGCCAGGCTAGCTCTGGCAAACAGGCTGCTCTCGGGACTTCGACGGCGGTGTACGGCTAAAATTCACCGGTCTGTCCGGTGGTGCACCGGACTGTCCGGTGAGCCGTTCACAGGCGAACTCGTCGCTCTCGAGAAACCATCAACGGCGTACGGCTAAAATTCACCAGTCTGTCCGGTGGTGCACCGGACTGTCCGGTGAGTCAACGGTCAGCTGGGGCAACGGTCGGCCAAGGATTCCGCGCGTGATGCGTGGCCGAGCCAACGGTCACATTGGTGCACCGGACTGTCCGGTGTGCACCGGACAGTGTTTGGTGTGCCAACGGCTCTCAGACTCCAACGGTCGGCTTCGCCAAATAAGGAAAGCAATCTGCACCGGACAGTGAACAATGGATGTCCGGTGGTGCACCGGACTGTCCGGTGCGCCAGTCGACAGAAGGCAAGATCTGCCTTCCAGGAATGTTCTCAACGGCTCCTAGCTGCCTTGGGGCTATAAAAGGGACCCCTAGGTGCATGGAGGAGTACACCAAGCATTCCTACAACATTCCTAAGCACCAAGATCTTGATTCCGCGCATTTGTTTCTTTGTGATAGCATATAGAGCTCTAGTGGAGTTGTGAACTCATTGGGTTGTGTTGCGAGCTCTTGTTGCGACTTGTGTGCGTGTTGACACTCTGATTCTTGTGTCTTGTGTGCGTTGCTAATCCCTCCCTTGCTCCGTGCTTTTTGAACTTCAAGTGTAAGGGCGAGAGGCTCCAAGTTGTGGAGATTCCTCGCGAACGGGATTAAAGAAAAGCAAGCAAAACACCGTGGTATTCAAGTGGGTCTTTGGACCGCTTGAGAGGGGTTGATTGCAACCCTCGTCCGTTGGGACGCCACAATGTGGAGTAGGCAAGTGTTGGTCTTGGCCGAACCATGGGATAACCACCGTGCCATCTCTGTGATTGATCTCTTGTGGTTATTGTGTTTTGACTCCTCTCTAGCCACTTGGCGATTATTGTGCTAACACTTAACCAAGTTTTTGTGGCTTAAGTTTCAAGTTTTACAGGATCACCTATTCACCCCCCCTCTAGGTGCTCTCAAATGTGTTGGTGTATATAGGCAGTGCAACAAACAACATTTTTTATAAAGCCTTTAGACAGATGCAAGAACTAGATGACAAAATACAAGATGCAGTGCACTCTCTATGTGGCTTCGAAGGAAAGCAGATAACATCACTTGGTAAAATACCAATGCCAGTTACCTTCGGCTACAATCACAATACAAGAACTGAGGAAGTTGTATTTGACATAGTTGACATGGAATGCCCCTATAATGCAATTTTTGGCAGAAGAACCTTGAATGCCTTCGAAGTCGTGCTACATCCAGCATACCTTTGCATGACAATACCATCCAATCAAGGCCCAATCTCTATATATGGAAGCCAAGAAGCTGCAAGAAGAGTCGAATGCAATTGGACAAATTCGAAGGCTATCCACAACATAGATGAAGCCGAAGCCCATAGTCAGCAGAATCACATAAGGGATAAGGCAACTTCGGAGGCTATACTTCTTTGTGAAGATGTTGTCGATCAGAAAGTACTCTTCAGATCATAGTTGTAAGGAGAGCAAGAAAGAAGCCTAAAAAGTTTTTATTCAACAATAGAGATGTATTTACTTGGTCAGCCAATGATTTATGTGGAGTTAACCGAAGCATCATTGAGTACTCTCTAAATGTAGACCCTACAATCAGACCAAGAAAGCGGAAACTATGGAAATGTCAGATGATAAGGCCAAAGGCACAAGAAGAAGTCAAAAGGCTCCTTAGTGTTGGGGTAATTAGGGATGTTACTTACCAAGAGTGGCTTGCCAGCACTGTAATGGTGAAAAAAGAAAATGGGAAGTGGAGAATGTGCATCGACTTCACGAATCCTAACAAAGCCTGCCCGAAGGATGAATTTCCTTTGCCATGGATAGACTCACTCGTAGATGTTGCTGCCACTTTAGAGCCTATGAGTCTATTGGACTATTATTCAAAGCTTATGAAGAAGGAATATGAGCTAAAAACAAGCTTCATTACCCTAATTGTACCTATTACTACCTTCGGATGCCTGAGGGGCTAAAGAATGCTGGGGGAAGCTTCAGTAGAATGACAAAAAAGTACTAAGTACACAGATTGACAAGAATGTTTTGACCTATTTTGATGACATTATAGTTAGAAATACGAAGCAAGAGGACCACATTGCAGATCTGCAAGAAACTTTCGCTAACTTCAGGAAGGCTGGGCTTAAACTCAACCCTGAAAAATGTATCTTTAGGGTGAAGAAGGGAAAGTTCCTTGGCTGTCTCGTATCAACCAAGGGGATTGAGGCTAACCCAAGCAAGATAGAGGCAATACTTTGGATGGAACCGCTGAAATCTAGAAAGGGCGCCCAAAGGTTGGCAGGCAGGCTCACATCTCTGAACAGATTCATCTCAAGGTCTACATAATTGAACCTACTATTTTATGAAGTATTAAAGTCAGCCAAAGTGTTTCAATGGGCACCAACACAACAGCAAGCCTTCGAAGATTTGAAGCAGTATCTTATCTAGTTGACAACTCTATCCTGACCTTCGACATGGGCTCCACTCCTCCTATACGTGTCTACATCTCTTTCTGCCATCAGTGCAGCATTGGGTCAAGAAAAATAGAAGGGGATATCAAGAAGCAGGTGGTAGTTTACTTCATCTCAGAAGTACTGGGACCATCTAAGAAAAACTACACAACAATAGAAAATGTTCTATATGCAGTACTCATGGCTTCTAGAAAGCTTCGGCATTACTTTCAGTCATACAACATATTTGTACCTTCGTCTCAACCACCGAAAGATATCATAAGGAATAGGGAAGCAACGGGAAGGATTGGCAAATGGGCCATGAAACTCAATGAGTTTGTCATTGATTTCATGCATCGATCATCAATTCAATCTCAGGCATTGGCAGACTTCATCGTCGACTGGACACCAGGGGATCAAAATGAAGCATTTATACAACAAAAGGAAATATGGACAATCTTCTGTGATGGATCTTAGGGCACCTTCGGAGCAGTGGTCGCATTAATCCTTATATCTCCTTCAAAAATAAAGACTTCTTATGCAGCCAAGCTAGAATTCCAATGCATAAATAACATTGTCGAGTATGAAGCTGTGCTCTTAGACCTTCGAAAGCTTAAAGCTATGGGGATCAGGAGGGCAGTATTAATATCTGACTCCTAGATGATCACATGACATGTTGACAAAGGCAGTAAGGCAAGGGATCTGAAGCTAGAAAAGTACCTCGACACAGTCCGGAAGATGGAAGCCTCTTTCGAAGGTTTTTCTATAAAAAATATTCCAATAGGAGAAAATGAACATGCTGATCTATTAGCTAAATCAGCAGCCCAGGGGCTTGTGAGAGTACCTAGAGGGGGGTAAATAGGTGATCCTGCAAAAACTTCAACTAGAAACAACAAATGTGATCTATAAATGATGTTAGTGAAACTAAAACCAAGTTCAATCAAGAATAGAAGGAGGATCTTTTCACATAATTGCTCTCACAATATGTATATTGAAACCAGAGCAATTATGAACGTGAAGTACAGAGCTTGGAAGAACAAAATCACAAAGAAAGAAACATAGACAGAGACACAATGATTTATCCCATGGTTTGGCCGAGGCCTAACCCCACGTTGTGGCGTCCCAATGGATGAGGGTTGCACTCAACCCCTCCTAAGTGATCTAGAGACCAAACTTGAGTACCATAGTTAGTCTTCCTTATAGTATGATCCGTTTGTGAGGAATCTCCACAATTTGGAGTCTCTCACACCTTACATAGTATGATCAAAATCAAGAACAAGAGTATGGGAGGGAGAAGCAACACACACAAGAGCACAAATGCAGTAGGAACACGCACACAAGTGACAAAAACAGTGCATGAATGAAAACCAATAGAGTCTCAACTCAAAAGCACACTCAGATCTTTCTTTGAATGAACCAAGGCGTGATCTGAGTCTCGGGTTATGTTGTAAGCTCTTGTATTTGTCTCAGTGTGTCACACAGTTTTTGCTCCATGGTGCCCATGGGGGTCCTTTTATAGCCCCAATGCCTAGGAGATGTTGGATCTTCATTTGGGAAGCAATCAACCTTCCATGTTTGCTTACATCGGGATGAAACAATTAGCGATTTGTTTCCTTCAATGGTCGAGCCGACTGTTGTGCGCCTTCAGTCGCATGGCACACCGAACACGACTCACCCTAAGGCCATAACTCGTCCAAGGCCACAACGCACCCGAGGCAACGTCGCACCCGATGCCAGAGCTCACCCGAAGCAGTCAGGAGTCGCTCGAGGTAGTCATGACTCGATTCGCTCGATGTCAACCTCGATGGGAGACATAGTCCTAGCTCGCCCGAGCCCATCCTCAGACAGGAGACAATCGCGTTTCATCCGAGCGCAATCATGACTCGCCCGAGCGCAGTCCTCACCCAAGTGCTGTTCTGACTCGCCCGAGCACGTCTCGAGTGACTATCACGTGAGGCCAAGACTGGCCCATGTTTGGCTGTATTTAGCCAACCTTCTTCACTGCATTTTGGCTTGACTTGAGAAGTTCCCTAACACTTAGATGAACGTTGTTAGTACCTAAAACAAATGACTAAGTGCTAGAAGCATACCTTTGCTTCATTTTGCTTTCTAAACACCTGTGCTCATGCTCATAAGAGTAATGTTAGTTCTTAGTAATGTGTTGACCATTTTAATCACCAAAACAACTAGAAATGTCCCAAGTGCACATTTCCCTTTCAGGCTGCCACTCCCTCAAGAAGTATTCTTTGAAGTCATAAAAGCACCTTCAGTAGACCTCATGGAAATGTTGTTTTAATGATATCCCTAACGCATAGTGAGGACTGGAGGACAAAATCATATATTTTCTTCAAGGCAATCATCCTTCAGATGATGAAGTTTACATCAAAACAGTGCAGGCTAGAACACGACCATACAAGATAATAGAAGGGGAACTTATTAAACAAGGAGTTTGCTCACCACTTCTCAAATGCTTATTAAGAGCCGAAGGTCAAGAGTTGATGAAACAATTCATTCAGGCATATGCGGTTCACACATAGGATTCAAACCGCTTTTGGGAAAAGTCTTTTGGTAAGGGTTCTATTGGATGAAGGCCACTTTAGAAGCAACATAGCTAGTCCAAAAGTGTGACAATTGCCAGAGATGTGCTAGAGACCAAAAGCAACCTTCATCCCTAATTGAGCCGATTCAGCCAACGATGGGGCATGGATCTTCTGGGCACCAATATACATTTTGCATCGGTTAGGCACCTAGAATCCAACGTTCTGGTTGAGAGAGAGCAAACCGTATCATATTGATAGGAATTATGAGATCAATCTTAAATTGACCAAAAGGCAAGTGACCAGAAGAGTTAGTAAAAGTAGAGTGGAATCACAATACTTCAATCTCAAGGTCCACAAGTTTCACTCCTTTCAAACTGTTGTATGGAGACAAAGCTATAAACCCTAAAGAAGCAAAAACATGATCAACTCGAGTTTTAGCTTCGACCGATGATGAAGACACCCAAAAAATAAAAAAAGACACCATAGAAGGGATCATGCTCCAAGCAATTGATCACATTAACAAGTACCAAGAAGAAATAGTTAAATGGTGAGATAGGAAGGTCAAGCTAAAGAATATTCAACCAGGTCATATTGTGCTTCGAAGGATAACTAATCTAGAAATAATAGGAAAGCATCAAGTAAAATCAGAAGGACCCTTTCTGGTAGCATCCGCAGGCAGACCAGGGTCTTACAGGCTAAAGGACATGAATGGAAACGAAGTTCCAAGACCCTGGAATACAAATGAACTTCGTAGATATTATGTGTGAAAATTATGTATTTTTTCTTTATTCCTTTCAAAGGGGAAAGGGTTTTAATGGGGCCATTTTTGTAATTAGTGTGTTTCAGCCCAATCAAATATAAGGGCAAAATTCCCCCATAATGTGAAGTGTAAATCTAAGAAAAAGAAGAGAAGGCAGGATCAACGCACCTAGTAAAGGTGACAAAAACTCAAAAGTCATTCCTAAGGGAATGCAGAGTCAAAAGAGAGAATCGCCTAGTAAAGGTGAAAAGACTCCGAAGTCGTTCCTAAGGAAATGCAGTGTCTTATTTTAATTTTTGTATTGTTATTTTACCTTCGACAAGGACATGTATCTCTGCTTCATAACATATATGCATTTAGAAATTCATATAGGCATTATAGAACCATGACATTGAAAGCATCATCATATCAACAGAAGGTCTCCCATGCTTTGTCCTGTATGAACAGAAGGGAAGGTGTTTTTCATCTCACGGCTCAAAATATTGACTTTTGGCTTCATCCACAATGAAGCATGTGGATAAAACAAATGTACCATGTAAGTTGTCTCCATATATTTACAAATTTGTTACATCAAAATCTTCTTTCTCTGACAGACTACTCTAAGAATTACATTAAGTTTGCAGCATTATGCCCTAGGCTTTGGCTTCTTCAAGCTTTGGCTCCGTCCTCTTTGTCTTCATCATCCTAAAAAAGAGAAGAATGAGAGACCATAATTATATCAATACTCAGAAGGAGAAGATATTGTAATGAAAGGGTGAAAAATTGAAGCATACTTTGTCCAACAGTGCCCTAGCTTCGTCACCTACAATTTCTCTCCCCTTTTTGTCTAGATCTAAGTGATAAATCTATTTCCTATGCTAAATGCTTCAATAGAGGGCGCATTCAGGTCATCTATGGAGATTTCAAAGTTTAGTTTATTCACAGCCTTCAAATGAGTGCATCCTGCCTTTTCAAAAACGAAAGTTGTACTGTGAGCAGTGATAAGTGCACAGAAATCACCTTGCCCCTTCATCACTTCATCAAAGGCATTCACTTCTTCCACCCACTTCAAGGCTCTAGTTGCATCATTAGGGGCAAAATTAATTTCCTCTGTAGCTGCTCCAACAGAGTTAAAAATTTCACGGATCCATGAAGAGCATCGAGCAACAAATCTGAAGCAGGTATTCCGAAGGTTTTCCAAGCCTCTCTTAATCTCGAATTCTCTTCAGTCTTCGAGTTAAATTCTAGTTCCAGATCTTTTACTTTTGTCTAAAGATGACTTATATCATCCTTGTGATTGGTCTTCATTTTCTCTATTTCATCCCTTAATTCTTCAATACACTTACTTTGTTCACAAATTTTTCCATCCTTCATTTTTACTTCAAGCCTTATCTTCGTCTAATTTCTGAGCTTCGACTATGTCGGTACCCTGGATTAGGGGTACCCCTTACTACGGTATGAAGGCACGATGCTTGTGCGGCTACCCATGGCTGCACGGAGAACAACCTCAGGGGTATCTTGTGGGCAGTTAAGGTGGCGTTCTCGGAGACAACGCCATTGGGCCCAGAAGACACAGGACCCCTATGCGCATGAACCCGGACCCCCCGAAGTAAAGCAGCCCAAAGCCATTGGATAGGGTTCGGACCCCACCAAGTGAGCTCCGGACCGCCCATAACAAGGTCCTGGGAAAAGGAGTGTCATAACCTAGGCCTGGGTCCGGGACTGACGCGTGTCCTGGCTCTATCTGTAGCGCCTCCGCCCCCCCCGCTCGGCCAAGGGTCTAATACAACCACATGGCTTATTGTCCGTGACGTAGGCCAGCGGACGGAGCGTGACGTAAGGGCTCTGAGCCGCATGGCCTCTACATTTATTGCGGAGAGGACACGCCGCCTGTCCACCCTTCTGACAGATGATGTGCCCCCACGACATTTATTGCGTCCTGTCCATTCCGCTGGCAGGCGGTGCTAGGGCCACCCTGCAGACTGCGCACCTGTCCAGTCCATTGTCGAAACAGTGTGCCCATGCTGCACGGTGCACTGTACTCATCCCTTATACAAGAAGCTTCCCCTGTGGGATGAGGCTACGCAGATCTCGGGTGTCAGGGCGCACAAAGATTACATGGGCATGGCAAGCAGTAGATCCATCCTTCCATTTGTCCCTGAGCCCACATGTCGGGGCTCAGAACCCTTGTACATGCCCCCCTTGAACTATAAAAGGGGAGGCATGAAACATGAGAGGACTCGGACGCAAGTCATTCAGGCTTACACACAGCTCAAGCTTCCACAACAATCCAACACACAGTGGAGTAGGGTATTACGCTCCGGCGACCCGAGCCACTCTAAATCCTCGCGTGTTCATGTGCTTGACGATCGCTTAGCAAGATAGGCAAAACGCTTAAGCCCCTTCCTCATCTTAGGATTTAGGGCGGGTGCACTCCGCCACCCGGCCGGAGAATTCCCTCTCCGACATATGGCGCGCCAGGTAGGGGGCTTGGCATTAGGTTTTTGCTTGTTTTCTCGCTTAGCATGATGGTGCAAATCGTTGAGCACCACACCGAGACTTCAGTAGATTTCGTGGTGGAGGAAGAAGCTGCTTCTTCCACGCCACAGGTTCCCAACCGCCCTGTGCCGGGCACTGTTGCTGTGCACGCTGCACGGCAGCATACATTTGCACAAACATCCCGGACTCCGTCAAGGGCGGCTCCAGGAGCTTGTCAGCAGCTAGGGAGTTACTGCGACACCCCCAAGCTCCATGGCCTCGCCAGGGGCCATGAAGCAATGGCGGGACTACGTCGACCAGTTGCTCAGTATGGCACATTCTACCTCGACCAGGTCAAGGCCACGGTCATCCCGGCGCCAACATGAGGCATCGGCATCTGTGCGCTCACCCTCAGTGAGGGGCGCACAGACCAACGACCTCCGGGCGGAGCTCAACCGCAGGCGTGCGGGGGAGGATGCCCGAGTATCTCTGGAGAGGGCACGGGAGCACCAACAAAACTTCAAGGGTCGCAATGACGCTCGAGTCTCTCTGAAGAGGGCGCGTGAGCGCCGCCAAAACATCGAGGGCCGCAACCTCGATCAAGACTTCGCTGCGGTAGCACCGCAGACACCAACGGGCACCTGGTCCCAAGTGGGTGTCCCCTTGGCCGACGTGGGCTGCGCCGCTCTCCCAGATCATCTCCACGCGGCGTCATGGCTGCCCAAGTTCCGGCCACACCTGCCGAAAAAGTACGACAGAACGTCAAACCTATCGGAGTTCCTACAGGTGTACGTCATCGCCATCACAGCAGCAGGTGGAAACACCGCTGTAATGGCGACATATTTTCATGTCGCCTTGTCTGGACCTGCCCGGACTTGGCTCATGAACCTTGCCCCAGGGTCAATCTACTCCTAGGAAGAGCTCTGTGCGCGGTTCGTTGCGAACTTCGCCAGTGCTTACCAGCAGCACGGTGTGGAGGCCCACCTCCATGCGGTGAGGCAGGAGCCCGGGGAGACTCTCCAAACGTTCATCTCCCGCTTCACCAAGGTGCGAGGTACTATACCTTGCATTTCTAATGCTTCCATCATCACGGCATTCCGACAGGGAGTACGTGATGAGAAAATGC
Source organism: Zea luxurians (assembly GCA_029449295.1). Classification (NCBI taxonomy): domain Eukaryota; kingdom Viridiplantae; phylum Streptophyta; class Magnoliopsida; order Poales; family Poaceae; genus Zea; species Zea luxurians. The sequence continues at coordinate 281,634 of JAOPSE010000203.1, read as the reverse complement.
TGGAGAAGTTGGCCACACATGACGTGGAGACTGTCCCCACGCTCTTTGCTCTAGCCGACAAATGCGCCAGAGCCACCGAGGACCATGCATGGCACTTGGCCCCACAAACCGGGGTTGCCCAGTCAGGAGGCTCGGGTGCCGTCCCTGAAAGGGAAATAGGCTTACACCTTTTCCTAATTGATTTTAGTAGTTGAATTGCCCAACACAAATAATTGGACTAACTAGTTTGCTCTAGATTATAAGTGTTACAGGTGCCAAAGGTTCACAATCAACCAATACAAGTCAAAAGAAAGGGTTCAAACAAAGGGAGCAAAAGATAACCGAAGGCAGCCCTGGTCTGACGCACCGGACTGTCCGGTGTGCCACCGGATAGTGTCCGGTGCAACACCGGACAGTGTGCGATGCACCAGGGAACTCCAACTCTGAACTCGCCAGTCTCGAGAATTCTGGGAGCCACTCCGGTAAAATTTTCCGGACTGTCCAGTGCTACACCGGACTGTCCGGTGTGCCAGCGGAGCAATGGCTACTTCAGCGCCAACGGTCGTCTGCAATCGCATTTAATGCGCTACAGTGCGCGCCAGAGTCAGAGCAGCGCCAGAAGGCGCACCGGACAGTCTACAGGACCTGTCCGGTGCACCGCCGGACTGTCCGGCGGCCCAGAAGATAGAAGCTCCAACGATCGAACCCTAACGGTCGGGTGACGTGGCTGGCGCACCGGACTGTCCGGTGCGCCATGCGACAGACAGCCTCCCAACGGCCACTTTTGGTGGGTGGGGCTATAAATACCCCAACCACCCCACCATTCATTGCATCCAAGTTTTCCACCTTCCAACACCTTACAAGAGCTATAGCATTCAATTCTAGACACAACCAAAGAGATCAAATCCTCTCCCAAGTCTGGAATCACTCCAAATCAAATAGTGACTAGAGAGAGTGACATTTGTGTTCATTTGAGCTCTTGCGCTTGGGTTGCTTCTTTTTCTCATTCTTTCTTGTGATCAACTCAATTGTAAACAAAGCAAGAGACACCAATTGTGTGGTGGTCCTTGCAGGGACCTTGTGTCCCGTGTGATTGAGAAGAGAAGCTCACTCGGTCTAAGTGACCGTTTGAGAGAGGGAAAGGGTTGAAAGAGACCCGGTCTTTGTGACCACCTCAACGGGGAGTAGGTTTGCAAGAACCAAACCTCGGTAAAACAAATCCTTGTGCCTCACTCTTTTGCTTGCGATTTGTTTTTCACCCTCTCTCTCGGACTCGCTTATATTTCTAACGCTAACCCGGCTTGTAGTTGTGCTTAAACTTTGTAAATTTCAGATTCGCCCTATTCACCCCCCTCTAGGCGACTTTCAGTCCCCTGGGATGGTAAGAAGAAAAATAAGAAGGACCGCGACTTCCAGAGATCGCGGTCCACCGCTCTAGTCGTCGCAGCCGCGACCGGGGGCCGAGGCAACTGTAACAAACGCCCACGGCCGCAGAGGGGTAACAGCGGCCCATGCCCTGTGCACCCCAACGATCGCCACAGCACCGCAGAGTGTCGCGAGATCATTGATCTCGCGAAACGTGTCAGCGAGCGGTGCGAGCAGTCCTCCAAGGATGGCTCCTCACCTCGTCGCCAACCTGGCAAAGAAAAGGTCGACGACGGCGAGGTGGCCGCAGTTGAACAGGACCTCGGGTATCAGTCACCTGAGGGGGACCTGAAGGATGTCTTCGCCGGAGGTTCCTACTCCGTTGGGGACAACTAGACGGAGCCCCAGAGGGACCCCATGCTCCCCGGTCTACGGGGCCGAAGCCTACCTTCCCCCGGAAACCCTTCTGGACTCCCCACGGGTCCAGACTTCTGACAAGTCCATGCAGAAATGGCTACAGTACGAGGACGAGGACTCTGTCATCAAACGCAGATGGGAACCTAGGGTCAGGACCTAGTCCTACGGCAAGTACCAAACCTAGAAGGGCTCCACAACTCTCCCCCAGCTAGGAAGGACCCTTCAAGGTGACGGGAATATGCCAACCCAGGGGCGACTATCTTGCTACGACTGAAGGAGTACTTCTTCCTGACCACTGGAGCATCTCTGTAAGTTCTATCCATAGGAGCAAGTCTGAGGGGTCGAATTTTTCTCCCTTTTGTAACTAGGTAGTGCACACGTGTACGCCAACCCAGTGAGGTCCGCCCTCGTAAGCCTGGCCTGTTGGTCTGCACCCATGCATGACAGGTTATAAAGAAAAGATTCACCTCCTCAGATGTGCCTCTATGATAGTTTTATCCTACTGCTCCATGGTTTTACCTTGCAGTTTTCCGGATGTTATTTTATCTAACCCAACCAAACAGTTCCAATCCCATCAGACATGATAACATCCGAATTGAACAGCTAGGCTTGCAGTTTAGGACCTCTCTGCGAAAGCAGGAGGGCCCGATAGCCTGGGGGCCGGCTCTAAAGAGCGGGAGCCCATTCCAGGGGTGGTCCGGAGCCTGTGTGGCCGCTTAGCCTGGTCCCATACCCGAAAGCCTGCACACTCCACCACTCCATGACGGGTACCCTAGTATTTGGAGCTATAAGTCCTGTAGGTCCGACAACCTGGGGTCCAGAACTAGAGAATGGACACTTGTCTCCTAGGGAGGTCCGGAGCCGTGTAGCCGCTCAGCCTGGTTCCGTACTGTGGGCCTACACGCTCCACCACTCTGCGACGGGTGTCCTAGTACCTAGAACCACCATCTAGGGGGCCCCGACACACAACTTGGCTTCCCAGACTAGACCCTGTAGGTCCCGAGCATGTATCAAAGGATGGGTAGTGTCAGGTGGCGGGTCCTGCGGGTGTGCTACTAATGCTCCCTAGCCAAAGCTGTGTACAGGCCCAGGTCCCTGTCAAGGCTACCTCCTATGGGCCATTGCCAACTCTTTCTTAGGTATGCTGGTCTGCAGCCTCGACAAATCGAGCCTACATCCCAGGGGGCCAAGTACCAAGGAGGAATCGGTTACGCCACACACAACAGGGACAAGTTGTACATAGTTAAGTGCTAATACTGCTTGATAAATAGTACTCAAAAGTACCTTACAAAAAGCAAAAGTATTACATCCGCCTTCAAGCGGAATCCTAGTTCCATCTCTACTCTGTAGGTATAAACTACCAGACGCTAGTGGAGTCACGTTGGAAGTTCGCGGCCGCTATCCTTATGGAATCCTCCAAGACGGCGTGACAGCGGTGATGGCCGCCTCAATGCGTGCGCCATTGCGAAGAGGTCCTCGCCCCCGTCCTCCTACGGGGGTGACAATGAGGCCATTAAAGCCAAAGAGTTGGAGGCTCGGCCGCAGGTGGCACTGGTAGTCTCGCCAGCTGAGGCAACCACCTCTGCACCGGACAGCCTCACCAGCGGCAGCGACCACCTCTGCAATGGGCAGCCCCCGCCAGCAGAGGCGACCACCTCAGCCTCACTAGCGGCAGCGACCACCTCTGCAACGGGCAGCCCCTGCCAGCGGAGGCGACCACCTCTACACTGGTGGCTTACCGACGACGGTGGACGCCTCAACGCGTGCAGAAAGGTCCTCGCCCCCGTCCTCCTGCGGGGGTGAGGACAATACCATCCAAGAACATGGCCGCCACCTCCACGACGTATGACGTCTTGTACAACCCCCTAGGCGGCGTCGGAACAGTGTGGCCGGCGGCGCAGGGGACGCTACGGGTGCGACGGACTTGCGCATGGCGCGACCGTCGCCCGTGCGATGGACGGACAGCCACGCCCCACTTGACGGCGGGAGGCAGCATTGGAGGCGGCACCAAATCCATCCAGGCCAAGGAGCCGGACACGCGACAGCTAACGGCACTTGCAGCCGGCCGGCCTCGCGTAGCCGAGGTTCGCCTCCTCCGCAAGGCTAGTGAACATCGTTCTCCTCCAAATGCTGGAGGAAGAAGCGGCTCACCAGCCCATGCAGAGGGCAGGGCCCCGACTCGGCTCGCCTTCCACCCTAGCGAGGATGATGAACATCCTTGAAGCTGAGGGTAGGGCGAGGCCGCAGCCTAGCTCGCTTCTCTCCACCACGAGGCTGGTGGTTATCCTTGCAGATGACCACTAGCGGGAGACTGCAGCCGGGCTGCATGATGAAAATCCTTGAAGCCGAGTGATGGCAGAACAGCGCCAACCCCCACGAGGTCGCACCCCTCCAACAGCAGCAAGAAGAAGACAAGATCGGCAGCACCACCGCACAGGAAACGAAGAGCGCGAGCTCCCCAGCGGTGAGATCGCTGGGGGGGTGACCCTGACGTGGATCCACCCAGCGAACACCGGTGCGCCCCATCCAGAGGCTCAGAAGGTGGAAGGGCGCGGTGAATGCAAGAAAAGCGAGGCATGGCTACTGCCCGGGGGATGAACTCCCTTTTAAAGACAGATTTCCCCGCTCGTGCCCCGAAGCGTCACGGGCAGGTCTCCCCCAATGCACACCAGGGCACCCAGCCTATGGCATGGGGGCCCGACCCTGCGTAACTCGCACAAGGAGCATGCAACCGCCCTGCGGTTATATGCCCTTCCATCTCCACCGCAACCAGCGGTCAAGAAGGCGAACCACCGCACAAGGAGCGTGCAACCGCCCTGCGGTTATACGCCCTTCCATCTCCACCGCAACCAGCGGTCAAGGAGGCGAACCGCCGCATAAGGAGCATGCAATCGCCCCGCGGTTGCGCGCCCCCTAGGCTTCGCTGCAACTGGTGGTCCAACCTTTGGCATGGGGGCCTAGGCCCACATGTCATACACCCGGTGCACTGGTTCTTGGGTACAGGAAAGGTGCACCGCTGCTCGCGCCAATACCGCGCTTCCTCGAGACCATCGCAGAAGACTAAGAAGATAAATTTTCAAAAACCAAGGCAGCGACTCGAGGCACCCCGCGCATGGCCCAGCAAAGGCATTAAGTACGGAGGTCACGGGCCAGTTAGCCGTGGAAACAGGCGTGGCAGTCGGCATGACCATAGGCGGGCCGGCAGTAACTGCATCAACGGGCACGCAGAAGCAGCGAGCCGATCGCCAGTCAAACTCTGGCCCCACCTGCAGGCTCGCATCCTCCCCTGAGGCGGGCCCGGGGGCCACTGTCGGTACCCTGGATTAGGGGTACCCCTTACTACGGTATGAAGGCACGATGCCTGTGCGGCTACCCATAGCCGTGCGGAGAATAGCCTCAGGGGTATCTTGTGGGCAGTTAAGGTGGCGTTCTCGGAGACAACGCCATCGGGCCCAGAAGACACTGGACCCCTGTGCGCACAACCCGGACCCCTCGAAGTAAAGCAGCCCAAAGCCATTGGATAGGGTTCGGACCCCACCAAGTGAGCTCCGGACCGCCCATAATAAGGTCCCGGGAAAAGGAGTTTCATAACCTAGGCCTGGGTCCAGGACTGACGTGTGTCCTAGCTCTATCCGTAGTGCCTCCGCCCCCCAGCTCGGCAAAGGGTCTAATACAGCCACATGGCTTATTGTCCGTGACGTAGGCCAGCGGGCGGAGCGTGACATAAGGGCTCTGAGCCACACGACATCCACATTTATTGCGGAGAGGACACGTCGCCTGTCCACCCTTCTGACAGATGATGTCCACCCATGACATTTATTGCGTCCTATCCATTTCGCTGGCAGGCGGCGCCAGGGCCACCCTGCAGACTGCACACCTGTCCAGTCCGTTGTCGAAACAGTGTGCCCATGCTGCACGGTGCACTGTACTCATCCCTTATACGAGAAGCTTCCCCCTGCGCGACGAGGCTACGCAGATCTCGGGTGTCAGGGCGCACGGAGATTACATGGGCATGGCAAGCAGTAGATCCATCCTTCCATTTTTCCCTGAGCCCACATGTCGGGGCTCAGAACCCTTGTACATGCCCCCCTTGAACTATAAAAGGGGAGGCATGAAACGTGAGAGGACTCGTACACAAGTCATTCAGGCTTACACACAGCTCAAGCTTACACAACAATCCAACACACAGTGGAGTAGGGTATTACGCTCCGGCGGCCCGAACCACTCTAAATCCTCGTGTGTTCATGTGCTTGATGATCGCTTAGCAAGACAGGCAAAACGCTTAAGCCCCTTCCTCATCTTAGGATTTAGGGTGGGTGCACTCCGCCACCCGGCCGAAGAATTCCCTCTCCGATAGACTAGATTCATCTTAATTTGGCAAAATCATTGCATCTTTCTCCTTAGTTAACCCTTCAAAGCTTTCAAATTTTTTCTCTAACTCAGAAATATTGAACTCGTTTTTTCGATCTTCTAATTCCTGCTGAAGCTTCAAAGCTTTGCCCATAAAAAAACTATGCGACAATGTCGAAGAATAATAAGATTTTACTTAAAATTTATAATAATTTAAAATACACTGCACAAGTGACTTTATACCTTAAAATTTGAGTTCACTAAGCTACGAGTAATATGCTGCTTTCTGTAGCTGCTCAACTCATTCTCTAGCTTCGGGAAGCCGATAGAATTCACCAGAGTGTTAACAATTCTTGCTCCAGCTCGATCAAGAAGACATCCCAACACCTCCTCATTTACACCACCAAACAAAACGGACTAGGTCCATAGCCACCAGCAATAGAAAACTCCAAAGTTCAGACAACTCTTAGGCATTGAGATCACTACCACCCAGATGCCTAAAATCAAAAGTTTTTTCTTCCCTAGAAGAAGCTTTAACTTGATCTGCCTTTGAAACTAGTGCTTTCCCTGTAGCTTTTTTGGGCTTCACAACCTTAGTCGTCATATCCGTCTCTCTAGGAGTTTTCTCATGTTCTATTGGAGCTGATTCTACAATTATTCTTTCAAACACAGCCATAATGGTCCCAAAAGGACCTCCGTTATCTCGGTCTCTTGACACGCCTCAGCAGTCGAGGCTACTTTAGCATTTTTCCTGGCAACCAAGGCGCCTTCCTTCGCCATGCTTGGAGGAGTGTTCAGAACAGCCTTCATAATCCACCTAATCCTGCGTTTTTCCTGGGGATATCCTTAGTATGTGGTTTGCTTGGCTCTTTTGTAGCTGCCTCTAAACAAGCTAGTCAGTTCTAATCCTAGCGAACTTAACATACGGAAAGGTAAGAGTCAAGCCATTACCTCTAAAATTTCTATCACCCTAATAGATGAAGCCGAAGGGGTTTCTGTGATCTTCTTCAATAATTCTGAAGGTTCTTTGTCAACACGATCAACCTTTGTTGTATTTCGCTTCTTGGGGCAGGGGATCATGGTGTGACGGAACCTCCCAAGTTATTAGGCCCACCTATAGTTGTCCTTGTCCAACGGACTTCAGACAACCCTGTAGATGCTCCTGAATTACTTGAAAAGTTCGGTATCTACTTTTCTTACCTTTCCCAAGAGCGTTTCACCCGTCACGCAGACATTACAGACCATCGGAGATACAGAAATGCGGAAGCAATTACATAATCTTACATTTATTGAAAGTAAGATCAAGTTAGTTATTACAGACCAGTATAAAAACACGAGTGCAGAGTACTTAATATTACAATACCAAGGGAGGTAAAAACTCCTCCCGATAAGTTCTTACATAAAAGTTTTTATGGAGGACTAGGTCCTCCTGCATCTTCATTCTTGCTTTTCTTCATTTGACACCACCTTGGTATAAAAGCAACAAAAATTTGCTGCTTCCTCACCTAAAACAATAGGGAATAAAACCCTGAGTATGGAATTACTTAGCAAGTCTTACCCGACTAAGGAAAAGACTCTCAAGGGTATGCTGGTTATAAGGGAGTCAAGGTAAGGTATCTCAAAGATCAAAGACTCTGTTTTGCATAAATGCTTACTAAAGTGGATCCTTAAAAATCCAGTTTTATTTCCAGGTTAGGTAAAATTACCTGCATCTAGAGTTCTTTCTACCCTAGTTCAATCACTTCACCAACACTAGCCAATTTTCTTAACAAGTCCTTTATCTTTACTGGAATTCTACGTATAGGGCAGTGACTAAGTCTTCATGACCGCGAAGGTACGGTGATCCGAATCGATTATACTCAGCTGAGGATCTCCAATCACACGACATATGTAGCACTTAACCCTTGCATATGTCAACCCGTCACCGGCGTTCTTAAGACCAGATCAGGTTCACGCGAACCGAGAGCACAGATACACCACCTTCCAGCCTCTTGCCACGAAGGGTACACGCTACTCCCGCCACCGCTCCACGTCCATTCCGTGTTATCTTATTCTGGCCTTAGTCTGCCCGAGGCAAGGCTTACCCATGACGAGGTATGTGACCAGTTAAAGGGTCCTCGGTCATCAAGCCTACGTCGACACGGTCCTTAATTGACTCAGACGGAGACACTACACCGAAACTCTCTTCTCATGCAAGTCACCCGCCCGGTATCAACTTAATCATTTAAAACCCAAAGCTTGGTACCTGGCAGAGGTACATCTTTTCCGATGTTGAACCCATCACGGCCGTGATGGATCCACCATCAAGTTTTATTTTCAAAAACATCCTTCCCACTTTGCCAATCATCTTTTGTAAAAAAAGTTTTTGTTTTGCTAGAGCAATACTAAGCATAGAAAAACCTTTTGTAAAAACAGGGTTTCAAGGAAGGTAATCAAGTTCAAGGAAGGTAATGCAGGAATCATTTAAGCATTCAACTCCTATCACCTAACGCATTTATCAAGTGAAAAAGATTTTAAAAACATCAAGGAAAGTGGCAAATGCACCGGGGCTTGCCTTCGTTGATAGGTGAGTCAGGCTCGGACCCGCAGATATCAAGGTAGAAACAGTTTCCTGCCAGAGATTCTGAAGGTGGTGGTGATGTCTTCTCTTCAGTTACTTCGATTTCTTCTTCGTTCACTAAAGATAACCATATATATGTACATAAGAATGAATGCCATATAATGCTCATGAGAGTGCAAAGATAATAAGAATTTATTATCTAAGGTCTTGAATACAACTTTCCTTCACGGAACTCCGAGAACTTAGGGTTTCCAGAGTTAGTAAAGGAATTCAAAGAGCAGGGGTGGGGGTTTCGGGTTCTAATTATCAAACAAGGTCCAAATCAAACCAAACTCTATCCAAGGCTTCTAAATAATGTGTAGAGCTCATATAAAAAGTTTGGGCATTTTTGGACTTATTATCTATTTTCTAAAAATCCAGAACTAATGTTTTAGGCTATTTTAAAAATCTAAAATTCCCTATTTAACCTAAAAATCATGAAACTATTTTTATTAAATTCTACGGAAAATAAGAAGTTCAGGAAAATTGGTTTTACAATTTTAGGGTTTTTCTACAATTTTCTATAATTGTTAGAGTTCTGCTAGAAAAAGAAAAAGAATAAAAATGAATAGTCTTGGGCTGAAAGCAGCCTGAGTCGGCCCAACTAAGACAGAATCGCGCCCGCGCGCGTCCGACCGCGGCGACTTTGCATAAAGACTTTGGCGCCTTGAATAATCACAGAAGAAATCCGCACACTATTTCGGGGAGTCACTGACAGTTTACAGAAACGCCCCTGAACTTCTATTTCTTCGCAGGATGGGGTCCCCGACGACGGCGAACGTGGCCGAGCTCCGGTGAGCTCCTGGACCGGCTGAATGGGGCAACGACTGGGGTTCCCGAGCAGCTAACACCGAATTGGACCTCTCCCAAATGATTCCCCCAACTTAATTCCATAATTGGTAAACTATCAAGCTCTGACCACGCAGGTCGCGGATGATGAAGACAACCGCACACGTTCCCGGTGACTAACGAAGTTCTAGCTTAATTGGACAGTTCGACGATCATCCAGAGCAAGTAAGAATGTCGAAACAAGAACGCAAATGACAAGAATGGACTGGCCCCGGTGAGGTGTTCTTCGCGGTGGCGGAGACTTGATTTGGGGGAAGTTTGAAATTCAAGAGCTCTGGCAAACGATTGCTAGCGATTTTCGGTGGCTGGGTGGGTGATGACCTTGCGGGGCTAGTGGGGGCTTCAATTTATAGGGCTCAACGGCGGTGGTCGAGAATTTGGATGACGACGCGCGGCGGCCGGAGGAAAGGAAGGGCTCTGGCGCGCGTGATTCCGTGGCATCTACCGTGGCAGTCACTCCGACGAGCCACGAAGAGGCACGAGGGTTCACGGCGATGCGGTGGAGGGGCTCAAGTACGTGGCATACGGCCGGAAGATGGCGGTTCATCGGCGAGCTTATATGCTCAAGCCGCAAAGCAGAGGGGAAGTACGGCAGTGAGTCACCGGAGTGGCGTCCAGCGCACGGGGTGACGACCGAAGCGTTATCCCCAATCCAAGTGCACGAATCCACACGCCGGCGACACGAATTGCGGCGGCGAGTCACTGGCGGTGAGATCTTTTTAGCGCTGGCGGTCTGATCCCCAACAGTCACTGTACCATGGTGAACTCCATTCAGAGCACCTGACAGATCATCTTGGAGCTCCATTTTCTCCCAAATTCAAATGGCAACTCGTCCAGATCTTTGCAGCAATATTGTAGTGTTATAAACCATCTACAACTCGACTATAGGGATTAAACTTAGTTGAGCACTGGATCAAGGTTAAATCCAGGTCCAAAGTTAGCTCTATTACAATGCAATTCTGAATTTCAGATTTCCATCAGCCTGACAGTCCAACTTTGGGCTTAATTATCTCCAATATCTTCTTAACAACTATGCTTACACTCTTAAGCAAAGTTGTTCTCCTTTGTTTGATCTACAAGTTTGATGTGGTGACCTAGGGCAAAAACATCCAGATTTTCCACAATTGAAACATCCAATCGATGAACTGGGAAGAGCAGGGAATCGAGTGCCAGGGGCACCCGACTGACTTGTTGTTGTAGGGGCAGTGTTGGGACGGATGAATACTGGCTGTTTAAATGGGAAGGAGGGTGGACGTGCTAAAGAACGACCTTGATTAGCAGGCCAGATAACAAACCGTTGCCTCTTTTCAGGGCCCTGCGTAGGCCTGTTTCCTCCACTCCCCTTGATCTTTCTAGAACTTGCATATTTGGATTCGACTGCCACCGCTGTGCTGACAGCCCTTCCGTAGGTAAGGTCAATGCAAGTAGCCATTTTTCTTTGCATCCTGTCATTCAGTCCTCGCATGAAACAATTCATCTTCTTCAGATCAGTGTTCACTTGATCGATTGCATACTGCGACAAATGATTGAATTTATTGAGATACTGATTAACAGTATCCCCTCCTTGCTTTAGCTTCATAAATTCTTCTTGTTTCATGTGAAGTACACCTTCTGGTATGTAATGTTCACGGAAAGCCAGCTTAAATTCTTCCCATGTTATCTGATGATTGGCGGGATGAACGACCATGAAATTTCCCCATCAAGTGCTGGCAGGGCCGCGCAGTTGCTGGGCTGCAAATAAGGGCTTCTGGGTTTCAGAACATCGCAGAAGTCCAAACTTTTGCTCGATAACATGAATCCATTCGTCTGCTTCTAACGGGTCTTCGGCTTTAACAAACAATGGTGGACGCATTTCGGAGAAGTCTAAATAGGATGTCTCATGGGGTCCTTGTGGATAACCCCGTCCACCTTGCTGCTAAAATTGCTGACCCGCCATTTTCCGTAGGAAGCGGGTATTGTCCGCGGTTGCATTTACCAAGGCGGCAATCGCCTCGGCAAGTGTGGGAGGGACATGAGGTGGATTTGGGGTGGACTCCCTCCCACTGGAGGTTCCGGCTGCATCCTGTGATCGGGTCTTGGACGGCATCTGTGGCAACAAACATTTGGAAACAAATATAATATGCCAAAGAAAAACCATCCAATTTACATTACTAAAAAGAGTAATGTTACAGACTCGAATTTATACAACAGGAGTACAGTACCCATATACAATAACACTACTAATTTCACAACCCTACTATTCCTATTTCCTATCACTCTTAGTAGCTTCACTGTCGGGCATAGGAGACCATTCGTCGACCAACTTCATGGAGGGAGGGGGCCTGAAAAGGTCAAGTTCTCCACCAAAAGCTTCTCCAGCTTCGTGAGAAGGTCCGGCTTCTGTCCCGACAGGGTTTGCAGGTATGCTAGGGTGCAATTGCGAATACAGTACATGAACTTCTTCATGTAGGGTATTGCAATATGCCTGCAGATTATCAATAGCTGAGCTTAGTTCTTCGACTCGAGCTCGAGCCTTTGCTTCCTTAGCCCAGGCAAGCGAATGAGACTGAACTGCCCAGTCAAGCGCTAAGTCTCGATCAGCGAGCTGATCCTGCAGGCGGCGGATGTGGCTTCTTAATTCATTTATTCTGTCGCCATTCGTGACCCGTATGTTCGTCCTGCGTTGAAGCTCCACTTGAAGCTGATTTACTTGGGCCTCAAGATCCCCAATTGGATCGTTACTCCCGCTACTACTATCATCATGTCTGGGAGTGACTTGATGACGGGGTACACCAATTGGGCCAGTTGACTTGCGCGCGGTTTTCCTCGTGCGCGACAGCATTTCTCTAAGGGGAAAATTTTATTAGTATAGTTCTTAGCATGATGCATGTATAATTATAGAACCAACCTTAGTTGATTCATACCTTCTATACATTGCACTCCTCCTATCTGGTCTTTCATATAGATTCTTCAGATATAAGGGGTAAGAATGGAAGAAATTTTTCTAGATAAGTCTGTAGAAAATCCTTTTGAAGATGACTCATAATATCTGCAGAGAAGGGCTTAGCTCCGATACCAGCTGTGACAGAACCTCCCAAGTTATTAGGCCCACCTACAGTTGTCCTTGTCCAACGGACTTCAGACAACCCTGTAGATGCTCCTGAATTACTTGAAAAGTTCGGTATCTACTTTTCTTACCTTTCCCAAGAGCGTTTCACCCGTCACGCAGACATTACAGACCATCGGAGATACAGAAATGCGGAAGCAATTACATAATCTTACATTTATTGAAAGTAAGATCAAGTTAGTTATTACAGACCAGTATAAAAACACGAGTGCAGAGTACTTAATATTACAATACCAAGGGAGGTAAAAACTCCTCCCGATAAGTTCTTACATAAAAGTTTTTATGGAGGACTAGGTCCTCCTGCATCTTCATTCTTGCTTTTCTTCATTTGACACCACCTTGGTATAAAAGCAACAAAAATTTGCTGCTTCCTCACCTAAAACAATAGGGAATAAAACCCTGAGTATGGAATTACTCAGCAAGTCTTACCCGACTAAGGAAAAGACTCTCAAGGGTATGCTGGTTATAAGGGAGTCAAGGTAAGGTATCTCAAAGATCAAAGACTCTGTTTTGCATAAATGCTTACTAAAGTGGATCCTTAAAAAATCCAGTTTTATTTCCAGGTTAGGTAAAATTACCTGCATCTAGAGTTCTTTCTACCCTAGTTCAATCACTTCACCTACACTAGCCAATTTTCTTAACAAGTCCTTTATCTTTACTGGAATTCTACGTATAGGGCAGTGACCAAGTCTTCATGACCACGAAGGTACGGCGATCTGAATCGATTATACTCAGTTGAGGATCTCCAATCACACGACATATGTAGCACTTAACCCTTGCATATGTCAACCCGTCACCGGGGTTCTTAAGACCAGATCAGGTTCACGCGAACCGAGAGCACAAATACACCACCGTCCAGCCTCTTGCCACGGAGGGTACACACTACTCCCGCCACCGCTCCACGTCCATTCCGTGTTATCTTATTCTGGCCTTAGTCTGCCCGAGGCAAGGCTTACCCATGACGAGGTATGTGACCAGTTAAAGGGTCCTCGGTCATCAAGCCTACGTCGACACGGTCCTTAATTGATTCAGACGGAGACACTACACCGAGACTCTCTTCTCGTGCAAGTCACCCGCCCGGTCTCAGCTTAATCATTTAAAACCCAAAGCTTGGTACCTGGCAGAGGTACATCTTTTCTGATGATGAACCCATCACGGCCGTGATGGATCCACCATCAAGTTTTATTTTCAAAAACATCATTACCACTTTGCCAATCATCTTTTGTAAACAAATGTTTTTGTTTTGCTAGAGCAATACTAAGCATAGAAAAACCTTTTGTAAAAACAGGGTTTCAAGGAAGGTAATCAAGTTCAAGGAAGGTAATGCAGGAATCATTTAAGCATTCAACTCCTATCACCTAATGCATTAATCAAGTGAAAAAGATTTTAAAAACATCAAGGAAGTGGCAAATGCACTGGGGCTTGCCTTCGTTGATAGGTGAGTCAGGCTCGGACCCGCAGATATCAAGGTAGAAACAGTTTCCTGCCTGAGATTCTGAAGGTGGTGGTGATGTCTTCTCTTCAGTTACTTCGATTTCTTCTTCGTTCACTAAAGATAACCATATATATGTACATAAGAATGAATGCCATGTAATGCTCATGAGAGTGCAAAGATAATAAGAATTTATTATCTAAGGTCTTGAATACAACTTTCCTTCATTGAACTTCGAGAACTTAGGGTTTTTGGAGTTAGTAAAGGAATTCAAAGAGCAGGGGTGGGGGTTTTGGGTTCTAATTATCAAAAAAGGTCCAAATCAAACCAAACTCTATCCAAGGCTTCTAAATAATGTGTAGAGCTCATATAAAAAGTTTGGGCATTTTTGGACTTATTATCTATTTTCTAAAAATCCAGAACTAATGTTTTAGGTATTTTAAATACTTTAAAATTCCCTATTTAACCTAAAAATCATGAAACTATTTTTATTAAATTCTACGGAAAATAAGAAGTTTAGGAAAATTGGTTTGACAATTTTAGGGTTTTTCTACAATTTTCTATAATTGTTAGAGTTCTGCTAGAAAAAGAAAAAGAATAAAAATGAATAGTCTTGGGCTGAAAGCAGCCTGAGTCGGCCCAACTAAGACAGAAACGCGCCCGCGCGTGTCCGACCACGGCGACTTTGCATAAAAGACCTTGGCGCCTTGAATAATCACAGAAGAAATCCGCACACTATTTCGGGGAGTCACTGACAGTTTACAGAAACGCCCCCGAACTTCTATTTCTTCGTAGGATGGGGTCCCCGACGACGGCGAACGCGGCCGAGCTCCGGTGAGCTCCTCGATCGGCTAAATGGGGCAAAGACTGGGGTTCCCGAGCGGCTAACGCCGAATTGGACCTCTCCCAAATGATTCCCCCAACTTAATTCCATAATTGGTAAACTATCAAGCTCTGACCACGCAGGCCGCGGATGATGAAGACAACCGCACGCGTTCCCGGTGACTAACGAAGTTCTAGCTTAATTGGACAGTTTGACGATCATCCAGAGCAAGTAAGAATGTCGAAACAAGAACGCAAATGACAAGAATGGACTGGCCACGGCGAGGTGTTCTTCGCGGTGGCGGAGACTTGATTTGGGGGAAGTTTGAAATTCAAGAGCTCTGGCGAACGATTGCTAGCGATTTTCGGTGGCTGGGTGGGTGATGACCTTGCGGGGCTAGTGGGGGCTTCAATTTATACGGCTCAACGGTGGTGGCCAGGAATTTGGATGACGACGCGCGGCGGCCGGAGGAAAGGAAGGGCTCTGGCGCGCGTGATTCCGTGGCATCTACCGTGGCAGTCACTCCGACGAGCCACGAAGAGGCACGAGGGTTCATGGCAATGCGGTGGAGGGGCTCAAGTACATGGCATACGGCCGGAAGACGGCGATTCACCGGCGAGCTTATCTGCTCAAGCCGCAAAGCAGAGGGGAAGTACGGCGGTGAGTCACCGGAGTGGCGTCCAGCGCACGGGGTGACGACCGAAGCGTTATCCCCAATCCAAGTGCACGAATCCACATGCCGGCGACACGAATTACGGCGGCGAGTCACCGGCGGTGAGATCTTTTTAGCGCTGGCGGTCTGATCCCCAACAGTCACTGTACCATGGTGAACTCCATTCAGAGCACCTGACAGATCATCTTGGAGCTCCATTTTCTCCCAAATTCAAATGGCAACTCGTGATCTCTGCAGCAATATTGTAGTGTTATAAACCAGCTACAACTCGACTATAGGGATTAAACTTAGTTGAGCACTGGATCAAGGTTAAATCCAGGTCCAAAGTTAGCTCTATTACACTGCAATTCTGAATTTCAGAGTTCCATCAGCCTGACAGTCCAACTTTGGGCTTAATTATCTCCAATATCTTCTTAACAACTATGCTTACACTCTTAAGCAAAGTTGTTCTCCTTTGTTTGATCTACAAGTTTGATGTGGTGACCTAGGGCAAAAACCCTAGAATTTGAAAGTTACGAAGCTCAAAAGTTGAGCCCATAACACTGTTTTTCAGACTTAGAGTGGAATCACAATTAGGGTCTTTTGCAAATTTGTCCACAACTTAGGGTTTGGCTTGTAAATCTTCATAAATGTGAACCATGTGACTTTATATGCTTTAAAATTGTAATTTTTACACTTTAGTCCAAATGTGCACTGTTTTTGCACATAGGCCCCTAGGGTTTGGATTTAGGGTTTTCCATTAGGGTTTCTGGTATCTTAGGGGTATAAATGTAATTCAAATTCATTCTTAGGAACATTTTATGATTGTTTTACATAAACCTTAGGTTTTTCTCAATTTAGGTCATGTTTTACCCCTTTAAACCCTATTTAGGGTTAAGTCCCCTAGTCCAGGGTTCTATTTGCAAAACACTAGAACAATACAACTTGCTTGAAATTTTTACCTAGTGAATGCACTCTAGGTGTGTCAAACATATGCAATGCCAATGTTTATGATGTCATGCTCAAGTTTTAGTAGCATTAACACCAGGGGTGTTACATCCTTTCCCCCATAAAAGAATCTTGTCCCGAGATTAAATGTCCTAGGGTAGGTAATGGAAAAGGAAATGCTTCACATTTTTATTTCCTTTTTTCTGGTACAAGGCAGGGGTGGGTTGGGACTCATTCCATTATTACAACAATGTTGTACACTTTATAAATTACAAGAGGCTAAAAAGCCTGGGAAATTCTTACCTAAAAAGTCTTGAGTTTCCCATGTAGCCTCATCTTCGGAATGTTGGTTCCACTGTATCTTGTAAAACTTGAGAGTCTTCCTCCGGGTAGTCCTTTCCTTTTGATCCAAGACTCGAATAGGATGCTCTAAATATGTTAAGTATGGTTCAAGGACAACATCTGTCACTTCAACGGTTCGATCTGGTACCCGAAGACATTTCTTCAATTGGGACACGTGGAACACATTATGTACAACAGACAACGTTTCGGGTAGTCGGAGTCGGTACGCCACTGGTCCACATTGCTCAAGTATAGGGAAAGGACCAATGTATCGGGGTGCAAGCTTCCCTTTAACCCCGAAACGTGATACCCCCTTCATTGGGGAGACCTTCAGATAAACATAATCTCGTACTAGAAAATATAAGGGTTGTCGTCGCTGGTCTGCATAATTCTTTTGACGGGTTTGAGCTTTCTTCAAGTTATGTATTATTCTCTGAACTTTCTCTTCAGTTTCCTTTACCAGGTCAGGCCTGAAGAAGTACCTTTCACCTGGTTCAGACCAATTTAGTGGAGTATGACATCGTCGTCCATATAAAGCTTCAAAGGGGGCCATCTTAATGCTTTCTTGATAGCTATTATTATATGAGAATTCCGCTAATGGCAAACATTCATCCCATTTCTGTGAGAAGTCCAGCACACATGCCCGCAGCATATCTTCAAGTATTTGTTTAACCCTCTCAGTTTGCCCACTGGTTTGAGGATGATAGGCCGAACTGTGGAGCAATTTGGTACCCAGGGACTTATGAAGTTCTTCCCAGAATTTGGATACGAATTGAGGTCCATGATCCCACACTATAGTCTTCGGAACACCGTGCAAACTGAGAATGCGAGCAATGTATAATTTTGCATAGGTGATGACGGGATATTTTACTTTGACCGGGAGGAAGTGGGCGATCTTGGTAAGTCGATCAATGATAACCCAAATAGAGTCATACCCCTTTGCGGTCCTGGGCAATCCCACAACAAAGTCCATACTTATGTCTTCCCATTTCCATGTCGGTATTGGTAGAGACTGTAATGGACCGGCAGCTTTTAGGTGTATGGCTTTGACACGTCTGCAAATGTCACATTTAGCTACATAGCGTGCAATCTCAATCTTCATCTTTGTCCACCAATAATGTTGTTTTAGATCTTGATACATCTTAGTGCTTCTAGGATGAATAGAATAGCGACTAAGATGTGCCTCATCAAGAATTTGCTGGCGGACTTCTTCATTTTTTGGCACAACTATGCGATTGTTGAACCATACAACCCCTTGATCATCTTTTCGAAAGCAATTGGCTTTGCCGGGTTCAATCTTTTCACGAATATGTTTTATGCCTTCATCATTCTTTTGTGCATCGATTATCCTTTGCAGGATGGCTGACTCAAGCTTCAAGTGATCTGAAGTCCCATGTTGAATTATACCCAGGTTTAAATTCTCCATCTCCTGGCACAACATAATGTCAGAAGTCCTCATAGTTAGACAGTGGCAGGAGGCCTTGCGACTGAGTGCATCGGCCACTACATTAGCCTTGCCTGGGTGATAATGGATCTCCAGTTCATAATCTTTAATAAGCTCAAGCCATCTCCTTTGTCTCATGTTGAGTTCAGACTGGGTAAAGATATATTTCAAACTTTTGTGGTCTGTGTAAATATGACAGACATTTCCCAGTAGATAATGACGCCATATCTTCAGAGCATGAACCACTGCAGCTAGCTCCAGATCATGAGTAGGATAATGCTCCTCATGCCGATGTAACTGCCTTGAAGCATACGCAATTACTCGGCCCTCTTGCATTAATACACAGCCGAGACCACTGCCAGATGCGTCACAATACACATCAAATGGCTTGTTAATATCCGGTTGAGCCAATACCGGAGCAGTGGTTAATAATATCTTCAATTTCTCAAAAGCTTCATTACAGTTGGAAGACCAATTGAATTTAGTATCATTCTTCAATAGACTTGTGATTGGCTTCACAAGTTTAGAAAAATCTGGTATAAATCGGCGGTAATAACCAGCCAGTCCAAGGAAACTTCAGACTTGGTGAACAGTGGTTGGGGGTTTCCACTCCAAAATGTCCTTGACTTTGCTGTGATCTACTGCAATGCCCCTGGCAGACAGAACATGTCCCAGAAATTGAATTTCTTCCAGCCAAAATGCACACTTACTGAACTTGGCATATAATTGATGTTCTCTCAAGCGCGTTAACACAGTCCGTAAGTGTTGAGCATGCTCCTCTTCAGTTTTGGAATAAATTAGAATATCGTCAATGAAGACCACCACAAACTTGTCCAACTCCGGCATGAATACCGAGTTCATCAAATAAGTGAAGTGGGCAGGAGCATTTGTTAGTCCGAAAGACATTACCAGGTACTCGAATAACCCATACCGCGTAGTGAATGCGGTCTTTGGTATATCCTCGGGCCGAATATGGATCTGATGATAGCCCGATCTGAGATCAATCTTGGAGAATACCCTTGCCCCGGTCAGTTGATCAAATAGAATGTCAATCCGCGGAAGAGGGTACTTATTCTTGACAGTGACCTCATTTAGGGGTCGATAATCCACACACATCCGTAAAGTCTGATCCTTCTTTTTGACGAATATGGCCGGACAACCCCATGGTGACGAGCTTGGCCAGATGAATCCTTTTGATAGTAGATCTTGTAACTGAATCTTCAGTTTCGCCAGCTCATTTGGAGGCATACGGTACGATCTTCGAGAAATGGGAGCCATACCGGGCTTCAATTCAATCACAAACTCTACATCTCTCTCGGGTGGCAATCCAGGCAAATCCTCTGGAAAGACGTCTGGGAACTCGCATACCACCGGAATATCCTTGACTTCTGGTATAATGGCTTCATAAACTCTGCCAGTACTTTTGGTTGGAATGGGAATAGACAAGAGAATTTCTTGTGGATTATGACTCAAACTGATGGTTCTCTGATCAGTGTTGAGGGTTGCTTTATGTCGGGCCAGCCAATTCATGCCCAAAATCACATCTATGTCTTGGCCTTTCAGAACTATCATATTAGTAGAAAAGTCCCGTCCGGCCAATGTTACAGGCACTTGATAGGCCACTTCTCTAGTAAAGATTTGTCCCCCAGGCGACTGAATTTTAAACCCCTCTTTTGATTCATGGTATGAAATGCAATATTGCTCCACAAATTTCTTGTTGATGAATGTATGGGAAGCACCAGAATCAAAGAGAATAATTGCAGGATGATTGGCCACAAGGAACGTACCCATCATGACCGGTTCACCATCCGGCGTAGTGGCCACTTGCGTATAATATATGCATCCCGTCTTCTTTGTATTTTTGCCCATAGTATTTCCCTTGGTTTGAGATGAATTCCCAGATCCTTGTGGATTGTTTGACTTGTTTTGCTTCGGATAAGGGCAATCCTTGATAAAATGCCCAGATTTTCCACAATTGAAACATCCAGTCGATGAACTGGGAAGAGCAGGGAATCGAGTGCCAGGGGCACCCGGCTGACTTGTTGTTGTAGGGGCAGTGTTGGGACGGATGAATACTGGCTGTTTAAATGGGAAGGAGGGTGGACGTGCTAAAGAACGACCTTGATTAGCAGGCCAGATAACAAACTGTTGCCTCTTTTTAGGGCCCTGCGTAGGCCTGTTTCCTCCACTCCCCTTGATCTTTCCAGAACTTGCATATTTGGATTCGACTGCCAGCGCTGTGCTGACAGCCCTTCCGTAGGTAAGGTCAATGCAAGTAGCCATTTTTCTTTGCATCCTGTCATTCAGTCCTCGCATGAAACAATTCTTCTTCTTCAGATCAGTGTTCACTTGATCGATTGCATACTGCGACAAATGATTGAATTTATTGAGATACTGATTAACAGTATCCCCTCCTTGCTTTAGCTTCATAAATTCTTCTTGTTTCATGTGAAGTACACCTTCTGGTATGTAATGTTCACGGAAAGCCAGCTTAAATTCTTCCCATGTTATCTGATGATTGGCCGGTTGAACGGACATGAAATTTCCCCATCAAGTGCTGGCAGGGCCGCGCAGTTGCTGGGCTGCGAATAAGGGCTTCTGGGTTTCAGAACATCGCAGAAGTCCAAACTTTTGCTCGATAACATGAATCCATTCGTCTGCTTCTAACGGGTCTTCGGCTTTAACAAACAGCGGTGAACGCATTTTGGAGAAGTCTAAATAGGATGTCTCATGGGGTCCTTGCGGATAACCCCATCCGCCTTGCTGCTAAAATTGCTGACCCGCCATTTTTCGTAGGAAACGGGTATTGTCCGCGGTTGCATTTACCAAGGTGGCAATCGCCTCGGCAAGTGTGGGAGGGACAGGAGGTGGATTTGGGGTGGACTCCCTCCCACTGGAGGTTCCGGCTGCATCCTGTGATCGGGTCTTGGACGGCATCTGTGGCAACAAACATTTGGAAACAAATATAATATGCCAAAGAAAAACCATCCAATTTACATTACTTAAAAGAGTAATGTTACAGACTCGAATTTATACAACAGGAGTACAGTACCCATATACAATAACACTACTAATTTCACAACCCTACTATTCCTATTTCCTATCACTCTTAGTAGCTTCACTGTCGGGCGTAGGAGACCATTCATCGACCAACTTCATGGAGGGAGGGGGCCTGAAAAGGTCTAGTTCTCCACCAAAAGCTTCTCCAGCTTCGTGAGAAGGTCCGGCTTCTGTCCCGACAGGGTTTGCAGGTATGCTAGGGTGCAATTGCGAATACAGTACATGAACTTCTTCATGTAGGGTATTGCAATATGCCTGCAGATTATCAATAGCTGAGCTTAGTTCTTCGACTCGGGCTCGAGCCTTTGCTTCCTTAGCCCAAGCGAGCAAACGAGACTGAACTGCCCAGTCAAGCGCTAAGTCTCGATCAGCGAGCTGATCCTGCAGGCGGCGGATGTGGCTTCTTAATTCATTTATTCTGTCGCCATCTGCGACCCATATGTTCGTCCTGCGTTGAAGCTCCACTTGAAGCTGATTTACTTGGGCCTCAAGATCCCCAATTGGATCGTTACTCCCGCTACTACTATCGTCATGTCTGGGAGCGAGTTGATGACGGGGTACACCAATTGGGCCAGTTGACTTGCGCGCGGTTTTCCTCGTGCGTGGCGGCATTTCTCTAAGGGGAAAATTTTATTTGTATAGTTCTTAGCATGATGCATAAATAATTACAGAACCAACCTTAGTTGATTCATAGCTTCTATACATTGCACTCCTCCTATCTGGTCTTTCATATAGATTCTTCAGATATAAGGGGTAAGAATAGAAGAAATTTTTCTAGATAAGTCTGTAGAAAATCCTTTTGAAGATGACTCATAATATCTGCAGAGAAGGGCTTAGCTCTGATACCAGCTGTGACGGAACCTCCCAAGTTATTAGGCCCACCTACAGTTGTCCTTGTCCAACGGACTTCAGACAACCCTGTAGATGCTCCTGAATTACTTGAAAAGTTCGGTATATGCTTTTCTTACCTTTCCCAAGAGCGTTTCACCCGTCACGCAGACATTACAGACCATCGGAGATACAGAAATGCGGAAGCAATTACATAATCTTACATTTATTGAAAGTAAGATCAAGTTAGTTATTACAGACCAGTATAAAAACACGAGTGTAGAGTACTTAATATTACAATACCAAGGGAGGTAAAAACTCCTCCCGATAAGTTCTTACATAAAAGTTTTTATGGAGGACTAGGTCCTCCTACATCTTCATTCTAGCTTTTCTTCATTTGACACCACCTTGGTACAAAAGCAACAAAAATTTGCTGCTTCCTCACCTAAAACAATAGGGAATAAAACCCTGAGTATGGAATTACTCAGCAAGTCTTACCCGACTAAGGAAAAGACTCTCAAGGGTATGCTGGTTATAAGGGAGTCAAGGTAAGGTATCTCAAAGATCAAAGACTCTGTTTTGCATAAATGCTTACTAAAGTGGATCCTTAAAAATCCAGTTTTATTTCCAGGTTAGGTAAAATTACTTGCATCTAGAGTTCTTTCTACCCTAGTTCAATCACTTCACCTACACTAGCCAATTTCCTTAACAAGTCCTTTATCTTTACTGGAATTCTACGTATAGGGCAGTGACCAAGTCTTCATGACCACAAGGTACGGCGATCTGAATCGATTATACTCAGCTGAGGATCTCCAATCACACGACATATGTAGCACTTAACCCTTGCATATGTCAACCCGTCACCGGGGTTCTTAAGACCAGATCAGGTTCACGCGAACCGAGAGCACAAATACACCACCGTCCAGCCTCTTGCCACGGAGGGTACACGCTACTCCCTCCACCGCTCCACGTCCATTCCGTGTTATCTTATTCTGGCCTTAGTCTGCCCGAGGCAAGGCTTACCCATGACGAGGTATGTGACCAGTTAAAGGGTCCTCGGTCATCAAGCCTACGTCGACACGGTCCTTAATTGACTCAGACGGAGACACTACACCGAGACTCTCTTCTCGTGCAAGTCACCTGCCCGGTCTCAGCTTAATCATTTAAAACCCAAAGCTTGGTACCTGGCAGAGGTACATCTTTTCCGATGATGAACCCATCACGGCCATGATGGATCCACCATCAAGTTTTATTTTCAAAAACATCATTCCCACTTTGCCAATCATCTTTTGTAAACAAAAGTTTTTGTTTTGCTAGAGCAATACTAAGCATAGAAAAACCTTTTGTAAAAACAGGGTTTCAAGGAAGGTAATCAAGTTCAAGGAAGGTAATGCAGGAATCGTTTAAGCATTCAACTCCTATCACCTAATGCATTAATCAAGTGAAAAAAGATTTTAAAAACATCAAGGAAGTGGCAAATGCACTGGGGCTTGCCTTCGTTGATAGGTGAGTCAGGCTCGGACCCGCAGATATCAAGGTAGAAACAGTTTCCTGCCTGAGATTCTGAAGGTGGTGGTGATGTCTTCTCTTCAGTTACTTCGATTTCTTCTTCGTTCACTAAAGATAACCATATATATGTACATAAGAATGAATGCCATGTAATGCTCATGAGAGTGCAAAGATAATAAGAATTTATTATCTAAGGTCTTGAATACAACTTTCCTTCACGGAACTTCGAGAACTTAGGGTTTTCGGAGTTAGTAAAGGAATTCAAAGAGCAGGGGTGGGGGTTTTGGGTTCTAATTATCAAACAAGGTCCAAATCAAACCAAACTCTATCCAAGGCTTCTAAATAATGTGTAGAGCTCATATAAAAAGTTTGGGCATTTTTGGACTTATTATCTATTTTCTAAAAATCCAGAACTAATGTTTTAGGCTATTTTAAATACTTTCAAATTCCCTATTTAACCTAAAAATCATGAAACTATTTTTATTAAATTATAAGGAAAATAAGAAGTTTAGGAAAATTGGTTTGACAATTTTAGGGTTTTTCTACAATTTTCTATAATTGTTAGAGTTCTGCTAGAAAAAGAAAAAGAATAAAAATGAATAGTCTTGGGCTGAAAGTAGCCTGAGTCGGCCCAACTAAGACAGAAACGCGCCCGCGCGCGTTCGACCGCGGCGACTTTGCATAAAAGACCTTGGCGCCTTGAATAATCACAGAAGAAATCCGCACACTATTTCGGGGAGTCACTGACAGTTTACAGAAACGCCCCCAAACTTCTATTTCTTCGCAGGATGGGGTCCCCGACGACGGTGAACGCGGCCGAGCTCCGGTGAGCTCCTGGACCGGCTGAATGGGGCAACGACTAGGGTTCCCGAGCGGCTAACGCCGAATTGGACCTCTCCCAAATGATTCCCCCAACTTAATTCCATAATTGGTAAACTATCAAGCTCTGACCACGCAGGCCGCGGATGATGAAGACAACCGCACGCGCTCCCGGTGACTAACGAAGTTCTAGCTTCATTGGACAGTTTGATGATCATCCAGAGCAAGTAAGAATGTCGAAACAAGAACGCAAATGACAAGAATGGACTGGCCACGACGAGGTGTTCTTCGCGGTGGCGGAGACTTGATTTGGGGGAAGTTTGAAATTCAAGAGCTCTGGCGAACGATTGCTAGCAATTTTCGGTGGCTGGGTGGGTGATGACCTTGCGGGGCTAGTGGGGGCTTCAATTTATAGGGCTCAACGACGGTGGCCAGGAATTTGGATGACGACGCGCGGCGGCCGGAGGAAAGGAAGGGCTCTGGCGCGCGTGATTCCGTGGCATCTACCGTGGCAGTCACTCCGACGAGCCACGAAGAGGCACGAGGGTTCACGGCAATGCGGTGGAGGGGCTCAAGTACGTGGCATACGGCCGGAAGACGGCGGTTCACCGGCGAGCTTATCTGCTCAAGCCACAAAGCAGAGGGGAAGTACGGCGGTGAGTCACCGGAGTGGCGTCCAGCGCACGGGGTGACGACCGAAGCGTTATCCCCAATCCAAGTGCACGAATCCACACGCCGGCGACACGAATTGCGGCGGTGAGTCACCGGCGGTGAGATCTTTTTAGCGCTGGCGGTCTGATCCCCAACAGTCAATGTACCATGGTGAACTCCATTCAGAGCATGTGACAGATCATCTTGGAGCTCCATTTTCTCCCAAATTCAAATGGCAACTCGTCCAGATCTCTGCAGCAATATTGTAGTGTTATAAACCAGCTACAACTCGACTATAGGGATTAAACTTAGTTGAGAACTGGATCAAGGTTAAATCCAGGTCCAAAGTTAGCTCTATTACACTGCAATTCTGAATTTCAGAGTTCCATCAGCCTGACAGTCCAACTTTGGGCTTAATTATCTCCAATATCTTCTTAACAACTATGCTTACACTCTTAAGCAAAGTTGTTCTCCTTTGTTTGATCTACAAGTTTGATGTGGTGACCTAGGGCAAAAACCCTAGAATTTGAAAGTTACAAAGCTCAAAAGTTGAGCCCATAACACTGTTTTTCAGACTTAGAGTGGAATCACAATTAGGGTCTTTTTGCAAATTTGTCCACAACTTAGGGTTTGGCTTGTAAATCTTCATAAATGTGAACCATGTGACTTTATATGCTTTAATATTTTAGTTTTTACACTTTAGTCCAAATGTGCACTGTTTTTGCACATAGGCCCCTAGGGTTTGGATTTAGGGTTTTCCATTAGGGTTTCTGGTATCTCAGGGGTATAAATGTAATTCAAATTCATTCTTAGGAACATTTTATGATTGTTTTACATAAACCTTAGGTTTTTCTCAATTTAGGTCATGTTTTACCCCTTTAAACCCTATTTAGGGTTAAGTCCCCTAGTCCAGGGTTCTATTTGCAAAACACTAGAACAATACAACTTGCTTGAAATTTTTACCTAGTGAATGCACTCTAGGTGTGTCAAACATATGCAATGCCAATGTTTATGATGTCATGCTCAAGTTTTAGTAGCAGTAACACCAGGGGTGTTACACATGGTCCCGAATGAGAAGACTCTCTATCATCGTCATTCTTCCTCATTCATTTAGTAGTCCTCTCTTTCCTCTTCTTCCTTTCTTGGATAATCTGGATAACTAAAATGCAAAGCATCCATAACTCTATTCAACCTTCGTTTTCTCGGTTGGCAAAGGCAACAACCATTAACTGGTATTCCTTTTTCGTAAACTTACCCAAAATCTCATTGCACATCGTCCCAATCATTTCTAACCATTTGGTGCAAGGTTCTCTGAATACATCTTGATACTTGAATCGATATGATAGTCTCACAAGCTTCATCTTATCCACCTCCTCTTTTAGCTTTGGCATTCCCTAGCCGCCAAGTGTTGGAAACACTTTGTTAGCAAGATACTCTTGCACCAAGTCCCATGTACTGATATGCTCGGTAAACAGTGCTAAAGCTAACTTGGGCTACTTATGCCGGTGAACCAATGCTCATGTTACAAATTGGCCACATTAAGACGAAGTTTGACCTCAATTGACTCATCATAATATTTTAAATTTGTCCATGCCCTTAATATCAACCTTCATATAAAACCACTCATCAGTCCACCTAGTTGGCCATTTTGTCTAATATCTTAACATGGGAGCTTTCGTATATTTTCTATATGCAAAATTATAACACCCAAAATTCTTATGGAGATTATCCAAACATCTTGCCTTTGTCTGATAGTGGATTTATGAATCCTACAAAAAAATCTTCGGCGTTTGCACTCAAACCTTGGCTTCGGAGGGCCCATATGTAGACGATGATTCTAACAATCACTTTTGGGATTAGCTGGTGCAGAAATATTTCAAACCTCTCTAACTCTTTAGCGATCATTTCATACATTGGGAAATGAAGCCCTTCCTAAAAGAAGCTTCTAAAGATAGGAACCTCATCACTCTTTGGCTCTAGAATAGTCTCGTCATCGTTGGTCAACCTAGCAGTAGAGCAAACTTTAGCCATTGGTGGGTTGCTGAAGCTTTATAAGAGTGGTTATGTGTGAGAAAAAGAGCTTCGAAGGCACTATAACTTTTTTGCAACAGCTTAGAGTAGAAGCAATAAATGTAGTAAGAAATCTGCAACCACTGAGCTAGCTTATATAACTTGGTAAGTGGTGAAGACGAGCGGTCGTGCTGCTCGCACCCTCTGCTCGGTGGGCCAACATAGTACGTTTTTTACCATGCGCTCAAGGAAGGTGGTTTTGGACCTTTGGCATAAAGCCTTCGTATATTCCACTAACTGAGCTTGTTATAAAAAATGAACTAGCACTACGAAGGGGCTACTGTTGGGGCTTCCTTCCTCCGAAGGTCCTCAAAACACCTACCCAATAACAGTTTTTATCTTGTTTCACATGTTGTAGAACTGATACCAAAGGTAGCCTTCAATTAGAACTATCAATATACACAATCCTGAAGAAAGAAGCTTCGAACAGATACCATGTGCTCATGTGCAACGAAGCAAATAAGAACCGTAGGGAGCCTTCAAAATTTAGTTTACAAGTCAGAAGAAGGAATGTACAACTTCGCCCTTAGCATGTATAATAGGCTAAATGTATAGGCTTAAGGACACATTTGTAATTTCACCAAGGTTGTATCTCATGCCTATAAATAAATGAATAGTGTCATGCATTATTCGGATTTTCGTATGAGGCAAGTTTCACCTCTCTTTGTACGAATCTATAATTTCCCGCTTCTCCTAGCCTTGTAAAATTAAGAAGGCTAAGGTACTTGTGCAAATCCTTTTTTCATAATAGAAATATGGAAACACACAATGATATGGCTTCTTTCGCATTTGGATCATGTGTTTTCTTTTCATTCAATATCATTATCCATATATTATTATTTTGTTCATTTATTTTAAGTTTCACCTTCATTCTTTCTCGTTCCTTCTTTATAGGGATAGTTAATTAAAAGGGCGAAAGTGAAACTGAATCTTACTATGTTGCCTTGAAATTTGATACCTTTAGGGGATCGAAATCAAGTATCCAATAAGGGTGGACTAGATCTAGTGAGTCGTAGCCAAATGTCCAACTCGTTCAAACTTAGCAAGCGAGAGACACGAGAACAAAGCATTGCGAGCTTTGTTGTTCGAATCATGGAACTCCATCTCAATCGCAGTGATCCGAACACTCACAGCGTCAAAAGCAACATCGAGGCAGATTTCCCAGACGCGGTACCTACTACTCTGAAGATATGTCGTCATACAGATCTTCCAGTACGAGTAGTTCGTCCCATCGAAGAACGGTGGCTTGCCAACACCACATTCCATGTCACCTTCATGGATTTCAAACCAATTAGGGTAAGAAAATTCTTAACTGGCTCCAATACGAACCAAAGGATCAGTGAGACGATCAAAGGGGCGTGAATAGGAGCAAATCAAATTTTTGCTACTAAAACTGATTGAGCACTTCACTTCAATTAAGATGAAGAAAGTGCTCAAACCAAAAGCACAGCATCATACCATTGATCTCATGATTTCAAAATGTTCTTAAGAATGACATGAAACCAGCACAATGAACGGATCACAAATCGGACACCGAAAAGTCCGAATCGATCCAAAACTGTGTCACTATCTAGTGGTGATTTCAGTAGCTCAAAATTTAGTTCTTGAATGCAAAACTGAACCAAATAGACTCCGATTGAGATGAAATTTTACACACTTCTTTATAAATGTGGTTTCAAGGTCTCCACAAATTTGGAACTTAATCGGATTTGTAAATCAATCGCAGATTCGAAAATACAATCTGAATTAGGGTTTCGTTGGGGTTTTCTCAATCGAACTCAAAACGAGATCAACTCGTATCACGACCAAGAACTGCACCGATTAGATGTATGTTGGAATCCAAAAAGTTTCTATCCCCATAAATCAATCCCTAACAGCACCCAAACAATAAGAACTCGAAGGTTCTTCACAAATCCACAAGAGATGAGAGGGAAGAACACAAGAGCAAAGAGACTCAAAATTTCAGCAAGAATGAAAACTGAGATTGAGAGTCAACCAAAGCTGTGGGCGGTATCGGCCACCCTTCCTCGAATTAATCGATGAAGATTACAAAACACTGACGCGAAGGTTCAAAGCATCTGTGGATCTCGGACTCAACTATGGAATGAAAGCTAGTATTTTCTAAACAAATAGACTAATGTGTAAGACAAACAGATGGCTAAAACAACCAACCCCAACCTTCTATTTATAGAGGGTTATTACTACTTCCAAACCTACCCCTAGGTACATAGAGCCTATCCATTTAGCAGGGGGCGAAATGGACCAACTCCTGAGATTTTGATCTAACGGCCACACGCTCCACATGAAGTTGCTTCCTCTTGACGTACCCTTCGTGATGATGCCACGTGCCACCTCCGATTCCCGCCAGAACCGCAACCACCGATTTTTGAGGCCAAACTCGGTCCAAAACCCGCCGTCTGTTGCGCTGGGTGGTTTTTCGAGGTTCAACCACCAAACCACCGCGAGTAGCACACCGCATGTGTGTCCTCCACGTCCTGGACACGTGTCTCACAAGTCCTCGACCGCGCAGGTGACACGGCCTGCTCCACCATGTTCTGACGCGAGTGTGTTTCACAGGTGTTAGCCACCACAGCTAGTCACCCGATGACTGGTCTCTCGTTCAAGTCCCAGCGCTCGCCCTTCACCACTCCCTGTCCATCGGCACGAACACACACAACCTTCACCGTCGACCACCGTACCTGTGCTCTACACCTGCATACCGCAAGCCGATTGACATGGTTGCACAACACATAATCTCACGCTTCAGTTAGTCCACGACTCGACCTGAGACGCTATACCATCCTGGTTTTTGGCTCCAAGTTTAGAAACCTTAAACTCCTTAATCCCTCCTTATTTTCTTAAAGCCTAAACCTCATAAGCATTTCATTTCTCATATGCATAAACCATGTTTGCTAGTAGCACTTCACACAAGTAGTCTCACCTAACATTTCATTTTTGGCACCTAACATTTCATTTCTCATATGCATACCCCCTCTCTCCCGCGCCCAAGCTCCCTCGCTCCCTCGGCCCAATTCTGGGCCCATCACCGCGTGGCTCCTGCCCACTCTCACGCTCGCTCTCTCCCACTGCCCGCTCGGCCCCACTCGACAGCCGCGCTCTCTCTCGCTTCCTCATGCTCGCACTTCCTCTACCAAGTGGGTCCCGGATGTTAGTTCCCTATCCCTCACCTGCGCATGGCTTCGCCGCGATCACCACCGGCCACCGTCCTTCCTCACTCCGCCATCACTTCTACGCCAGTGAAGTTAGGCACCACTTCGTCCCTCGCCCACTATGCTCGCACCCTCGCACGGCATACCGCCTCGAGCCGTCCCGTCCCCGGCGCTGTGCGCCATTACCACTACCACTATGCACCTCATTGGCGCCAACACGCCTCAGCCGCTTTCCCCTGCCCAGGGCGCCTATAAAAAGGCCTCTCCGAGCTCCCTTTCTCCTCGCACCGGCCACGACCACTCTCCCCCTCCCCTGGGCTCAATCAAGCCAAGCGCTGCTGCCTCCCTCCGCTCTGGTGAGCTCTCCCTCCCCTCTCTAGTAGCTTAGGGTCAAATTGAGATAGCTCATGAACTTCACCACCTCTCCATGGACACAAAGCACCACTTTCTCCCCCTGTCATGCCTAGTGGCCTCGTCGGTGACCTCGCCACTGCGGAAGCCCGCCACCTCACCATGGACAAACCGTCTCAGGGCTCCACTGGCCAAACTGATCCCACCACTATAACCACCCGCCCCTGCTCATGCTAGCCCACCTACCCAATCTCCAAAAACCGGATCACCAGCAGAGAACCACCATCAAACCATCGGCGGCCGGTTCTTTCTCCCCCCGGGCGGATCGCCGTTCCCCCTTAACGTCGTTCCTCCCTTCCCCCGCTGCCTCGCTGGCATGTGGGCCTCGCGCCCACGATGCCGTCCCTGCACCGCGCCCTGCTGGCAGGCTGAGTTGGGCCGTTTTGCCCGCGCGGCCGCGCACGCCCGCACTCGACTTGGGCCAAAATCCTCCCCTCCGGCCCGATTAACCAGGAATTAGTTATCTTTTTCCTTCTCCTTTTCCTTTTCCTTTTCCCATTTTTCACATATATTTTTATGTGTTGATATTTTATGCACCAAAAATGATCCAAACACTTCATAAGTCAAAAAAATAATGATTAGGAACTTGACACACTTTACTTAACAAGCAATGTTTGATGTATTGTTTATGCCTCTTTTTGCAAGCCGAAGAGGGGGCCAACCTTCAGGAACCCATAGCTCCGGAAGAAGGGTAGGAGCCCAACCTCCCGGAAGTAGAACTTTCGTGCCAAGAGAGCTTCGATGAAGGCAAGTTCATTCTACCCTTGATGCATAAATTACCTATTCTTTCTACCACTACCTACGCCGGGATATGGGATGGTTTTGATGCATTATGAGTCGAGCGATAGCCTGCATTAAAGAATACCTTTTGGTTACAAAAGATGTGGGTTAGAGTAATGGTTTCAAAGGGAAATGTTTTTTTTTTCAAAATGTGTATGATGAAGGGTTATCACCCTCATCACCAATCGAGTGGGATGATCAGGGACTCCCTGGTTTGGGGAGGGCCTAAGGTGAAGGCTCAGCCGAGTTAGGTGTGAGCATGAAGGATTGTCCCCCTCGTTTAAGGACTAGTTTGTCATCCTTCACTACCTGTACTCATGTCAAGTACAACCACTCGAGACTGTATGGGTAGTCACTCGATCTGAACTTGCACGGTCCGAACCCTAGGATTTATGACGGTTGGGGAGCACCGGGAGGATAAGGAGGGTGTATGTTTTGTCCTAGTTTAGGCATGGTGGTGGCCTTGTTCCTTACGGTATAATCGCTAAGGTAAGGTCATGCAAGGAAGGAAAGAGTTTCAGTGTCGGATCTCACGGCAGTGAGATCGTAGAGCCGAATTAGTGGGTAAAGTGTACCCCTCTGCGCAGAGTTTGAAACCTATTCGAATAGTCCATGTCCACTGGTATGGATGAGTCTGGTGTGGTATGAAAATTAGTTTTTTTATCTTGGAAAAGGGGGAATGCATGAGTGTTTTCGGAAATAAAGACGAAGCCACGGAAGCGGGAAGCTCAATGGTGGTTGAGTGTGAAAAAGTGCTACCTCTCTCTTTTCTAGGTAAAAACATCAAGTATCGCCTTTCTCTAAGAAAATTAAAGAGTGACTACAACTCCACCATACCAAGCATGTACTGTATAGGCCTCTCCCTCTTTACGGGTAGGATGGGCTTGCGGAATACGTAAGTATTCACCCAATTTTATTTATTTTTCCCAGCTACCAAAGACTTCCTTTCTGCTATGTTCGACTAGAAAGGGTTGTGTTTGCATGCAGTCTATCTATGGCTTGGGCTAGTTTTCTTCCACTTCGCTATGTATCCCAAGTTTGCTAGAGCTTGCTTTTGGTATTGTAATAATTATTATGTAAGACTCTATGCTATCTGATGAAATGAATGTGTTTACTAGCCTCATGGGACTAGTAATTGTATCGCATTTGAGTCCCAAAGGATCGGGACGCTTTAGGTGGTATCGGAGCCATAGGACTGGCCGTAGACTGCAGCCCTGACCTAAAAAGCTTTCCTCAAAAGAAAAACCTCTTTACTTCTTAAAGAATCTTCTCTTCTTTCCTTAGTATTAACAACCCTTCTTCTCTTGCTACCAGATCCAGGACACCTTTACCCTTAAGACATCCTATTGCTCGGAGGTGGAAGGATTCCCTTACCTTCTTTGGAGTTGTGCCCTTCGCTTGGGAGTCTGCAAGAAGCCAGAGTATGTCTGGAAGGAATATCGTGAAAATGGAGCTGGGAAGTGCTCCATGGCAGTCTTCCTGGGAGAAAGCCGAAGCTACCCAAACCACCTACCTTTCCAGATCACCGCTACTGACCACCACTTCTTAGACACCTGCCAAAATGCTACCCAAAAAGCCCTCCGCCAATTATGCCAAAACTACAGCAAAGAAGTCACCGAAACACCCCTTCGCTACTTCCCACCCAGTAACAAAAAAAACCCTGCCTGGAGGAAAAGACTCTAGGCTTTGTCAGGGAGAGAGCATAATGAAGATGATCCTACTGTAACCTACATGGTCGGATATCTTCACACCCCTGACACCCACTTTGATGACCTTTTCTCCCATTGCACCCACCTAAAGTTCTGGGTGGAAAGCCTAGAGTAGCAGATCAAGGAATTAAAGGAAGAAAACGCAGCCCTTCAAAGCAATCTTGAGATGGCAGAAGGCGAGGAAGCCAACGCTCGCAAGTGAAAGGGAAATGTGCCCTTGGGCCATTTCTAAGTATTTTGGTGATTGAGTGCCAACACAAGTGCTTTTGTGCTAATCTATGCAAAGTGGTGGACAAAGTGCAAATCAAGTTAAAAGGTATGTTTCTAGACTTAGTACATTGTTTTATGGACTAATGTATTGTGTCTAAGTGCTGGAAACAGGAGAAATTGAATTGGAAATGAGATGGCTTTGTTCAGCCAAAGTTTGCTCAGTCTGAGTGCACCGGACAGTGTCCGATGCGCCAGGCTGGCTCTGGCGAACAGGCTGCTCTCGGGACTTCGACGGCGGTGTACGGCTAAAATTCACTGGTCGGTCTGGTGGTGCACCGGACTGTCCGGTGGGCCATTCACAGGCGAACTCGTCGCTCTCGGGAAACCATCAACGGCGTACGGCTAAAATTCACCGGTCTGTCCGGTGGTGCACCGGACTGTCCGGTGAGTCAGCAGTCAACCGGGGCAATGGTCGGCCAAGGATTCCGCGCGTGATGCGTGGCCGAGCCAACGGTCACATTGGTGCACCGGACTGTCCGGTGTGCACCGGACAGTGTTTGGTGTGCCAACGGCTCTCAGACTCCAACGGTCGGCTTCGCCAAATAAGGAAGGTATCTGCACCGGACAGTGTCCGGTGGTGCACCGGACTGTCCGGTGCGCCAGTCGACAGAAGCCTAGATCTGCCTTCCAGGATTGCTCTCAACAGCTCCTAGCTGCCTTGGGGCTATAAAAGGGACCCCTAGGCGCATGGAGGAGCACACCAAGCATTCCCTGAGCACTCTTGATCACTCACACTCCATTCTTGCGCACTTGTTCGACATTCTAGTGATTTGAGCTCCTTTCTAGTGTGCTAGTCTTTTGAGCTTAAGTCTGGGTATTGCGTGTGTGTATTTGCTGTGATCTTAGTGTCTTGTGTGAGTTGCTAATCCCTCCCTTACTCCGTGCTTCTTTGTGAACTTCAAGTGTAAGGGCGAGAGGCTCCAAGTTGTGGAGATTCCTCGCAAACGGGATTAAGAAAAGCAAGCAAAACACCATGGTATTCAAGTGGGTCTTTGGACCGCTTGAGAGGGGTTGATTGCAACCCTCGTCCGTTGGGACGCCACAACGTGGAGTAGGCAAGCGTTGGTCTTGGCCGAACCACGGGATAACCACCGTGCCATCTCTGTGATTGATCTCTTGTGGTTATTGTGTTTTGTAGAGACTCCTCTCTAGCCACTTGGCGATTATTGTGCTAACGCTTAACCAAGTTTTTGTGGCTTAAGTTTCAAGTTTTACAGGATCACCTATTCACCCCCCCTCTAGGTGCTCTCAATTGGTATCGGAGCCGTTCTCTTCACAAAGGGACTAATCGCCCGAAGAGATGGATCCTAAGGGGAAGGGAATCATGATCAACGATAGGGAGAAGGAGTCCTTCGTCAACGAGCCTAAGGATGACAAGCCTATCGACTCGGGCTCGGGCCATAGACGCAAAGATGGAAGGAAGAAGAAGACGAGACGCATCAAGGAGATCGTCTACTACGACGACAGTGATGAGTCCACTTCTTCCCATAAGGACAACGACGACAACGACTACGACAAACGAAAGACGGTTAACTCAAACTTTTCGTTCGATTATTCGCGTATTCCTCAAAGTTCAAATTCACATTTACTTTCCATTCCTCTCGGCAAGCCTCCACACTTTGATGGGGAGGACTACGGATTTTGGAGCCACAAAATGCGTAGTCATTTGTTCTCTCTCCATCTAAGCTTATGGGAGATTGTTGAGAATGGAATGAAGTTTGATAGCTCGGATAGTCCTATTTTTATTAATGAACAGATTCATAGAAATGCACAAGCTACTACTGTGTTGTTAGCCTCCTTGTGCAGGGACGAGTACCATAAGGTGAGCGGCTTGGACAATGCCAAGCAAATCTGGGACACCCTCAAGATCTCTCATGAGGGGAATGACGTCACCTTGCTCACCAAGATGGAATTGGTAGAAGGCGAGCTCGGAAGATTTGCGATGATAAGGGGCGAGGAGCCAACCCAAACGTACAACCGGCTCAAGACCCTTATCAACAAAATAAGGAGCTACAGAAGCACGCGATGGACGGACCACGACGTCATCCGAGTAATGCTAAGGTCCTTTACCGTTCTTGATCCATATTTGGTGAATAATATTCGTGAGAATCCCAGGTACACCAAAATGTCGCCCGAAGAAGTCCTTGGAAAATTCGTAAGCGGGCGAATGATGATCAAGGAGGCGAGGTACGTGGATGACGCACTGAATGGTCCAATCAATGAGCCTCAACCCGTTGCTCTCAAGGCAACGAGAAGCAAGGAGGCGTTACCTAGCAAGGTGGCGCAAGTTGAGGCGGCAGGGCTAAATGATGAAGAGATGGCCCTCATCATCAAGCGCTTCAAGACGGCGCTTAAGAGTCGCAAGGGACAGCCAAGCAAGACCAAGTCAAAGGGAAAGCGCTCATGCTTCAAATGTGGTAAGCTTGGTCATTTTATTGCTAACTGTCCCGATAATGATAGTGACCAGGAAAAAGGAAACAAGAGGGAGAAGAAGAAGAATTACAAGAAGGCCAAGGGCGAGGCACATATCGGAAAGGAGTGGGATTCGGATTGCTCCTCCTCCGACTCCGACAATGAAGGACTCGCCGCCACTGCCTTCAACAAGTCATCCCTCTTCCCAAACGAGCATCACACATGCCTCATGGCGAAGGAGAAGAAGGTATGTACTCGGGATACCACTTATGCTTCTTCAAGTGATGATTCTAGTGATGATGATGAGATAGATAGACTATTCTAGTTTATTTAAAGGTTTGGATAGAATTAAAATTGGCAAAATTAATGAGTTAATTGATGCCTTGAATGAAAAGGATAGACTTTTAGAAAAGCAAGAGGATTTGTTGTATGAAGAACATGATAAATTTGTAGAGGCACAAAAAGCTCATGCTTTAGAAGTTAAAAGAAATGAAATGCTTTCTTATGAACTATCTACTTGTCATGAAACCATTGCTACTTTAAAAGGTGTTAATAATGATTTAAATGCTAAACTCGAAGTAGCTAGTAAATCTAACTCTTGTGTAGAACATGTTTGCACTAGGTGTAAAGATCTTAATGTTGATACTTGTAGTGAACACCTAGAGTGCATTTCTAAATTAAATGATGAAGTAGCTAGTCTTAATGCCCAACTTAAGACTAGCAAGAGTGAATTTGACAAACTAAAATTTGCAAGGGATGCCTACACGATTGGTAGACACCCCTCAATTAAGGATGGACTTGGCTTCAAAAGGGAAGCCAAGAACTTGACAAGCCATAAGGCTTCCATCTCCGCCAAGGAGAAAGGGAAGGCCCCTATGGCTAGTAATACTAAAAGGAACCATGCTTTTATGTACCATGATAGGAGACAATCTAGAAATGCTTATAGGTGGTGTAATGCTTATGATGCTTTTGATTTTCATGCTATGACTGCTTCTAGTTCCCATATTATGCATGATAGAAATGTTGCTAGGATAAATGTTGTTCATAATATGCCTAGGAGAAATGTTGCTAATATTCCTAGGAAAGTTAATGAACCTTCTACAATATATCATGCTTGCAATGCTTCATTTGCCATTTGTAGAAAGAATAAGAAGGTGATTGCTAGGAAGTTAGGGGCAAGATGCAAGGGCGATAAAACTTGCATCTGGGTCCCTAAGACAATTGTGACTAACCTTGTAGGACCCAACAAGAGTTCGGTACCTAAGACCCAAGCCTAAATTTGCCTTGTAGGTTTATGCATCCAGGGGTTCAAGCTGGATTACCGACAGCGGATGCACAAACCACATGACGGGGGAAAAGAGGATGTTCTCTTCCTACGTCAAGAACAAGGATCCCCAAGATTCAATAATATTCGGTGATGGGAACCAAGGCAAGGTAAAAGGATTAGGTAAAATTGCTATTTCATCCGAGCACTCTATTTCTAATGTGTTTTTAGTTGAGTCGCTTGGATATAATTTGTTATCTGTTAGTCAATTATGCAATATGGGATATAATTGTCTATTCACAAATGTAGATGTGTCTGTCTTTAGAAGGTGTGATGGTTCACTAGCTTTTAAGGGTGTACTAGACGACAAACTTTATTTGGTTGATTTTGCAAAAGAAGAGGCCGGTCTAGATGCATGGGCTGGTTGTGGCATCGCCGCTTAGCACATGTGGGGATGAAGAACCTCCACAAGCTTCTAAAGGGAGAACACGTGATAGGTCTAACTAATGTACATTTCGAAAAAGATAGACCTTTTGCAGCTTGTCAAGCAGGGAAACAGGTGGGAGGCTCTCATCACACCAAAAATGTGATGACCACATCAAGACCCTTGGAGATGCTTCATATGGACCTCTTCGGACCCGTCGCCTATCTAAGTATAGGAGGAAGTAAGTATGGTCTTGTTATAGTTGATGATTTTTCCCGCTTCACTTGGGTATTCTTTTTGCAGGATAAATCTGAAACCCAAGGGACCCTCAAGCGCTTCCTCAGGAGAGCTCAAAATGAGTTTGAGCTCAAGGTGAAGAAGATAAGGAGCGACAACGGGTCCGAGTTCAAGAACCTTCAAGTGGAGGAGTTTCTTGAGGAGGAGGGGATCAAGCACGAGTTCTCCTCTCCCTACACACCACAGCAAAATTGTGTGGTAGAGAGGAAGAACAGGACGCTCATCGATATGGCGAGGACAATGCTTGGAGAGTTCAAGACTGTAACGCCCCGAATTTCGAGTTGAATTTTTTCTTTCTCTATCGCTCGCTAAATTCGGGCGTTACCTCTCTTTCCTATTTCTTTTCGCTAAAACCCTACCTATTTCCAAAACTCCAAGTAGTATAATAATAATAGACCCTAAGAGTATTTCATTTGAATTGTTGCACCATGCCGGTCCCTGCATATCTTTTGTTTGTGGATTGAATTTGTGAAAACATGCTTTTAGAAAAAATGATTAAAAAGGGAAAAAAACCCCTTTCCTTCTCTCTCCCCCCTTCCCCCCCTTTTCAGCCCGGCTGACCTGGGCGGCCCAGCTGGCGTGGCCCAGCCAGGCGCGCAGCCGCCCCCCCATCCCCAGGTTGTCAGCATTGCAACCACTGCTCAGAAGAAGATGAAGCCGTGGAAGGAGACTTCCAGGAGTTCCAAGACTACGACGAGTTCTAGGTGTGGGTTAGCGGCAACCCCCAGTCGGCCGCCTGTGAAGGCCGTGTTATCTAC
This sequence comes from Zea luxurians, assembly GCA_029449295.1. Classification (NCBI taxonomy): domain Eukaryota; kingdom Viridiplantae; phylum Streptophyta; class Magnoliopsida; order Poales; family Poaceae; genus Zea; species Zea luxurians. Next base: position 242,896 of record JAOPSE010000203.1, on the reverse strand, counting down.
ATTTCTTTTCCGCACTTTGATTTATTGTAAAGACTATGTGGATGTCTCAGACATCATGATGTAATCGACTATTATTTCCCTTTTTAATACTATTTGAGCACTGTGTGATGATGTCCATGTTATGTAACTGCTGTGTACGTGAATTGCTGATCCTGGCACGTACATGGTTCGCATTCGGTTTGCCTTCTAAAACTGGGTGTGACATAAGTGGTATCCCTGAGCTCTTTGCTAGCCAACCCTGAATCTCGAGGGCGAGATTCTTTTAAGGGGGATTGGTTTGTAACGCCCCGAATTTCGAGTTGAATTTTTTCTTTCTCTATCGCTCGCTAAATTCGGGCGTTACCTTTCTTTCCTATTTCTTTTCGCTAAAACCCTACCTATTTCCAAAACTCCAAGTAGTATAATAATAATAGACCCTAAGAGTATTTCATTTGAATTGTTGCACCATGCCGGTCCCTGCATATCTTTTGTTTGTGGATTGAATTTGTGAAAACATGCTTTTAGAAAAAATGATTAAAAAGGGGAAAAAAACCCTTTCCTTCTCTCTCCCCCCCCTTCCCCCCCTTTTCAGCCCGGCCGACCTGGGCGGCCCAGCTGGCGCGGCCAGCCAGGCGCACAGCCGCCCCCCCTCTCTCGCGCCCGGCCCAGCTGGCCAATCCGGCCCAGCCGGCCTCCCTCCCCCCCTTCATTCCTCCCCGCCATGGGCCAGCCTCGCCGCGGCCCAGCTGCCCCCCCGCGCTTTGGGCCCATGGCGGCCCAGCCACCCCAGCCGGCTCGCCCGCTCCCCACGCCGCGCGGACCGCGCGTGCGGTTTGGAAAGCCGCCGCCGCCTTGGGTGGGCCCCGCCCGTCAGCCGTGCCCTCCCCAAACCGCCTCCCCCTTTCCTCTCTCCTCCCCTGCTCGTCCCCGCTCCCCTGCCCTGCTCGCCGCAGCTCCCCTGCCCCGCCCCCAGCTCGCTCGCCGCCGGCGTCCCGCCCGCCCGTGTTAAGCCCGGCCCCTCCTCCCTCTCCTCTCTCCCTCCCTCCTTCTCCCCGGCGCGGTCCCGCCCGCCCGGCACCTGCGCTCGCCCCGCCCTCGGCTCGCCGGACATGGCGGTCCGGCGCCCCATCCCGACCTCGTCCGCCCCGCCCCGCCCCTCGGCTCGGTCGGCCGTGGCGGCCCGGCGCCCTCCCGCGGCGCGGCGAGCCCCGCCCCGCCCGCGCGCGCCCTGTCCCGGCCTTGCCCACCCGTGCTCGGCACGGCGGCGCTCGGCCCGGCCTCGCTGGCCATGGCGCCCGGCCCCCGGCGCCCTCCCGCGGCGCGGCAAGCCCCGCCCGTCCGCGCGCGCCCGCCCTCGGCTCGCCGGCCCCGCTCCCCCGTCCCCGCTCCCTCCCCGGCTTGAGCGCGGCCCAGCCATGGCTGTCCGCCCGCGGCTCGCCGGCGCAGCGCGCTCGCGCGGCTGTGGCGCGGCTGTGGTGTGGCCCGGCTTCGGCGCCCGCCCGACGCGGCTCCCTCACCCGCCCCGCTCGGCGCGGCCTCCCCCGCCCGGCGCACGGCCCGGCGCGGCCGCGGCATTCCGGCGCGCACCCGGCATCCCGCCCCGGCTTTCCTCGCCCGTGGCGCTCGACCCCGGCCCCTGCGCGGCCTCGCCCGCCCGCGCAGCCCCGGTCCAGGCGTGGCCTCGGCATGCGCGCGGAGCCCCGGCGCGGCCTGTGCACGCACGGTGCCCCCGGCGAGCTCGCCGCACCCGCGGCTCGCGGCCATGGCAGCTCGGTCCTGCCCGCTCTGGCATGTCCTGCTCGCGTCGCGATGGCCTCGACGCGTGCGCGACTCGTTCGCGGCGCGTTAGCGGGGCTTTGCGCGCGCGCGTGTTCGCGCAGCGTTTTGGCTTAGCTCGTCGTGCTCGCGACGCGACGCATAGTGCCCTGTCGCGTTCGCGACACGATCGTCTACCCCCGAGCCACCGTCTACCCCCCCTTCCTGTGCATTCCGTGCGTAGTGAGCGTGTTATGTAATCGATAAATGGAAACCCGAATTAGAATTTGTTTACGTTAGTTAATTCATGTAAGTAATTATCTATCTCATTTAATGTCAATCAACTGGAAATGGTCATGATTTGAATTATGCATGTAGCTAATCCGTTTGTTAGAACTAATTGGAGCTAAGTAGAACTAGGGCACGTAGCGTTGAGTTATTCGTCTACCCGTAGTGCATCTCGAGCGTAAGCCTTAACCCCTGCGAGACCTTCCCTCGTTGTTGGAACTTGCTCTCAGTTGCAAGGGGATCCAACAAGGGTGAACAGTGACGTCAACAGGGTTCTCGCGCTAGATGGCAATAGCTCTGTTAATCTGGCCTCTCACGGGCACTGTGCAGGGGTATTTATAGGTACCTGAGCGCGCAGCGCCTTGAGCTAAGGACGCATGTGCCCTCAGCTACCTAGATTATCCCCAGAATATTCCCATAAAGCGGGGTTACAGACCGTAATTACAGGGATGCCTTTACAAATTAGGCCCGTAACGCACTGCGACCGCGAGGGGCCCGTTACGATGGGCCGAATCGCACGTGGGCCTCTGAGCTAGACGAGGCCGCACTGTGGGATGCCCTTCGTCGCCGGTCTTCGTCTGGTGCCGATCAAGCGAAGGGTGTCCCTGCCTATTTTGTTTCTGTTAGCTCAGCTGCTGCAGCGAAGGCTTCGAGCGAAGGGTGGCGTCTTTGCCTTCGCCCCAACATTTGCCCTCCGAGGGACCGGTTCGACAAAGTCACCTGGTGCCGAAGACGTCGCTAGATGGCGGAGACGCTGCCCTCGCTCGAAGTGGTTCCGCGGGGGTTTTTGATATGACCGTTGATTGACGGTGTACTGTTGGATTGCGGGTTTCTCGAAGCGCCGCGCCCTGCCTATATAAGGGGGCGGGGGTCGACGCTTTTTGAACTTCACTTTCCGCGCTCCGCGAAAACCCTAGCCGCCCTTTCCGCCGTCTTGCTGCTCGTCTGCCTGCCCTGCTCGTGTTCGCCGGAGATCTGGCTCGAGTGAAGCAGACCGCCCGCCGCCGCCGACGGTACGTAGCGATGCCGTCCTCGTCTTCTTCCGCTGCCGCTACGCCGCCGGCCGATCCCTCGCCGCCGGCCGCCGTCTCGTCTGAGGAGACGCTGAGTAGTTTGATGGCGGAGGAGTTGCGCGCCGGCGATTCTGTTGATTTTGGCGTGTCGTGGATGTCGTCGGTCCGCGTGCAAGATATGCAACGGTTGGGTTACTTCGACGGCGGAGTTGCTCGAGTCCCGGGGACGGAGGAAGTCCCCAAGCCGGAGGCCGAGTTGGTTGTTTTCGAGGCGTTCTTCGCCGCCGGACTCCGCTTGCCTGCGCACCGATTTGTTGGCGAAGTCCTGTGCAGGTTCAACGTTCAAATACATCAGCTGACACCGAATGCCATAGTGGCTCTGTCGAAGTATGTCTGGGCGACGACTTCGTACGGCGGACAACCATCGGTTGAAGTTTTTGCGAAGTATTATTGTTTGCACTGGCAGAAGAGGATGATTGGAGACGAAGTTGCTTAGTTTGGGTCCTGCACATTCACGCCGAAGACCGGCAAGACCACGATGCAGGTAGTCGAGTTGGTTCCTTGCGCCCGCAACAAGTGGGGCAACTGGAATGAATTTTGGTTTTACATTGCTGAGGGTACCGTCGAAGGCCATGAGGGACTCCCCGTGTCCGAGATGTGTTCTCATTTTTACTCAGCATACCCGCCCTTTGAAGTGGCGGAGGAGGATGTGGACGAAGGGGCCCTTCGGTGCGCCGCCGGTCTGAGCAGTGGGCGCGATTTGGTTGAAGAGTTTGTGGCGTACGGGGTATGGCCCTTGGCGCATGGCTGGGCGTTGGGCGAAGTGTGCCCTCGCCAGATGCCTTCCCATGGTGGGAAGATGGTGCGAAGTCCTGCCTTCGTACTGAATCTGCAAAACCGCGACCTGGCCGCCTTTGTGCGTGAGGCGGAGGATGGGGCTGTGCGGCTCGTTGGACGTTACGTGCCGAGGACAGAGGGCCAGCGCAGCTGGGATATCCGCGGGTCGAATGACCGTTTGAACAGGGTTTTCGAGTTAAATCAATTGCCATATGACGGCTACCCTGGTCAAGACGATGTGGACCGCCGTGGGAAGAAACCGGCGGTGGAGACTGGGGACGACCCTGCGCCGGCGGCCGCCCCATCCTCTAAAAAGAGAAAATTAGGTACTGTTACGGGAGGTCTTGGGGTTTCTGATGGTTTTGCTAGAGAGCTGATGAGGACGTGCGCGGCCCCCGGGGGAAGGATGTCTTCGCCCGAGCTCCGGGAGTCTTCGGCTCGGATGCTGAGGGTTACTGGGGGTTGTTGGCCTAGGAGTGTTCCTGTCCCCCGCGCGGCTGGCGAGGATTTTTTTACATCTCGCATGGTTCGTGAATGGAGAGTTTTTCCTTACGGGCGGAATATTGCTGCTGTTGTGTCGGCAGTGATGGACAAGGATCGCCAAGGAGCTGCACAAAAGCGCCAGGCGGCTGTCAGGCTCGTTGAAGCCAGGCCGAAGAGGCAGCGGGGGGCTGCGAAGGCTGCGGCCCCCGGCGGAGGCAAGCCGCCGCTGGCGGCGAAGTCGGGCGCCCCTGCATCTAGCAAGGCGCCGGAGGCAACGGCAGGCGCCGGAGGCTCCAAATCGACGAAGGTGGTGCCGCCGGTCGGCGGAGTGGCGGAGGTTGCGAAGGCGGCCCGAGCGTTGCCGTTGTCAGGCAAACGCGTCGCCGACTTCGCCACCAATATTAGTGTGGACGACTATCTTGGTGGTAAGTCGTTGGCTCTATATTTTTTTTATTCGTTGGTACGTCGCAGGGTCGGGCGAAGGCCAACTTGCTATGGTTGCGCCTGCCGTAGTGCTGAAGGCGAAAGGCGGGGCTCTTAGCGCCGGAGGCAAGGTGTCGGCCCTCGCGGTTGTCAGGGATGAGGCGGGCGCTGCGTCCCGCCGGCTGAAGGAGGTGACGGAGGCGCTAAATCAGGTCCGCTGAGCTGGACTTCGTTTTTTTTTCGGCTTGCTGGGGCCGCGGTCTTACGATTGCTCTGCAGGTGGCTGACTTCGCCAGCCGCACAGCGTCGGGGGCCCTCACGGCGGCTGTGGCTGCCGAAGTCGAGAGACTTCGGACACAACATGCTGACGCCGTCCGTGAAAAATCGGCCGCCGACAGCAAGTGTCGCAAGCTGGCGGACAAGGTGGCCACGCTGGAGGGAGAGAAGGCTGACCTCCGGCGCCAGTTGGCGGGGGAGAGGAGAGAGACTAACGAGGCCCTTGTCAAGGCGCAGGCTGCGTAGGCGGAGGCTAACCTGGCACGGGTGGAGGGCAATCTTGCCAGGGAGCGCGCCGAGCAGCTGCAGGAGCGGCTCACCGCCCTGGAGAGCCGCGTGGAGAGGGCCGAGGCCGTGTCGCGCGCGGAGGCAGAGAGGACGCGCCAGCTGCTTATAGATACATACCGTGGGCTGGGCGCGGGGACCGGTGATTTCGAAGTGCCGGACCGAGAGCCCGGACTTCGCTGCCTGGAGTGGATGCAGGAGGAGTTGCAGGCACTCCCCACTGTCGTGGAGGGGTTTATGGCGTATGCCTCCCTGGTCACCTGCGAGGGGGCGATGAACGCGCTCCCCCGCGAAGGGTGCCGGCACTTCGAGGTCTTCGACCAAGCCGATGAAGATTTTGAGCGAGATATCTTTAAGGTTGAGGACCCCATAGTGAAGGAATCCGCCGGAGCCATCTACGACCGGATGTGGGGTCCGCACGGTCGCGAGGTGGTCAGGGAGCGGGCCGAGTCGGCGAGGGCTCAGGTAACGTTTTCGTTTGTTTGGTGTTTGTTGGATGTAGGCTGTGTGTGTGTTTGATGAATTTTGTGTGTTTTGTCTTAGGCGGCGCGTGGTGAGAGGGTCGACGACTTCGGGGCATTGAACAGCATGCTGTCTGACCCGGAGCCGACCCCGGCGGAGGCCGTGTCTGGGGTCGCCCTGGAGCCGACCCCGAAGACTGCGGGAGACGCGTCGGGTGCCCCCGCATCCGCTGCGGCCGGCGAAGACCTGCCCCCAGAGGTCGCCGAAGGCGCGCCTGATGCCTCCGCAGCTGCTGCGCCGAGTGCTGAAGATCCCGCAGCGGTGGCGGCGGAGACAACAGCGGAAGCGACGGCGGAGCCAACGGCGGAGGCTCCCACAACGTCAGGGCCTTCGCAGGTGGCGTAGTGGGTGTAGAGGGTTGGGGAAATTTGTATATGTTGCTGAATTTTGGTTGCTGCGCAGGTTCAAGATTTTGGGCCTACGCACGCAACCGCTACTACTAAATTTTTGGCAGCTTCGACCGCGGAAGATGGTAATGAATGTGGTGGATCTGCATCTGAGTTTTTTGATTGTGCTGACTCTAGGAGCTCGGTTGAGTGGACTGAGGAGTCGTCAGAGGAGGACTTGGACTACTTTGCGGCCTTGGATGTGGCTGCGGCGGAGGCTTCGCCGCACGTCGCGGACGCAGGAGATGTGCCAGGTCCTAGCACCGGGCGACGACGATGAAGGGCGGTTGCGAAACGTGGAGTTAGTGGGGCGGAGGGGGCTCGGCTTCGTGTGAGTGGGGCTGGCCGGCAAGAACTGTTGTCTTTGCCGGCCGCCGTGAATACAGGTGAAGGGGAACTGCGAAGTCTTTTTGCGGGTGAGGAGCTTAGGATAATGTTGTTTAATTATAGGGAGATGGGAATTATTCCTAAGGTTGAGCCGATGTAGAGTGTGGTGCCCTCGCTTGTATATGTGTAGAGGCTTGTATGATGAAGTTGTGTGCCCTCGCTTGTCTATGCCTGCGAAGGCATTGTGTACTTTGTCTGGTTTGTTTTGTTGTGCTGTGCTGGTGCGATTATAGTTGGTCTTGGCGCGGATGGTTTGATGTTGTCGTTTCTGCCTTTGTCGTGCTAGTCCGGTTGCACCCTTAGGTGTCTTCTGCACGGACGGTCTTTGCGGTAGGCTTCGGTTTTTTCGCACTTGTTGTGCTAGTCTGGCTGCACCCTTAGGCGACTTCTGCGCGGATAGTCTTCGCGGTAGACTTTGGTTTTTTCGCACTTGTTGTGCTAGTCCGGCTGCACCCTTAGGCGACTTCTGCGCGGATAGTCTTCGCGGTAGACCTTGGTTTTTTTTTCGCACTTGTTGTGCTGGTCCGGCTGCACCCTTAGGCGACTTCTGCGCGGATAGTCTTCGCGGTAGACCTTGGTTTTTTCGCACTTGTTGTGCTGGTCCGGCTGCACCCTTAGGTGACTTCTGCGCGGATAGTCTTCGCGATAGACTTCGATTTTTTCGCACTTGTTGTGCTAGTCCGGCTGCACCCTTAGGCGACTTCTGCGCGGATAGTCTTCGCGATAGACTTCAATTTTTTCGCACTTGTTGTGCTAGTCCGGCTGCACCCTTAGGCGACTTCTGCGCGGATATTCTTCGCGATAGACTTCGATTTTTTCGCACTTGTTGTGCTAGTCCGGCTGCACCCTTAGGCGACTTCTGCGCGGATTTGTCGCACGCGAGGGTGGCTAGCGCTTAGCCTTGCGGTGACCTCGTATTGGTCGAATGTCGAAGGCCGTCGTCGTGGTCTTTTTTCGACGCATGTTTTTGCGGGGGATTTTCACACATATATTACATGGCTCCGCCTCGTTAAAAACCTCACCCCCCGGGAGGAAAAGAGTGCGGGCCGGTACAAGATTGTTTTTGCGAATTACAAGGGCGAAATTAGCCCTGAGGATTCAAACAAAAAATTTGCGGAGGTTGTCGATGTTCCAGGAGTGCTCCAGGTCCTTGACGTTTGGCGTTGTGAGCCTGTAAGCGCTGGGGGAAGCTTTTGTCTTGACTATAAAGGGGCCCTCCCACTTGGGCTCCAGCTTGCCCTTGGACTCTGTCCGAGCTGTTCGGACGAGTACGAGGTCCCCCTCGCTGAACTCCCTCGGGATGACTGTGTGGTCGCGCCATGCTTTGGTCTGGGCTTGGTATTTGTTTAGGGCCTGTAGGGCGAAGACTCGGTCTCCGTCAATGAGATCCTTTGAAGTTGGCTCGTCCACGTCGGGGACGGCTGACGGAACTGTTCGCGGGGACCCATGCTTTATTTCTTGCGGGGTCATGGCCTCCGATCCGTATAGAAGGCGGAAGGGAGTAAACCCGGTCGCCCTGCACTCAGTCATGTTTAGTGCCCAGACTGCCTCAGGTAACAAATCGGTCCATCTGCCCTTTTTTCATCAAGGAGCATTTTCTTGACAGCTGTGAAAATTTTCCCGTTGGCGCGTTCCACGACCCCGTTGGACTGCGGATGATAGACTGAGGCGAAGGCAAGCTTGGTGCCAATGGAGAAACAAAAATCCTTGAAGTCTTAGTTGTCAAACTGCTTGCCGTTGTCAACTGTTAGTTCGGACGGTACTCCGAAGCGGCAAACAATGTTCTGCCAGACGAATTTTTGGGCAGTCTTTGATGTTATTGTAGAAACAGCCCGCGCCTCGATCCATTTGGTGAAGTACTCGACAGCGACGAAGGCGAACTTAAGGTTCCCCTGAGCGGTGGGCAGGGGCCGGACAATGTCCAGGCCCCAGCGCTGGAGAGGCCATGTATGGGCGATCAGCTTTGTATACTGCGAGGGGCTGCCTGACCTTGGAGAAAACTTCTGGCAGGCTTCGCAGGACCGTGTGACCCGATTTGCGGCGCAGATCATTGCGGGCCAGTAAAAGCCCTGGCGGATCACTTTAGCAGCTAGGGCCCTTGGCCCTGCGTGTGAGCCGCACGTGCCACTGTGGACTTCACGTAGGATCTGCATGCCTTCGGCTTCGGTGACGCACTTAACCATTGGCTGACTGACCCCTTTTTTGTAGAGTTGGCCTTCAATCAGTGCGAAGTCTCGGCTTCGATGTCTGAGGCGCTTGGCCTCGCTGATGTCGGCTGGATGATAATACCCCTGTAGGAACAGGGTTATTGGTGCCCGCCAGTCTTCAGTCATGATAAGGTTGACTATGCGGTGGCCCTCGCTGTCATTGGTTATTTGGAGCCCTTCGGGGCTGCGGACGGCTGGCGTGCTGATGACATGAAAGAACACGTCGGAGGGCAGAGTTTCGCCCCTGGCGGCAACCTTGGCCAATGCGTTGGCCTCTTCATTCTTGGCCAGATCCACATGCTGCAAGGTGAACCCTTTGAATTGCCTCTCGAGACTTCGGATGGCCGCGAGGTACTGCATGAGCGCGGGGTCCTTTGCTGCATAGTCTTTCTCGACTTGGCCGGCAACCACCTTGGAGTCTGTTTTGATGATGCAGGTGGTGACTCCGAGGGCCCTTAGCTTGCGGAGGCCGAGGATGACTGCTTCGTATTCTGCTATATTATTTGTGCATCTGTCGGATTCCAGATTGAAGCTGAGGCGTGCTGCATATCTGTGCTTGACCCTGACTGGTGAGGTGATGACTGCAGCGACGCCTGCCCCCGCATGGCACCATGCGCCGTCGCAATGGATCGTCCAAATCTTCTCTGCGGACGGGTCTGGCTGTGTTGTTGGCCCAGTCCAGTCGACGACGAAGTCTGCTAGGACTTGAGACTTGATGGCTGTCCTGGGCTCGAAGCAGATGTGGTAGCCGGAGAGTTCGGCCGCCCACTTGGCAATCCTCACCGATGCCTCCGGGTTTCTGAATAATTTGTCGAGTCCCCTGTTTGAGGTGACTCGGACCTTGAATGCTTTGAAGTAATGGCGCAGTTTGCGCGACGACATGACGACTGCGTAGGCAATCTTCTCCAGCTCTGTCATGTTGCACTTGGACGGTGTCAGCACTTCGGAGACATAGTACACGGGGCACTGCCGGACCACGCCCTCGACAGTCTGCTCCTGCACTAGTGCCGCGCTGACCGCATGTGGCGAAGCCGCGACGTAGAGCAGCAGGGGGAGTGAGGGGTCGGGGCTGGTAAGGACGGCCAACTCTGTCAGGTACTGTTTTAATGAGGCGAAGGCCGCCACCTGCTCTGGTCCCCAGGCGAAGTCTTTTGCACCACGGAGTGTCTTGAGGAAGGGGAGACTTCGCTCGGCGGACCTGGAGATGAATCTGTTGAGAGCGGCCAATCTGCCTGTCAGGCGCTGGACGTCCCTGACGGACTGCGGAGGCGTCATGTCTAAGATGGCCTGAATATTGGTTGGGTTGGCCTCGATGCCGCGGTGTGATACTAGGTAGCCCAATATTTTGCCTTGGCGAACGCCGAAGACGCACTTTTCCGGGTTTAGGCGGAGTTGTGCGTCTCGCATGTTCGCGAATGTTTCGGCGAGGTCGGCGAGGTGGTCCTCCTTGCTCTTGCTGGCGACGACAATATCGTCCACATATGTGAATATATTTCTGCCAACTTGCCCTTCGAGCACTGTTTTGGTAAGCCTGGAGAAGGTGGACCCGGCGTTCTTGAGTCCGTCCGGCATTCTGATGAAGCAATATGTGTCGAAGGGTGTTATAAAGCTGGTGCTAGCCTTGTCTTCTTCCTTCATGTATATCTGTTGGTAGCCGGAGAAGCAATCGAGGAGGGACATGACTTCGCATCCGGCCGCGCTATCGACTATTTTGTCGATCCGCGGCAACGGGAAATTGTCCTTTGGGCAGGCTTTATTGAGACTGGTGAAGTCGATGCACATTCGCCACTTCCCGCTCTTTTTCTGCACCATCACGACATTGGAGAGCCATGTGGGGTAAGCCACCGGCTCGATGAATTTGGCTTCCAAGAGGCGGTGCACTTCTGCCTTGGCGGCCTCCGTCTTCTCATCGGACATCTTGCGAAGCCGCTGCTTTTTTCGGCTGTACCGAAGGGTCGATTCCTAGACTGTGCTCAATTATTGAACGGCTAACCCCGACCAGATCGAGGGCCGACCAGGCGAAGACATCTTTGTTCTTGGACAGGCAGCAGAGGAGCTTCTCTTCTTCATGCGAAGTAAGGTCTTCGCTGATAATGACTGTCTGCCTGGGCGTGGCCTGGTCGAGGGGGACAGTCTTGGTCTCGTCGTTGCTCTGCAGCTGTGCCTTGTCGTGCTGCTTATTGGTTGGGCTGGCAGGCGCGGGGACCTCGCATTGGGCCGTGAGGCAGTGCACGTTTCTTTGACCGGGCACGAAGTCCCGCTCTATGTTGCGCGCAGTCTGTTGATTGCCGAAGACTGTGATGGCGCCTAACGGACCTGGTATCTTCATACATAGGTACAGTCCGTGAATGGCTGCTTCGAACTTATTGATGGAGCCCCGGCCCATGATGGCATTGTAAGGATATACCATGTCCACAATGTCAAAGGTTATCTGCTCGCTTCGGGCATTGGGTGCTACACCAAAGGAGAGAGGCAGCTCTATTTTGCCGACGGGGAAGGTGCCCTTGCCGCCAAAGCCATACAACGGGTTGTCCGAAGGCTTAAGCAGGCTGTGGCTTATGCCCATGCGATCGAAGGCGTGGAGGAAGATGATGTCCGCCTGACTGCCGTTGTCAACTAGGACTTTGTGCAGGTCCCAGCCTGCCACGCTGCAATTGATAACCATGGCGTCGCAGTGGGGGGCGCTGCGCAGGTCGACGTCTCGTGCGTCGAAGGTTAGCGGTATGTGGGACCACTTTGTCTGCACGACTGGGCCAGTGACGGCGACATGGTTGATGCTGCGGTAGTGGTCCCGCTTCTGCCGCTTGGTGTCGAAGTCAGTGCTGGACCCCCCAGTTATCATGTGGATGACTCTGCGATATGGTTGATCGGCGAAGTCTTCCTGCTTTGGGGCATGGGGGATGTTTTGATGTTGCTGGTGTGGTGGTGGGGTGGAGGAGGTACGATTTGTACTTCCTGATGGTGTTGGTAAGCGTGGTGCGGTTGATGCGGGGCGGGAGCGTGGATATATGGTGGAGGGGGTTGCTGGTAATTGTGCGCGACAATTCTGGGGTTGTCGGCTGGCTGCGCCCGTGCCATTCTGTCTCTGGTAGCCTTCGTTTCGGGGCAGTCTTTGGTTTGGTGAGCGCAATCTTTGCCATGGAAGAGGCAGTAGAATCGGCGCGGCGGCTGCGCACGCCCTCGGCCCCTACCATGAGTTCCATTTCCACGGCCCTGGGGGGGATATTCCTGGCGACGAGGGGGGTCAGCAACGGGATGCTGGTTGGCGATGTTGTGCACTTGCTGCTGATTGCGGCCGTCTCGACCGGAGTCTGGCTGCGGAGTCCTTGTCCACGTGCGGCTGGACTGTGGAGCATCTTTTGGCTTCCTTTGGGACTCAATCTTGCGCTGGTGGAGCTCTTCGGATCTGGCGTACTTTTCAAACAGCTGATATAACTCCTGGAGGTTCTTTGGCGGATCTCTGATGCAGTGGCTGTAAAGGACGCCGGCGCGAAGGCCACTGATAGCATAGTGGATGGCAATCTGGTCATCGACTGAGGGTAGCTGTGATTTGAGTGTTAAAAATTTGCGGTAATACTCCCTCAGAGTCTCCTTTTCCAGCTGCTTGCAGAGCGAGAGTTCGGCCAGGGCATCGGTGTCTGGGCAGTACCCTTGGAAGTTGAGCAGGAACTTGTCCCGGAGACTTCTCCAGGAATCAATGGACAGCGGAGGCAACCTGGTGAACCAGGTGAGTGCTGGGCCCTCGAGGGCGATGATGAAAGACTTCGCCATTGTGGCGTCGTCCCCTCCGGAAGATGCAACGGCGACCTGGTAACTCATTATGTATTGAGCCGGGTCGGTGCTGCCGTTGTACTTGGGATAGGTCCCTGCCCGGAAGTTAGCTGGCCAAGGCGTCACTTGCAGGTGTGGCGCCAGGGGACTTTGCTCATCGAGATAGTTAACCCCTTGGAATGGCGCGGCGTGCGGGAAGGTGTGGTCGCGCTGGGGGAAACGCGGGTCCTCCGGTTGCGCGCGTTGTTGCAGGGGTGGCCCATGCTGCAGGCCGAGGTGGCCTTCGCGCGTGTCTTCGAGTTGTGCGCGCTGCTGGAGGGGTGGCTCGTGCTGCAGGCCGAGGTGGCCTTCGCGCTGCATCAGCGCAATCTCCCGCTCGAGTTCCTGGGCCTTCTGCTCTTCGTCGCGTATCATTTGCCGCACTTTGGCTAGTGCGGACACGCGCTGGCGCTTGGCCTCCAGTATCTCCTTCTGCCTCTGGAGATTGCGGTTCTTGAGGCGCAGTGCGCGCAGCTGTAGCTGTTCTTCTACTAAGACGCCGAGGACTTCACCGTCCTCGGTGAGGTCCGCGCCCTCCAGTGGTGCGAAGCCTGTGGGTGGCTGCGGTTGTCCTTCAGGGCCGCAGGTGCGGAGAATGTTGTCTTCGCAGGTGTGGGGAACATTGTCTTCAGTGGCCTCTTGGTGGGTGGATTGGGTGAGGGCGAGGGCCTTGCCCTTTCTTGCGGCGAGCAGGGCTGCCTTCGCAGCCTCGTCAGCCTTCGGGTTAGCTCTCTTGGGTGCCATCGCGGGTGGTTTTCTCGTAGCACGAACGGTGGGCGCCAAATGTTGGAACTTGCTCTCAGTTGCAAGGGGATCCAACGAGGGTGAACAGTGACGTCAACAGGGTTCTCGCGCTAGATGGCAATAGCTCTATTAATCTGGCCTCTCACGGGCACTGTGCAGGGGTATTTATAGGTACCTGAGCACGCAGCGCCTTGAGCTAAGGACGCATGTGCCCTCAGCTACCTAGATTATCCCCAGAATATTCCCATAAAGCGGGGTTACAGACCGTAATTACAGGGATGCCTTTACAAATTAGGCCCGTAACGCACGGCGACCGCGAGGGGCCCGTTACGATGGGCCGAATCGCACGTGGGCCTCTGAGCTGGATGAGGCCGCACTGTGGGATGCCCTTCGTCGCCGGTCTTTGTCTGGTGCCGATCAAGCGAAGGGTGTCCCTGCCTGTTTTGTTTCTGTTAGCTCAGCTGCTGCAGCGAAGGCTTCGAGCGAAGGGTGGCGTCTTTGCCTTCGCCCCAACACTCGTTTCTTTCTAACAATGGTGAACTCATTATTGCATGTGATATTCTATGCATGTTTAATCTACTTGTTCTCTTGTATGGTGTATTGTTGGTTTTCTAATTTCAATGGGTGGATGTATGGATGTTTGCACTCGCATAGAGAACGATCCGGTTGAAGAGCCCGAGGAACTCACAGGAGAAGCCCCTGAGCAGCAGTCGGTTGGTGGAGGCAAGTGTCCTTTGACCTATCTCTGTCCTATTCATTCTTTAATTCACCTCCCGCATTACACATTTATACTTAAGGACTGACTAGCTTTTGTTATCCATGTCCTTGTTTACCTATTTGGGTCGGATTATTATTGTTTAGCTTTATGCTATTGCTCAACTCTAATTAATGAACATGATGAGATTATCTATGATACGCTGTTTTCCCTTCTCTTATTATGATGTTATACTTGTGGCCTTTAAGGGGGCTCGAGCGGTTTCTCGAGTGCCTCTCCGTAAGGACCTGTTCTATGGATGACCGCCCGGGAAAACAGTACAACCATGAGGGTGGAGTGGGACGCCCTTAGCTGAGTAATTAGAGGAACCGGGGTGTAGTTCGCTTAGCCGTCGTGCCGTCAATGGGGCTTGGTGTATGCGGCTCGCTCTGCCAAGGTTGATTTGTCCCTTGGGGAGGAGTGCGGTACATTTAGGAAACCTAACGGGCGGCTACAGCCTCGGGGAATTTTTGTAAAGGCTACGTAGTGATGCCCTGCTGGACCACCTAGGTAGTGGTCAATGGGGAGTAGCTCTCTCCGGGCAGAAAGGGAATCACGGCTTGTGGGTAAAGTGCACAACCTCTGCAGAGTGTTTGAAAACTAATATATCAGCCGTGCTCGCGGTTATGAGCGGCCAAGGGAGCTCCAGTGATTAGTGATACTTGATCAGAGATGTTCGAATTACAGGTGGCAATGAAACTGATGGTTTTTGGTATTGATTATGGTAATGGTAAGTCGTATCAAAGCCGTGCTGACTGTAGGACCGCTAACCTAGAATAGAATGGTCGTTCTAAGGACTATAGACCTCTGTCCCTGCCTTGACTTTGGTACCCCTTCAAAAGTTGGTCATACCGACCAAACCTATGTTCTACTATATATTATACCTTGCTGAAAATTGTGTTTTATTCTAATCCTTCATTTATTTATGATTCATTATTTGCTGGTCATATTAATTTTGTTCTCACCCTTTTGCTTGCGATGTCTTTTGTAGATGGCTCGACTTAGACACATTGCACGAAAGTCCGTCATCCCCTTCTTACCCTCCCGCCTTGTGGAGCGTCCGCTTCGCCGTCCCGTGGCCGGTTAGTCCAGCCACTTGGAGAGACTGCACCACCGCCTGCATGAGGAGCAGGAACGTCGACGACAGGAGTAGCAGGGCTCTTCTTTCTTGCTCCAGCAGGAGATAGAGTCCGTGAGGAGCTGCTCTCCTGTGCTTCCCCTAGAGGCGCCCCCTGCAACACCACTGGGCGCCCCAGCCCCTGGAGTAGCTGCTGGAGGATACCCAGACGACGGAGGTGGCGACGACAGCCCGAGCCACGACACCGACTTCCCTGCTGACCATGAGCCGGAAGGATGGGTTGCTCGACCCATCACTCGCGACGCTGCTCGCGGGTGTCACTTCCATGATGCGCTCGACACCCTGCTACGACGGGCACTTGACCGGCGTACTTGGTCCATCGAGTATCGCTGTGTGGTCTACCAGCATAGTCGCGGGGTCTACCCGGACCGCTGGGAGGCGACCTGCTTGGTGCACCGTCCGGAGAACAGTCTCCAGGGTGCAGAGGCCTGCTCAGAGCACTATTCTATCTCTGAGCGGGACTCAGCTGAGGCGGCCATGCAAGACGCTGCACGGCGTGCGCTTTCGCACTACTGCTCAGTTCTCGGTGGGGTAGCTGACGGTCTCGACCTGAAGTATTACCCCCGCCGTCCATCTTGCAGCACAGGAGGCGTGATTGTTTCACCTGCTGGTGAGGACAATCCTAGGTTGAGCAGCACAGTCAACCTAGCCGCCGTGCTAAACACGGAGCTGGACCATGCACTAGACGAGCTGAGTAGGGCTCGTGCTGAGATCGCCCTGCTGCGGGCTGAGCGCGTGGAACGTCGTCACCTGGATGATAGTTCCCCCGCTCCCGTTGGGACTCAGCACTCGTACCGCTCACCTCGGCGTGGACACCAGCCTTATGGCAATCCCGACTGCAAGACCAAGATAGACTTGGAACCATAGATTGTCAGTGTGGGGTCTTGTAATAAGTGCTTAATATAGGAGTTTTACTCTTAGTCTTAGTCTCAGTCTTAGCATTGGTCTCGCTCTTAGTTAGTCTTAGTTAGACAGGGTAGTTTGCTATATCCTGTGCATTTATGGTTGTCATGATGAACTATGTTTGGTTTGGATCTTTGTAATGACTGTCACCAGAGTGTGGGTATCCCCTGCATTTTGGTTTACCTACTATGTTAATGGAGTTAGTTATATAGTTGGGAAACCTTTTATTCCACTTTCCTCTTTATCTGAGAAGTTGTGTGATCTGTGTTGGAAATCAGTGAAGATGCTCATCTGTTCAGTGCTGTTGAAGAATTCTATACTCTTTTCTTATGCTGCAAGATTCGCCAGATCAGTTCTGATGTGTGGTTGCATTCTGCAGATGTCAGAGAACAGGCGCAGAGGAGGAAGGCGTGCTCAGCAGGAGCGAGCCGCTCAGCAGGATGAGGTGCCTCAGCAGCAGCACCTGCCGCCCCCGCCCCCGATGTCCATCGAGCAGATGTTTCTGATGCAGACTCAGGCAGTTCAAGCCATCGGTCAGACTCTAGCCGCCATTCAATAGCAGCAGCAGCAACAGCAGCAGGCACCACTTCAACCTCAGATGCCTCAGATGCCTAGAGACAAGCGTGCTGAATTCATGAGAGGTCATCCACCAACGTTTGCTCACTCTTCTGACCCCATGGATGCTGAAGATTGGCTGTGCACTGTGGAGCGGGAGTTGCATACCGCTCAGTGCGATGACAGGGAGAAAGTTCTGTATGGTCCCCGTCTGTTGAGAGGAGCAGCCCAATCATGGTGGGAGTCTTATCTCGCCACCCATGCCAACCCTGACGCCATCACTTGGGAAGAGTTTAGAGGTAGCTTTCGTCAGTACCATGTGCCTGCAGGTCTGATGACAGTGAAGAAGGAGGAGTTCCTGGCCCTTAAGCAAGGGTCATCATCTGTCAGTGAGTATCGAGACAGGTTTCTGCAGTTGTCTCGCTATGCTCCTGAAGATGTCAACACCGACGCCAAGCGACAGTACCGTTTCTTAAGAGGCTTGGTTGACCCTCTGCACTATCAGCTAATGAATCACACCTTCCCGACATGCCAGCACCTGATTGACAGAGCAATCATGACAGAAAGAAAGCGTAAGGAGATGGAGGATCGTAAGCGCAAGATCAGTGGACCCAGCCTGGAAGCAGCAACCATCCTCGTTTCTCAGGCAATCAACCTCAGCAGTTCAGGCAGAACCAGCGTCCCCCTCAGTAGCGTCAGCAGTTCCAAAGGCAGTATCCTCAGCACCAGTACCAGAACCGTCAGAACAATCAGTCAGGAGGTCAGTTTCAGAGGCAGAATCAGCAGACACCTCGTCTTCCTGTCCCAACAAGCCAGCAGAACAATCAGGCAGCACCAGCTCAGGTTGGAAACAGGGCATGTTTCCACTGTGGAGAGCAAGGCCATTGGGTGATGCAATGCCCGAAGAAGGCAGCCCAGCAGCAGTCAGGCCCCAATGCCCCAGCAAAGCAGAATGTGTCTCAGCCTGGAGCAGGCAACCGCTCTCAGCCGCGCTACAATCATGGAAGACTGAACCACTTGGAGGCTGAAGCAGTTCAGGAGACCCCCGACATGATAGTAGGTATGTTCCCAGTCGACTCCCATATTATAGAAGTGTTATTTGATACTGGAGCAACGCATTCTTTCATTACTGCATCATGGGTAGAAGCACATAATCTTCCAATTACTAGGATAACATTTGTTTGAATGTAAGTGTGGAAATAAGGGGGATAGCGTTTCCCGCCAACCTTATAGTAATGGGTACTCAGGGAATAGATGTCATCCTAGGGATGAATTGGCTAGACAAGTATCAGGCAGTTATCAATTGTGATAAAAGGACAATCAAGATGGTGTCCCCACTAGGAGAGGAAGTGGTGACCGAGTTAGTCCCGCCCGAGCCAAAGAAAGGAAGTTGTTATCAGATGGCTGTCGATAGCAGTGAAGCAGACCCAATTGAGAGTATCAAGGTTGTGTCTGAGTTCCCAGATGTGTTTCCAAAGGACTTACCGGGTATGCCACCAGAGCGGAAAGTTGAGTTTGCCATAGAGCTTCTTCCTGGAACCGCCCCTATCTTTAAGAGAGCTTACAGAATATCCGGACCAGAATTGGTTGAGCTTAAGGAGCAGATTGATGAGCTGTCACAGAAAGGTTACATCCGGCCAAGCACCTCGCCTTGGGTCGCCCCTGTCTTGTTCGTGGAAAAGAAAGATGGCACCAAAAGGATGTGTATCGATTATCGAGCTTTGAATGAAGTCACGATCAAGAACAAATACCCTTTGCCCAGAATAGAAGATCTGTTCGACCAGTTGAGAGGAGCCAGTGTGTTCTCCAAGATTGATCTGAGGTCAGGTTATCATCAGCTCAGGATCCGACCTTCGGACATTCCGAAGACGACATTCATTACCAAGTATGGGTTGTATGAGTTCACTGTGATGTCTTTCGGTCTAACCAATGCACCAGCGTTTTTCATGAACTTGATGAACAGTGTATTCATGGATTACCTTGATAAGTTTGTGGTGGTATTCATTGATGACATTCTGGTTTATTCTCAAAGCGAAGAAGAACATGCAGATCATTTGAGGATGGTATTGCAGAGATTGTGAGAGCACCAGTTGTATGCAAAGTTGAGCAAGTGTGAATTCTGGATCAATGAAGTCCTGTTCTTAGGTCATATAATCAACAAAGAAGGATTGGCTGTGGATCCGAAGAAAGTGGTAGACATTCTGAACTGGAAAGCGCCAACAGATGCTCGAGGAATCAAGAGTTTCATTGGAATGGTCGGATATTATCGGCGATTCATTGAAGGGTTTTCGAAGATTGCGAAACCAATGACAGCGTTGCTAGGCAACAAGGTCGAGTTCAAGTGGACCCAGAAATGTCAAGAGGCCTTTGAAGCGCTGAAAGAGAAGTTGACTACAACGCCTGTCTTAGTCTTGCCTGATGTGCACAAGCCCTTCTCGGTGTATTGTGATGCTTGTTACACAGGTTTGGGATGCGTATTGATGCAAGAGGGAAGAGTTGTGGCTTACTCGTCCCGACAGCTGAAGGTTCATGAGAAGAACTACCCAATCCATGACCTAGAGTTGGCAGCAGTGGTTCAGGCACTGAAGACATGGAGGCACTATCTGTATGGACAGAAATGCGATCTTTACACAGACCACAAGAGTCTGAAGTACATATTCACTCAGTCAGAATTGAATATGAGGCAGTGAAGATGGTTAGAGTTGATCAAAGACTATGAGTTGGAGATCCATTACCATCCAGGCAAAGCGAACGTAGTGGCAGATGCTTTGAGCAGGAAGAGTCAAGTCAATCTGATGGTCGCTCATCCGATGCCTTACGAGTTGGCCAAGGAGTTTGACAGGTTAAGTCTCAGATTTCTGAACCATTCGCGAGGAGTCACAGTCGAGTTGGAACCTACCTTGGAGCGAGAAATCAAAGAAGCGCAGAAGAATGATGAAAAGATCAGTGAGATTCGGCGACTGATTCTAGACGGCAGAGGCAAAGATTTTCGGGAAGATGCAGAAGGCATGATATGGTTCAAAGACCGCTTGTGTGTTCCCAATGTCCAGTCTATTCGGGAGTTGATTCTCAAGGAAGCTCATGAGACTGCTTATTCGATTCACCCTGGTAGTGAGAAGATGTATCAGGATCTGAAGAAGAAGTTCTGGTGGTACGGAATGAAGAGGGAAATCGCAGAGCATGTGGCTATGTGCGATAGTTGTCGAAGAATTAAGGCAGAGCACCAGAGACCAGCTGGATTGTTGCAACCGTTGTAGATTCCTCAGTGGAAATGGGATGAAATCGGTATGGATTTCATAGTCGGATTGCCTCGCACTCGAGCCGGCTACGATTCCATTTGGGTGGTAGTGGATCGTTTGACCAAGTCAGCCCACTTCATACCTGTCAAGACCAACTACAGCAGTGCAGTATTGGCAGAGTTGTACATGTCTCGGATCGTTTGTCTTCATGGTGTGCCAAAGAAGATAGTGTCAGACAGAGGAACGCAGTTCACCTCTCATTTCTGGCAGCAGTTGCATGAAGCCTTGGGCACACATCTGAATTTTAGTTCAACATATCATCCGCAGACAGATGGTCAGACTGAAAGGACCAATCAAATTCTTGAGGACATGTTGAGAGCCTGTGCGTTGCAAGATCAGTCCGGATGGGACAAGAGATTGCCTTATGCAGAGTTTTCCTATAACAACAGTTACCAGGCCAGTTTGAAGATGTCACCATTTCAAGCGCTCTATGGGAGGAGTTGTAGAACTCCGTTGCAATGGGATCAGCCTGGGGAAAAGCAAGTGTTCGGGCCAGACATTTTGCTTGAAGCCGAAGAGAACATCAAGATGGTCCGAGAGAATCTGAAGATAGCGCAATCGAGGCAGCGAAGCTATGCAGATACAAGAAGAAGAGAGCTGAGTTTCGAAGTCGGAGACTTTGTCTATCTGAAAGTGTCACCGATCAGAGGAGTCAGAAGATTCGGAGTCAAAGGCAAGCTAGCACCCCGCTATATTGGTCCGTACCAAATTCTCTCAAGGCGTGGACAAGTGGCCTATCAGCTCAGTCTGCCAGAGAATTTGTCCGCAGTGCATGATGTCTTTCATGTGTCTCAGTTGAAGAAGTGCTTGCGTGTTGTAACACCCAAATTCTGAATTTGGGATTGGTAGAAGAAATCTGAGCAAAGTACCATTGATAAATAATTAAACTTTATAATTCACCCTTTTTAAAGGTAAATGATCATAATAAAATAACGATGGTAAAAATAAATCATAATAAAGATTTGACATTGGAAAAATGTTCCTATCAAAACAAAGGGAGAACTTTTGAATATACCTTTAATCCAACTACACACTCAAATAATAATGTGGTGTGTGTACTTCAAGTTGAAAACATTACTTAGTTAATATAATAATAAAATAAATGAAGAAATACTATGTAGTAATTGTGCATCATGTGAAAGTTTATCTTGTGCATAAATTTGAAATTTAGAATTTAAAACTTGGTTTGATTTGAAATTGAAATAAGAAAGGAAAATAGAAACAATTAAGAAAAGAGGAGGATTATACAAAATAGAGGAAAATAAATGTATGAAAGAATATATTTTGTCCCCACTAATATTTTAATTTAAGAACTTAACTCAGATAAGAAGCTCACAAACAAGTTTGAATTCAAATTAGTATTAAAATTTGAATTTGTGAAAGAAGGGAGAAAGAAGAAAATAGAAAGGAAAAATAAAAAAAAGAAAAAGGATAAAAGCTTACCTGGGCCTCATACCTGGAATTCGGCCCAACTAACCTTTAACACCGCGCGGCCCACTCACCTCCACCGTGCGCCTCTACCGGTGCCGCCGACCGGTGGGTCCCCTTCGTCAGTCACGCTTGCTGTTCTCGCGCTCCATCGCGCCTGAGCAACTTACACCTGGGACCCGCTTAACAGCCTCGCGCGCGCTTGCCTGCCCTCCCCTTTACGTCGACGGGTGGGCCAGGGCTGTCAGTTTCTTCCTCAACGGAATCACGCGAAGAACGCGCGCAATCCCGCCCGGGTCGTCGCCGGGGATCTCGCGGTCGGTTCGTGCTCGACCTCTGCCCGAGCTTCTCGGCCGTTGATCAGTCGTCCGCGCTGGTGCTTCCCTCCCTGCACCTAGCAATCGGCTTGCACGATCCGCGATTCACGCGGCCGGCTCAACAAACCCCGCATTGCGGCCGTCGCCATCGGAATCGGACCTCCGGCGGCCACGGAACCGAACCCGGACTCTGGGGAGATAAAAGCCGGGCGCGCCCACGATCTCCTCCTCCCCTCTACTTCCCTCGGCGTGTACATCACAGAAGCGCAGCACCGCGCTAGCTCACAACCGAAGAATATACCCGCCGCCGGTGATTCTCCTTTGAGCTTGCGCACGGGTCCGCGCGTGTGGGTGGGGGCGTTCGCCGGGGACCCGTGAAGCTGTCCGCGCCTTCAATTTGAACTACGTGGCCTTGGGGCGACTCGAATTGCTCGCCGTGGTTCGATCTCCGCCGCGGATCCGCCCCCCTTCGTGGGCAGGCTCGCGACCTCTTCAATCGCCGGTATGTGTGTCACCCGTGAATCCGCCTTGATCTCCTTTACGTGTTGCACGCGCTGGGTTGTTGTTTGGAGCTCTGGGGCGCGGGGGGGATGGCTTGCCGGCAATGGCGCCGCCGCCCCTGGTTACTGGCGCCACCGCGGCTCGGCTGGATTGGGGGGAGAGGGAAGGAGCGCTGGTTGCCGTTGGATGATGGGTGTGCGGCTTGGATTAGATCTTCATACCCATTCGAAGGCATCCAAACCGTGACCGTAGATCGAGAATCCGATGGATGCGGG
This sequence comes from Zea luxurians, assembly GCA_029449295.1. Lineage (NCBI taxonomy): Eukaryota > Viridiplantae > Streptophyta > Magnoliopsida > Poales > Poaceae > Zea > Zea luxurians. Next base: position 220,331 of record JAOPSE010000203.1, on the reverse strand, counting down.
ACGATCTCAGTTAGATAGAATAGAGACCGTCGATCTCTGATCCAAGGATCAGGGTTATGTACCGATTCGCTATGGCTTGCGTCTAATCTGGGCCATCAAAAACAGATCGGGCGACCGATAGCGCACGATACCCCTTCGCGTGGCAAACTTCATAAAGAGCCCCTGCAGTTTTTCTTATTCAACCCGCCGTCCTCGCTCACTGTTCGTTGAGTCAGGGGAAACTTGCGCTGTGGCCCCTGAGTTTCTTTTTATTTGATGCCCAGTCCAGAAAATTAGAAATTCAGTAAAAGGAATTAGAAAATGATTTTTAATACAAAAATAAATGCTAGAATTTGTTTAATTCATAGAAAATGCATATGAACTCCAAATTGGTCCATTCCTGATCCTAAATTTTCATAATATTATTGTCTATCCATTTGTGCCACTGTTTTTACATAAAGTACACATTAAAATTTATTTCTCACTTAACCCTATATTAAAAGCATAAAATCTTTGGAAATTCATAACTTAAAATCTACAACTCCAAATTTAGTGATTCTTGTTCCTACGATCTCGTAGCAACGCGTAGATTATTATTATTCAGTTTGTACTTATGTTTGGTGTAATGTTAATTTTGCCTATGCCATGTATGTTTGTATTACTACGACTAGCAGTGAGGTCACGAGAATCTGAAGATCATCTTGGTACCTGGAATCTCAAGTCCCAGGCAAGTTGTGCCCTTAATCACTTCTTTTTACCCACTCATGTTCTAATTAATCATAATGATCTGCATAGGTTAATTTTGATGGGACCCAATAGGTTACCCTAGTTTGTCTATCTTTATACCTTGTTTACCACTGAACTTTCTGGGTAGTACTTGCTAGTGCTATATGTGGTTTTGGGTATGGAGATACACTATTCATGATTACACTTTTGTTATCAGTTGTTATTTATTGTTCATGATAAGATCATTATGTTAATTGGAACATGGAGCGACCACCCGGGAAAACAGTGCTACCACAAGGGAGGAATGGGACCCCTTGGCTGATTAATTAGGAAAGCTAGTGGAAGACTACCTTACCCGAAAGGGGCAAGGGCAGTAGGGGAGTGGTCAGTGTAGGGAGGCCCTCGGGAGGATTTTGCTGCGATGGCGGTCCTGCAAGGGATTCCTGCATTGGAACTTCCTATAAACTGTAGCGGGTTTTCGGAAGCTAGTGGAACTTTGTAAAGGCCTCGTAGTGGATCCCTAGCCATTCACCTCGGTAGTGTCTAAGGGCCTTGCAAACCCTGGCGACATGGGATACACGACTTGTGGGTAAAGATGCGCAACCTCTGCAGAGTGTAAAACTGGTATACTAGCCGTGCTCACGGTCAAGAGCAGCTCGGACACTCACATGATTAAATTATGGAACTTAAACTCAATTTGTCATATGCATTGCATCGCAGGTGAAGTTGTTACTTTTGTTCTACTATTTAACTGGGTTGGTATTTACTTATACTTAGTAACTGCTAATAAAATTTTGACCAACTTTAAAAGCAACGCTCAGCTCTAACCATCTTCTTTGGTAAGCCTTACACTTCACGTGAGCTCCCACCTTTGGCGAGTTCATGCACATTATTCCCCACAACTTGTTGAGCGATGAACGTATGTGAGCTCACTCTTGCTGTCTCACACACCCCACAGGTCAAGAACAGGTACCACAGGATGAGGCGCTTGGAGGATGCTGCGATGAGTTCGTGAGAGATCTAGGTCGTCGTCTCCCAGTCAACTTTGGGTTGCTGGACCGTTGTCTCCTTATAATGTAATTATTTATTTTGTATAGAACTCCTGTTATATATAAAGATGTGACATTCGATCCTGTGCCATGATTCATCATATGTGTGAGACTTGGTCCCAGCACACCTGGTGATTATGTTTACGCCCGGGTTTTGGACCCCTAAAATCCGGGTGTTACAGAAGTGGTATCAGAGGAATGTTGACTGTAGGACGAAACCTAGATAGAACTGGACAACCATTATCTACTTACCTTTGCTACTCTGATTCTTTTCTAAACTTGTCTTAATCTTTTCTCATCTATTTCCGCTTTACTCTGATTATCCTTACCTTTTCCTTATAAAGACAAACTTGGATTTCACACTTTGAAATCTTGTGCCTAAAGTGACTTTTAAGGAATAGGAAACCTAATCTTAGGAGCAAAAACAAAACTATTTTTATAAGTGTCTATGTATTTGAATGTTTGCTCTTATGAAATATGTCTGATTTGGACCTTTGTTTGAGTGTGATGGGTTGTGGATCAATGTCCACAACTACATCTGCATATACAACTAGGCATAAAGGACAGCATTTGTAAAATAACTAGACAAACTAAATTATCCTTCAATAAAGTATCTAGCCTAATAATACCCATCTTATCTTAAAGATTCTCCCTTATCTTAATAGATCCATCTCATCTTAAAAGATACTCATCCTATCTTGAAAAGATTGTATCTCATCCTAATAGATCTAACTGGTCTCAAAAGATTCTATCTTATCTTTATGGATCCATCTTATCCTAATGAGCATACTTATTCACCCTAGTTTAAACAACCATGATCTAATGCAAATTAATTATATCTTATCTAGTCAAACTAGTCATACCGGTCTAATCTAGATCCCATCTAATCTAATATGATCTAATCTAATGTGGTCTATTTAAACATATTAGTGATATTGTTAGAAGTGATTAAACCCTACTAGCCATGTATTAACCTAACCTAGAACCATGATGAATGGTATAACCTTTCTATTCCCACCTAACAACAAACAAACTTGTAACCTACATTTTGTAGTCTATCTCACCCATATATATCCCTCATCTTGACAGATTCTATCTTACCCTTAGATATTCACCCTATACAACTGGTTACCCCAATCTGGACGTAAAACAAAGATTAAGCCCTACTAAAGAATCTTCAGATTATAACCAGCTACTAGCTTATTCATTCCGCTTATTGAATAATTTCCTTTGCAAAACTATTACCATATGCTTCTAACTTTCATGGTCAATACCAGGAAAGGAAAGATTATCACGTAACAGCAAACAGAAATGAATCCTCCAAATCCTCCACCTGTTGAAATCGATCAAGTGGTTGCTGCCCAAAGACTGGTAATACAACAATTAACAGACCTGGTGGCCGAGATGCAAAATCAGATAAGACAAGAACGCGAGAAAATACGTCAGGTCCGCCAAGAAATAAGGCAAGCACGGTTGGAGAGACAACAACAACAACAACCTCCACCACCACCACCAGCTCCACCAAGCTACATAGATATAAATTATGATGATTTGTAAGATCTAGATGTTACTTTAGTTAGTAGATGATATGATATTATTTTAGAAGGAACAATAAGGTCTATTGACCCTATGTTTTGTTAAAGGATTATGCCTCATGCCGAGATTCCTTTGTTTGTGCATATGTTCCGAGAACAATATGAGTATACATCCCTTTTCTTACAAATCTCGAGGACGAGATTATTTTTAAGGGGGGTAGGATTTGTAACACCCAAATTCTGAATTTGGGATTGGTAGAAGAAATCTGAGCAAAGTACCATTGATAAATAATTAAACTTTATAATTCACCCTTTTTAAAGGTAAATGATCATAATAAAATAACGATGGTAAAAATAAATCATAATAAAGATTTGACATTGGAAAAATGTTCCTATCAAAACAAAGGGAGAACTTTTGAATATACCTTTAATCCAACTACACACTCAAATAATAATGTGGTGTGTGTACTTCAAGTTGAAAACATTACTTAGTTAATATAATAATAAAATAAATGAAGAAATACTATGTAGTAATTGTGCATCATGTGAAAGTTTATCTTGTGCATAAATTTGAAATTTAGAATTTAAAACTTGGTTTGATTTGAAATTGAAATAAGAAAGGAAAATAGAAACAATTAAGAAAAGAGGAGGATTATACAAAATAGAGGAAAATAAATGTATGAAAGAATATATTTTGTCCCCACTAATATTTTAATTTAAGAACTTAACTCAGATAAGAAGCTCACAAACAAGTTTGAATTCAAATTAGTATTAAAATTTGAATTTGTGAAAGAAGGGAGAAAGAAGAAAATAGAAAGGAAAAATAAAAAAAAGAAAAAGGATAAAAGCTTACCTGGGCCTCATACCTGGAATTCGGCCCAACTAACCTTTAACACCGCGCGGCCCACTCACCTCCACTGTGCGCCTCTACCGGTGCCGCCGACCGGTGGGTCCCCTTCGTCAGTCACGCTTGCTGTTCTCGCGCTCCATCGCGCCTGAGCAACTTACACCTGGGACCCGCTTAACAGCCTCGCGCGCGCTTGCCTGCCCTCCCCTTTACGCCGACGGGTGGGCCAGGGCTGTCAGTTTCTTCCTCAACGGAATCACGCGAAGAACGCGCGCAATCCCGCCCGGGTCGTCGCCGGGGATCTCGCGGTCGGTTCGTGCTCGACCTCTGCCCGAGCTTCTCGGCCGTTGATCAGTCGTCCGCGCTGGTGCTTCCCTCCCTGCACCTAGCAATCGGCTTGCACGATCCGCGATTCACGCGGCCGGCTCAACAAACCCCGCATTGCGGCCGTCGCCATCGGAATCGGACCTCCGGCGGCCACGGAACCGAACCCGGACTCTGGGGAGATAAAAGCCGGGCGCGCCCACGATCTCCTCCTCCCCTCTACTTCCCTCGGCGTGTACATCACAGAAGCGCAGCACCGCGCTAGCTCACAACCGAAGAATATACCCGCCGCCGGTGATTCTCCTTTGAGCTTGCGCACGGGTCCGCGCGTGTGGGTGGGGGCGTTCGCCGGGGACCCGTGAAGCTGTCCGCGCCTTCAATTTGAACTACGTGGCCTTGGGGCGACTCGAATTGCTCGCCGTGGTTCGATCTCCGCCGCGGATCCGCCCCCCTTCGTGGGCAGGCTCGCGACCTCTTCAATCGCCGGTATGTGTGCCACCCGTGAATCCGCCTTGATCTCCTTTACGTGTTGCACGCGCTGGGTTGTTGTTTGGAGCTCTGGGGCGCGGGGGGGATGGCTTGCCGGCAATGGCGCCGCCGCCCCTGGTTACTGGCGCCACCGCGGCTCGGCTGGATTGGGGGGAGAGGGAAGGAGCGCTGGTTGCCGTTGGATGATGGGTGTGCGGCTTGGATTAGATCTTCATACCCATTCGAAGGCATCCAAACCGTTACCGTAGATCGAGAATCCGATGGATGCGGGACGATCTCAGTTAGATAGAATAGAGACCGTCGATCTCTGATCCAAGGATCAGGGTTATGTACCGATTCGCTATGGCTTGCGTCTAATCTGGGCCATCAAAAACAGATCGGGCGACCGATAGCGCACGATACCCCTTCGCGTGGCAAACTTCATAAAGAGCCCCTGCAGTTTTTCTTATTCAACCCGCCGTCCTCGCTCACTGTTCGTTGAGTCAGGGGAAACTTGCGCTGTGGCCCCTGAGTTTCTTTTTATTTGACGCCCAGTCCAGAAAATTAGAAATTCAGTAAAAGAAATTAGAAAATGATTTTTAATACAAAAATAAATGCTAGAATTTGTTTAATTCATAGAAAATGCATATGAACTCCAAATTGGTCCATTCCTGTTCCTAAATTTTCATAATATTATTGTCTATCCATTTGTACCACTGTTTTTACATAAAGTACACATTAAAATTTATTTCTCACTTAACCCTATATTAAAAGCATAAAATCTTTGGAAATTCATAACTTAAAATCTACAACTCCAAATTTAGTGATTCTTGTTCCTACGATCTCGTAGCAACGCGTAGATTATTATTATTCAGTTTGTACTTATGTTTGGTGTAATGTTAATTTTGCCTATGCCATGTATGTTTGTATTACTACGACTAGCAGTGAGGTCACGAGAATCTGAAGATCATCTTGGTACCTGGAATCTCAAGTCCCAGGCAAGTTGTGCCCTTAATCACTTCTTTTTACCCACTCATGTTCTAATTAATCATAATGATCTGCATAGGTTAATTTTGATGGGACCCAATAGGTTACCCTAGTTTGTCTATCTTTATACCTTGTTTACCACTGAACTTTCTGGGTAGTACTTGCTAGTGCTATATGTGGTTTTGGGTATGGAGATACACTATTCATGATTACACTTTTGTTATCAGTTGTTATTTATTGTTCATGATAAGATCATTATGTTAATTGGAACATGGAGCGACCACCCGGGAAAACAGTGCTACCACAAGGGAGGAATGGGACCCCTTGGCTGATTAATTAGGAAAGCTAGTGGAAGACTACCTTACCCGAAAGGGGCAAGGGCAGTAGGGGAGTGGTCAGTGTAGGGAGGCCCTCGGGAGGATTTTGCTGCGATGGCGGTCCTGCAAGGGATTCCTGCATTGGAACTTCCTATAAACTGTAGCGGGTTTTCGGAAGCTAGTGGAACTTTGTAAAGGCCTCGTAGTGGATCCCTAGCCATTCACCTCGGTAGTGTCTAAGGGCCTTGCAAACCCTGGCGACATGGGATACACGACTTGTGGGTAAAGATGCGCAACCTCTGCAGAGTGTAAAACTGGTATACTAGCCGTGCTCACGGTCAAGAGCAGCTCGGACACTCACATGATTAAATTATGGAACTTAAACTCAATTTGTCATATGCATTGCATCGCAGGTGAAGTTGTTACTTTTGTTCTACTATTTAACTGGGTTGGTATTTACTTATACTTAGTAACTGCTAATAAAATTTTGACCAACTTTAAAAGCAACGCTCAGCTCTAACCATCTTCTTTGGTAAGCCTTACACTTCACGTGAGCTCCCACCTTTGGCGAGTTCATGCACATTATTCCCCACAACTTGTTGAGCGATGAACGTATGTGAGCTCACTCTTGCTGTCTCACACACCCCACAGGTCAAGAACAGGTACCACAGGATGAGGCGCTTGGAGGATGCTGCGATGAGTTCGTGAGAGGTCTAGGTCGTCGTCTCCCAGTCAACTTTGGGTTGCTGGACCGTTGTCTCCTTATAATGTAATTATTTATTTTGTATAGAACTCCTGTTATATATAAAGATGTGACATTCGATCCTGTGCCATGATTCATCATATGTGTGAGACTTGGTCCCAGCACACCTGGTGATTATGTTTACGCCCGGGTTTTGGACCCCTAAAATCCGGGTGTTACACGTGTGCCAGAAGAACAGTTGCCAGTGGATGGTCTTGAAGTCCAGGAAGACTTGACCTACGTTGAGAAGCCAGTGCAAATCCTTGAGGTTGCAGACAGAGTCACCCGAAGGAAGACCATCAGAATGTGCAAAGTCAGATGGAATCACCACTCTGAGGAAGAAGCAACCTGGGAGCGTGAAAATGATCTGATGGCTAAATACCCTGAGCTCTTTGCTAGCCAACCCTGAATCTCGAGGGCGAGATTCTTTTAAGGGGGATAGGTTTGTAACGCCCCGAATTTCGAGTTGAATTTTTTCTTTCTCTATCGCTCGCTAAATTCAGGCGTTACCTCTCTTTCCTATTTCTTTTCGCTAAAACCCTACCTATTTCCAAAACTCCAAGTAGTATAATAATAATAGACCCTAAGAGTATTTCATTTGAATTGTTGCACCATGCCGGTCCCTGCATATCTTTTGTTTGTGGATTGAATTTGTGAAAACATGCTTTTAGAAAAAATGATTAAAAAGGGAAAAAAAACCCTTTCCTTCTCTCTCCCCCCCTTCCCCCCCCTTTTCAGCCCAGCCGACCTGGGCGGCCCAGCTGGCACGGCCCAGCCAGGCGCGCAGCCGCCCCCCCATCCCCAGGTTGTCAGCATTGCAACCACTGCTCAGAAGAAGATGAAGCCGTGGAAGGAGACTTCCAGGAGTTCCAAGACTACGACGAGTTCTAGGTGTGGGTTAGCGGCAATCCCCAGTCGGCCGCCTGTGAAGGCCGTGTTATCTACGTTTCTTTTCCGCACTTTGATTTATTGTAAAGACTATGTGGATGTCTCAGACATCATGATGTAATCGACTATAATTTCCCTTTTTAATACTATTTGAGCACTGTGTGATGATGTCCATGTTATGTAACTGTTGTGTACGTGAATTGCTGATCCTGGCACGTACATGGTTCGCATTCGGTTTGCCTTCTAAAACCGGGTGTGACAAAGACCCCCGAGCGTTTTTGGTCGGAAGCCGTGAACACGGCCTGCCACGCCATCAACAGGGTCTACCTTCACCGCCTTCTCAAGAAGACTTCGTATGAGCTGCTAACTGGTAACAAGCCCAATGTGTCTTACTTTCGTGTATTTGGGAGCAAGTGTTATATTCTTGTAAAGAAAGGTAGAACTTCTAAATTTGCTCCCAAAGCTGTAGAAGGGTTTTTATTAGGTTATGACTCAAATACAAAGGCGTATAGGGTCTTCAACAAATCATTAGGTTTGGTTGAAGTCTCTAGCGATGTTGTATTTGATGAGACTAATGGCTCTCCAAGAGAGCAAGTTGTTGATCTTGATGATGTAGATGAAGAAGACGTTCCAACGGCCGCAATGCGCACCATGGCGATTGGCGATGTGCGACCACAAGAACAATTGGAGCAAGATCAACCTTCTTCCTCAACTATGGTGCATCCCCCAACCCAAGATGACGAACAGGTACCTCAAGTGGAGGCGCATGATCAAGGGGGAGCACAGGATGTTCAAGTTGAAGAGGAAGAAGCACCTCAGGCACCTCCAACCCAAGTTCGAGCGATGATTCAAAGGAATCATCCCGTCGACCAAATATTGGGTGATATTAGCAAGGGAGTAACTACTCGCTCTAGATTAGTGAATTTTTGTGAGCATTACTCCTTTGTCTCTTCTATTGAGCCTTTCAGGGTAGAAGAGGCCTTGCTAGATCCGGACTGGGTGTTGGCCATGCAGGAGGAACTCAACAACTTCAAGCGCAATGAAGTTTGGACACTGGTGCCTCGTCCCAAACAAAATGTTGTGGGAACCAAATGGGTGTTCCGCAACAAACAGGACGAGCATGGGGTGGTGACGAGGAACAAGGCTCGACTTGTGGCAAAAGGTTTTGCCCAAGTCGCAGGTTTGGACTTTGAGGAGACGTTTGCTCCTGTGGCTAGGCTAGAATCAATTCGTATTTTGCTAGCATATGCCGCTCACCATTCCTTCAGGTTGTACCAAATGGATGTGAAGAGCGCTTTCCTCAACGGGCCGATCAAGGAGGAGGTGTACGTGGAGCAACCCCCTGGCTTCGAGGATGAACGGTACCCCGACCACGTATGTAAGCTCTCTAAGGCGCTCTATGGACTTAAGCAAGCCCCAAGAGCATGGTATGAATGCCTTAGAGACTTTTTAATTGCTAATGCTTTCAAGGTTGGGAAAGCCGATCCAACTCTTTTCACTAAGACTTGCAATGGTGATCTTTTTGTGTGCCAAATTTATGTCGATGACATAATATTTGGTTCTACTAACCAAAAGTCTTGTGAAGAGTTTAGCAGGGTGATGACACAAAAATTCGAGATGTCGATGATGGGCGAGTTGAACTACTTCCTTGGGTTCCAAGTGAAGCAACTCAAGGACGGCACTTTCATCTCCCAAACGAAGTACACGCAAGACTTTCTAAAGCGGTTTGGGATGAAGGACGCCAAGCCCGCAAAGACTCCGATGGGAACCGACGGACACACCGACCTCAACAAAGGAGGTAAGTCCGTTGATCAAAAGGCATACCGGTCTATGATAGGGTCTTTACTTTATTTGTGTGCTAGTAGACCGGATATTATGCTTAGCGTATGCATGTGTGCTAGATTTCAATCCGATCCTAAGGAGTGTCACTTAGTGGCTGTGAAGCGAATTCTTCGATATTTAGTCGCTACGCCTTGCTTCAGGATCTGGTATCCAAAGGGGTCTAACTTTGACTTGATTGGATACTCAGATTCCGACTATGCTGGATGTAAGGTCGATAGGAAGAGTACATTGGGGACGTGCCAATTCTTAGGAAGGTCCTTGGTGTCGTGGAACTCTAAGAAACAAACTTCCGTTGCCCTATCCACCGCTGAGGCCGAGTACGTTGCCGCAGGACAGTGTTGTGCGCAACTACTTTGGATGAGGCAAACCCTCCGGGACTTTGGCTACAATCTGAGCAAAGTCCCACTCCTATGTGACAATGAGAGTGCTATCCGAATAGCGGAAAATCCTGTTGAGCACAGCCGCACAAACCACATTGACATCCGGCATCACTTTTTGAGAGACCACCAGCAAAAGGGAGATATCGAAGTGTTTCATGTTAGCACCGAGAACCAGCTAGCCGTTATCTTCACTAAGCCTTTAGATGAAAAGACCTTTTGCAGGCTGCGTAGTGAGCTAAATGTCCTAGATTCGCGGAACTTGGATTGATTTATAGCATACATGTATTTATGCCTTTGATCATGTTCCTTATGCATTTTGTTGCTTACTTGTGGTGCTCAAGTTGTACAAACACTCCCTGGACCTCACAAGTCCTTTTTGCAAGTGATGCACATATTTAGGGGGAGCTGTGCTACAACTTGACACTTTGAGACTAACCGTTTGCTTGAGTTTGCTTGATTTAGTCTCAAAGGAGGTTTGAAAGGGAAAAGGTGGACTTGGACCATGAAAGACTTCCACTGCACTCCGATGAGAGGGTAACTTATTCCAAGTTCATCTCATGTCCTCTTATTGCCTTTGTATACTTATTCGAAGATTTTGGTGAGGCAATGGGGTTCCAGGGCAAAGATTGATCCCATTTTGGTGCTTGATGCCAAAGGGGGAGAAAATAAAGGCCAAAGCAATAGATGGATCAGCTACCACTTGAGAAATTTTGAAAATAGTAGATTAGAGTTTTTGGTTTGTCAAAACTCTTTTATTGTCTCTTTTGTCAAAAGTTGGCCTCTTGTGGGGAGAAGTGTTGATTATGGGAAAAGGGGGAGTTTTTGAAATCCTTGATCAAATTCTTTTGGAATACCTCTCTTTATGTCTCTACAAGTGGATTTAACTTAGAGATAGAAAATTGAGTTTGATTTGCAAAAACAAACCAAGTGGTGGCAAAGAGTGATCCATATATGTCAAATTTGATTCAAAACAGCTTTGAGTTTTCATTTGCATTGATATTGCACTTGTTCTAGTTGCTTTATGTTGTGTTGGCATAAATCACCAAAAAGGGGGAGATTGAAAGGGAAATGTGCCCTTGGGCCATTTCTAAGTATTTTGGTGATTGAGTGCCAACACAAGTGCTTTTGTGCTAATCTATGCAAAGTGGTGGACAAAGTGCAAATCATGTTAAAAGGTATGTTTCTAGACTTAGTACATTGTTTTATGGACTAATGTATTGTGTCTAAGTGCTGGAAACAGGAGAAATTGAATTGGAAATGAGATGGCTTTGTTCAGCCAAAGTTTGCTCAGTCTGAGTGCACCGGACAGTGTCCGGTGCGCCAGGCTGGCTCTGGCGAACAGGCTGCTCTCGGGACTTCGACAGCGGTGTACGGCTAAAATTCACCGGTCGGTCCGGTGGTGCACCGGACTGTCCGGTGGGCCATTCACAGGCGAACTCGTCGCTCTCGAGAAACCATCAATGGCGTACGGCTAAAATTCACCGGTCTGTCCGGTGGTGCACCAGACTGTCCGGTGAGTCAGCAGTCAGCCGGGGCAACGGTCGGCCGAGGATTCCGCGCGTGACGCGTGGCCGAGCCAACGGTCACATTGGTGCACCGGACAGTGTCCGGTGCGTCAACGGCTCTCAGACTCCAACGGTCGGCTTCGCCAAATAAGGAAGGATATCTGCACCGGACAGTGTCCGGTGGTGCATCGGACTGTCCGGTGCGCCAGTCGACAGAAGGCAAGATCTACCTTCCAGGATTGCTCTCAACGGCTCCTAGCTGCCTTGGGGCTATAAAAGGGACCCCTAGGCGCATGGAGGAGCACACCAAGCATTCCCTGAGCACTCTTGATCACTCACACTCCATTCTTGCGCACTTGTTCGACATTCTAGTGATTTGAGCTCCTTTCTAGTGTGCTAGTCTTTTGAGCTTAAGTCTGGGTATTGCGTGTGTGTATTTGCTGTGATCTTAGTGTCTTGTGTGAGTTGCTAATCCCTCCCTTACTCCGTGCTTCTTTGTGAACTTCAAGTGTAAGGGCGAGAGGCTCCAAGTTGTGGAGATTCCTCGCAAACGGGATTAAGAAAAGCAAGCAAAACACCGTGGTATTCAAGTGGGTCTTTGGACCGCTTGAGAGGGGTTTATTGCAACCCTCGTCCGTTGGGACGCCACAACATGGAGTAGGCAAGCGTTGGTCTTGGCCGAACCACGGGATAACCACCGTGCCATCTCTGTGATTGATCTCTTGTGGTTATTGTGTTTTGTAGAGACTCCTCTCTAGCCACTTGGTGATTATTGTGCTAACGCTTAACCAAGTTTTTGTGGCTTAAGTTTCAAGTTTTACAGGATCACCTATTAACCCCCCCCCCCTCTAGGTGCTCTCAGCAAGGCATACCGGGCCCTAAAGATGGACTATGCTAGGAGGCTGAAGAGGTTAGCCCTAGTCAAGAAGATCCGGAAACGCTTCAAAAGCCAAGGATGCCAGACCGACCTGAAAGAGGAGTCCCCGCCAGCACTGCCTTCCCTAGGGATAGAAAACATGTGTGACGTTGAGGACGTGTCCCTGGCTAGCCTTGATGATCTTCTCAGAGAGTTTGGGGACGCTTTAGTAGGAGACGCTCATGTGTAGTGTAATCTATGGTGGTTGTCATGCTTGTAATGAACGGGTTTGCTAAATAAAATACCATGTTTGCACAAAAAATGATAGATGCATAGTAGTAATACTTTCTCCCCTCTGGTAGATGGCCTCGAATAGAACCACGCCTACCGCCTCAGGAATTGGAGCAAGGACTCCCCTAGGCATCGAAGGCGAGGACGGAGGGGAAGGGAGTGAGACCCACCTCCCGCACCTCCGGAAATGCCACTAGATTTAGCCCAAGTTCTCGCCAACCAAACTCGACTCATTGAGATCCTCACCAAAAGCCTCGAGAATCAGGACATGATGGGAGAATTCCTAAGGCTCAAGCCTCCCACATTTTCTAGATCTAGCAACCCGCTTGATGAAGATGACTGGTTGCACACAGTGAAGAGGAAGTTAGAAGCCATTGGATGCCCTGAAGACCGACGTGTTCACCTAGCTGCCCACCAGCTCTCTGGGATGGCTCTATCTTGGTGGGACACTTTTAGTGCTGCCGTGAGAAATGCCACCTAGGCAAAGTTTGAGACCGCTTTCCGAGAACATCATATGCCATAGGGAATTGTCCAGCTCAAGGAAGAGGGATTTTAAGAGTTGACTCAAGGAGGACGATTTGTTAGTAAGTACATCCACAAATTCACAGCTTGCCCGCTATGCACCGGATGATGTTGGTACAGAAGTCAAGAAGATGGCCCGTTTCCTAAAAGGCTTAAGACCGGAGCTCAAAACTATCCGTGCCAGCCAAGACTTCCTCAGTTTCTCGCAGCGAATGAAGAGCCATGCAGATAAAAATTGGTCTGAGCGGAGTTTTGAAGTTGGTGATCGAGTATATTTGAAGCTTCAACCACATGTTCAATCATCAGTAGCTCTTCGATCTAACTAGAAACTTGCATTCAGATATTTTGGACCCTTCACTGTTCTCCAGAAAGTGCGACAGGTCGTTTACAAGTTGGACCTCTCGGACAGCTCAAAAATACATCCAGTTGTCCATGTTTCCTTATTGAAAAAATATATTCCTCCTCCACATGACATTTCTGTTGATCTTTCTTCTGTATGCAAAGATCCTTCCCAGATATTGGTTTCGGACACCATATTACATCAGCGATGCATTCACAAGGGTCGTGCTTTGGTTCAGCAGGTCTTGGTTAAATGGGTGGGACAGCCGAATCATTTGGCTACCTAGGAGCATGTTGGTGATATCAAGCACGGGCGAATCTAGGGGGTTTATTAGGGTCAGTTGACCCCGATAAAATTTGTAAATCCTTTAATAAAGCACTGCTAATGTCATAAAAATAGTGTAGCATATAATAAAACTGACCCTAATGACCCAACAATATTTTTGGCTAGATTTGACACTGATATCAAGTGTCGGTTTCCATCAACAACAGCATGAGGGCATGCTGCGTGTAAGGGAGGGGGAATGTCAGGATCATGGTTAATCTATCATCTTCTGTAGAGGATTTTGGGTATTCGTGGTTGGGCCGTCAGCCCACGTAAGAACTTAGAAATGGCCGGCATTATATAAGTTGGGGTGGTGGAGGGTTAAATACAAGAGAAAAATAATAGAACTCATTTACCTATATCTTCTTCGTTGCCCCATGAACTCAATCGTGTTCTCTGTCTTCCTCTCGCTCTCCATCTTCCCAGTGTCTGAATTCCATTCCCGAGCAAGTATCCAAGGAAAAAAGATGGGTTCATGACATTTGACATCAGAGGCTTAGTTTGCCCAATTTTTTTCGACGAGTGGGATCGTTCTGGCGTCGAAGAAGAGACAAACCAAGTTGGAACTACAAGTCAATTCGGCCATGGAGGACTTCACGAAGAAGTTGGAGGGACTGGAAACTATGTTGCAGAAGAACTTCGATGCGGTGAGCGGCTTGGAGTCGTGGCGAACTAGCACAGAATAGTCACTCGGCACATTGCTTCAGAGGACGGATGAGGCGGGATCGCGTCTGCAGCAATTGGAATCTGCACCGATGCGACCTTTCCTGCCAGCACCACCTCCTCCGCCCCACCGACCAGCTTCGTTGAAGTATTGTGATCCACTCAACATGCAACAATTTTGACCACAAGCAGGTGGGTCGAGCACGCTGGACCCAGTTCTGACTTCGTCAGGATCGGCGCGCCCACCGGTGACAGGCGGGGAGAATGCTCACGGGTACCATCTGCAACAAACTCACCAAGATGTGGGTGGTGGGATTTTAGGATCCCATCCACCATGCTCGGTCACGGTATGAATCTGTCCCATGATCTCCCAGATTTTGATGCATCTATGGGTTCTTGAGATCATTCGACTTTAATTCCGAAAATGGAGTTTCCCAAATTTGATGGAAATAATCCGTGACTGTGGTGTGATCAGTGTGAAATGTTTTTCGAGGTTTATTCGATGGTGGAGAACCTGAAGATCCGGTTCGCGACGTTCAACTTTATTGGCCCTGGCGACTTGGCGCCAGACGTTGGAGCGCCGTGGGTGTATCCTGAATTGGGAAGTGTGGTGCAAGGAAGTGTTTCAATGTTTTGACAAGGATCAGTATTCAGTGCACTTAAGACAGTTGGACTCTCTTCGGCAACAGGGTTTGATGACGGATTATGTGCACACATTTGAGCAGTTGGCAGTTGGCACATGGGATTTTGCTTTATAATAGGAACTACGATGATACATATTTTGTCACATGGTTCTTGGGAGGGCTCAAGGAGGAAATTCATGCTCCGATCACGTTCCATCGTTCGAGAGATGTGGCAACAGCAAGTGCATTAGCACTACTACAAGAAGAGGAACTTAATCTGGTGAAGACTCGAGCAATGACTAAGGAGTACAATAGAGGTCATTATCGCACGAGCAAGGAGAATGACAAACCAAAGGATGGCGGTATGGAGGTGAATAAAATTAGAGTCGACCGAACAGAGAGAGTGACAAGTTAGAAGCATTGAGAACTTATAGAAGGAAAAATGGATTGTGTTTCAAGTGTGGCGAAAAATGGGGTCAACATCATAAGTGCCCTACCCAGATCTCATTACATGTATTAGAAGAAATCTTGGATGCCATTGAATTGGACTATGAACAATTCAGTACGGAAGAGGATGAAACTATGGTGGAAGAAAAAGTGTTAGTAGTCCAAGAAACGGTACCTAGGAGTAAAGAAAGAAGTACACTGCGATTACTAGGCATCATTCGCACGCAAAAAGTCTTGATATTGGTAGACTCGGGGAGTATTAGCACTTTTGTCAGTAAGGGATTAGTGGATTGTTTGATGTTACCAACACAGGGTTGTGCACAGACACTATTTTGGGCTGCTGATGGAGGAATTATGAGCTGTACTGAATGGGTGCCAAGTCTGCAATGGTTTATTCAGGGCTATTTGTTTGTTTCTTAGGCCAAGGTGTTACCACTGCAATGTTATGACATGATATTAGGTGAAGATTGGCTTGAGGAAGTAAGTCCATTGTGGGTGGATTACAAGTCAAAGCAGCTCAGGTTTACCTATCAAGGTACTAGAGTTTCCTTGCAAGGGGTTCAAGATAACATCACGAGATGTCAGAGTATCTCAGGACAGAAGTTCCAGGGACTACTCAATCATGGAGCTGTCTATCATTGCATACAGTTGCTTCTGATAAATCAGGACAATGACTTGCCTACAAAAGGTTCAGCCTCTCGAATATGTGAGATTCAGAATATTGAGCAACAGGCAATTCCTCTCAGAATTCAGCAGATCATTGATTCTTTTGCTCACCTCTTCAGTTCACGCACAGGACTTCCACCACATCGCTTAGCTGATCATCAGATTCCTCTAATGCCTGGCGCTCAACCAGTATGAGATCTTACCAATACTCTCCTGCTCAAAAATCAGAAATCAAGAAGCAATTGAAGGAAATGTTCACTCAACAGATAATTCATCCGAGCACTAGCCCCTTTGCTTCTCTGGTAATTTTGGTCAAAAAGAAAGATGGGAGTTGGCGATTTTGTGTTGATTATCGACACTTAAATGCGATCACAATCAAGAATAAATATCACATGCTAATAGTGATTGAGCTGCTAGATGAGTTGGCAGGAGCTTGTTGGTTTACTAAATTGGATTTTAGCACTGGATACCATCAGGTCTACATGGCTGTTGGAGAGAAGTACAAGACAACGTTCAGAACTCATAATGGTCGGTATGAATTCATGGTTATGCCTTTTGGCCTTACAAATGCTCCTGCAACATTCCTAGGACTTATTAATCATATTTTTTGCTGACTTACTCAGGCATGGAGTGCTGGTGTTCATGGATGACATTTTGATTTACAGCCACACATTACATGAGCATGAGTTGTTGTTGCAACAGGTGTTTCAGACTTTGGATCAACACAAGTTCTTGATTAAAAGAACTAAATGCCCTTTTGCTCAACCATCCATAGAATACTTAGGCCATATGATTTCAGCCCAAGGAGTATCTACTGAACCCTCCAAAGTGGCTGCAGTCAAGAACTGGCCTACTCCTGAGAATGTGAAACAACTCTGAGGTTTTTTAGGTCTCACATGATATTATAGGAAGTTCATCAAAGATTATGGAATTATTATCCGACCACTCACCTTATTACTTAAGAAGGGTTCAGTGTTTCGATGGTCTGAGGAACATCAAGTGGCTTTTCACATGCTTAAACAGAAGATGGTTGAAGCTCTAGTGTTGATGGTTCCGGATTTTCCTAAGCAGTTTGTTTAGGAAATAGATGCCTGTGATTTGGGTATAGGTGCAGTTTTGATGCAGAGTGAGCATCCTGTGGCATACTTGAGTAAGGCATTGGGAATGAAGAATTAGGCTCTGTCAGTATATGAGAAAGAATGCATGGCTATATTGTTGGCAGTGGAAAAATGGAGGCCCTACTTACAATATCAATCGTTTGTCATCAGAACTGATCATCAAAGCTTGTTGTTCTTAACTGACCAACGGTTTCCACACGGTTACAACACAAAGCATTTAAATTGATGGACCTTCAATATACCATTCAGTACAAAAAAAGATCCACAAATGCAACTGTTGATGCCTTGTCGTATTGTCCTGCCCCTCCAGACATTTATGCAGTTTTAGAAGTGGTTCCCACTTGGTTGCAAAAACTGCAGCAAGGCTATGATGATGAGGAGGAAACTAAGAAAGTTCTTACAGCTGTTACCTTGGATCCGGACAGTCATAAGAATTGTACATTAACTTTGGGTATTCTGAGGTTCAAGGGCCGTGAGTGGGTGGGGAATAATGCATTGGCTCAGCAAAACATTTTGCAGGCACTTCATTCAAGTGGGATTGGATGTCATTCCGGTATTCAAGGTACCTATCATCGTGTGAAGCACCTTTTTGCATGGCCTGCTCTAAAAAATCAATGCAACAACATGTCCAATCTTGTGAGATTTGTCAGCAAGCTAAAACAAAACATGTTGAATCCCCAGGATTATTACAGCTACTGCCCATTCCTCAACAAGCTTGGGAGATAGTGAGTTTGGATTTTATTGAAGGCTTGCCATCCTTAGAGAATTATAATACTATCCTTGTGGTTGTGGATAAATTTACCAAATATGGACACTTATTGGCCTTATCTCATCCATTCACATCATTGAAGGTAGCTCAACTGTTTTTCTCTCAAATTTACAAGTTGCATGGGCTGCCTCGCATGATTATCTCGGTAGGGACATGACCTTCACGAGTACGCTCTGGCAGGAACTGTTTCGACTGTCAGATACAATGCTAATGATAAGCTCGAGTTACCACCCACAAACAGATGGGCAAACCAAGAGATTAAATCAGTGTTTAGAGGGTTTCCTAAGGTGCATAGTGCATTCATGTCCTCGGCAATGGCATAAGTGGCTTCCCGTGGCAGAATACTGGTATAATACTACCATACACTCTTCCTTGGGTCGTTCGCCTTTTGAGGTTCTGTATGGGTATGTTCCTCGCACACTAGGAATTGCTAATCTCAAGCTCTATACTGTTCCTAATATGGAAACATGGATGCAAGAAAGAGAATTGTTGTCTGAATTCGTTAAGCAGCAGTTAGCACGTGCTCAGCAGCGAATAAAGAGCCATGCAGACAAAGATCGGTCTGAGCAGAGTTTTGAAGTTGGTGATCAAGTATATTTGAAGCTTCAGCCACATGTTCAATCATCGGTAGCTCTTCGATCTAACTAGAAACTTGCATTCAGATATTATGGACCCTTCACTGTTCTCCAGAAAGTGGGACAGGTCGCTTACAAGTTGGACCTCTCGGACAGCTCAAAAATACATCCAGTTGTCCATGTTTCCTTATTGAAAAAATATATTCCTCCTCCACATGACATTTTTGTTGATCTTTCTTCTGTGTGCATGGATCCTTTCCAGATATTGGTGCCGGACACCATATTACATCAGCGGTGCATTCACAAGGGTCGTGCTTTGGTTCAGCAGGTCTTGGTTAAATGGGTGGGACTGCCGAATCCTTTGGCTACCTGGGAGCATGTTGGTGATATCAAGCAGGGGCAAATCTAGGGGTTTATTGGGGTCAGTTGAACCTGATAAAATTTGTAAATCCTTTAATAAAGCACTGCTAACGTCATAAAAATAGTGTAGCATATAATGAAACTGATCCTAATGACCCAACAATATTTTTGGCTAAATTCGCCATTGATAGGTTTCCATCAACAACAGCATGAGGACATGCTGCGTGTAAGGGAGGGGGAATGTCAGGATCATGGTTAGTCTATCATCTTCCGCAGAGGATTTTAGGTATTCATGGTTGGGCCGTCAGCCCATGTAAGAACTTAGAAATTACCGGCATTATATAAGTCAGGGTGGTGGAGGGTTAAATACAAGAGAAAAATAACACCTGTATCTTCTTCGTTGCCCCACGGACTCAGCCGTGTTCTTTGTCTTCCTCTCGCTCTCTATCTTCCTGGTGTCTGAATTCCATTCTCGAGTAAGTATCCAAGAAAAAAGGGTTGGGTTCGTGACAGTCTCCTGCTCCGCGTGACATTGCTGCGCGTGCACGGTGGCGGTGGCCTTTAATTTGTATCCTTGCCAAGGAGAATGCCTAGTTGCCTACCAGAACGGGGTTTTTTAGGAAGGACTTTATCAGCAGTGCATAGCTTGGCCATTCTTTCAGAAAGAATTGACCAGCCGTGCATAATCACAAGGAAACTAAACCAGGCTTGATTTTCTACTGGAACCATGGGATTTGAGGGACCCGTGGAGGCATCACAGAAAAGAAAAGTAGGCATAATTAGACTTTGTTATGTTGTTCAGTAGCAGCTTGTTTTATGCCGAAGGACTTAATTAGACTTCGTAAAGGCTAAAAGTAAAAACCATCTCTTTTTCGCGATAGTATTCATGGAGGTGGTGTCGAGGTCCTGGTGCTCATTGCCCACACCAGGAACATTTCCACAGACTATCACAAACTGCATGCTACAGCAAAGGCCCTCAGACAGTAGAGCTTCAGTACTATCTCGGACGCTAAGCTACAACTTCATATAGCTTTGGAGATAATCCATATATTTGACATAGCACAGGAGTTGAAAGCTCTCTCTCCTGAAGAGGAGCTCTTAAGGTGCAGACTTAAAAAAAGAATTTTGGGCCTTGCGGTCTTCGAACATGTGCGGAAAAAACAGGCTGCCTGTTGACACCTTTTTCAGGCGCCAAACACTCAACAAGAACCGGCGGCGGTGCTCTCTACACAGGCGCGGACGGTCCGCGGCCAGGGGCCGGACGGTCCGCGACCTGGTGCAGGGGCTGGCGTTCCCTGCCTAACGGCCGGACGGTCCGCGCCCTGGGGCCGGACGGTCCATGCCCTGGGGCCGGACGGTCCGCGCGTGCGCAGGGGCGGTGAAAGGTCGCCGGTGGCGCCTGGATCTCGCTCCCAGGAGGTACCCCGTCGGGGAGGAGAGATCCTAGGGGTTGTCTAGGCTCGGCAGGCCAACCTAGACTCCTCTAATCGACGTAGAGTCGAAGAGAAGCGGGGGGATTGGAATACTAAACTAGGGCTAAACTAGAACTACACTAGAACTACTCCTAATGCATAAGGTAAAAAACGAGTAATAGACTGGATTTGATCGATTGTTGGGGGTTCAATCGGCCGTAACCCTTCATCTATATAAAGGGGGAGGTCTGGATCCGCTTCCAACTGATTTCCGAGTCAATCCCATGGTTTTAGGTAACAAATCCCGCGAGAAACTAGGAACCCTAACTGACTCTGCGCACGTGCGGACCGTCCGGCCTCAGGGCCGAACCGTCCGCACGGTCTTTTTGGCTTCTAACATATGCCCCCCTCCCTTTTGGTGAAGGTTGACGAACCAAAAGCATACGAACTAAACCTGATGTAGGTCACCGGCTTTTCAAAATAGAGATCATTCAATAAAGCACTAATATATAAAGGCCGTTTTGGAGTGTATCTTTCTCGGCCATGACCATTTGATCAATGGATCAAAATGAATAGAATGGAGGTGCCCCCAGCCTGGATAGACAAATGGACTATACATGTACCATGGATTCATCGTCGTGCCATTCCACATTTGGATAGGACAATATACCGACGATGAATAAACGGGTAGAAAGTACCCTGGTCTCATAGGATGAACAGACGATGCTTGTCGCGTCGCCTTTTGGGCCGTTTTGTTCGGCCATTTTGTTTTAGCAGGTGACTGGGGTTTCTTTGTTGACCAGTCTTTTTGCTAGCATTTTTGGAGAGCAACTGATCAAAAGTAAGGTCGGCTTTGATCAGCCGACTATATGTGCTTTGACCTTGCGTCTTTTTCCTTGCTTCATGTAGAGGTTGACGCCTTTGGTCATAGGTGGACTGTCAGGCTGAGTTAGCTGGACCGTTTGTCTGAGCACCGGATCGTCCACACGTAGGTGCCGGACCATCTGCGATGCTCGGGCTAGGCTGACGTGTTTGGTTCATTAACTGTGCCTGCCCCCCGGCGTCTTCGGACTTTTTAGCCTTCTCGTCTGAAGCCTTTCGAGCAATCTTCTTTTGTGATATATCTGACATGCGAGGATCGCCAATGACGATGCCCTTGTCTTTGCCTTTATCGGCCATTTTGGGCCGAACCAAGACCTTTTTGCATGTGAGTTCTATTGTATTAACAGGAAAAGGTTGTGTGTCTACTTGCATCTCCTGAAAAGCCAATCGACCCTCATTTATGCCGATTGTATCTGTCGACGAAAAACATTACAATCATTGGTGGCATGACAAAAGGAATTATGCCACTTACAATAAGCACGCCTCTTTAATTCATCAGGAGGAGGAATAGTATGAGTTAATTTAATATTGCTGTTTTTTCAGTAACTCGTCAAATATTATATCGCATTTGGCAACATTAAAAGTAAACTTAACTTCTTCTTGTCGATTCTTTCGAATCGACTGTAAAGCAGAACACGCTGAAGGTTTAGCCTGTCCTGGCCAAACCAGTTTGGCGGTTTATACATCCATGGATTCATCATCCGAATTATCGTATCCCACTAGATGCATCTTATGGCTAGCCGATTTTGATGTTTCCTTACTTCGACTTTCACAGGTCATAGCCCGTTGGTGCAAGTGCACTAGCGAAAAGAATTGGGTGCCATCTAATTTTTCTTTTAAGTAGGGTCGCAATCCATTGAAAGCCAGCCCTGTTAGTTGTTTTTCTGCGATATGGATTTGAAAGCATCGGTTTCTAGTGTCCCGGAACCTCCGGATATAGTCATTAACCGATTCTTCAGGCCCCTGTCGGACTGAGGCTAAGTTAGCCAATTCTAATTCATGTTGTCCTGAGAAGAAGTGTTCATGAAATTTCTGCTCTAGTTCTTCCCAAGAGTTAATAGAGTTTGGTGGCAAGGCTGCGTATCATGCGAATGCTGTATCAGTAAGGGACAACGAGAATAAACAAACGCGGTACGCTTCCTCATCAGCCAATTCTCCTAAGTGTGCTATGAATTGGATAATATGTTCGTGTGTGCTTTTCCCACCTTCACCAGAAAACTTAGAGAAGTCTGGTATTCTAGTTCCCTATGGATATGGCACGGTGTCGAATCGGTGGCTATAAGGCTTCCGATACGATTGCCCTGTACCTGACACACTAACACCGAGTTTGTCCCTGAACATCCCGGCTACCTCGTCTCTGATCCTCTCCGCCATATCTGGCGACCATCCATTGAGTTTGTTGGTGGAAATCTCAGTTTGCCTGACATCACTCTGTCGGCTTTCCTCCCAGGGATGTTTGAGGTGTGTGTTAGGTGTCCTATTAATGTCACCAGCTCCTGCCCTATACCTCTCAGGCTCTCTTGTGGCCGAACAGTATTCAGCCCTATGTCCATGAGGTGGTATGGTATGATTATAATGTGTTGCTAGTGGGGCACCATAATGTTGCTGCGATGAATGTGGGAACTATGCGTATTGCGCAGCTCTCGGCTCTGCGTATGCATATCCGGACGGTCCGGCGTAAGAGGTCGGATGGTCCGTGACCTGGCCAAATGGTCCGAAGGTATATCCGGATTGTCCAGCCGTATATGGTGCTACGTGGGTAGTCTCGTACCCAGACCGTTTGTCATAAAGAACTAGACGGTCCGCGATCGGGCCGAATGGTACAGGGCTGTACCCGGACGGTGACCGCGACTTGGGCAGTCTGCGCGTGGACTCGTGTAGAGTCGGATGGTCTGGCGTAATATGTCGGCCGGTTCATGCCATATCCGGACGGTCCGACGTAAGATGGCGGACAGTGCGCAACATATCCAGACGGTCCGGCGTGATGCACCGGACGGTCCGTGATGGGGCCGAATTGTTTGGGGTTGTACCCTGGTGGTCCGGCCATGTACGGTGCGACCTGAGTGTTTTGTGTGCGGGCCTGCATCTGGTCGGACGGTCCAGCGAAATACGTCGGACGATCCACGGTATAACCGGATTGACTGAGATGATGCTCAGACGGTCCGGTCGCGTCCAGTACCTGCCGCGTGCCTAGTGGTTGCGGCTGTGATGGTGACACGAAAGCATGCATCGGCATAACATATGATGGCTGGGTCAAGGGTGACCCATTTATAGCCGATGTGTTTGATGCGGGTGGCTCTGTATTAGACTCTCGCGATGGAAAGCTAGGAGCAGCTGATTTCTCGTATGCACATAAATGCATTTTAATAGATTCATCTACATATTGATTTAACTGATCTCCTCGTTGATCCATGAAAGTCGCAAGAGATAGATCTGGAGTACTTACAGTGGGACCCTGAAGTGGAGGTAGGAGTGATTCCATATCGATCTCCCCTTGACGGATGATCTTCTTGTGGCGATCCACCGTGAAGTGTGACAAGTACTTTTCTGCCGCCTCCTTGCGCCGTTCGGAGAGTTTATGCAGCAGTTTCGCCTCTTCCTTGTCGCGTTGTTCGTTCCATTGCCGCATCACCTCCTTCTCATCGCGCATTACGAGGTCTTCAAAGGGTCTTTGGTCATCAGCCAGGAGCGCCTCCATGGCCGGCTTGATGATGTTGGTGGTGGAGATCTTGGTGTGATCCTTAGAACCGGCCATCTGTGGGCCGATTTTTAGCAGGTCTAGACACCTAGTCCCCAGCGGTGTCGCCAAAAAGTATGTTGACACCTTTTTCGGGCGCCAAACACTCAACAAGAACCGGTGGCGGTGCTCTCTACACAGGCACGGACGGTCCGTGGCAAGGGGCCGGACAGTCCGCGACCTGGCGCAGGGGCTGGCATTCCCTGCCTGACGGCCCGACGGTTCGCGCCCTGGGGCCGGACGGTCCGTGCGTGCGCAGGGGTGGCGAAAGGTCGCCGGCGGCGCTTGGATTTCGCTCCCGGGAGGGACCCCATCGGGGAGGAGAGATCCTAGGGGTTGTTTAGGCTCGGCAGGCCGACCTAGACTCCTTTAATCGATGTAGAGTCGAAGAGAAGCGGAGAATTTGGGGATTGGAATACTAAACTAGGGCTAAACTAGAACTACTCCTAATGCATAAGGTAAAAAACGAGTAATAGACTGGATTTGATCAATTGTTGGGGGTTTAATCGGCCGTAGCCCTTCATCTATATAAAGGGGGAGGTCTGGATCCGCTTTGAACTGATTTCCGAGTCAATCCCACGGTTTTAGGTAACAAATCCCGCGAGAAACTAGGGACCCTAACTAACTCTGCGCACGCGCGGACCGTCCGCGCCACCACCGCGGACAGTCCGGACCGCGGACCGTCCGTCCTCAGGGCCAGACCGTCCGCACGGTCTTTTTGGCTTCTAACACTGCCCGTCTAAATTTGATAAAGTTTGGGGATGCCAACACTTCTAGGCGTCGTAAAAATTTCATTCATTGCCTCAAAGATCAAAATGGCTCGACAACAACACATGAAGGCAAGGCCGCGAAAATACAATCTCACTTTGAAAATACGTTGAGTCGTGCACCCGCTCTGAGAGTAGACTTCAACTGGGCGACGCTTGGATTACGACACCACGATCTATCTTCTTTAGACGCTCCATTCTCAGAGCAAGAGATCAAAAGAGCCATTGATCTGTTGCCCACCGACAAGGCGCCGGGACCTGATGGTTTCACTGGATTATTTGTTAGGATGTGCTGGAGCATAATAAAAGGGGATGTCATAAGGGCAACCAATGCTTTCCATGCTCTATGTTGTGGCAGCTTATCACTCATCAACTCCGCTAATGTAATCCTAATCCCAAAATAGAAGAGGCAGAGGAAGTGGATGATTTTAGACCGATAAGCTTAATCCACTCCTTCATAAAGCTTATTTCCAAAATATTGGCATTATGACTTCAACCCCATATGAACGCGACCGTCTCCACTTGTCAGAGCGCCTTCATCAAGAACAGGAGCATACATGATAACTTCTTGGCAGTGCGTACTGCGGCTCGCCGTTTTCATACAAACAAGCCCCCAACACTCCTGTTCAAATTGGACATAGCAAAAGCCTTTAATTCGATATGTTGGGAGTATATCCTCACCCTCCTTGAGCACCTAGGCTTCCCTATAAGATGGCGGGGCTGGATTGCGGCACTTCTCTCCACCTCAACCTCAAGGGTCATTCTCAACGGCGTACCAAACCCCCCCATCTGGCATGGGCGAGGCCTAAGGCAAGGCGACCCCCTATCTCCTCTTCTTTTTGTCATTTCAATAGATCCCCTGCAAAGACTACTTGAAGTAGCAACTGAACTCGGAATGCTCTCCAAACTCCGTGGCCGCTCGCCCGACCTGCGCATATCGATGTTTGCGGATGATGCGGCCATATTTGTCACGCCCACAAAAGGTGAGGTATCTATGCTTGCAAGGATTCTGGAGCTTTTTGGTGAAACCATAGGCCTAAAAACAAATTTCCACAAGTCCACAGTAGTAGCAATCCAGTGTAACAACATCAACCTCTTTGACGTTCTATCTGGTCTACCAGCCTCGAGGACTTCCTTCCCCGTCAAATACCTTGGACTACCGTTGTCCATGAACAGACTCAAACAGGTGGACTTCCAACCATGGATTGACGAAGTCTCCGCAAAGCTGAGTACATGGAGCGAGAAAAACCTTTCGGCGGCTGGCCGCCTCACACTAGTCAATGCGGTGCTAACCTCGCAGGTCACCTATCTGCTCCTAGCCCTAAAACCGCCTATAAGGGTGTTGGATTTAATTGACTCAAAACGTAAGCAATTCCTTTGGGCTGGTTCAGAGAGGTTAGCCGGCGGTAAATGCAAAGTCAGCTGGGTCTGTGTAGCAAGGCCAAAACAATATGGTGGATTAGGCATTCTGCACCTTGGTAATTTCTCGCGGGCCTTATGCCTCAGATGGTTGTGGCAGGAGGCCAAACTGTTGAATACTTAGAGCATGGCGAAAGATATACTTTGCACTATGTTGGATAGGAGACTGTTTGCAGCTGCAACCTCAGCCATGGTGGGGGATGGTAAGTCTTCTTTGTTCTCGGAAAGTGCCTAGCTAAGGGGTATGGCACCGAGGGACACCTACCCTTTGATCTACTCTATTTCTAACGGGAAAAATAGATCCATCCATGAGGCTCTCTCAAATAACCGATGGATTCAGGATCTACATTTTAATCACGATGATTTTTCTGCCGCGCACATACATGAATATTGTCAATTATGGTCTGAGGTAAATCAGCTTCGCTTAGTGCACAATACCCCCGATCTTATCAAGTGGAAGTTTACTATGAGTGACCAGTACACAGCTCAGTCAACCTACCAAGCGCAATTCTGTGGCTCCACACACATAAATTTTAATAGTATAATTTGGGGAGCTTGGGCGTCACCAAAGTGCAAATTCTTCAGTTGGCTTGCTGTTCAAAATAGAGTTTGGACAGCAGACATGTTGGCAAGGTGGGAATGGCCTCATAATCCGCGTTGTGTCATGTGCGACTCATGCCTGGAATCTGGTTTACACCTTTTTGTTAAATGTTGCTTCACCAGACATATTTGGGCTGATTTGAGCCTGTGGGCTACAATTACAGAGATCCACCACTCTTCTTGGCAACCTGTAGGTTTGGTGCATCAATGGTGGTTGAATCTTGCAACATCCACAGTGAGAAGCGTGAAGGGATTGCGAACCCTCATCATCCTCGTTTCTTGGACAATTTGGTGTGAGAGAAACCCTCGAATCTTTGAGCACAAAGTGAAGACCGTGACACAGACTATAGTGATGATTAAGGAGAAAATCCGTCTGTGGATTCTAGGAGGACGAAAGCATTTAGCAAGGCTGCTGTAAGTTTTGGGGAAGGAGAGAGGGTTGATTTTAGGACATTTTTGTCACTATACTTAATGTCACCAGTGATGTAATTGTATACTTTAGCCCTTGCAGGCTCATCTTTTTAATATAACAGGCAATTCTCTTGCCGGTTTTCAAAAAAAATTAAGAGGAAGTAGAAAGGCCAAATACAAAGACCAAAAACCCCAGACAGCAACCAAAGGTTTCCATCATCAGGCACATGCTAAAAGACGTGAAAAGAAAAACGGAAAGGACACACAAACTACTGAAACTGCTATTTCATAAGACTCATTAGCGACTGAAGCTGGCTGTACCCCGTCTGCATCCAATGCTTGCTTACTTTTCTGATAGATCGTTGCACTTGTTTCCTTGACTGAAACCACCAGAGCAAGAGTGCCAATCTCATGTTGAGCGGTCAAGCTGGATAGACCTAATGGTAGCTGTTGGAACCCAAAAATGACCGTGCGGACGGTCCGGCCCGGAGGCCGGACGGTCCGTGGTCCGGACCGTCCGCGGTGGTGGCGCGGACGGTCCGCGCGTGCGCAGAGTTAGTTAGGTTTCCTAGTTTCTCGCGGGATTTGTTACCTAAAACCGCGGGATTAACTCGGAAATCAGTTGGAAGCGGATCCAGACCTCCCCCTTTATATAGATGAAGGGCTACGGCCGATTGAACCCCCAACAATCGATCAAATCCAGTCTATTACTCGTTTTTTACCATATGCATTAGGAGTAGTTCTAGTCTAGTTCTAGTTTAGCCCTAGTTTAGCCTCTCGATCCCCAAATTCTCCGCCTCTCCTCGACTCTACGTCGATTAGAGGAGTCTAGGTCGGCCTGCCCGAGCCTAGACAATTCCTAGGATCTCTCCTCCCCGACGGGGTCCCTCCCGGGAGCGAGATTCAGGCGCCGCCGGCGATCCTCCGCCGCCCCTGCGCACGCGCGGACCGTCCGGCCCCAGGGCGCGGACCGTCCGGCCGTCAGGCAGGGAACCCGGG
Source organism: Zea luxurians (assembly GCA_029449295.1). Classification (NCBI taxonomy): domain Eukaryota; kingdom Viridiplantae; phylum Streptophyta; class Magnoliopsida; order Poales; family Poaceae; genus Zea; species Zea luxurians. The sequence continues at coordinate 191,961 of JAOPSE010000203.1, read as the reverse complement.
CTCCTGTACCAGGTCGCGGACCGTCTGGCCCTGTGCCGCGGACCGTCCGCGCCTGACCAGAGAGCACCTTCGCCTCGCGCCAGGTCGCGGACCGTCCGGCCCTGTGCCGCGGACCGTCCGCGCTTGGCCAGAGAGCACCGCCGCTGGTTCTTTTGAAGTGATTGGCGCCTCCAAAAAGGTGTCAACATACCTTTTGGCGACTCCGCTGGGGACTAGGTGTCTAGATCTGCTAAAAATCGGCCCATAAATGGCCGGTTCTAAGGATCACACCAAGATCTCCACTACCAACATCATCAAGCCGGCCATGGAGGCGCTCCCGGCTGATGACCAAAGGCCCTTTGAAGACCTCGTAATGCACGATGAGAAGGAGGTGATGCGGCAATGGAACGAACAATGCGACAAGGAAGAGGCGGAACTGCTGCATAAACTCTCCGAACGGCGCAAGGAGGCGGCGGACAAGTACTTGTCACACTTCACGGTAGATCGCCACCAGAAGATCGTCCGTCAAGGGGAGATCGATATGGAATCTCTCCTACCTCCACTTCAGGGTCCCGCTGTAAGTACTCCAGACCTATCTCTTACGACTTTCATGGATCAACGAGGAGATCAGTTAAAGCAATATGTAGATGAATCTATTAAAATGCATTTACGTGCATACGAGAAATCAGCTGCTCCTAACTTTCCATCGCGAGAGTCTAATACAGTGCCACCCGCGTCAAACACATCGGCTATAAATGGGTCACCCTTGACCCAGCCATCATATGGTATGCCGATGCACGCTTTCGTGTCACCATCACAGCCGCAACCACTAGGCACGCGGCAGGTACTGGACGCGACCGGACCATCCGAGCATCATCTCAGACAGTCCGGTTATACCGCGAACCGTCCGGCGTATTTCGCCGGACCGTCCGACCAGATGCAGGCCCGCACACAAAACACTCAGGTCGCACCATATATGGCCGGACCATCAGGGTACAACCCTGAACACTTCGGCCCCATCACGGACCATCCGGTGCATCACGCCGGACCGTCCGGATATGTTGCGGACCGTCCGCCATCTTACACCGGACCGTCCGGATATGGCATGAACCGGCCGACGTATTATGCTGGACCATCCGACTCTACACGAGTCCATGCGCAGACTGCCCAAGTCGCGCCATATATGGCCGATCCGTCCGGGTACAGCCCTGGACCATTCGGCCCGATCACGGACCGTCCTATTCTTTACGACAGATGGTCTGGGTACGAGACTACCCATGTAGCACCATATACGGCTGGACAATCCGGATATACCTTCGGACCATTTGGCCAGGTCACGGACCATCCGGCCTCTTACGCCGGACCGTCCGGATATGCATACGCAGAGCCGAGAGCTACGCAATACGCACAGTTCCCGCATTCATCGCAGCAACATTATGGTGCCCCACCAGCAACACATTATAATCATACCATACCACCTCATGGACATAGGGCTGAATACTATTCGGCCACAAGAGAGCCTGAGGGGTATAGGGCAGGAGCTGGTGACATTAATAGGACACCTAACACACACCTCAAACATCCCTGGGAGGAAAGCCGACAGAGTAACGTCAGGCAACCTGAAATCTCCACCCACAAACTCAATGGATGGTCGCCAGATATGGCGGAGAGGATCAGAGACGAGGTAGCCGGGATGTTCAGGGACAAACTCGGTGTTAGTGTGTCAGGTACAGGGCAATCGTATCGGAAGCCTTATAGCCACCGATTCGACACCGTGCCATATCCACAGGGAACTAGAATACCAGACTTCTCTAAGTTTTCTGGTGAAGGTGGGAAAAGCACACATGAACATATAAGCCAATTCATAGCACACTTGGGAGAATTGGCTGATGGGGAAGCCTACCGCGTTCGTTTATTCTCGTTGTCCCTTACTGATACTGCATTTGCATGGTACGCAGCTTTGCCACCAAACTCTATTAACTCTTGGGAAGAATTAGAGCAGAAATTTCATGAACACTTCTTCTCAGGAGAACGTGAGTTAGAATTGGCTGACTTAGCTTCAGTCCGACAGGGGCCTGAAGAATCAGTTAATGACTATATCCGGAGATTCCGGGACACTAGAAACCGATGCTTTCAGATTCATGTCGCAGAAAAACAACTGACAGGGCTAGCTTTCAATGGGTTGCGACCCTACTTAAAAGAAAAATTAGATGGCACCCAATTCTTTTCGCTAGTGCACTTGCACCAGCGGGCTATGACATGTGAAAGCCGAAGTAAGGAAACATCAAAATCGGCTAGCCATAAGATGCATCTAGTGGGATACGATGACTCGGACGATGAATCCACGGATGTATACACCGCCGAACTGGTTTGGCCAGGGCAGGCTAAACCTTCACCATGTTCTGCTTTACAGTCGATTCGAAAGAATCGACAAGAAGAAGTTAAGTTTACGTTTAATGTTGCCAAATGCGATAAAATATTTGACGAGTTACTGAAAAACGGCAACATTAAATTAACTCATACTATTCCTCCTCCTGATGAATTAAAGAGGCGTGCTTATTGTAAGTGGCATAATTCCTTTTCTCATGCCACCAATGATTGTAATGTTTTTCGTCGACAGATACAATCGGCCATAAATGAGGGTCGATTGGCTTTTCAGGAGATGCAAGTAGACACACAACCCTTTCCTGTTAATACAATAGAACTCACATGCAAAAAGGTCTTGGTTCGGCCCGAAATGGCCGATAAAGGCAAAGGCAAGGGTATCGTCATTGGCGATCCCCGCATGTCAGATATATCACAAAAGGAGATTGCTCGGAAGGCTTCGGACGAGAAGGCTAAAAAGTCCGAAGACACTGGGGGGCAGGCACAGTTAATGAACCAAACACATCAGCCTAGCCCGAACATCGTAGATGGTCCGGCACCTACGTGCGGACGATCCGGTGCTCAAACAAACGGTCCGGCTAACTCAGCCGGACAGTCCCCCTATGACCAAAGGCGTCAACCTCTACACAAAGCAAGGAAAAAGACGCAAGGTCAAAGCACATATAATCGGCTGATCAAAGCCGATCCTACATTTGATCAGTTGCTCTCCAAAGATGCTAGCAAAAAGACTGTTCCACGTGATCGGTCAACAAAGAAACCCTGGCCACCTGCTAAAACAAAACGGTTAAACAAAACGGCCCGAAAGGCGACACAACAAGCATCGCCTATTCATTCTATGAGACCAGGGTACTTTCCATCTATTTACTCATCGTCGGTATATTATCCTGTTCAAACATGGAATGACACGATGATGAATCCATGGTACATGTATAGTCCCTTCGTCTATCCAGACTGGGGGGCACCTCCATTCTATTCCTTTTGATCCATTGATCAAATGGTCATGGCCGAGAAAGATACAATCCGAAATGGCCTTTATATTGGTGCTTTATTGAATAATCTCCATATCGAAAAGCCGGTGACTTACATCAGGTTTAGTTCATATGCTTTTGGTTCGTCAACCTTCACCAAAAGGCAGGGGGGCATATGTTGGAACCCAAAAATGACCGTGCGGACGGTCCGGCCCGGAGGCCGGACGGTCCGCGGTCCGGACCGTCCACGGTGGTGGCGCGGACGGTCCGCGCGTGCGCAGAGTTAGTTAGGTTTCCTAGTTTCTCGCGGGATTTGTTACCTAAAACCGCGGGATTAACTCGGAAATCAGTTGGAAGCGGATCCAGACCTCCCCCTTTATATAGATGAAGGGCTACGGCCGATTGAACCCCCAACAATCGATCAAATCCAGTCTATTACTCGTTTTTTACCATATGCATTAGGAGTAGTTCTAGTCTAGTTCTAGTTTAGCCCTAGTTTAGCCTCTCGATCCCCAAATTCTCCGCCTCTCCTCGACTCTACGTCGATTAGAGGAGTCTAGGTCGGCCTGCCCGAGCCTAGACAATTCCTAGGATCTCTCCTCCCCGACGGGGTCCCTCCCGGGAGCGAGATTCAGGCGCCGCCGGCGATCCTCCGCCGCCCCTGCGCACGCGCGGACCGTCCGGCCCCAGGGCGCGGACCGTCCGGCCGTCAGGCAGGGAACCCGGGCTCCTGTACCAGGTCGCGGACCGTCCGGCCCTGTGCCGCGGACCGTCCGCGCCTGACCAGAGAGCACCTTCGCCTCGCGCCAGGTCGCGGACCGTCCGGCCCTGTGCCGCGGACCGTCCGCGCTTGGCCAGAGAGCACCGCCGCTGGTTCTTTTGAAGTGATTGGCGCCTCCAAAAAGGTGTCAACAGTAGCAGAATGTGATCCATGATTAATGTTTTAAAGTCGACGGCTCGATCAATGTTTTAAAGTCGGATGGCTTGCTGGCCGACTGATTTGGACGATTAGTCGGACGATTTGGACGATAAATCGTGATTGTTCCAAACCGACTTCAAAGCGATCGGTCTAAACCCACTTGGACAATTAATCGCCACTAATCGCGACGGATGACTTGAAAACATTGTCCATGATCTTCGAGGCCTGATCACACATCACACAAGTGTCATCGTTTTGCAATCCATGTCATTTTCTTCTTCCTTCCTGCCAACAGCACTGATGCTACACCAGCCAGAAAAAAGAATTCGATCTTTGGGGGTGTGCTAGTGCTAATCTTCCAAATCAACTTCGCTCCCAAAGGCTGACTGCTGAGTTGAGCCGATGAACATGGCCCCGTAGGCTGAAGCTGCCGAGTGCTGTTGATCAGCCATCCACCTTCACAGAAACGAGTCTGGGATCCCCGGATTTAACTGCACATTCTGAAGCAGATCCCAGAGATGCATGTATTCCAACAAGACCTGCACCGTTATAGCCGCCTTGATGTCCGAGACCCAAGCACGGTTTTGACAAAGCCGACGCCACCGTTCCGCCGTTCCTCCTGGTCCTGGATCGTGGCATGGCTGCAAGCAGCATTGGGACAACCTGTCCAATGCTGCACCCTTGAAGCCAAGCATCACTCCATAAAAGCGTTGAGTTGCCATTGCCCACTGTCATAAACGTTGCAGCCCTGAACAAAGGCTGCACAGCTCTCTCTGATGTCGATCAAGTGTGACTCTGATCAGTCCTTCGCAGCCAGTCCCAACTCCCAACACAGTCTCAACGCGAAACAAGTCTGCGCAGATTGATGACATGTGAGCAATGCTGCTACGACCACCACGACCATACAGGGCGCCGGAGTATCTGAAGATGGAGGATCGCCGGAAAAGGCACAGGCGCGAGAGTAGAGCGGGCTCGGCGTCTGAAGAAAGCCAGCGTCCGTTTGGCTCGGCCGGAGTGGGTCCTGTAAACGCTGGCAGGCCGAGTGGTCGTAATTATCGGCTGCAAATTGGTATGGCCAATCCCATCCACTTTACGGGACACATGTCTTGAACAACCACAACCTTCTACACAAATCAGACGTAAATCTACCGATCTGCATGCGGCCGAATCGTCCGTGCATGAGCACGGGCTGTCCGGACCAGCGGCGACCGACCCCGTTTTTCGAAAAGAACCACTGAAATCCACGCCAGGGCCGTCGTATGCCGCTCAAACCCTAACATACACATGGACCGTTCCTCTACATGGTCGGATAGTCCGCGTACATGGCAGGACAGTCCACGTATTACGCCGGACAGTCTGACGCTGGGTATGCAGCATTTGATGTTAATTTTTATCACTCATGTATATATCTGTCTCATCCAAGCTTCCTCTTATTGCCTACGCCTCCTCAACATCACAGCACCGCCTCACAGATGTGTGGAGGCGAGCACTCTTTGGCCCCCCTCAGGATGTCGGAAAAGGATGACCGAGCCACTGAAGGCAAGCATTAATGTCCCACAAAATCCAAACCCCTGGGCAAGGAGGCAACATAAGACCCAAATGCCCACACCGTTAATAGACAAGAGGGTCGGTGGACTATCACCGATCACCATTGACATAGTAAGGGAAGAAATAGCTGGGATGTTCCAAAAAAAAGCTCGGAGTTAGTATGACCCCTGGGAGGAAGTCATATTAGAAAACTTATGACAACTGATTTGATTATCTCACATATCCCAAGGGAACAAGGATACTCAGATTTGCAAAATTTTCGGGTGACCAGGATAAGCACACATGAGCACATAGGCTAGTTCCTAGCACAGTTAGGAGAATTTGATGATACAGAGACATTCTGCGTTCGTTTATTTTCATTGTCTCTGACTGGAACTGCCTTCGTCTGGTATGCCAGGCTACCTCCTAACTCTATTTTTTTTCTTGGGTAGATTTAGAGCAAAAAATTCATGATCATTTTGTCTCCGGCGATTATGAGTTAGACCTGGTAGACTTAGTAGCTTTATGACAAGAGAAGACCGAATCGATTAATGATTACATATAGAGGTTCCGGGACATAAGAAACTAATGTTTCCAAATTCACCTTGCACAAAAACAGCTAGCAGGATTAGCTTTTAATGGAATGTGATACTTGTCGGCGTTTCGAGACCGGGGGGTCTCAGAGCCGACGAGTGAAGTGTCGCCGCGTGCCCCAGCCCAGATGGGTCGACGCGAGGCCGAGCGCGAAGGGGGAAAGCGAGGAGGCAGGAGATGGGTCGTGAGAGAGGTGGAAATCCCGCGGCCTTCGTGTTCGTCCCGCGCCCAGGTCGGGTGCGCTTGAAGTAGGGGGTTACAAGCGTCCACACGGGGGAAGGAGCGAGCGACCTCACGCGAGCGCCCGTCCCATCCTCGTCCCCGCGCGGTCGACCCTCTTTAAGAGGGCCCTGGTCCTTCCTTTTATAGGCATAAGGAGAGGATCCAGATGTACAATGGGGGGTGTAGCAGAGTGCTACGTGTCTAGCGGAGGAGAGCTAGTGCCCTAAGTACATGCCATCGTGGCGGCCGGAGAGATTTTGGCGCCCGGTTCGTGTGATGTCGTGGCCGTCGGAGGAGCGCCGGAGCCTGGTGTTGGGACAGCTGTCGGGGCCGTCGAGTCCTTGCTGACGTTCTCTTGCTTCCATAAGGGGGTCGAGAGTCGCCATCGTCAGGGAGCGTGCGGGACGCCATCATCGCCTATCTAGCGGAGTGAGCCAGATGGGACGCCAGTCTTGTTCCCCGTAGCCTGAGTCAGCTTGGAGTAGGGTAATGATGGCGCCTCCTGTTGATGTGGCCGGTCCGAGCCCTGGGTTGGGCGATGTGGAGGCTCCTCCGAGGTCGAGGTCGAGTCCGTCTTCCGTGGCCGAGGCTTAGTCCGAGCCCCCGGGTCGGGCGAGGCGGAGTTCGTCGTCTTCTGGGGCTGAGCCCGAGTCCGAGCCCTGGGTCGGGCGGAGCGGAGTTCGTCATCTTCCGGGGCTTAGCCCGAGTCCGAGCCCTGGGTCGGGCGGAACGGAGTTCGCCGTCTTCCGGGGCTTAGCCCGAGTCCGAGCCCTAGGTCGGGCGGAGCGGAGTTCGGCGTCTTCCGGGGCTTAGCCCGAGTCCGAGCCCTGGGTCGGGCGGAGCGGAGTACGTCGTCTTCTGGGGCTGAGCCCGAGTCCGAGCCCTTGGTCGGGAGGAGCGGAGTTCGCCGTCTTCCGGGGCTTAGCCCGAGTCCGAGCCCTGGGTCGGGCGGAGCTTCCTATGGCGTGCGGCCGGGCCTGACTGCCTGTCAGCCTCACTCTGTCAAGTGGCACCGCAGTCGGAGTGGCGCAGGCGGCGCTGTCTTTCTATCAGACTGGTTAGTGGAGCGGCGAAGTGACGGCGGTCGCTTCGGCTCTGTCAGCTGAGGGGCGCGCGTTAGGATAAAGGTGTCAGGCCACCTTTGCATTAAATGCTCCTGCGATTTGGTCGGGGTTGCTTCTTGGTGAAGACAGGGCCTCGGGCGAGCCGGGAACGCATTCGCCGCTGGAGGGGGGCCTCAGGCGAGGCGGAGATCCTTCGGGGTCGGCTGCCCTTGTCCGAGGCTAGGCTCGGGCAAGGCGTGATCGAGTCCTTCGAATGGACTGATCCCTGACTTGATCGCACCCATCAGGCCTTTGCAGCTTTATGCTGATGGGGGTTACCAGCTGAGAATTAGGAGCCTTGAGGGTACCCCTAATTATGGTCCCCGACAGTAGCCCCCGAGCCTCGAAGGGAGTGTTAGCACTCGCTTGGAGGCTTTCGTCGCACTTTTTTGCAAGGGGACCAGCCTTTCTCGGTTGCGTTTTTGTTCCGGTGGGTGCGCGCGAGCGCACCCGCCGGGTGTAGCCCCCGAGGCCTCGGAGGAGTGGTTTGACTCCTCCGAGGTCTTAATGCCTCGCGCAATGCTTCGGCTGGTCTGGATGTTCCCTCATGCGAGCTGGCCGTAGCCCGGGTGTACGGTCGGGTCTCAAGTTCTCGGGCTGGTATGTTGACGCTGTCAACGGTCTGGCCGGAGCCGGGTTTGCGAGAGCAGCCCCTGAGCCTCTGCACAGGGCGAGAGGGCGATCAGGGACAGACTCGACTTCTTTATATACGCCCCTGCATCGCCTTTCCGCAAGGAGGGGGGGGGGGAGAGCGCCATGTTGCCCTCGGTGGGCGCCGAACATGGTGTCTCCGGTGAGCTGCAAGCGGGTGATCCGAGCGGCCGCCCGTGCCCCATTCGTTAGGGGTCGGCTAGGGGCCCAGAGGCGCGCCCAAAAGTACCTGTGGGTGATCTGCCAGACCCGGTCCCCTGGTGACAGGGTCCGAGGGCTCGATGCCTCCCTCTGATGGGATTCTGTTACAAGATCGTTCCCGCTGGTCTCGGAAATGTCCTAGGGTACCTCGGGAGCGCAGCCCGAGCCTTGGTTATGTATCGAACGTACCCATGGTCATCCCTCGCTCTGTGTCTGAGGCGGCTGTGAACCCTTCGGGGGCCAGCATTCGAACCCTTGATCAGTAGTGGGCGCGGAGCCCGAGTAGCCTGAGGCGGCCGTTGAACCCTTCTGAGGGGCCGGCCTTTGAACCTCTGATCAGTAGGGAGGCTCGGAGCCTGGTTCCTTCACAGGGAAGGATCCCTTTCAGGGTATCCCCCTTTCCCGGTCCCTGTTGCAAGAGAGAGAAAGAGGAAAAAAAGGGAAAAGATACGAAATCGGACGACGCAGCGTACCTTTTTTGACGCGGTCATTATGGCGAAGGCGAAGCGTCGCTTGCTTCTCCTGCCAGAGGCGCCGCCTGTCCCGCCGCGGAGTTAATGCGACGGGGCGAGTGGTTTGCGGGGCAGCCGTTGCGCGTGCGTGAGCCGTTCGAGGAACGGAACACAGGCGCGTTGTCTTCACGCCGTGAGAGAGGGTTCTCTCGCTGCCCCCGGATGGGACGTAAGCTTGGCTGACGACGTGACCGCTGCTTCTGCCTGCCTGCCACCGCCGTCACTGCCGGCCCAATTTTGACCGCATTTGACCGTTGCGCTTGGCTGACATTGCAGGGTTGCCTCGAGTCGCGGTATTGTCTCCGCAGTCGAGGAGGCGTCGTAGTGGCGTGAGTGGCGGTGCAGTTACTCACACATAGCAACCGGCGCACCAGTTGCATGACGCGTGGGCCTGGTCCTCCAAGCTGGGCGCGTTGGAAGTCGGAGAGCTGCGCCCACCTGGCGCGGTTGCATGCCGCCTGCATGGCTGCCCGCCCTTTCGCCCGCTGGTCTGGGCAAAAGTGGAGAGCCACTTGTAACCGCTGGGCGGTTGTACGCACCACGCGCGGCGGTTTGGCTTCTTCTGCCCTGGGCCGACTTGTATGACGTGTGGGACCCAGCCCCCGCACCGTGGGGGAGGACCTTAGAGCGTGTTGGAGAAGACTCAGCCCACGACGGCTGGGGACGCAAGTAGGGGGAGTCGCCTTTAAAAGGAGGGTGACCCTCTTGGAAGGCGACCGTGTCTTCGCGCTCCCTTATGCATCGTGTCTTTCCACCTTCCAAGCCCCCGGATGGGGGACATCCGCCGTCTTTCTGCTTCGTCGTTGGAGGAACGCAACTCTGCGAGAGTTGGTACCTTTCAGCCGTCGTTCGGCTTCAAGGATTTTCATCAGGTAGCCTGGCTGCATCACCTCGCCGGCGGTCACCCAAGACGGTGATTACCAGCCTCTGGGTGGGGAGGAGCAAGCCAGGCTGCGATCTTGGCTCCGCCCTCAGCAGCAAGGATGTTCATCATCCTTGCAGGGGCGGAGAGCGAGGCGAGCCGGGGCTCTACCTCCTGCGCGGGTTGGCTGGCCACCTCCTCTTCTAGCTTCTGGTGGTGGAAACCATCCTCCAGCTCTGCGGAGGAGGCGTCCTCCAGCCATGCCCGGGAAGGCGAACTGTTGCTGTCCAGCTAGGATGCAACATTCCGTCCTTCTCCTCGCTTTCGCGGTGAGGACGGGAGTGAGGACCTGCCGGTGCGCCTTACAGGCCGTCGGCGTTGGTGGAGAGGCGGACGCCGCCGTCCGTGCTGATGTGGTGGCAGCCGGAGGAAGCTCCCCCTCCATTGAGGCCGTCGGCGCCGCCCACGGGCCGACCCCCGGCTCTTTGGCTTTGATGTCTGTTTCGCGTCCCTTGAGTGGGGACGCGAACGAAAGCCTTCCGGTGGCCGCGCCCGTACTGGGATCGTGGTTGCTGCTGTGGGGTCGGAACCGGAGTTCCGTTTGTAATGGCACCTTGAGTGCCGGTGTTTTTGTTCATTGTGGCTGTCGAGGCCTGAACATGTACGTAATTTCGGCACGGAGCCGTGCTTTTTCCTCATTTTTGAGCACTAAGACTCGCCTGTTGGTTGTCTGAATCGCTTTACCAAGCGCGAGTCGCCCCGTGTAAAGGTGACGAGTGAGGTATCCGTATCCCGGAGGCGTAGGAGTCCCTCGGCTCGGCCAGCCTTGTTGTCCGAGGCTTCCCTTGCTTAGTTAGAGGAAAGCCCTCGGCCGCTCTTCGATGAGCCGAGGCCAGGGGTAGCGGTGCCAACGCAAACAGAGGCGGAGTTGGCTCGAAAAGAAGACCAGGTCGGCCGGAGCCTGGCCGGGTCGTCCGTTAGCGAGACCAACACCGGAATCGACCTGCCGAGGCCTCGGGCCGGGCTGATGTCCTTGGGGGACAGCTAGCCGAGGCCTCGGGGTGACCGGCCGAGCCGCCCGCTCGGGCCGGATTCTTGGAGGAGACCCTGGCAGCGATGGCCCGGGCTTGGTGATGACGTTGTCCTTCAGAACGAAGACCCTTGGACCGCGTCGCCGTTTGAGGCTAGGTCGGACCTCGCCAAAGGTGTTGTCGATGCCGAGGGTGCTGCCGCTCCCTTTAGCCGCCAAGATCCGAGCCTGCAGGATCGGATTATCTTGTAGCACGTGTTTTCTACGGTCGCCGAGGCCGAAACACACCCTCTCCGTATTGTAAAGCCGCGTCTCCTTTCCTCTTGTTTCGAGTATCTGGACTTTTTTGTTGGTAACAGAACTGTTTGTGCGAGCGAAAGTTGCTTCTCACGGAAGGTGATGAGTGAGGTATCCGTATCCCGGAGGCGTAGGAGTCCCTCGGCTCGGTCGGCCTTGCCGCTTACGCGCACTCTTACCCGTCCATGGGATTCTGTCACAGACACAGTCGAGAAGGCTCGAAGAATCGCTCCGGCGGAAGAGCTTCCGAACATGAAGACTTGTTCGGTCCGCGGAATCACTTATCCGAACGTGAGTTACTTATGGCAGAAGGTGATGAGTGAGGTATCCGTATCCCGGAGGCGTAGGAGTCCCTCGGTTCGGTCATCCTTGGCTGCTTACGTGTACTCCGTCGTTTTCAGGATCCACTTTCGAAGTAGTCGAAAAGCACGAAAGACATTCCGGTGGAAAAGATCTTTTTTCGAGGAAAATTTCGACGCAGAGGAGGTTCCCCCCTTTTAGCCCCCGAGGGAGGGTCGGGCTTTGCCGAGGCAAGGCTGACCCTTCCTTGATGACTAAACTTTGCGTGGGAGCGAGGTATATGAACAACTTGAAAACATCTTAAGGGTAGAAGCGACGTAGCTGTTGGATGTTCCAAGCGTTGCTGTAGACCTCGCCTTGACTGTTGGCCAGCTTGTAGGTTCCGGGCTTTAGAACTTTGGCGATGACGAACGGCCCCTCCCAAGGGGGCGTGAGCTTGTGTCGACCTCGGGCGTCTTGTCGCAGCCGAAGCACCAGGTCGCCCACCTGGAGGTCTTGGGACCGGACCCCTCGGGCGTGGTAGCGTCACATGAACTGCTGGTACCGCGCCGAGTGTAGTAAGGCCTTGTCCCGAGCCTCTTCCAGCTGGTCCAGCGAGTCTTCTCGACTAGCTTGGTTGCTTTGGTCGTCATAGGCCCTCGTCCTCGGGGAACCGTATTCCAGGTCTGTGGGCAAGACGGCCTCGGCCCCATAGACTAGAAAGAACGGCGTGAAGCCTGTGGCTCGGCTCGGTGTCGTTCTCAGGCTCCAGACCACCGAGGGGAGTTCCTTCATCCATCACTTGCCGAACTTGTTGAGGTCGTTGTAGATCCGAGGCTTGAGCCCTTGCAGAATCATGCCGTTGGCACGCTCTACTTGCCCATTCGTCATGGGATGAGCTACGGTGGCCCAGTCTACCCGGATGTGGTGATCCTCGCAGAAGTCCAGGAACTTTCTGCCGGTGAACTGGGTGCCGTTGTCGGTGATGATGGAGTTCGGGACCCCGAAACGATGGATGATGTTGGTGAAGAACGCCACCGCCTGCTCGGACCTGATGTTGTTCAGGGGTCGAACCTCGATCCACTTGGAAAATTTATCGATGGCGACCAACAGGTGCGTGTAGCCCCCGGGTGCCTTCTGCAAGGGGTCGACGAGGTCCAGACCCCACACAGCAAAAGGCCATGTGATGGGTATCGTCTGCAGATCCTGAGCGGGCAGGTGGGTCTGCTTTGCGTAGAACTGACACCCTTCGCAGGCGCGGACAATTCTAGTGGCGTCGGCTACCGCCGTTGGCCAGTAGAAACCTTGTCGGAAAGCATTTCCGACAAGGGCTCGAGGTGCTGCGTGGTGGCCGCAAGCCCCCGAGTGTATTTCTTGGAGGAGTTCCTGACCTTCGGTGGTGGAGATGCATTGCTGGAGGATGCCTGAAGGGCTGCGGTGGTAGAGCTCCTTCCCTTCTCCCAGCAAGCCGAACGACCTGGCGCGCCGCGCCAACCGTCGAGCTTCGGCTCGGTCAAGGGGTAGCTCTCCTTGGTGGAGATATCGCAGGTACGGGGTCTGCCAGTTTTGATCAGGCGTGACCCCGCTTTGCTCCCCCTCGACGTGCACCGTTTCGCCCTCGGGGGCCGAGGGTACCTCGGGCCGAACCGCGGGCGCCTCCGACGGAGCCGAGGTTGCCTCGGACTGAGCCGAGGGTGCCTCGGAAGGTGCCGAGGGTACCTCGGGCTGGGCCGAGGGTGCCTCGGGCTCGGGCGCGTCGTCGATCTTGACGGAGGGTTGATGCAGATCTCGGGAGAAGACGTCCGGGGGAACCGTCGTTCGCCCCGAGGCTATTTTTGCCAGCTCGTCCGCAGTCTCGTTGTAGCGCCGAGCGATGTGGTTGAGCTCAAGCCCGTAGAACTTGTCTTCTAGGCGCCGAACCTCATCGCAGTAGGCCTCCATCTTTGGGTCATGGCAGTGGGAGTTCTTCATGACTTGGTCGATGACGAGCTGCGAGTCACTGCGAGCGTCGAGGCGTCGGACCCCTAGCTCGACGGCAATCCGCAACCCGTTGACCAGGGCCTCGTACTCAGCTACATTGTTGGACGCCGGGAAGTGGAGGCGTAACACGTAGCGTAGGTGCTTCCCGAGGGGCGAGATGAAGAGTAGGCCCGCGCCGGCTCCTGTCTTCATCAGCGACCCATCGAAGAACATGGTCCAGAGCTCCAGTTGGATCGGGGCTGTTGGTAGCTGGGTGTCGACCCATTCAGCCACGAAGTCCGCCAAGACCTGGGATTTGATGGCCTTCCGAGGGGTGAACGAGATTGTTTCGCCCATGATTTCCACCGCCCACTTTGCAATCCTACCCGAAGCCTCTCGGCATTGGATGATCTCCCCCAGGGGGAAGGATGACACCACAGTCACCGGATGAGACTCGAAGTAGTGTCACAACTTCCGTCGTGTCAGGATCACCGCGTACAGCAGCTTCTGAACTTGTGGGTAGCGGATTTTGGTTTCGGACAGTACCTCGCTGACGAAGTAGACTGGCCTCTGAACGGGCAATGCATGCCCCTCTTCTTGTCTCTCGACCACAATCGCGGCGCTAACCACCTGAGTGGTCGCAGCGACGTAGACCAAGAGGGCTTCTCCGGCAGCTGGGGGCACCAAGATAGGCGCCTTCATGAGGAGCGCCTTCAGGTTCCCGAGGGCTTCCTCGGCCTCAGGGGTCCAAGTGAAGCGCTCGGCCTTCCTTAAGAGGCGGTACAGGGGTAGACCTCTTTCGCCGAGGCGTGAGATGAAGCGGCTCAGAGCCGCGAGACATCCCATGACCCTCTGTACGCCTTTCAAGTCTTGGATGGGCCCCATGCTAGTGATGGCTGCGATCTTCTCCGGGTTGGCTTCGATGCCTCGCTCGGAGACGATGAACCCCAAGAGCATGCCTCGGGGCACCCCGAAGACACACTTTTCGGGATTGAGCTTGACACCTTTCGCCTTGAGACACCGGAATGCCACTTCAAGGTCGGAAAGGAGGTCGGAGGCTTTCCTCGTCTTGACTACGATGTCATCGACGTAGGCCTCGACCGTGCGGCCAATGTGCTCGCCGAACACATGGTTCATGCACCGCTGGTACGTCGCGCCCGCATTCCTCAAGCCGAACGACATGGTGACATAGCAGTACATGCTGAAGGGTGTGATGAAAGAAGTCGCAAGCTGGTCGGACTCTTTCATCCTGATTTGGTGATACCCTGAGTAGGCGTCGAGGAAAGACAGGGTTTCACACCCAGCAGTGGAATCCACGATCTGATCGATGCGAAGCAGAGGGTAGGGAACCTTCGGACATGCTTTGTTCAGACCAGTGTAGTCTACACACATCCGCCATTTCCCCCCTTTCTTTCTCACAAGCACAGGGTTGGCAAGCCATTCGGGATGGAATACCTCTTTGATGAACCCTGCCGCCATTAGCTTGTGGATCTCCTCGCCTATGGCTCTGCGCTTCTCCTCGTCGAATCGGCGCAGAGGCTGCTTGACGGGTCGGGCTCCGGCCCGGATGTCCAGCGAGTGCTCGGCGACATCCCTCGGTATGCCGGGCATGTCCGAGGGACTCCACGTGAAGACATCGGCGTTCGCGCGGAGAAAGTCGACGAGCACTGCTTCCTATTTGGGATCGAGCCCGGAGCCGATCCGGACTTGCTTGGAGGCGTCGCTGCTGGGGTCGAGGGGGACGGACTTAACCGTCTCCGCTGGCTCAAAGTTGCCGGCATGACGCTTCATGTCGGGCACCTCCTTAGAGAGGCTCTCCAGGTCGGCGATGAGGGCCTCGGACTCGGTGAGGGCCTCGGCGTACTCCACGCACTCCACGTCGCATTCGAACGCGTGTTTGTACGTGGGGCCGACGGTGATGACCCCGTTGGGGCTCGACATCTTGAGCTTGAGGTAGGTGTAGTTGGGGACGACCATGAACTTCGCGTAGCAGGGCCTCCCCAATAACGCGTGGTAGGTTCCTCGGAACCCGACCACCTCGAACGTCAGGGTCTCCCTTCGGAAGTTGGAGGGTGTTCCGAAGCAGACGGGAAGATCGAGTTGTCCGAGGGGCTGGACGCGCTTCCCAGGGATGATCCCATGGAAAGGCGCAGCGCCCGCCCGGACCGAGGACAGATCGATACGCAGAAGCCCGAGGGTCTCGGCGTAGATGATGTTGAGGCTGCTGCCTCCGTCCATGAGGACCTTGGTGAGCCTGACGTCGTCGATGACGGGGTCGACGACGAGCGGGTATTTCCCCGGGCTCGGCACATGGTCGGGGTGGTCGGCTTGGTCGAAGGTGATGGGCTTGTCGGACCAGTCTAGGTAGACTGGCGCCGCCACCTTCATCGAACAGACCTCCCGGCGCTCTTGCTTGCGGTGCCGAGCCGAGGCGTTCGCCGCTTGCCCGCCGTAGATCATGAAGCAGTCGCGGACCTCGGGGAACTCTCCTGCCTGGTGATCTTCCTTCTTGTCGTCGTCGCGGACCCTGCCACCCTCTGCGGGTGACTCGGCCCTGTGGAAGTGGCGCCGAAGCATGACGCACTCCTCAAGGGTGTGCTTGACGGGCCCCTGGTGATAGGGGCACGGCTCCTTGAGCATCTTGTCGAAGAGGTTGGGACCTCCGGGGGGTTTTCGAGGGTTCTTGTACTCGGCGGCGGCGACAAGGTCCGCGTCGGCGGCGTCGCGTTTCGCTTGCGACTTCTTCTTGCCCTTCTTCTTGGCGCCGCGCTGTGCCGACGCCTCGGGGGCATCTTCCGATGGGCGGCCCTGGGGCTGCTTGTCCTTCCGGAAGATAGCCTCGACCGCCTCCTGGCCGGAGGCGAACTTGGTGGCGATGTCCATCAGCTCGCTCGCCCTGGTGGGGGTCTTGCGAACCAGTTTGCTAACCAGGTCGCGGCAGGTGGTGCCGGCGAGGAACGCGCCGATGACATCCGAGTCGGTGATGTTGGGCAGCTCGGTGCGCTGCTTCGAAAATCGCCGGATGTAGTCTCGGAGAGACTCTCCCGGTTGCTGTCGGCAGCTTCGGAGGTCCCAGGAATTCCCGGGGCGCACATACGTGCCCTAGAAATTGCCGGCAAAAGCTTGGACTAGGTCGTCCCAGTCGGAGATCTGCCCCGGAGGCAGGTGCTCCAACCAGGCGCGAGCGGTGTCGGAGAGGAACAGGGGGAGGTTGCGGATGATGAGGTTGTCATCGTCCGTTCCACCCAGTTGGCAGGCCAGACGGTAGTCCGCGAGCCACAGTTCTGGTCTCGTCTCCCCCGAGTACTTTGTGATAGTAGTCGGGGGTCAGAACCGGGTCGGGAACGGCGCTCATCGTATGGCCCGGCTGAAGGCCTGCGGACCGGGTGGTTCGGGCGAGGGACTCTGATCCTCCCCGCTGTCGTAGCGTCCCCCACGCCTGGGGTGGTAGCCTCGGCGCACCCTCTCGTCGAGGTGGGCCCGACAATCGCAGTGATGGTGCTCGTTGCCGAGGCGACCCGGGGCCGCAGGCGCTGTGTTGCGCGTGCGCCCGGTGCAGACCGAGGCTTCCCGCATGAATCGGGAAGTCGCGACACGATGTTCTGAGGGGTACCCCTGCCTCTGGGAGGCGGAGCTCTCGGCCCGCCGGACTGCGGCGCCTTCCAGGAGATCCTTGAGCTCTCCCTAGATTCGCCGCCCCTCGGTGGTTGATGGCTCCGGCATCGTGCGGAGGAGCATTGCTGCTACAGCCAGGTTCTGCCCGACCCCACTGGATGCGGGTGGCGACCTGACCCTGACATCGTCGGCGATGCGGTGCTGGAAGCCTTGGGGTAGATGACGCATTTCTCCGGCCGGAGGTTGGCCCGCCCATGCCTGCCCGGCGTCCCGGCGGATTGGCTCAAGCGCTCCTGCTCCCTCGTCGAGCCTGGCCTGCACCCCGCGGATTTGCTCGAGTTGTGGGTCGTGACCCCCCGCCAGAACGGGGACCACAGCTAGCTCCCGTGGGATGTCAACGCGAGGTACCGGCCTAGGGAGATCACCGTCCTCCGGCATGCCGAGATGGTTGCCTTCGGAGGGACCCCCTAGATTGACGTGGAAACATTCGCGGCTCGGGCCGCAGTCCTCGTCGCCGAGGCTACGGCTACCGTCGGAACAGTCGGAAAGGCAGTAGTCGCATGCGGTCATGAGGTCTCGCATGGCGCCGGGGTTGCCAAGTCCGAAGAAATCCCAATGGAAACTGGGCTCGTCGTCTTCCTCGGACCCAGAGGGCCCGTAGGTCGAGACGTCCATCAGCCGGTCCCAAGGTGACCACATTCGAAACCCCAGAGGGTTCGGATTCGCCTCTACGGGAGCGTCCGCCAAAGCGGAGCCGCTAGGCAGGTCGAGGCTAAATCTGAAAGGCGTGGGATGGGAATCGGTCGGTACCTCTTGGTCGACGGGCGGTGCTGAGGTCACGTCGGGGGCTGACTGCACCGTCATCTCAGGTACGAGGGCGACATCCAGCAAACCTTTCGCGAGTGCGCTGGCGTCGTCCGTTTGCTCGGGGTTGACGTGTCGCGGGGAGACAACGCTCGTCTTCGTCGCAGGCGCGAGGCCAATGCCCGGCGCACCCCCCGTTGGAGTGCTGGCGTTGTCGTCTTGCTCGACGGCCGACGAGGCGCCGCCTCCTGCTTGGCCTTGGTTGCCCCGCCTCCTCCTCCTCCATCGACGGGGAAGAGGACGGGGCGAGCTCGAGGGTTGTTCTTCCACCACGCGGGGAAGACGTCGTCGATCCCGCCGCCGGCGGGCGGACTGTCGGCCGCCATTGTCGCTGTCGCCCGGCGGTGGAAAGAGTATCATGTCGTAGCTCCCGTCGAGGGGCATGAACTCAAGGCTCCCGAGACGGAGCAACGTCCCGGGCCGAAGAGGTTGCTGGAGACTACCCATCTGGAGCTTGACGGGAAGCTGTTCGTCAACACGCAGCAGGCCCCTACCTGGCGCGCCAACTGTCGGCGTTTTGAGACCGGGGGGTCCTAGAGCCGACGAGTGAAGTGTCGCCACGTGCCCCAGCCCAGATGGGTCGACGCGAGGCCGAGCGCGAAGGGGGGAAAGCGAGGAGGAAGGAGATGGGTCGTGAGAGAGGTGGAAATCCCGCGGCCTTCGTGTTCGTCCCGCGCCCAGGTCGGGTGCGCTTGCAGTAGGGGGTTACAAGCGTCCACACGGGGGAAGGAGCGAGCGGCCTCACGCGAGCGCCCGTCCTGTCCTCGTCCCCGCGCGGCCGACCCTCTCTAAGAGGGCCCTGGCCCTTCCTTTTATAGGCATAAGGAGAGGATCCAGATGTACAATGGGGGGTGTAGCAGAGTGCTACGTGTCTAGCGGAGGAGAGCTAGTGCCCTAAGTACACGCCATCGTGGCGGCCGGAGAGATTTTGGCGCCCGGTTCGTGTGATGTCGTGGCTGTCGGAGGAGCGCTGGAGCCTGGTGGAGGGACAGCTGTCGGGGCCGTCGAGTCCTTGCTGACGTCCTCTTGCTTCCATAAGGGGCCCGAGAGTCGCCATCGTCAGGGAGCGTGCGGGACGCCATCATCGCCTATCTGGCGGAGTGAGCCAGATGGGACGCCGGTCTTGTTCCCCGTAGCCTGAGTCAGCTTGGAGTAGGGTAATGATGGCGCCTCCTGTTGATGTGGCCGGTCCGCGCCCTGGGTTGGGCGATGTGGAGGCTCCTCCGAGGTCGAGGTCGAGTCCGTCTTCCGTGGCCGAGGCTGAGTCCGAGCCCCCGGGTCGGGCGAGGCGGAGTTCGTCGTCTTCTGGGGCTGAGCCCGAGTCCGAGCCCTGGGTCGGGCGGAGCGGAGTTCGCCGTCTTCCAGGGCTTAGCCCGAGTCCGAGCCCTGGGTCGGGCGGAACGGAGTTCGCCGTCTTCCGGGGCTTAGCCCGAGTCCGAGCCCTGGGTCGGGCGGAGCGGAGTTCGCCGTCTTCCGGGGCTTAGCCCGAGTCCGAGCCCTAGGTCGGGCGGAGCGGAGTACGTCGTCTTCTGGGGCTGAGCCTGAGTCCGAGCCCTGGTTCGGACGGAGCGGACTTCGCCGTCTTCCGGGGCTTAGCCCGAGTCCGAGCCCTGGGTCGGGCGGAGCTTCCTATGGCGTGCAGCCGGGCCTGACTGCCTGTCAGCCTCACTCTGTCAAGTGGCACCGCAGTCAGAGTGGCGCAGGCGGCGCTGTCTTTCTATCAGACTGGTTAGTGGAGCGGCGAAGTGACGGCGATCGCTTCGGCTCTGTCAGCTGAGGGGCGCGCGTCAGGATAAAGGTGTCAGGCCACCTTTGCATTAAATGCTCCTGCGATTTTGTCGGGGTTGCTTCTTGGCGAAGACAGGGCCTCGGGCGAGCCGGGAACGCATTCGCCACTGGAGGGGGGCCTCAAGCGAGGCAGAGATCCTTCGGGGTCGGTTGCCCTTGTCCGAGGCTAGGCTCGGGCGAGGCGTGATCGAGTCCTTCGAATGGACTGATCCCTGACTTGATCGCACCCATCAGGCCTTTGCAGCTTTATGCTGATGGGGGTTACCAGCTGAGAATTAGGAGCCTTGAGGGTACCCCTAATTATGGTCCCCGACAATACTATTTAAAGGAAAGATTACAAGGCATTCAATTTTTTACGCTAGCCTAGTTACATCAGAGGGATTTGGCTTGCGAAAGGCTAAGCAAAGACACGACTAAAGCGGTTCGTCATAACGTCCATATGGTAGAATGTGACCAAATTAGCTCGGACGCCGAACCACAAGAAGTGTACACTGCTGAGATGGTTTGGCCGAAGCAGACCAAATCTCTAGTTTGTTCCTCTCAACAGCCGGTTCAAAAGAAACGACAAGAAGAGGTTAATTTTAAGCTTAATGTTGGCAAATGGGATAAAATATTCGATGAATTACTCAAAAGCCACAACATTAAAATAAATCATATTATTCCATCTGCCAAAAAAACTTAAGTGTCGTGCTTAGTGCAAGTGGCACAATTCATTCCCTCATGCCACTAATGATTGTAATGTGTTTCGACAACAGGCCCAATCGGCCATTAACGAGGGCCGATTGAAATTTCAAAAACTACAGGTGGACACATAACCCTTTCCAATGAATATGATCAACTTTGATGATAAAAAAATACTGGTTTGGCCTAGCGCGACTGATAAGGGCAAAGGCAAGTAGATCATCATCGGTGATCCACGAGAGGTCGGCGAAAACACCAAAATTTCTTGTAGGAAAGTGGTTGTGGAAAAGACCTCGATGAAGGGGAGACATTGAAGGTCACCTTCACGGCCTCCAAACACTGGGGGTAGGCATAGGCAGGCGGCCAAGTACGGCGCCCTGTTCTGCACACTATGGATGGTCTAGCGCCAGGCACGGACAGGTCCGGGACACCGCTGGACAGTCTGGGCGGGTCAGGTGGACGGTCCGACAGTGCCTAGGTGCAGTGACGACCACGTACTTTCAAGTCATGACGACCAGAAATAGGTACATGGAAGACCAATATATTTAAAGCATCAGGTCGGATAGTCAAAGCCGGCCCAACCATTGATCAATTATTATCCAAATATGTGAAAAAAGGCCGGTCCCAGCAATCGGCCAGCAAAACGACCCCATTCACCTCCCCACGAGAGACAGGTAAGTTCTATTGAGCCACCTAAGAATAAAGTCCAATTAATACCCAATGTACCTACATGGACACCTCCTCCCCCATATCCACCTATGCCATATTAGTATACATACCTACCGCCACCCTATGTCCCAAATCAAACATGGAGCATGCCACCATATCCATATACGATGCCACAATTCCTCGCTTGGGGCACCTCAAACTTCTATGTTTGACAGGTTGGCACCACTAGTGCAAGACCAATTGAGTTCATTTCAATCTGGTCAATAGACACAGGTCCAACAAGGATTCTAGACTACACAGCCATAAAGGTCGACCAATTCGGCAGGGGGCATGGAGAGAAAATATCAACGAGCACTAAGTGAACAACAAATGGAGATATCATCAAGATAGGCACAACAGATGTTGTCAAAGAGGGGAACAAGGAAGGGTCAATGATTTTTGGTAAACCGGCCAAGATAGACACAGGAGCAGTCACAGGAGCAACAAGTAAAACAGGTGACACAAAGTACTCCATGTCTCGATGGTGCCCATCGAGACTAACACGTCCTCAAAAGCACAAATTGCAGTGCCTAAGAGCAAACAAGCATGGAAAAGGAGGCAGAGAAAATATTTAATGACACATCCACTGTACCCGCCGCCAAAGAAGAGATGGGAACCTAAGGCCGCCAAAACAACTCAAGAGGACACAAAAACATAAGACAAAACAACAGTTGTACAACTCTCTGCAGATACAGATAGTTTGAGCCCAACACGGACCGTCTGACCCCTGAGTCCGGACTGTCCACGCCTCACCAGGAAACCTCCAACGACGCGCCAGCACCTATGTACAAGCACAACATTGAGGAGGACGACCTACTAGGAGAGGATCTGGTCAACTATGTAGCCTTGCCCAAGCACACATGTATAGATGTTAATGTAATTTTCATTTTAGTCGATTATGATATCATCAGCAATGATGAACCTGTAGTTGATCAATTCGATTTTGGTCCTAAAGAGGCCTCTTCACCAAATCAAAAGAACCGGTCAACCATTTAAAGCCACTCTTTGTGTGCGGCCATATTGATGGAATACCGATTGCTAGAATGTTGGTAGATGGAGGGGCGGCCATAAATTTAATGCCTTATTCATTATAAAAAATGTTAGGTAAGCAAGATGATGATCTGGTTAGGACTAATATGATGCTCAGTGGTGTTGGGAGCGACAGTCTGATCAAGGCCAAGGGTGTCACGTCCGTTGAATTAACCATTGGGACAAAGACCCTCACTTTGTTGCCGAGGTAGAAGTAGAGATGGCAACGGGTCGAATTCGGATAGGATATTGCAAATATCCGCCCGCAACCATATCCATAGTCGTAGATAATATATGCCCGTGACTATACCCGCAGATAGAAATTCATATCCATGCCCATGCCCATCGGTTTTTGATATCCATCGAATATCCATCAGATATGACAAAGAACCATTATCAACAATTCAATAACATAAATTTCTTCCCAATTCACCATATGCACAGCTAAAAACTTAATAAAAAAATTAAACAAATATGCATGTCCTTCAACAAGCAATATTCTCAACATGACAACAAATACATGTCTTGAATTGCAATAATAAATTGAGAACATAAAATTGCACATATTTGCATGATTGGCTAGTTATCAACAAATACATGTCTGCATGACAATTAAATAGTTTAAGTACATGCCTGCATGTAATACCTAACTTCTATATAATAAAGGAGAGGGGTTATTATCCTTATATAAATATGATCTTCCTCTATGATCATATGCAAAATAAATAGAAATAAATAATATATGCATATCATTCTAATTTTTGTTATGTGGTTCATTTTAATGGAAACATGAAAATTCAAACTTTACTTAAGTTCAAAACTCAAAAAAAAGAAATGAGGAATCCAAGTTTAGGAAGAAAGTTTATAAGTAATTATCCATTCCATGAGTAAATGATGGGAAGAAAAATAAAAAATGTGTTAAGGCAAATGGCATGAGCTATGTCTACATTAGGACCTTAGTGTATTTTAAATCTGATGATTTAAAATAGAAATTTAAATTCTGTATGAATCCTTGAATTTGAATTTTGAAAAGAGATTAGAAATGATAAAAAAAGAAAAAGAAAAAAGAAGGGGTAATGTGCAGGTGGGCCGAATTCACATTCGTTCGGCCCAACTAGCCCAGTCGCGCGCCCACGCTGGCGCCGACGGGTGGGCCCGACCGGTCTGTCCCACAACCGTGCACCGCATTCTGGTCTCCCAGTCGCAGACAGGTGGGTCCGGGAGGTCAGCTGCCTCCCTCCCAACAGCTTCACCGAGCATGGCGGAAGTGCGCCATTGACGCAGAATCCGTGCAGGCGCCTCAACCAACCTTCGGGGCGACCATAAAACGCGACACAAAAACCCTAACCCTTCGTCTCTTCCTTTCGTCGCACCTAATTTCCTCGCCACTAGAGAAAGCTAGGACAGGTGAGTGCCGCCGCCGTAGCCGCACGCCTACACCGCCACTCCGGGGTCAACGAGTGACCTAGGTGACTCGCCTGGTTACGTGGATCGCGACCATGGAGGATTGAGACTGGAGGAGCAGAGGAGGTCGGGTGAATTTCTCGTTGGAGCTCCTCCTCCGCGGCGGAACCGGGTATCGTCGTGGACTGCGACTCTAGCACGTCGAGTGGTGGTAAGATCTCGTATGTGATGTTCGCTGTGTTGTCCCCTTCGTTTTTGGCTAGTCAGTCGTAAGTAGGATAGCGCGGGTAACCATTTTAACTGCTCGTCAGCTGGTCTCTGTCGCTTGCGCGGGCGGCGCTGCCTTGGACCGGTGAGCTCATGCGCTGGGGTAATGCTAGGGTCATGGTTGCCGTTGATTAGGGCGTGGATGGCTGCGATTGTGTCTAGCTTAACATTTCAGCCGAGGTGATCCAGAACCGTCCGATCGCAATCGAGCGAGCCCGGGGCGATCGCTTGGATTTTAAATCCAAACCGTAGGAAACAAATCGGGCGACCTTGGTACTCACTGGCTTGATGTGAGGTAGATCTAATCTGTGTCGTCCACTCTGGATCGGGCGGCCGGGATCTGTTAATACCTCTTCGACAGGATATTTTTATATAAGAACCCCTCGGTTTTCATAGTATTAACCCGCCATCCCTGCACGTTCTGAGATCATTACCATTCAGCTCAAATATTTTTGGTCTAGCCCCTGAACTTTCTAAAATGGTAGCCGTAACCCAAGGGTTAAAGAAAATGAGTATATTAATACAGAAAATGATTTCTAGTATAGAAATACTTGAAGAAACTTGATTAATTCATAATTAATTCATTTTAACTCCTTTCTGACCCATTCCAGTTGTATAAAATTCATAATAATATTATTTATCACCTGGTAACTTTATTTTGTTATGAAATATATGTTAGAGTTATACACTTTAATTGTTTTTGAAAGGGAAATAGGGTCAAACCTTTTCCAATAAGAATTTTGGTGGTTGAATTGCCCAACACAAATTATTGGACTAACTAGTTTGCTCTAGAAAATATGTTCTACAGGTGCCAAAGGTTCACAACAAACCAATACAAGTTAAAAGAAAGGGTTCAAACAAAGGGAGCAAAGTTAAACCGAAGGCAGCCCTAATCTGGCACACCGTACTGTCCGGTGTGCCACCGGACAGTGTCCGGTGCACCAGGGAATCCAACTCCAAACTTGCCAGTCTCGGGAATTCTGGAAGCCGCTCCGCTATAATTCACCGGACTGTCGGACAGTGTCCGGTGGGGGCACCAGACTGTCCGGTGTGCCAGCGGAGCAACAGCTACTTTAGCGCCAACGATCGTCTACAAACGCATTCAATGCGCTACAGTGCGCGCTAGAGTCAGAGCAGCGTCAGAAGACGCACCGGACAGTATACAGTGACTGTCCGGTGACCCAGAAGACAGAAGCTCCAACGGTCGAACCCTAACGGTCGGGTGACGTGGCTGGCGCACTGGACAGTGTCTAGTGGCGCACCGGACTGTCCGGTGCGCCATTCGACAGCAGCCTCCACCAAACGGCTAGTTTGGTGGTTGGGGCTATAAATACACCAACCACCCCACCATTCATTGCATCCAAGTTTTCAGACTTCCTACACCTTACAAGAGCTATAGCATTCAATACAAGACACACCAAAGAGATCAAATCCTCTCCCAAGTCCAAAGATCATTCCAAATCAATTAGTGACTAGTGTGAGAGTGACTTGTGTTCATTTGAGCTCTTGTGCTTGGATTGCTTCTTTTCTTTCTCATTCTTTCTTGTGATCAACTCAATTGTAACCGAGGCAAGAGACACCAAGTGTGTGGTGGTCCTTGCGGGGACTTAGTGTCCCGTTTGATTGAGAAGAGAAGCTCACTCGGTCTAAGTGACCGTTTGAGAGAGGGAAAGGGTTGAAAGAGACCCGGTCTTTGTGATCACCTCAACGGGGAGTAGGTTTGCAAGAACCGAACCTCGGTAAAACAAATCACCGTGTCACACTCTTTATTTGCTTGTGATTTGTTTTCACCCTCTGTCTTAGACTCGATTTTAATTCTAACGCTAACCCCAGTTTGTAGTTGTGCTCAAACTTTATAAATTTCAGTTTCACCCTATTCACCCCCCTCTAGGCGACTTTCAATTGGTATCAGAGCCCGGTGCTTCATTAGAGCCTAACCGCTCGAAGTGATGTCGGGAGATCACGCCAAGAAGGAGATGGTGACCGGCGACAAGCCCGCTACAAGCCACGAAAAGGCTCCATCGGGAGAGTCCCACAACAAAGGGAAGGAGAAGGAATCCTCCTCTCTCAAGTCGCATCGGAGTGGCGAAAAGAAAAAGAAGATGAGGAAGGTGGTCTACTACGACACCGACTCTTCATCGCCATCCACCTCCGGCTCCGACGTGCCGTCCATAACTTCTAAGCGCCATGAGCGCAAGAAGTTTAGTAAGATTCCCCTACACTACCCTCGCATTTCAAACGTACTCCATTACTTTCTTCCATTAGGCAAACCACCGGTTTTTGACGGTGAAGATTATAACATGTGGAGTGACAAAATGAGGCATCACCTAACCTCACTCCACACTAGTATTTGGAACGTTGTTGAGTTTGGTGTACAGGTACCTTCCATAGGGGATGAGGACTATGATTCGGACGAAGTTGCCCAAATCTGGCACTTCAACTCCCAAGCCACCACTATACTCCTCGCCTCTCTAAGTCGAGAGGAGTATAACAAGGTGCAAGGATTGAAGAGTGCCAAAGAGATTTGGAACGTACTCAAAACGGCGCACAAAGGAGATGAGGTGACCAAGATCACCAAAAGGGAGACGATCGAGGGGGAGCTCGGTCGATTCATGCTTCACCAAGGGGAGGAGCCACAAGCGATGTACAACCGGCTCAAGACCTTGGTGAACCAAGTGCGCAACCTCGGGAGCACCAAATGGGATGACCATGAGATGGTCAAGGTTATTCTAAGATCACTAGTTTTTCTTAACCCTACTCAAGTACAATTAATTCGTGGTGATCCTAGATACAAAATAATGTATCCCGAGGAAGTGATAGGTAAATTTGTGAGCTTTGAGCTAATGATGAAAGGCTCCAAAAAGATCATCGAGCAAGGCGCATCCTCCTCCGTACCCGAAGCACAACCCGTTGCATTCAAAGCAACGGAGGAGAAGAAAGAAGATTCTACTCCAAGTAGAATCCCCATCGACGCCTCCAAGCTCGACAATGAGGAGATGGCGCTTATTATCAAAAGCTTCCGTCAAATCCTCAAACAAAGGAAGGGGAAGGATTACAAGCCCCGTTCCAAGAAAGTGTGCTACAAATGTGGTAAGCTCGGTCATTTCATTGGCCCTGTTTGGCACAGCTGCTGCTTGTTGAAAAAGCAGCTTATCTGATAAGCTGGTAAAAAGCAGCTTCTGCTTGTTGGCTGCTTTTAGTTCATTTTGAGAAGCAGCTGAACTGATAAGCTGCTGCAGAAGATGTCTGTTTGGCAGAACTTCTGCTTAAATTTGTGAAGAAGCTGAAAATAAGCTGTGCCAAACAGGGCCATTGCTAAATGTCCATTATCTAGTGATAGTGACAGGGGCGACGACAAGAAGGGAAAGAGGAGAGAAAAGAAGAGGTACTACAAGAAGAAGGGCGGCGATGCCCATGTTTGCCAGGAATGGGACTCCGACGAGAGCTCCACCGACTCCTCCTCCGACGAGGACGCCGCCAACATCGCCGTCAACAAAGGGCTCCTCTTCCCCAACGTCGGCCACAAATGCCTCATGGCAAAGGAAGGCAAAAAGAAGAAGGTGAAATCCAAATCCTCCACTAAATATGCAACATCTAGTGATGAGGCTAATTCTAGTGATGATGAGGATGATTTATTTACTCTCTTTGCCAACTTGAACATGCAACAAAAGGAAAAATTAAATGAATTGATTAGCACTATTCATGATTAGGATGAACTCTTGGATAGCCAAGAGGACTTCTTAATTAAAGAAAACAAAAAGCATGTTAAAGTTAAAAATGCTTATGCTCTAGAAGTAGAAAAATGTGAAAAATTAACTAGTGAGCTAAGCACTTGCCATGTTATTATTTCCAACCTTAGAAACGAGAATGTCAATCTAGTTGCTAAGGTTGGGAAGCTTGATGTTTGTGATGATTCAATTGTTAGTCTTAGAAATGATAATGCCAACTTAATTGCTAAGATTGACAAATTGAATGCTTCTCTTTCTAGCCTTAAAATTGAAAACGAAAAATTAATTGCTAAGGCTAAGGATTTAGATATTTGCAATGCTTCCATTTCCAATCTTAGAGATGAGAACGATATATTGCATGCTAAGATTGTTGAATTAAATACTTGCAAACCCTCTACATCTTCCATTGAGCATGTTACTATTTGTACTAGATGTAGAAATGTTAATGTAGATGCTATTCATGATCACCTTGCTTTAATTAAACAACAAAATGATCACATAGCTACATTAACTGCTAAAATTAATGAGCATGACTTAGAAAATGAAAAATTTAAATTTGCTAGAAGCATGCTCTATAGTGGGAGACGCCCTGACATTAAGGATAGCATTGGCTTCCAACAAGGAGACAATGTCAAGCTTAATGCCCCGCCCAAAAGATTGTCTAATTTTGTTAAGGGCAAGGCTCCCATGGTTTAGGATAATGAGGGTTACATTTTATACCCTGCCGGTTATCCCGAACACAAAATTAGGAGAATTCACTCTAGGAAGTCTCACTCTGGCCCTAATCATGCTTTTATGTATAAGAGTGAGGCATCTAGTTCTAGGCAATCAACCCATGCTAAATTACCTAAAAAGAAAACAACTAAAGCATCAAATGATCATAATGTTTCATTTAGAACTTTTGATGCTTCTTATGTGCTAACCAACAAATCAGGCAAGGTAGTTGCCAAGTATGTTGGGGGCAAACACAAGGGATCAAAGACTTGTGTTTGGGTACCCAAAGTTCTTGTGTCTAATGTCAAAGGACCCAAAACCGTTTGGGTACCTAAAATCAAGAACTAAAACTGTTTTGCAAGTTTATGCATCCGGGGGCTCAAGTTGGATCATTGACAGCGGGTGCACAAACCATATACTGGGGAGAAAAATATGTTCTCCTCCTATGAGAAAAACCAAGATCCCCAACGAGCCATCACATTCAGGGATGGAAATCAAGGTTTGGTCAAAGGATTGGGTAAAATAGCTATATCACCTGACCATTCTATTTCCAATGTTTTTCTTGTAGATTCTTTAGATTACAACTTGCTTTCTGTTTCTCAATTATGTAAAATGGGCTACAACTGTCTTTTTACGAATACAGGTGTTACTATCTTTAGAAGAAGTGATGATTCAATAGCTTTTAAGGGAGTATTAGAGGGTCAGCTATACTTAGTTGATTTCAATATAGCTGAACTCGATACTTGCTTAATAGCTAAGACTAACATGGGTTGGCTCTAGCATCGCCGACTAGCCCATGTTGGGATGAAGAATCTTCACAAGCTTCTAAAGGGAGAGCACATTTTGGGACTAACAAATGTGCATTTTGAGAAAGACAGGATTTGTAGCGCATGCCAAGCAGGGAAGCAAGTTGGTGTTCATCATCCACATAAGAACATCTTAACGACCGACAGGCCACTCGAGCTCCTCCACATGGACCTATTCGGCCCGATCGCTTACATAAGCATCGGCGGGAGTAAGTACTGTCTAGTTATTGTGGATGACTATTCTCGCTTCACTTGGGTATTCTTTTTACAGGAAAAATCTCAAACCCAAGAGACCTTAAAGGGATTCTTGAGATGGGCTCAAAATGAGTTCGGCTTGAGGATCAAGAAAATAAGAAGCGATAATGGGACGGAGTTCAAGAACTCTCAAATAGAAGGCTTTCTTGAGGAAGAGGGCATCAAGCATGAGTTCTTTTCTCCCTACACGCCACAATAAAATTGTGTAGTGGAGAGGAAGAATAGGACTCTACTGGACATGACAAGAACCATGCTTGATGAGTACAAGACTTCGGATCGGTTTTGGGCCAAGGCGGTCAACACCGCCTGCTACGCCATCAACCGATTGTATCTACACCGAATCCTCAAGAAGACATCATACGAACTCTTCACTGGTAAAAAGCCCAATGTTTCATATTTTAGTCTTTGGTAGCAAATGTTTTATTCTTGTTAAAATAGGTAGAAAATCAAAATTTGCTCCTAAGGCTGTAGAAGGCTTTTTACTAGGATAGGATTCAAACACAAGGGCATATAGAATCTTTAACAAGTCCACTGGACTAGTTGAAGTTTCTTATGACATTGTGTTTGATGAGACTAATGGCTCCCAAGTGGAGCAAGTTGATCTTGATGAATTAGATGATGAAGAGGCTCCGTGCGTCGCGCTAAGGAACATGTCCATTGGGGACGTGTGTCCTAAGGAATCCGAAGAGCCCATTCAAGCACAAGATCAACCATCCTCCTCCATGCAAGCATCTCCACCAACTCAAGATGAGGATGAGGCTCAAGATGATGAAGAAGAAGATCAAGAAGATGAGCCACCTCAAGAGGACGGCAATGATCAAGGGGGAGATGCAAATAATCAAGACAAGGAGGATGAGCAAGTTCCAAGGCCGCCACACCCAAGAGTCCACCAAGCAATCCAACGAGATCACCTCGTGAACACCATCCTAGGGGATATTCATAAGGGGGTAACCACTCGATCTCGTGTTGCTCATTTTTGTGAACACTACTCGTTTGTTTCCTCTATTAAGCCACACAGGGTAGAGGAAGCACTTCAAGATTCGGATTGGGTGCTGGCGATGCAAGAGGAGCTCAACAACTTCAAGAGGAATGAGGTATGGCATTTAGTTCCACGTCCTAACTAAAATGTTGTAGGAACCAAGTGGGTCTTCCGCAACAAACAAGACGAGCATGGTGTGGTGACAAGGAACAAGGCACGACTTGTGGCCAAAGGGTACTCACAAGTCGAAGGTTTGGATTTCGGTGAAACATATGCACCCGTAGCTAGGCTTGAGTCAATTCGAATATTACTTGCCTATGCTACTCACCATGACTTTAAGCTCTACCAAATGGACGTGAAGAGTGCCTTCCTCAATGGACCTATTAAGGAAGAGGTCTATGTTGAGCAACCTCCCGGCTTTGAAGATAGTGAGTATCCTAACCATGTTTACAAACTCTCTAAGGTGCTTTATGGGCTCAAGCAAGCCCCAAGAGCATGGTATGAATGCCTAAGAGATTTTCTTATCACTAATGGCTTCAAAGTCGGTAAAGCCGATCCTACTCTATTCACTAAAACTATTGAAAATGGTTTGTTTGTATGCCAAATTTATGTTGATGATATTATATTTGGGTCTACTAACAAATCTATTTGTGAAGAATTTAGTAGGATCATGATTCAAAAATTCGAGATGTCTATGATGGGGGAGTTGAAGTATTTCTTAGGATTTCAAGTCAAGCAACTCCAAGAAGGCACTTTCATCAGCCAAACAAAGTATATACAAGATATTCTCACCAAGTTTGGAATGAAGGATGCCAAGCCCATCAAGACACCCATGTGAACCAATGGGCATCTCGACCTCGACACGGGAGGTAAATCTGTAGATCAAAAGGTATACCAGTCGATGATAGGTTCTTTACTCTATTTATGTGCATCTCGACCGGACATTATGCTTTCCATATGCATGTGTGCAAGGTTCCAAGCCGACCCTAAGGAAGTTCACCTTAGGGCCGTGAAGCGAACCTTGAGATATTTAGTTCAAACACCTAAGTTTGGTCTTTGGTACCCCAAGGGATCCTCATTTGATTTATTAGGATATTCCGATGCTGATTGGGCAGGGTGTAAGATTAATAGGAAGAGCACATCAGGGGCTTATCAGTTTCTGGGAAGATCCCTGGTGTCTTGGGCTTCAAAGAAGCAAAACTCAGTAGCTCTTTCTACCGCCGAAGCCGAGTACATTGTCGTAGGCCATTGTTGCGCGCAATTGCTTTGGATGAGGCAAACCCTTAGAGACTATGGCTACAAGTTTAGCAAAGTCCCTCTCCTATGTGACAATGAGAGTGCAATCCGCATGGCGGATAATCCCGTTGAACACAGCCGCACTAAGCACATAGTCATTCGGTATCACTTTCTAAGAGATCACCAACAAAAGGGGGATATCGAGATAGCCTATATAAACACCAAAGATCAATTGGCCGATATCTTTACCAAGCCTTTAGATGAGCAATCCTTTACCAAACTTTGGAATGAGCTAAATATTCTTGATTCTAGGAATTTTGAATGATTCCTTGCACACATAGCTCATTTTTATACTCTTGATCATATCTCTTTTATGTCTATGACTAATGTGTTTTCAAGTGTCATCTTATGCTTAGTCATAGATATTGAAAGGTAAATGGAGTATTTGGCAAAGAAGGCGCTTCCACTCAACTCCAATTATATTTGCCGGTATTCCTCATCGTTCTCCACTATGGTATAATCTTCACTCATATTTTTGTTTACCAAAGGGGGAGAAAGTTTGATAAAAGGGCTTATATCTCACTCACAAGTATCCGTTTTTGGCGATTCATGCCAAAGGGGGAGAAAGTATGAGCCCAAAGCAAAAGGACCGCACCACCACCAAATTTAAAAATGAAGTTTTCAATTTGTCTTATTGTGTTCAAAAGGGGAGAAAGTAGTATCTTCAAAAATTGCAAAACCCTCTTGAACATTAAGAGGAGAATTTTATTTAGGGGGAGTTTTGTTTTAGTCAAAGGAAAAGCATTTGAGACAGGGAGAGAAAATTTCAAATCTTGAAAATGCTTTCTTCAATCTTATTCATATACCTTTGACTATTTGCAAAATGATTTTGAAAAGAATTTCACAAAGGATTTGCAAAAACAAAACTCGTGGTGCAAATGTGGTCCAAAATTTTAATAAAGAAGAAAACCATCCAAGCACATCTATTTGAGATAAGTATATTGGTTTCAATTCCAAGTAACCTTTGCACTTACATTATGCAAACTAGTTCAATTCTGCACTTTTATATTTGCTTTGGTTTGTGTTGGCATCAATCACCAAAAAGGGGGAGATTGAAAGGGAAATAGGGTCAAACCTTTTCCAATAAGAATTTTGGTGGTTGAATTGCCCAACACAAATTATTGGACTAACTAGTTTTCTCTAGAAAATATGTTCTACAGGTGCCAAAGGTTCACAACAAACCAATACAAGTCAAAAGAAAGGGTTCAAACAAAGGGAGCAAAGTTAAACCAAAGGCAGCCCTGATCTGGCACACCGGACTGTCCAGTGTGCCACCGGACAGTGTCCGGTGCACCAGGGAATCCAACTCCAAACTTGACAGTCTCGGGAATTCTGGAAGCCGCTCCGCTATAATTCACCGGACTGTCTGGTGTAGCACCGGACAGTGTCCGGTGGGGACACCGGACTGTCCGGTGTGCCAGCGGAGCAACGACTACTTCAGCGCCAACGGTCGTCTGCAAACGCATTCAATGCGCTACAGTGCGAGCCAGAGTCAGAGCAGCGTCAGAAGACACACCGGACAGTGTACAGTGACTGTCCGGTGCACCACCGGACTATCCGGTGACCCAGAAGACAGAAGCTCCAACGGTCAAACCCTAACGGTCGGGTGACGTGGCTGGCGCACCGGACAGTGTCCGGTGGCGCACCGGACTGTCCGGTGCGCCATTCAACAGTAGCCTCCACCAAACGACTAGTTTGGTGGTTGGGGCTATAAATACCCCAACCACCCCACCATTCATTGCATCCAAGTTTTCAGACTTCCTACACCTTACAAGAGCTATAGCATTCAATACAAGACACACCAAAGAGATCAAATCCTCTCCCAAGTCCAAAGATCATTCTAAATCAATTAGTGACTAGTGTGAGAGTGACTTGTGTTCATTTGAGCTCTTGCACTTGGATTGCTTCTTTTCTTTCTCATTCTTTCTTGTGATCAACTCAATTGTAACCAAGGCAAGAGACACCAAGTGTGTGGTGGTCCTTGCGGGGACTTAGTGTCCCGTTTGATTGAGAAGAGAAGCTCACTCGGTCTAAGTGACCGTTTGAGAGAGGGAAAGGGTTGAAAGAGACCCGGTCTTTGTGACCACCTCAACGGGGAGTAGGTTTGCAAGAACCGAACCTCGGTAAGACAAATCACCGTGTCACACTCTTTATTTGCTTGTGATTTGTTTTCACCCTCTCTCTCAGACTCGATTTTAATTCTAACGCTAACCCGGTTTGTAGTTGTGCTCAAACTTTATAAATTTCAGTTTCGCCCTATTCACCCCCCCTCTAGGCGACTTTCAGTTTTACATCTAACACCGAAAACCTTCGGAAAATCATAACTTGTTAACCGTAACTCCGAATTTAGTGGTTCTCGAACCCATGGTCTCGTTACGATGCATAGAATATTATCATGCATTTTGTTCTGATGTTTGATGTGATGTTAATTTCTCCTATACCATGTTTGTTTGTATTGCTACGAGTAGACGAGCAAATGACCGAGGACCCTGGTACTCAGTAGGTGGAAACTACTGAGTAGGAGCTCATTGAAGGCAAGTTATGCCCTTGACCACTTTTATTTACCCAATAATGCTCTCTATAATCACTTTGGCATGCTTAGGCTTAATTTTGATGGGATGCAATAGGTCACCCTAGTTTGGTCATCTTTATACCTTGTTTACCACTAGACTTTTTGGGTAGTATTTGCTATTGCTATATGTGGTTTTGGGTGTTAAGATACTTATTATTCATGGCCATGCTTTATTATTGTTGTTCTATTCTGTTCATGATAAGACTATTGTGTTAACTAGAACATGGAGCTTAACTTGAGATAAATGTGCCACCACAAGGGTGGAATGGGATGCCCTTGGCTAACAAATTAGAAAATCTAGTGGAGGTCTACCTTACCCGAAAGGGGCAAGGGCGGTAGGGGAGTTGTTAGTGTAGGGGGTTCTCGGGTTGATTGTGTTGTGATGGCTTTTCAGACGTTATATCACTCTCCTCAAAAACCGTAGCAGATTTTCTGAAGCTAGTGGAACTTTGTAAAGGCCTCGTAGTGTTACCCTGCCTCGTCTCCTTGGTAGAGATGAATGGAACTTCTAGACCCCTTAGCAAATGGGTAGCTTGACTTGTGGGTAAATGGTACAACCTCTGCAGAGTGTAAAACTGGTACACTAGCCATGCTCGCGGTCATGAGCAGCTCAGGACTCTCGCATGATTAACTTATGGAATTAAACTCAATTTGTCATTTGCATCGCAATGTGGTTTTATTCTTAATTTTGATCTACTATTACTCTAGTTTGGTATATACTTACATTTAGTAACTGCTAATAAAATTTGACCAACTTATTAAAAGCAATGCTCAGCTTTAACCATTATTTGTTGATCAGCCTTACACTTCACATGAGCTCCCACCTTTGGTGAGTTCATGCACATTATTCCCCACGACTTGTTGAGCTATGATCTTTTGTGAGCTCACCTTGCGATATATATCCCCTCACAGGTGAAGAATAGGTAGCCAAGGAGGAGGTCTACTACGAGGAGTACGAGCTAGTCTAGGTGACGTTTCCCAGTCAACTTTATGGCGCCAAGGAATAATTATTAGTTCGCTTTAGTGTTATCATTTATTTTTGTAAGAAACTTCCGCAATGTAATAATGTTTGTGACATTTATCTCTATACACTTGGTCATTATATGTGTTGTTCTTATTTGGCACACATATGAGACGCACTCGGCTTTACCCCTTAAATCCGGGTGTGACACTGCACGTCAACAAATACATTCTCAAATGACAAAAAATACATGTCTGCATGTGTCCTCTGCTTTTGGCCTTCAGCCTTCTGCCTTCTAAAGTTTTGATGATATGATCCTAGTGTAGTGGTGAGCACTTGAGCTAGCGCTAGGAGAGCTAGAGAGGGGAGCACGGAGCAGGCACACTGCCATAGGGTATCTGTCAACAACAAGTTGGTTGTGCTGTCTACTTGTCTGGGGAAAAATTGAAGTATTGGTTAATTTCGGATATCCAACGGATAACCCACAGGTGAGATTTAATAGCCAAATCCATGCCCACTTTACCTCGGGTCAGATACGGGCCTAACCCGTGGGTCAAAAACATATCCATGTCTAGATCTGTCGGGTCAGATATCTGATGGATATCCGAATCCGTGGATTAAATTGCCATCCCTAGGTAGAAGGGAGTTATAGTTTGATATTAGGCAGAGATTGGATCCATGCACATCAATGTATACCTTCCACTTTGGACCAAATGTTGTTATAATAGGTAGTCGACGATGTAGAAAAGGTACATGCTGATGCGTCGGCTTGCATTGCTATAGCTAATGCCCATGTACTTTGGACCTTTGAGACCGCCACATGTCTCACAACATTTGATTTTTTCTAATTATCAGTTCATAAGTGTAGATAGGAAAGGCTTCATTCCTATAATGCTAGAGCCAATGGAGAACCGGCTAAATCCTAAGTAGAGTTTAAATGATGCATACATTCAAAGGTAACATTTCCCAGGTCGCGGACGATCCATCCCCTTAGGCTAGACGGTCCGAGGTAGAATAGAGATGGACGTAGAGCTTGGCCCCTCTCGCAGATAGTCTGACCCCAAAGGCGGACGGTCTGGTCCTCTCCTGGATATTCCGACCTCTGAGGTTGGACAGTTTGACTGCTGACAGAAAGCGTCGCAACATGAGTCCAGTATTGTGGACTGTCTGGTCCCAGAGATTGGGCAGTCCGCAACTGCACAGAAAACCTCCAACTCCTCTAAAATAAGCACAATAGAGGAGTTTAGAGATCTCGACAAGTTATGACAGGGATTTACATCAGTCGATCCTTTGGAGGAGATTGACATAGGAGAAGGTAACACTCCAAGGCTGACTTTCATAAACCAGACCCTGAAAGCTGATCCTAGGGATAAGATGATCGACTTATTAAAACAATATTCTGATTGCTTTGCTTGGAGCTACACTGAAATGCTAGGATTGAGCTGAGAGCTAGTGGAACATCAGTTCCTATTAAGTCCAGTTTTAGGCCCTTTAAGCAGAAACCGAGATCATTTTGTCCGGACTTACTCCCTAGGATGAAGGACGAAATTCACCGACTCTTAGACGCTAATTTTATTAGGCCTTGTAGAAATGCAGAGTGGGTCTCTAATATTGTACCAATGGAGAAGAAGGGGTCTGGTAAGCTCAGAATATGTATTGATTTCCGCAATTTAAATAGAGCAACTCCTAAACATGAATATCATATGCTTGTAGACGACATGTTAATTAATAATGCATAGAGTTATTATCTTTCTTGACAGTAATGTTGGATATAATCAAAGTTTTATGGCCGACAAGGATACATCTAAAACGGCCTTTATATGTCTAGGCTTTATTGATTTATTCGAGTGGGTCGTCATGAAGTTTGGTTTAAAAAATGCTGGTGCCACTCATCAAAGGGCATGAATTTGATCTTTCATGAGTTGTTGGGAAACACTGTGGATAGGGATGAAAGTGGTAATCCGAACTGTTAAAACAAATTTAATATTTTAAAATAGATATGATAAAATTTGATGTTGATCTTTTCTTATGTTATCAAGCACATTAGTATAAATATGAATAAAATATTATATAAGTTGTTTTATGTATTATTTGCTCCCTACAACACAAAAAGTTGAAAAAATTACCGAATTTGTTTCCGAATCCATACCGAAGTTTATATCTATTATTTGAAAAAATGTAGGATGAATTTAAGGTTTACCTTTTATGAATCTTAACAAGCTAGATTTTAAAAACAAGAATACAAATTTGTATTGTATATTCTATATCCTATTTATTCGCAATCAAAGAAAAAACTGATTACCGAATAAATACCGTTTCCGACCGTTTTCATCCCTAACTGTGGAGGTTTACATTGATGATATAGTAGTCCAATCGGCTAAATTTGATTCTCATATAGCTGATTTGCGCAAAGCCTTTGATAAGATGTGTCGGTATGATTTAAAAATGAACCCACGTAAATGTGCTTTTAGGGGTGTCGGCTGACAAGTTCTTAGGGTTCATTATTCATGAGCATGTCATAGAGATAGATCCCAACGGAATTAAGTCTATTTGGAATGTGAGAGCTCCGACTTGTAAGCTTGAAATGCAGAAGTTTCTCGGTAAGGTAAATTATTTGCGGAGGTTCATTTCTAACCTAGCTAGAAAGTTTGATGCTTTCACTCATATTCTTCATCTTAAAAATCATGTCAAATTTACTTAGGGGCAGAACAATAAGAAGATTTCGATCTTATTAAGAGCTATTTGTCTTCAGCTCCAGTATTGAAAGCACCATAAATTGGAATGCCATTCAATTTATACATTACAACCAAAGATTAGGTTATTGGAGCTATTTTAACTCAGAAGACTGAAGGAAAGGAATATCTGGCAACATACTTAAGTCAGAGACTGGTGAATAGTGAAACAAGGTACACATTTGTTGAGAAATTATGCTTATTCTTGTTTTATGCATGCACCAAGCTTAGATGTTATTTATTATCTATTCCTTTCATTGTCTCTTTTCAAACCGATGTGATTAAATACATGTTGCAAAACCCAATCATGAGTGGTAGGATTGGTAAATGGACTTATGCACTTGTAGAATATGACTTGGCATATGGATCATTGAAATCCAGGAAAGGCCAGGTTGTAGCTGATTTTATTGTAGAAAATTGGATTAATGACGCTCATGAACTAAGCATGTCATAACTCACTATTACTCCCTAGACTTTATATTTTGATAAATCAGTTTGTAATGATGGGCAAGGGATTAGCATCGTGCTTATTTCACCAAGTAATGTCTATTTTGACTTCTCTAGCCGATTGAAAACTTATTACACTAACAATCAAGCCGAATATGAAGTTCTCTTATTTGGTTTAAATCTTTTAGATTATATGGGAGTGAAGCATGTGAAGGTATTCGGTGATTCTCAGCTAGTTGTTCAACAGAATTTAGAGGAATATCAATGTTTAGATGGTACTTTAAATAGTTATCTTGAAAAATGTTGGGACATAATCTGTTCTTTCGATGAATTTGATATTCGACATATATCTAGAGCCGAGAATTGTAGAGCTAATGACTTGGCACAAGATGCATCAGGTTATCTGATAAAGCGAGGAAGATTTCACAACTTTGAAAATCTGATAATCGGTGTTGCGCCAAGTTCCCAGGACACGAACTGTCCGGGCTATGTAGCCAGACCATCCGCGGTGAGCTCGGACTGTCCGAGCAAGGAGTTCGGACCGTCCAACAGTACCATAAATGTCTCCTTGATAGATTCAGCTATTATTAATTAAAATGCAGTTGATGCAATTGATTGGAGTATGCCTATATTTAATTTCCTACGTAATCCTAGTGGTAGGGTAGACAGGAATGTTCGGCGTACAACTTTCAACTATACCCTAATTGATAATGAACTTCACCGTCGAACGACTGGTGATATTTTGCTTAAATCATTGGGCCCTGATGATGCTATATTAGCTATGGCTGAATGCATGAAGGTATTTGTGGTACTCATCAATAGGCTTCAAAGATGAAGTGGCTGTTGAGAAGATTCAACTTTTATTGGTCCGACGTGATAGTCAATTGCTTTAAATACTACAAAGGATGTCAAGTATGTCAGAAGTTCGGCGACTTGCAGTTAGCCCTTGTAGCTGAACTACATCCTATTATCAAGTCTTAGCTATTTAGGGGGTGGGGTTTGGACTTTGTAGGAGAAATTTATCGTTCATCATCAAACAGACATCGATTTGTGTTGGTGGCCACAGACTACTTCACCAAATGGACTGAAGTCGTTGCTCTGAAGAACATGACACATAAAAAATAATTAAGTTTATAACTAAGCATACCATTCATAGATTTGGCATTCACCAAACTTTGACTACGGACTAGGGGACTTCTTTTATGTCAAAGGAGGTGTGTGAGTTTGCTGAATTATATAAGATCAAAATGTTCAATTCTTCTCTGTATTATGCTCAGACCAATGGACAGGCCAAGTCTAGTGATAGAACATTGATTAGCCTTGTAAAGAAGAAGATATTTGATCATCCTAGGCATTGGCATAAGGTTTTTTCTAAGGCTTTATGGGCTCATAAAACATCTAAACACCGTGCTACTAAAGTCTCATTTTGAGCTATTTATGGACAGGAGGTTGTCTTGCTTGTGGAGATAAACCTAAATGCTATTAGGTTTGCCAGGCAGAACGATCTAACTGTCGAGGATTATTATAATTTGATGATGGACAATATTTATGAAGTAACCGACAAAAGGTTGGTGGCTCTAGGAGAGACCGAGAAAGACAAGATCATGGTTGTCAAAGCTTACAAGAAAAAGGTCAAGGCTAAGTCATTTCAAGTTGGAGATCTGGTATGGAAGACCGTCTTGCCACTAAGAAGCAGAGACCGGAAATTCGGTAAATGGTCACCAAGCTAGGAAGGCCATTATAGAATCACACATGTGATAGCAGATAATGCCTACATGTTGCGAACTTGCAAGGCAGAGGACCTACCTAAGACATTGAATGATAGTTTCTTCAAGCAATATCATCCTCTACTATTACTATGTGTGTGGACCATAAGTTCCTCGAAATCACTTCTACTATTACTATGCGAATCATAGAGGTGCATACACGTAAAAAATTGTTTTCCTAATAGACACGCTTTTATGCGAGGAAAGCGGACTCCTGAGACGACAGACACGTCCTTGTTGTTATATATGAGCATGCAGCCCGAAGCACGGCAGCCCGGCACGTGATCCAGTTTTTTGGCCTGGCCCAAGCACAGCATGACCCGGCTAGAGTCGTGCCTGGGCCGGCCTAGACC
Source organism: Zea luxurians (assembly GCA_029449295.1). NCBI lineage: Eukaryota > Viridiplantae > Streptophyta > Magnoliopsida > Poales > Poaceae > Zea > Zea luxurians. The sequence goes on along the minus strand of JAOPSE010000203.1, from coordinate 151,508 downwards.
AATTAACTAGGTCGTGCCTGGGCTGCCGGCCTCGCCCGCAGGGCGGCACGACCCGGCCCGCAAGAAAACGTCAGGCACAGGCCGACCCGGTGTCGAGGAGCGGGGCATAAGCCTGGCGCCCGGCCTCCCTGGCTCCCTCTCCCCACTCGATTCGCTCGGTCGCTCCGTGCCTCCACACGCTGCTTTGTCACCACCTCACCGTCACCGTCATCACTGCCGGATCTTCATCACCGCAGACATCGACGGGTCACCTAATCTCCTTCTGTGCGACGCCCCTCTCCAGATCTCCCTTGGTCCCTCCCCAATCCATAAATCCCTAACCCTAATCTCCTCTTCTCCGGCTCTCCCTCCCGCGTCATCGTGCACTTGACTAGTTGACCCTCGTCTCTGGCTCTGGGCTACGGCTTGGCAGATAAGTCCCTCTTTGGCTCTCCCTCTCCAGTCGACAATCCTAATCCCTAACCCTAACCTCTTCTCCGGCTCTCCCTCTCGCGTCGTCCGTCGTCGTGCACTTGACCCTCGTCTCCGGCTCCGGGCTCCGGCTTGGCAGGTATGTCACTCTCCCGCTCTTCCTCACTAGTCCCCAGTCGACAATCCCTAACCCTAACCCTAATCTCATCTTCGCTGCTTGCTTGTGGGCTTTGGTAGGTCGCTGGCCGACTATGTCGTGGTCGTGCTAGTGCCGCCAGAGCCGTTGAGGTACAGTGCTGAGAAAGAAGGGGGTTATGGATGATGGCGACAACGGTTGGTACCCTAGAACCATCAACGATGAGCTCGTTGAGTTAGGGCAGCTTCCCGATGATGTCGGCGACATGGGAGATGCTGTTGCTGCCTTGTTCGGTGTCGATAGCACTCATAATGCTGGGCCGGTAAGTGATGCTGCTGGCTCTAATGAACTTGATTCATTGACTTCTTCAAGCACTGGTAAGCGTCGATTTGCTATTTGGGATGACTTCACTGAAGTCACAGAAAACTATAATGGTAAGAAGGTGTGCATTGTAGGTATTTGTAAATTTTGCAAGGCTCGGTTGAGTGCTAATTCTAATGTTGGCACTGGACACTTGCTTAGGCACCAGAAATCATGTAAAAAGAAGTCTGATCATGCTGCTATGGTTCAAACTAGACTAGCTTTGAACCCTGATGGGTCTTTTAGAAACTGGGAATATGATCCTCAGGTGGCTAGAACTGAGCTTTGTCGTTTGATTGCTAGACTTGGTCTTCCTTTAGGGATAGCTGACACAGATGCTTGGGATGATTACATTAACCATGCTCACAACCCTAGATATGTTAGAGTATCTAGGTTTACAACTGCTAGAGACTTGGTTAAGCTATACAATGAAAAATTAAATAACTTAAAAGATGTCGTTTTTCCTGCTGTGTCTTCTATTTGCTTGACTTCTGATATATGGTCTGGTAATGCCAAGGAAGACTACATTACTGTTGTTGCTCATTCTGTTAATGCTGATTGGGAGTTGAAGAAGTATGTGATAGCCTTTAAATTGATCCAAGTGTCTCATAATGGTTTTAACATTGCTGAACGCATTGCTTGTGTGATTCAATACTTTGGCATGATTGATAAAGTGTTCTCTGTTACCTTAGATAATGCTTCTTCTAATTCAACTGCCATGCTTACATTGTCACCTATGCTTGCTGGTTATTTGGGTGCTGATGTTGATCCAACAGATCCTAGTAACAAAACTTATAGTGTGCTTCATCAGCTTGTGCCTGTCACATTATTAACTTGATCGTGAAATGTGGCTTGAAAAGGCTTAAGGATTATTTAGATGTGTCTAGGACTGCTATTAATCTCTTAAACTCTTCTAACGAGAGAATTGGTTCATTTAGTAATTACTGCAAAGCAAAAGGTTGTAGACCTAGAAAATTTGGTTTAGACATGGATGTTAGATGGAACTCAACACATCTTATGCTAAAACATCTCTTGCCATATAAGTCTATGTTTTCTGTGTTCATTAATACACACTATGGCTATCCTCTACTAAATGAACAACATTGGTATGTAGCTGAAAAGGTTTTAGAGTTCCTTGAGCTGTTTTATGAATCAACTGTTGTCTTGTGTGGTGTTTATTACCCCACTAGTCCTTTGGTAATCCATCACATACTTGAATTTGCTAGCCACCTGCATGAAAATGAACACGATACTAGTGATGTTGTTTTTCCAATGAAAGCTAAGTTCATGAAGTATTGGAAGTCTATACCATTGTTATATTCCTTTGCATTTGTTCTAGACCCTAGAGCTAAAATGAGGGGTTTCTATAATGTGCTTGAACTGCTTTCTCAGTCTAACAATTATAATTACAGTACTTATTTTGCTGATGTTAAGAGTGAGTTGTATAGGCTATATGCCAAGTATGAAACTAAGTTTGGTGCTGCTAGGCCATCCAGAACCACACATCAATCAGGTATGACAGGTAAGGGAAAACAGGCATGGGGTAAAATTTTTGGAGGAACGGGTGCTTCTAGATCCTCAACTTCATCAGGTTCTTCAGGTAGTAGTGGACCTGGTGCGGGTCTTTGTGAGCTAATTGTTTACCTTGACAGTGACAATGTGGCTGCCTATGAGGATGATTTTGATATCTTAAATTGGTGGCATGAGCATAAACTAACCTATCCAATTCTTTTAATTATGGCTAGAGACATTATGTCTGTTCCTGCCTCAACTACTTCTTCGGAGTCTACTTTCAGTTTGTCTAGCAGGATTCTTGAGGATCGGCGACGACGCTTGAACACAGAGACAGTGGAGATGTTGGTGTGCATCAAAGATTGGGAGCTAGGCCAACAACGGGCACAACATGCTGTGGTGGACAATGAGTTAAAGGAGTCCTTTAAGGAGCTCTTGTTGGATGAAGAAGGTGTTGGTGCTACTGACACTTTGGCTTGATCTTGTGGGTTGAGACTTTGGCTAGATGTAAAGTGTTTTTGATTTCTGATCTGATCTAACACTTTGGCTTGTAATAACTTTGAACATTTGAATTATAAATTGAGTTGGTCCTACTCTTTTTTCCTTTCTAGGGTTTCTCACGAGGTGTGAGTTTTACCTAGAAAGGTTTTTAATGAGGCGGCATTGCACTAACAGCTCAATATTTATGTACATTTTGTTCAAATTGTATTTTTTCTATTATCGGGCTTCGGGCTGGCCTGACACTCTTTTGGGCTAGCCCGCCCCGAAAAACGTCCCGAAGGACCATGTCTGGGCCCCTGGTAAGGCACGCAGGACTGTGTAGGCCCGGCTCGGTAGGCCCGTAGGCCTAGTCATGCCATGCCTAATTAGGCTGTGCTGGGCCGGGCAGCCCGTTTTCTCATCTATACTTGCTGTTGCTACTTGTGATGGTCGTTGAACCAAAGATCACATCAGAATAAACAAATACAATATCCATGCTTCAGTTCCCTAGTACCTGAGAATCGTGGCAGACACAACACTTGGAGGCCCCGGCTCACCCTGGTGACCTAGGTTTGCTCTCTGTCTGTCCGCCTGTTGTTTTCGCTCGGGAAAGGGGAAAATCAGATGGAGTTGTCCCTTCTGTAAGCGAACACTGTTTCTGTTTCTTCTCTAGGTGTTGTTACTTAGGGTTCATTATTCATGAGCATGGCATAGAGATAGATCCCGACGGAATTAACTCCATTTGGAATGTGAGAGCTCCGACTTGTAAGCTTGAAATGCAGAAGTTTCTCGGTAAGGTAAATTATTTGCGGAGGTTCATTTCTAACCTAGCCGGAAAGGTTGATGCTTTCACTCATATTCTTCAGCTTAAAAATCATGTCGATTTTACTTGGGGGCAGGACAACAAGAAGATTTTGATCTTATTAAGAGCTATTTGTCTTCAGCTCCAGTATTGAAAGCACCATAAATTGGAATAGCATTCAATTTATACATGACAACCGAAGATTAGGTTATTGGAGCTATTTTAACTCAGAAGATTGAAGGAAAGGAACATGTGGCAACATACTTAAGTCAGAGATTGGTGAATGGTAAAACAAGGTACACATTTGTTGAGAAATTATGCTTATGCTTATTTTATGCATGCACCAAGCTTAGATGTTATCTATTATCTATTCCTTTCACTGTCTCTTTCAAATTGATGTGATTAAATACATGTTGCAAAACCCAATTATGAGTGGTAGGATCGGTAAATGGACTTATGCACTTGTAGAATATGACTTGGCATATGGATCATTGAAATCCATGAAAGGCCAGGTTGTAGCTGATTTTATTGTAGAAAATTGGATTAATGGCGCTCATGAACTAAGCATGTCATAACTCACTATTACTCCCTGGACTTTATATTTTGATAAATCAGTTTGTAATGATGGGCAAGGGATTAGCATCATGCTTATTTCACCAAGTAATGTCTATTTTGACTTCTCTAGCCGATTGAAAACTTATTGCACTAACAATCAAGCCGAATATGAAGTTCTCTTATTCGGTTTAAATCTTTTAGATTATATGGGAGTGAAGCATGTGAAGGTATTCGATGATTCTCAGCTAGTTGTTCAACATAATTTATAGGAATATCAATGTTTAGATGGTACTTTAAATATTTATCTTGAAAAATGTTGGGACATAATCTGTTCTTTCGACGAATTTGATATTCGACATATATCTAGAGTCATGAATTGCAGAGCTAATGACTTGGCACAAGATGCATCAGGTTATCTTAGGCATTGGCATAAGGTTTTGTCTGAGGCTTTATGCGCTCATAAAACATCTAAACGCCGTGCTACTAAAGTCTCCTTTTGAGCTATTTATGGACAGGAGGTTGTCTTGCCTATGGAGATAAACCTAAATGCTATCATGTTTGCCAGGCAAAACGATCTAACTGTCGAGGATTATTATAATTTGATGATGGACAATATTTATGAAGTGACGACAAAAGGTTGGTGGCTCTAGGAGAGGTCGAGAAAGACAAAATCATGTTGCCAAAGCTTACAAGGAAAAGGTCAAAGCTAAGTTATTTCAAGTTGGAGATCTGGTATGGAAGATCATCTTGCCACTAAGAAACAGAGACTAGAAATTCGACAAATGGTCACCAAGCTGGGAAGGTCATTACAGAATCACACATGTGATAGCAGATAATGCATACATGTTGTGAACTTGCAAGGCGAAGATCTACCCAAGGCGCTGAATGATCGTTTCTTGAAGCAATATCATCCTTTACTATTAGTATGTGTGTGGACCATTGGTTCCTCGGAATCACTTCTACTATTACTATGCGAATCATAGAGGTGCATACGTGTAAAAAATTGTTTTTCGAATAGACACGCCTTTATGCGAGGAAAGCGGACTCCTGAGACGACAGAGACGTCCTTGCTGTTGCTACTTGTGATCGTCGTTGAACCAGAGATCGCATCAGAATAAACAAACACAATATCCATGTTTCAGTTCCCTGGTACCTGAGAATCGTGGCACACACAACACTTGGAGGCCCCGGCCCGCCCTGGTGACCCAGGTTTGCTCTCTGTCTGTCCGGCGCCTGTTGTTTTCGCTCGGAAAAGAAAAACAAAAAAATCAGATGGAGTTGTCCCTTCTGTAAGCGAACACTGTTTCTGTTTCTTCTCTAGGTGTTGTCGCTTGAGGTACTATCACCTGCCACCGCCAGCTGAAGTTAGTTTCCCTCCTGATGCTTAAATAAATAATGCTAGTAGCAGTTTCTTGGCGACGTATTTTGCGCCTCTTTGCCTGCTTTTTTTCGGGCTTTCTAAAAAAAATTTGATGTCCTGTGGTCAGCGTTTGCGACATCGACATCCCAAGATTTGAGATTTCGCCGTCCGTCCGAATATTTGGCCATGGTGGTGGCATGGCCATTACTGTCGCTGGCTGCATCCTGAATTGTGGACGTGGACACTTGGATTTGGACGTGCTTGATTTTTTGTGTGCGCCTTGTTGTGTACTTACTATAGCGCTGTTTATTTGCCACACAGCTGACGTGACAAGCTGCTGTTCTGGAGCTGCTGGTTGTGTCGCCGTCATCTAGAAGCAATTCTTTCTACAAATACTTTATGTTTTCGAGCTAGCTTCAGTGATCAGAAGGTTTGTACAGACTTGTCCATGTGCACGCACCCTCTGTTTTTGGTTCACCGATTGTTATTTTTAAGGTTTATTACGTTGAACTGCCTCGGTAATTTATGCGGGTGTGCTACCCAGTTATTCGTAATGTCAAAAAAAAAAAAAAAACTGTTCAATCGTTTCATACCTGGAAATTTCCAGTTGCCCCTATGGCTATGGGGTTGGATTCGTGGTTCCGGCTTGATTCGGGTTAAAAAAGTTGGCAACTTGGCAAGGGACAGGACAACTAACCTCTGCATGCTTTCTCGTAGACCGTAACGTCAGTTCACTTTCACCATAATGCGATATGAGAAGTGCCATTAGGAGTCAGTCGCGTTTTGGTGAAGTGTTATTACTGTCGTTGTGTGTGACGCTGGTTCCCACGCTGGTCTGTATCAACTAATGACGTGGGTTGCGCGTCGGTGGACATTAACCACGTTAGGTTTGTTGAAGAACAAAAAGGCTAGGGCTGGAAAATTAACTCGAGGCTCGCGAGCCGGCTCGAGCTCGGAGTGGCTCGGCTCGGCTCGGAGCGGCTCGCGAGCCTCGAACGAGCCGAGCCGAGCCTCTTCTTCGAGCTCGTTTTTGCAGCGAGCCGAGCCGAGCTGGCTCGTTCCAGCTCGCGAGCCAGCTCGCGAGCCTTGCAAAAATGGTCAATTTATGGAATAATAATGAATATTAGATAATTTTATGGATAATAGCTCATTTTTTAGTCTTTGATGATGAATATATTACAAGTTATAATTTAATTTACTTATAATGTAGAATGATGATTCTATATTTCAAATTTATATAATGTTAATTCACCAAATAATACAACGAAAAGTACCAAAATATGGCTCACGAGCCGAGCCGAGCCGGCTCGCGAGCCAAGGTCGAGCCGAGCCGAGCCTCTTTCACCAGCTCGTGGAATGGACGAGCCGAGCCGAGCCGAGCTCGTTCAGGCACCGAGCCGCACCGAGCCGAGCCGAGCCAAGCTCGGCTCGGCTCGTTTCCAGCCCTGAAAAAGGCGACAGTGATCTCATCCTGGAGTAACAAGAAGTCTCCAGAAGATTAGCACTTATTACATCTCCCCCTAATCCTAATTAACCATAATGTACATGTGATTAAATGGTTAAGCAGGTTTTGCTTCGGCCGAACAGATGCAATGTGTTTGTTCAGGATGTATAAATACTTTTCACTATTGATTACGATTCACTTTTCAACTACACATCCATTCACATTTCAATCGTTATCACGCACGTCTCCAACCGCTGAGGAAGGCCACCGTCGACATCAACGAAACAAAGAAGGACTCGCCGGCCGACCACCGTCGTCGACATCATCGAAGCAGAAAAGACAGTGAGAAATCCGGCGAGGGAGAAAGGACAAGGTAACACAATAAATCGATGGTTATACCTTGTAGGCCAAATGCAAGGAATAAAGGAATTTGAGGAACTTGCTATCGATGGTAGCAATTATCTCGCATGGGCATCAGATATCAAAATTGGTTTTGCATCTAGAGAGATTTTACATACCATTAATGCACCTGACGCAAACAGTCCAAATATAACTGATATTGCAAAGTACACTGCATTACTCTTGTTAAGGACTTCCATCCATAAAGATCTCAAAAAATAATATCTTTTGGAAGAAAATCCTTGAAACCTATGGGTCTCACCACAAAAACGTTATGAACAACAAAAGGAAATTATATGTCCTGAAGCACAACATGAGTGTAATCACCTACGCTTACAACATTTTAAGTCTATAACTGATTACAATCATACAGTTCATAACATATGCACAAGGTTGAAATTTTGTAAAAAAGAACCAACGGATGCAGAAAAGATACAACAAACTTTATCTACTATGCACTCGTCACACAGGGTATTGTGTAATCAATATTGTAAAGAGAACCACCAAGTTTACTCCCAGCTTATTCACTCGCCAATTCAAGCCAAAAAGAATGATGAATTGTTGTTGAAGAACCATCATTTACATCATGTTGGTGCTGCACCTCTACCCGAGGTTCACCATGCATAGAATAAAGCTATGAGTAAAAGGAAATTTAATGGATCTCCAGTGAGAAATCCAAAAATTTCTCCTAATCGGCGTTGTCACAATTTCAAAAAGAACCTTAGGCACAAAGAAAACAAGAGGGATCGTGGAAATGAAAAAATTGCAAATGACAAACCACGTCTCTATCATAAATGTAGTTGCAACACACATTTCGCAGCCACTTGTCGTCCTCCCAAGCATTTGGTAGACCTTTATTTAAAGTCAATCCGAGATGGCAACAAAAGATCAAGATATGAAGCTCACTTCAATCAAGCTACTGAGAAAGATAAGGAGATTGATTGTTCCAACAACAAGGCATCCGCTCAGCAGATAGACAACATGATGATTGAATACAACTCGGGCGACATATGTGGAGATCTAGTTTAGATATCTACTCCTGAAATTTGATACCCAATCATTTTAAGTGTTGTAATAAAATTCATAGTTAAAAGTCATATTACTTAGAGTTTGCTTAGGATTTGAACATAGTTATTACAATAAGAGTTGTACTAATGATAGTACAAAACTAATATATACCATAATATTATTATTGTAATATTGACATCAGATATTGTATGTATGTATAAATAAATATTTAAAATAAATAAATAAATAATCACCTAATTCTTGTTATAAATATAGATGTCTACCAAAAACGGTTCATTGAAGGAGGAATTGTGCCTTGTGGATAGTTGTACCACAAACTCTATATTAACTGAGATAAAGTATTTCCAAACTTTAAAGAAAAGAGAAGGAAATGTTTTAACAATTGCATGAAGAGATGCATTGATAGTTGGTTCTGGCAGAGCCATTATCACTCTCCCAACGGGTACTCAAATTGTGATCGAGAATGTTTTATTATATCCCAATTCAACCCGTACCTTATTAAGTTATAGAGATATTCGTAAGAATGGTATCCATGTGGAAAAATTTGAAGAAAATAAAGAGCAATATCTACTTCTTACCAAACCTACTGAATATGGCAAACAAATATGTGAAAAAATTCCAACTCTAGAATTCAGATTATATTATACATACATTAAGCTATTGAACATGTTGCATACAAGGTAATTTTTTAGAATGTCGATGCATTTCAAATTTGGCATGATTGACTAGGGCACCCAGGTATCGGGATGATGAGAAAAATTATCACCAATTCTATTGGCCATGATTTGACTGAAGCAAAATTTCCCAAATCTTTACATTATGTTTGCACTGCATGTGTGAAAGGGAAATAGGGTCAAACCTTTTCCTAAATGATTTTGGTGGTTGAATTGCCCAACACAAATAATTGGACTAACTAGTTTGCTCTAGATTATATGTTCTACGGGTGCCAAAGGTTCAACTCAAACCAATAAAAAGAACAAGTTAGGGTTCAAAAAGAAAGAAGCAAAAGCAACCGAAGGCTGCCCTGGTCTGGCGCACCGGACTGTCCGGTGTGCCACCGGACAGTGTCCGGTGCACCAGGGAGATCAACTCTGAACTCCTCAGCTTCGGGTTTTCTCCACAGCCACTTCGCTAAAATTCAACGGACTGTCCAGTGTAACACCGGACTATCCGGTGTGCCAAGCGGAGCAACGGCTACTGCGCCAACGGTCGTCTGCAAAAAATGAACAGTGGCGTAAACAGTGCGCGGATAGTTCACGTAAAGTTAGAGTAGCGCCAGAAGGCGCACTGGATAGTGAACAGTGCTTGTCCGGTGCCCCCAGAAGTCAGAGCTCCAATGTCGAAACCGTCAGAACCCTAACGGTTGGGTGACGTGGCTACCACACCGGACAGTGTCCTGTGGCGCACCGGACTGTCCGGTGCACCCATCGACAGCAGCCTTCTCCAACGGTTGGTTTGGTGGTTGGGGCTATAAATACCCCCAACCACCACCATTCAAGGCATCCAAGTTTCCAGCAATTTGCATTCAATACAAGAGCTTTAGACTTCACTCCAAGACACAAAACAACATATCAAATCCTCTCTAAGTCCCAAACTCATTCCAAAGACTAAGTGGCTTGTGAGAGAGAGACATTTGTGTTCATTTGAGTTCTTGTCGCTTAGATCGATTTTCTTCTTCCTCTATTCTTGTTCTCAAGCAACTTGTAATCAAGCAAGAGAACCAATTGTGTGGTGGTCCTTGTAGGGGTCTAAGTGACCCATTTGATTAAGGAGAAAAGCTCACTCAGTCTAGGTGACTGTTTGAGAGAGGGAAAGGGTTGAAAGAGACTCGGTCTTTGTGACCACCTCAATGGGGAGTAGGTTTGCAAGAACCGAACCTCGATAAAACAAATCACCGTGTCATCCGCTTCATTTGCTTTTGATTTGTTTTTTGCCCTCTCTCTCAGACTCGGTTTTATTTCTAACGCTAACCCCAGCTTGTAGTTGTGCTTAAAGTTTGTAAATTTCAGATTCTGCTTATTCACCCTCCTCTAGGCGACTTTCAATTGGTATCGGAGCCCGGTACTTCATTAGAGCTTAACCGCTTGAAGTGATGTCGGGAGATCACGCCAAGAAGGAGATCGTGACCGGTGATGACAAGCCTATAAGCCACGGGAAGACTCCATCGGGAGAGTCCGGCAACAAGATGAAGGGATCCCCTTCACACAACAAGTCGCATCAGAGCGGCGACAAGAAAAAGAAAATGAAGAAGGTGGTCTACTACGAGACCGATTCTTCATCGCCTTCTACATCTGGCTCCGATGCGCCGTCCGTTACTTCTAAGCGCCATGAGCGCAAGAAGTTTAGTAAGATCCCCCTACGCTATCCTCGCATTTCTAAACGCACTCCTTTACTTTCTGTCCCACTAGGCAAACCACTGGTTTTTGACGGTGAAGATTATTGTATGTGGAGTGATAAAATGAGGCACCATCTAACCTCACTCCACGCTAGCATTTGGGACAATGTTGAGTTTGGAGCGCAGGTACCATCCGTGGGGGATGAAGGCTATGATTCGAACGAGGTCGCCAAATCAAGCACTTTAATTCCCAAGCAACTACTATATTCCTCGCCTCTCTATGTCGAGAGGAGTATAATAAGGTGCAAGGGTTGAAAAGTGCTAAGGAAATTTGGGACGTGCTCAAAACCGCGCACGAAGGAGATGAGGTGACAAAGATCACCAAGTGGGAGACGATCGAGGGGGAGCTCGGTCGGTTCGTCCTCAACCAAGGAGAGGAGCCACAAGCGATGTACAACCGGCTCAAGACCTTGGTCAACCAAGTGCGCAACCTCGGGAGCACCAAATGGGATGACCATGAAATGGTCAAGGTTATTCTAAGATCACTTGTTTTTCGTAATCCTACACAAGTTCAATTAATTCGTGGTGATCCTAGATATAAGCTAATGTCTCCCAAGGAAGTTATAGGAAAGTTTGTGAGCTCCAAACAAATCATCGAGCAAGGCGGCACCTCCACCCCCGAGGTGCAACCCGTCGCATTCAAAGCGACGGAAGAAAAGAAAGAAGAGTCTACATCAAGTAGGCTTCCCATCGACGCCTCCAAGCTCGACAACGAGGAAATGGCGCTCATCATCAAGAGCTTCCGCCAAATCCTCAAGCAAAGGAGGGGGAAGGATTACAAACCTCGCTCCAACAAGGTTTGCTACAAATGTGGTAAGCCCGGTCACTTCATAGCAAAATGTCCTATTTCAAGTGACAGTGACAGGGGCGACGACAAAAAGGGAAAGAGGAAGAAAAAGAAGAAGTACTACAAGAAGAAAGGCAGCGATGCTCACGTATGTCGGGAATATAATGGGACTCCGACGAGAGCACCACCGACTCCTCCTCTAACGAGGATGCCGCCAACATCGTCGTCAACAAGGGACTCCTCTTCCCCAATGTCGGCCACAAATGCCTCATGGCAAAGGACGGCAAAAAGAAGAAGGTAAAATCTAGAGCCTCCACTAAATATACAACATCTAGCGATGAGGGTAGCTCTAGTGAAGATGAGGATGATTTGCTTGCTCTTTTTGCCAACTTAAACATGCAAAAAACGAAAAATTAAATGAATTGATAGGTGCCATTCATGAGAAGGATGAACTCTTGGATAGCCAAGAGGAATTCCTTATTAAGGAAAACAAAAACCATGTTAAGGTTAAAAATGCTTATGCTCAGGAGATAGAAAAATGTGAAAATTTGACTAGTGAGCTTAGCACTTGCCATGACACTATCTCCAACCTTAGAAATGAAAATGCTAAATTAATTGCTAAGGTTGAGAAATCAAATGTATGTGATGATTCAATTGCCAATCTTAAGAGTGATAATGCTAGTTTAATTGCTAAGATTGACAAGTTGAATGAATCAATTGCTAGCCTTAAGATTGAGAATGATAAATTAATTGCTAAGGCTAAGGATTTAAATGTTTACAATGATGCTATTTCCAATCTTAGAAATGAAAATGTTATGTTACATGCTAAGATTGATGAATTAAATGCTTACAAACCCTCTACATCTAGTGTTGATCATGTTACTATTTGTACTAGATGTAGAGACATTAATGTTGATGTTATTCATGATCACATTGCTATGATTAAACAACAAAATGATCATATAGCTAAACTAGATGCTAAAATTATCGAGCATGAACTAGAGAATGAAAAATTTAAATTTGCTCGTAGCATGCTTTATAATGGGAGACACCCTAGCATTAAGGATGGCATTAGCTTCCAACAGGGAGACAATGTCAAGCTTAATGCCCCTAAGAAACTGTCTAATTTTGTTAAGGGTAAGGCTCCCATGGTTCAGGATAACGAGGGTTACATTTTATATCCTGCTGGTTATCCCGAACATAAGATTAGGAGAATTCATGCTAGGAAACCTCATAATGTTTCACACCATGCTTTTATGTATAAGAATGAGGCTTCTAGCTCTAGGCAATCAACCCATGTTAAATTGCCTAAAAAGAAATCTCCTACTGCATCAAATGACCATAACATTTCATTTAAGACTTTTGATGCTTCATATGTTTTAACTAACAAATCAGGCAAAATAGTTGCCAAATATGTTGAGGGCAAACACAAGGGCTCCAAGACATGTGTTTGGGTACCCAAGGTGCTTGTTTCTAATGTGAAAGGACCTAAGACCGTTTGGATACCTAAGAACAAGGCCTAAACTTGTTTTGTAGGTTTATGCATCTGGGGGCTCAAGCTAGATTATTGATAGCGGGTGCCCAAACCATATGACTGGGGAGAAAAGGATGTTCTCCTCCTATGAGAAAAACCAAGATCCCCAAAGAGCTATCACATTCGGGGATGGAAATCAAGGTTTGATCAAAGGACTTGGTAAAATTGCTATATCACCTGACCATTCTATTTCCAATGTTTTTCTTGTAGATTCATTAGATTACAATTTGCTTTCTGTTTCTCAATTATGCAATATGGGCTACAACTGTCTATTTACTGATGTAGGTGTTACTGTCTTTAGAAGAAGTGATGATTCAATAGCATTTAAGGGAGTGTTAAAGGGTCAGCTATACTTAGTTGATTTCAATAGAGCTGAACTTGACACTTGCTTAATTGCTAAGACTAATATGGGTTGGCTCTGGCATCGCCGACTGGCCCATGTTGGAATGAAGAATCTTCACAAGCTTCTAAAGGGAGAGCACATTTTGGGACTAACCAATGTTCATTTTGAGAAAGACAGGGTCTATAGCGCATGTCAAGCAGGGAAGCAAGTTGGCGCTCACCATCCACACGAGAATGTAATGACAACGGACAGGTCACTAGGGTTACTCCACATGGATTTATTCGGCCCAATCGCTTACATAAGCATCAGCGGGAGTAAGTACTGTCTAGTAATTGTGGATGATTATTCTCGCTTCACTTGGGTATTCTTTTTGCAGGATAAATCATAGACCCAAGAGACCTTAAAGGGATTCTTGCGACGAGCTCAAAATGAGTTCAGCTTAAGGATCAAAAAGATAAGAAGTGATAATGGGACAGAGTTCAAGAACTCTCAAATTGAAGGCTTCCTTGAGGAGGAGGGCATCAAGCATGAGTTCTCTTCTCTCTACACACCTCAACAAAATGGTGTAGTGGAGAGGAAGAATAGAACTCTACTTGACATGGCTAGGACCATGCTTGGTGAGTACAAAACACCGGACCAGTTTTGGGCCGAGGCGATTAAGACCTCCTGCTACTCCATCAACTGGCTCTACCTTCACCGAATCCTCAAGAAGACATCATATGAACTCCTCACTGGTAAAAAGCCCAATGTTTCATATTTTAGAGTCTTTGGTAGCAAATGTTTTATACTTGTTAAAAGAGGTAGAAAATATAAATTTGCTCCTAAGGCTGTAGAAGGCTTTTTACTAGGATATGATTCAAACACAAGGGCATATAGAGTCTTTAACAAGTCCACTGGACTAGTTGAAGTTTCTTGTGACATTGTGTTTGATGAGACTAACGGCTCCCAAGTGGAGCAAGTTGATCTTGATGAGCTAGATGATGAAGAGGCTCCATGCGTCACGCTAAGGAACATGTCCATTGGGGATGTGTGTCCTAAGGAATCCGAAGAGCCTCCACAAGCACAAGATCAACCATCATCTTCCATACAAGCATCTCCACCAACTCAAGATGAGGAACAGGCTCAAGATGATGAAGAAGAAGATCAAGAAGATGAGCCACCTCAAGGAGAAGGCAATGATCAAGGGGGAGATGGAGAAAAAGAAGACACAGAAGATGACCAAGAAGGACAAGGTCAAAGACCGCCACACCCAAGAGTCCACTAGGTGATTCAAAGAGATCACCCCATGAACACCATCCTCGGCGATATTCATAAGGGGGTAACCACTCGATCTCGAGTCGCACATTTTTGTGAGCATTACTCTTTTGTCTCCTCTATTGAACCATACAGGGTAGGGGATGCACTAAGAGATTCGGATTGGGTGCTGGCAATGCAAAAGGAGCTCAACAACTTCACTAGGAATGAGGTATGGCATTTAGTTCCACGTCCTAATCAAAATGTTGTAGGCACCAAGTGGGTATTCCGCAACAAGCAAGATGAGCATGGCGTGGTAATAAGGAACAAAGCACAACTTGTGGCCAAGGGCTATTCACAAGTCGAAGGTTTGGATTTCGGTGAAACCTATGCACCCATAGCTAGGCTTGAATCAATTCATATATTACTTGCTTATGCTACTTACCATGGCTTCAAGCTTTATCAAATGGACGTGGAGAGTGCCTTTCTCAATGGACCAATCAAGGAAGAGGTCTATTTTGAGAAACCTCCTGGCTTTGAGGATAGTGAGTATCCTAACCATGTGTATAAACTCTCAAAAGCGCTTTATGGGCTCAAGCAAGCTCCAAGAGAATGGTATGAATGCCTAAGAGATTTTCTTATCACTAATGGATACTGTAACACCCCTGGTGTTACTGTAACTAAAACATGAGCATGACATCATAATCATTGGCATTGCATATGTTTGACATACCTAGAGTGCATTCACTAGGTAAAAATTTCAAACAAGCGTATTGTATTTGGTGTTTTGCAAATAGGACCCTGGATAGGGAACCTGACCCTAAATCAGGCTCAAAGGGGTAAAACTTAACCCAAGATGAGAAAACCTAAATGCTTTAGGGAAAGAGTCATAAAATGTCCCCAAAAACAAAGTTGAATCACATTTATACCCCTGGGATACCAAAAATCTCAATTAGAACCCTGGAAAACCCTAAATCCCAACCCTAGGGACCTATGTGTAAAATTAGTCCACTTTTGGACTAAAGTGCAAAAACCAAGTCAAATAAGTTTCTTAAGTCCTTTGGTTCACAAATGTGTGGACTTGTAAGCCAAATATTGGATTTTGGACTTAAATGCAAAATGGACCTCACTTAAGCTCTATTCTAAGTCTGAAATTCAGTTTAGTGGGCTCAACTTTGGAGCCCTGTATCTTTTAAACTATAGGGTTTTTGCCCTAAGTGACCACAACAAGTTTGTAGACCAATCAAAGGAGAACAATTTTGCTGAAGAGAGCAAACCATGTTCTTGTGAGAAATTTGGAGATAATCATGCTCAAACTTGGACTGTCAGACTAATACAGTCTGAATCTCAAGTTGACAGTGACTTTGCTCCAAGTTTGAGAGCCATTTTAACCTTGATCCAGTGCTCAACTGATTCCAACCTCTATAGTCGAATTATTGCTGGTTTATAGCTCTACAAGTTTGCTGTAGAGTTGGACTTGTGTTGTCACTAAGAATTTAGAGAAAATCTCTCTCCAAGTTGGGCTGTCAGGCGACTGAATCCTGTTTTGGCCATGGTACAGTGTACAACTAAAGAAGATCAGATCGCCAGCAAATCCCACCACCGTCACCTCCCCACCGCGATTCGTGTCGCCGGTGTCGTGATTCACGCTCGGGGTAAGTCGATAACGTCGCGGGGTCAAAATATCTTCGCCGCCGGTGACTAGGAAGCCACTCCGGCTAGCCGCCATTCATTCCCCCATGCTCACCGCCGTAGATAAAGACGCTCGCCGCCGTTGCGCCATCTCCGTGTCCGCCGCGTGTTCGAGACTTTCTACCACGCCGCCGTGACTCCTTATAGCCTTCCCATCGTCGCCGGTGAGCTCGCCACGACCGGAGACACGCACTCACGCACAACAGCACTCTTTTTTCACTTCCGACCGCCGCGTTGCTCGACCAAATCGTGCGCCACCGACGAAGCCGCCTATAAATTGAGCCCTCCCCTAGCTGCGTAACATCATCATCCACCCAGCCACCGCTAATCGCTAGCAATCCTTCGCTAGAACTCGCGAATTTCGGATTCGCCCCAAACCCACTCTCCGCCACCCGAAACCCAATCTCACCGCGGCCAGCTCTTTCCAGGTTAATTCATTGCTCCCTCTTCCTTGTTTAAGCACTCTGGTTACTCTGTGATGCTCGCCAAACCATCAATTTGAACTAGGATGCCCCCAATCGTCGGGAACATGACGATCTAGCCGCCATGTTCACGGCCACCGTGGCCAGAGCTCCGTAGTTGATCTTAGATGCAATTGAGTTGGGGGAAGGCTTGGGATGGATTCAATTAGGTGTTAGTCGCTCGGGAGCGCCGGTCATAGCCCCGGTTGGCCGGTACAGTTGCTCACCGGAGCGAGGCCGCGTTCACCGCCGTCGTGGACCTTGGACTGCGAAGGAATAGAAGATTGAGGACCTATCTGCAAATCGTCAGAGACTCATAAGAATAGTGACTGAACCCGTTCGCAGTTAGACAGCAACGGGGGGTCCTATGCAAAGTAGCCAGCGCGCGGGCGTAGGCGCGCGTTTCCTATGTGGGTGGGCCGGTTCGGGCCAGAATCAGCCCAATACTGTTGGGTATTTTCCTTTTTCTTTTTCAGGAGAACTTTAGAAATATGTAGAAAATCGTAGAAAAATGGTAAAATTGTGAAACTAATTTTCCTACGCTTCTTATTTTCCCTAGAATTTAATAAAAATAGTTTAATGATTTTTGGGTTAAACAAGGAATTTTAGGGCATTTAAAATAGCTTAAAGAAATGGTTCTGGAATTTTAAAGAATAAATGGTAATCCCAAAAATGCTCAAAATTTTTATATGAGTTCCTTATATTATTTAGAAGCTTTGGTAGGAATTGGGTTGATTTGGACATTGTTTGATCACCAACCCCAAAACACCCCCCTGCCCTGTGAACTCCTTTACCAACTCCGGAAACCCTAAGTTCTCGGAGTTCCGTGAAGGAAAGTTGTACTCAAGACTTAGATAATAAGTTTATATTATCTTTGCACCCTCATGAGCATCCCATGGCATCCATTCTTATACATATATATGGTTATGATTAGAACACGAGGAAGAAGTGGAAGCCACTGAAGAGCAAGTACCACCACCTTTGGAAACACAGGCTCAGAACTGTTTCTACTTCGATATTTGTGGATCGGAGCCTGACTCACCCATAAACAAAGGCAAGCCCCGGTGCATTTGCCACCTTCCTTGATGTTTTTAAAATCTTTCTCACTTGATTGATGCATTAGGTGATAGGAGTTGATTGCCAAAACAATTCCTGCATTACTTTCCTTGGATTTGATTACCTTCCTTGAAACCCTGTTTTTATAAAAAGGTTTCCTATGCTTAGTTTTGCTCTAGAAAAGCAAAAGGATTTGTTTTACAAAAGATGATTTGGCAAAAGTGGATGGGATATTTTTGAAAACCAAACTTGATGGTGAATCCATCACGGCCGTGATGGATTCAACATCGGAAAAGATGTACCTCTACCAGGTACCAACTTTTGGGGTTAAATGATTAAGCTGAGACCGGGCGGGTGACTTGCACGAGAAAAAGAGTCTCGGTGTAGTGTCTCCGTCTGAGTCGATTAAGGGCCGTCTCGATGTAAGCCTGCTGACCGAGGACCCTTTAACTGGTCACATGCCTCGTCATGGGTAAGCTTTGCCTCGGGTGGACTAAGGCCAGAATAAGATAACACGAAATGGGCGTGGAGCGGTGGCGAGAGTAGCGTGTACCCTCCGTGGCAAGAGGCTGGACGGTGGTGTATCTGTGCTCTCGGTTTGCGTGAACCTGATCTGGTCTTAAGAAACTCGGTGGCGGGTTGACATATGCAAGGGTTAAGTGCTACATATGTCGAGTGATCGGAGATCCTCAGCTGAGTATAATCGATTCGGATCGCCGTACCTCCGCAGTTATGGAGACTTGGCCACTGACTTACATGTAGCAATCCAGTGAAGATGAAGGGTTGATAAGAAATTGGCTAGTGCAGGTCAAGTGCTTGAACTAGGGTAGAACGAACTCTAGATGCAGGCAACTTTACTTAACCTGACAATAAAATTGGATTTTAAGGATCCACTCATAGTAAGCTTTTCTGCAAAACAGAGTCTTTGATTCTTGATAAGCCATACCTTGACTCCCTTAAGCCAGCATACCCTTGAGAGTCTTTTTCTTAGTCGGGTAAGACTTGCTAAGTAATTCCATACTCAGGGTTTATTCCCCCGTTGTTTTTAGGTGAGGAGACAACAAACTTTTGTTGTTTTTGTACCAAGGTGGTGAAAAGTGAAGATAATCAAGAATGAAGCTGCCGGAGGACCGAGTCCTCCTTAAAACTTTTATGTAAAGAACTTATTGGGAGGAGCTTTTACCTCCCAGGTATTGTAATAATACTTTTCAGCACTCTCTGGTCTGTACTAAATAACTTACTCCTACTTTTTAAATAAAAGTAAGTTTATGTAATCACTTCCGCATCTCCGATGAGCATACTGTCTGTCAGACGGGTGAAACGTTCCTGGAAAGGTAAGGAAAAAGATACCGAACTTATCAAGTAGTTCAGGGGCACCTACGGGGTTGTCTGAGGTCCGAAGGACAAGGACAACTGTAGGTGGGCCTAATTACTTGGGAGGTTCTGTCACAGATACAAAGTCGGTAAAGCCGATCCTACTCTCTTTACTAAAACTATTACAAAAGATTTGTTCGTATGCCAAATTTATGTTGATGATATTATATTTGGGTCTACTAACAAATTTACTTGTGAAGAGTTTAGTAGGATCATGGTACAAAAATTCGAGATGTCTATGATGGGGGAGTTGAAGTATTTTCTAGGATTTCAAGTTAAGCAACTCCAAGAGGACACCTTCATCAGCCAAACGAAGTACATTTAAGATATACTTGCCAAGTTTGGAATGAAGGATGCCAAACCCATCAAGACACCCATGGGAACTAATGGGCATCTCGACCTCGACACGGGAGGTAAATCCATAGATCAAAAGGTATATCGTTCGATGATAGGATCTTTACTCTATTTATGTGCATCTCGATCGGATATTATGCTTTCCGTATGCATGTGTGCAAGGTTCCAAGCCGATCCTAAGGAAGTTCACCTTAGGGCCGTGAAAACATTCATGAGATATTTAGTCTATACTCCTAAGTTTGGTCTTTAGTACCCCAAGGGATCCACTTTTGATTTAATAGGATATTCCGATGCTGATTGGGCAGGGTGTAAAATTGATAGGAAGAGCACATCAGGGTCTTCTCAGTTTCTGGGGAGATCCCTGGTGTCTTGGGCTTCAAAGAAACAAAACACAGTAGCTCTTTCTTCCGCCGAAGCCAAGTATATTGCCGTAGGCCATTGTTGCGCGCAATTACTTTGGATGAGGCAAACCCTCAGGGACTATGGCTACAAATGTAGTAAAGTCCCTCTCTTATGTGATAATGAGAGTGCAATCTGCATGGCAGATAATCCCATTGAACACAGCCGCACTAAGCACATAGCTAATAGGTATCACTTTTTGAGAGATCACCAACAAAGGGGGGATATCGAGATTGCTTATGTTAGCACCAAAGAACAACTAGCCGACATCTTTACCAAAACATTAGATGAGAAAACCTTTACCAAACTTAGGAATGAGCTAAACATTCTTGATTCTCGGAATTTTGATTGATACTTTGCACACATAGCTCATTTATATACCTTTAATCATATCTCTTTTATGTCTATGACTAATGTGTTTTCAAGTGTATTCTTATGCTTAGTCATAGAATTGAAAGGGAAATGGAGTATTTAGGCAAAGACGACGCTTCCACTCAACTCCATCGGTACTATTTACTCTTTGTCGGTATTCCGCCATCTCTCCACATTGGTATAATCTTTCACTCATATATTGTTTACCAAAGAGGGAGAGAGTTTAATAAGGGCTCACAAGGTCTCCGTTTTTTGCGATTACTGCTAAAGGGGGAGAGTATTAGCCTAAAGCAAAAGGACCGCACCACCACCTAATTTTTAATTGTGTTTTGAAAATTTTTATTAGTATATTTCAAATTAGTATCTTTCAAATTCGTATTCCTCTAATGAAAGTATCTCAATTGTTATATCCCAAAACCCTCTTGAAAGCTAAGAGGAGAATTTCATTTAGGGGGAGTTTTGTTTAAGTCAAAGGAAAAGCATTTGAAACAGGGGGAGAAAATTTCAAATCTTGAAAATGCTTCTATCAATCTTATTCATACACCTTTGACTATTTGCAAAAGGATTTTGAAAAGAATTTTCCAAAGAATTTGCAAAAATAAAACTAGTGGTGCAAGCGTGGTCCAAAATGTTAAAATAGAAGAAATTAATCCATGCATATCTAGTAGAAATAAAATGTTGGTTTAATTCCAAGAAACCTTTGCACTTGCCTTATGCAAACTAGTTCAATTCTGCACTCATATATTTGCTTTGGTTTGTGTTGGCATCAATCACCAAAAAGGGGGAGATTGAAAGGGAAATAGGGTCAAACCTTTTCCTAAATGATTTTGGTGGTTGAATTGTCCAACACAAATATTTGGACTAACTAGTTTGCTCTAGATTATATGTTCTATAGGTGCCAAAGGTTCAACTCAAACCAATAAAAAGAACAAGTTAGGGTTCAAAAAGAAAGGAGCAAAAGCAACCGAAGGCTGCCCTGGTTTGTCCCACCGGACAGTGTCCGGTGCACTAGGGAGATCAACTCTGAACTCCTCAGCTTCGGGTTTTCTCCACAGCCACTCCGCTAAAATTCACCGGACTGTCCGGTGTAACACCGGACTATCCGGTGTGCCAAGCGGAGCAACGACTACTGCGCCAACGGTCGTCTGCAAAAATGAATAGTGGCGTGAACAGTGCGCGGACAGTTTGCGCAGAGTCAGAGCAGCGCCAGAAGGCGCACCGGACAGTGAACAGTCTTGTCCAGTGCGGCACCGGACTGTCCGGTGCCCCAAGAAGTCAGAGCTCCAACGGTCGAAACCGTCAGAACCCTAACGATTGGGTGATGTGGCTGGCGCACCGGACAGTGTCCGGTGGCGCACCGGACTGTCTGGTGCATCCATCGACAGCAGCCTTCCTCAACGGTTGGTTTGGTGGTTGGGGCTATAAATACCCCCAACCACCACCATTCAAGGCATCCAAGTTTCCAGCAATTTGCATTCAATACAAGAGCTCTAGACTTCACTCCAAGACAAAAAACAAAAGATCAAATCCTCTCCAAGTCCCAAACTCATTCCAAAGACTTAGTGGCTTGTGAGAGAGAGACATTTGTGTTCATTTGAGTTCTTGTCGTTTGGATCGCTTTTCTTCTTCCTCTATTCTTGTTCTCAAGCAACTTGTAATCAAGAAAGAGACACCAATTGTGTGGTGGTCCTTGTAGGGGTCTAAGTGACCCGTTTGATTAATGAGAAAAGCTCACTCGGTCTAGGTGACCGTTTGTGAGAGGGAAAGGGTTGAAAGAGACCTAGTCTTTGTGACCACCTCAACGGGGAGTAGGTTTGCAAGAACCGAACCTTGGTAAAACAAATCACCGTGTCATCCGCTTCATTTGCTTTTGATTTGTTTTTCGTCCTCTCTCTCGGACTCGGTTTTATTTCTAACGCTAACCCCGGCTTGTAGTTGTGCTTAAAGTTTGTAAATTTCAGATTCTGCATATTCACCCCCCCTCTAGGCGACTTTCAATGTGCTACATGGAAATTGATTTTAAGACCTTCACCTCTCTCTTAAAATTTGAGCGGAACCACTTAAATTTCTTGAAAGAATTCAAGGCGACATTTGTGGTCCAATTGAGCCATCTTCTGGACTGTTTAGATATTTTATGGTTTAATCGATGCATCTACAACATGGTCACATGTTTGTTTACTATCTACTAGAAATCATGCTTTTGCTAAAATAATGTCACAAATTATAAAGCTAAAATCACATTATCCTGAACATCGAATCCAATAGATCCGAATGGATAATGCTGCTGAATTCTCCTCCCATGCCTTTAATGATTATTGCATGGCTTTAGGAATTCAAGTTTGGCACTCAGTTCCATATGTCCACACTCAAAATAGTTTAACAGAATATTTAATCAAAAGAATAAAGCTCGTTGCACGTCCATTATTAATGAATTTCTTTTTGCCTACGTCATGTTGGGGTCATGCAGTTTTACACGCTGCCGACCTACAACAACTAAGACCAACTGCATATCACGACTCGTCTCCCTTAGAGTTAGTACGAGGGGACCCTCCAAGGATTTCCCATTTGCGCAAATTTGGGTGTGTCATTTACATACCGATATCACCACCACAATGTACCTCTATGGGCCCCATAGAAAGTTAGAGATTTATGTGGTTACCAATCTCCGTCAATAATTGTCGGGGACCGTAATTAGGGGTACCCCCGATGGTCCTTAATCCGACTGGAAAACATCTTTAGAACAAACCATCAACAACTGATAAGCACGGTTCAAGTCAGGACCTCGAAGGACACGACCTCGCCTCGTCCGAGCCCAGCCTCGGGCGCAGACAATAGTCCCTGGCAAATTCACGCCTTGCCCGAGGGTCCCCTCTGTCAACAGGCGCACCCCCGTCTCACCCAAGGCTAAGCTCAGGCGAACTTTGTCGTGCAGCGACCTCGACCAAATCGCCTTACCAACCGACCGTATCGCATGTGCATTTAATGCGGGGATCGCCTGACACCTTATCTTGACACGTGTGCCTCAGTTGGCGAGGTCGAAGTGACCGCAGTCACTTCGCCCCTTTACTGACCGTTCTGACAGGAAAACAGCGCTGTTCACCCCGCTCCGGCAACTGTGCCAGCCACCAGGGAAATACTGACAACAGTCATGACCTTTCCCGAGTTCGGCCTCGGGCGCAACAAGGAGCTCTGCCTCGCCTGACCCCAGGCCTCGCCCTCAGCTTCGGTCTCGGGAGAAGGTCTCCGCCTCGACCGACCCTGACCTCGTCCTCAGCCTCGGCCTCAGAGGAGTCGCCGCCTCACCCGACCTCAGCCTCGGCCTCGGAGGAGTCGCCGCCTCGCCCGACCTCGGCCTAGGATCAACTACGCTACAGAGGATACATCATTACCCTACTCCTAGCTAGCACGCAGGGACTCTCTCCCTCTCTCTCGCTCTCGCCCTCGCTCTCCCGCAACGCTTGTAACCCCTACTACGAGCACCCCGGTGCGAGATAACATAAGCCTCATTCCCCCCTTGTGTTCCATCTTGCATCAACCCATCTGGGCAGGGACACGCAACAACAAATTTACTGGTCGGTTGACGGTCCTCGCGGGTCTGAAACGCCGACAGTTGGTGCGCCAGGTAGGGGCTTGCTGCGTGTTAATGAATACTTTCCCGTTGAGTTCCAGATGGGTAGCCTTCAGCAGCCTCTTCAGCCCAGGACGGTGCTCCGCTTTGGGAGTCTCGAGTTCATGTCCCTCGACGACAGCTACGACATGGTGCTCCTCCCCTCATAGCACGGCAACAACGACGGTCGTCGGCTCACCCGGCGAAGGTGAACTCGACGATGACTTCCTCCCATGGCAGAAGAGGAACACCCGTGTTTGCCCCGCTACCCTCCTCGCCGAAGGAGGAGGAGGAGACGGGGCAACCGTGGCCAGGCAGGAGACGGCACCTCGTCGGCTGTCGGACCAGAGCGAGTCGACGACGCCGGCACCCCTGCGGGGGACATGTCAGGTGTTGTCCTCGCACCTGAGACAACGACGGATGTCGCTTCCTCGCAACGCGCCAACCCCAAGCGGACTGATGACGCCAGCACCCTCACGAAGGACTTGTTGGGCGTTAGCCTCGTACCCAAGATAACGGTGCAGTCCGTCCCCGATGCGACTTCGCCACCGTCCATCAACCAAGAGGTACCATCCGTTTTTCATCCTGTTCCCTTTAGATTCAGCTTCGATCTGCCAAGCGACCCCGCTTCGGTGAGCGCTTTCGCTAGGGCATATCCTGACCTTTCGGGGTACCATATGTGGTCAACTTGGGACCGACTGACGGCCGTCTCAACCTCTGGACCCGTGGGTTCCAAGGAAGAGGACGACCCTGACGTCAGTTGGGATTTCTCCAGACTCCGTGATCCCAGTGTCGTGCGTGGCTTCATGTCCGCATGTGACCACTGCCTCTCCGGCTGCTCTGATGATGGCCACAGCCTTGAAGACGAGGGTTGCGACCCAACTCGCGAGTGCTACCACATCGATCAGGAGGATCATGGTGGAGAAAACCACCTTGGTATGCCAGGAAGTGACGGTGCCCTTGCACCTGCGTCTCGCGCTGAGATCCCGCGGGAGCTAGCTGTGGTCCAAGTCCCAGCGGGGGGTCAGGACACACAGCTTGAGCAACTCCGCGAGATGCAGGCCAAGCTCGACGAAGAAGCAGGGCGGCTTGTGCAGCTCTGACAAAATATCAAGCAGGAGTGGGTAGGCCGGGCACTCGCCAGAGGAGCACGTCATTGGGCCCGGGACGTCCAGCGCTGCATTGTTGACAATGCTAGGGTGATGCCGCCCCGGCCTTCGACGGGGCCGGCCAGAACCTAGCTACAGCAGCGATGCTACTTCAAATAATGCCGGAGCCATCCACCACCGAGGGGCGACGTATCTAGGGCGAGCTCAAGGGCCTCCTGGAAGACGCTGCTGTCCGACAAGCCGAGAGCTCTGCCTCCCGGAGACGAGGAGATCCCTCGGAGCATCACACAACGCCCTCCTGGCGCATGCGGGAGGCCTCGGCCCACACCGAGCGCACACAGCACGGGACGCCAGTGGCCCCGGATCGCCTCGGCCCCGAGCAACACCGCCGCGACCGTCGAACCCGACTCGAGGAGAAGGTGCGCCGAGGCTACCACCCTAGGCGTGGGGGACGCTGTCGGTGTTTAGGGTCCGACCGCACACCCGGGGTTGCCCCTCAAGGTGTTTTAGGAGTAGGACGGTGTCGACAACTGTAGCAAAATGGTTCGTGCCGATCGCACGAGGGACAGTGGACAAGGTTTACAGGTTCGGGCCGCTTGGAGATGCGTAACACCCTACGTCCTGAGGAGTATGCTTGGTGGAGGTGATTACAAGAGAGCTCTCTGGATCGAGAATACAGAGAGTTGATGTGGGTGGCTAAGTAATGGGTCGATCGTTCTGAAGGGGTGCCCCCTAGGCCTTATATACTCGACCGTGGGGCAGTACACGTGATGGGATAACAACGAATGGCTAAAAGATAGTGAACCTCTCGAGATTATCCTCTACGTAACTCTCGCCGACTTATCCTCACGTGGCTCCGTTGCATGGAGGCCTCGACGCGGGAAAGTCGGGTCTCTGTTGCGGCCAATGGCTTGGCGCTATGGGCCGTCCGGGTTTTGCACCAATCTGGCCCCATGTCGCCCTGTGTCGCTGGCCGTCTTTCCCCAAGTCCACGAAAGAATAACCTTACGATTCATTGGGCCCTTGGGCCTTTCGTGAGGTCCTTTACTCTTTTGGTGGACCCGGGGGATATCTATCCCCCACAAGCCCCCGATCTTTGGGTTAATTTAGAGATAATCAACCCGAAGATCCCAGGTCCAGCTTGTAGGTGATTTGAAGAAAGATGACTCCTTGCTGTTTTCTCCTGCTTTGATCACTTGTTGACCAGAACCTAGCTTTGTGTCTGTGTCTTAGAAATCGGCATTCCTGTTTGTTGGACTCTGAACCTTATTGGGTGCGCCGGAGGTGCACCCAATGGGTGTAGCCCCCGAGCTTCGAGTAGATTTTAGAAAATAATCTACTCGAAGGTCTTCATTAGAAATTATCCCATTTGTGTTTCCTTATTCCAGTTGAGGATTGGCTTCTTAATCTTGTTTCATGCTCTTTAGAAATTGATGCTATCCTGGCTTAGAGTGACAATCCATGGGGTGCACCGGAGGTGCACCCAATGGGTGTAGCCCCCGACCTTCAAGTGAATTTTTTTGAGGATAATTCGCTTGAAGGTCTTCTTTTTGTGTCCTTTTGTTGAAGAATACTCTTTCTGCTTATAAAAAAGTTGGTATGATGTCATCCGAGCTATGTCATCAATATTATGCTTCAGAGGTCAGCATGTGTTTTGTCTTTTGCGACTGAATTTGCAATCCTTCCATATCTTGCTGGGTAGCATAGTGTATTTGCTCTGCGACTGATTGGACGTTCGATGGACGTTCTCTGTCTAGTCTTCAAGTCATGTCTGTCGACCGTATTTTGCACTCTGCTGACTATATTTGGCTTCCCTTTAACTCTTGTTGATATCTCATTTTTGTCTTGAGGCATTCACTGCATGCTCTGCACAGATGTGACCATTTTGAAAAATATACTGACAATTCCTGGGCGTCCCCCCCCAATGGGTGTGAGCAAGGAACGGCTTGGTACGCTGAGTGTTTTAACCGGCTGCTTCTGAGTTGTAATGCGATGGGACGGCAAGTGTAATCATATCCTTTGCGCTGTTGACTGGAGTCCCAATGGGTGTAGTGCTGCATGAAACGGCGTCCGCCGCCTGACGTGTCTTCAGACGGGTTGGGGTGCTTATTGAATGCTTTGCGACTGTTCAGTGACCACTGTTGGAGGTGAGCGGTTGCCTTCTTTTCCTATAAATAGTGCCTTTGCCAGCCTGATTTTTTCACATCTCTCGCTGTTCTCCCTTGCCTGCTTTCTTTCTTCTATCTGCGTTTCCACCATGGGCAAGAAACGCAAGCGCGAACCAACTCCTTCGTCTGAAGAGTTTGGTGACTCGGAGTTTTCAGAGGAGGAGTTCTCCTCTGAATCCGAGGGGTCTCCGGCTCCCATCCCCCTGCGTGAGTCGTCTGACGACTCAGACGACTCCCAGGGGCTCGCGGCGGAGGTCTGGTCGTACATCCGTGCCGTCGAGCGCTCCGGGCTCGAGGGCTCGGATGAGTCCGAGTGCTCCTCGGAGGAGGAGGACTCGGACGACGACGGCGAGGGCGGGGACGACGACGACGACGACGACGATGGCGGCGACGACGACGATGACGACGACGACGACGACGACGACGACGACGACGGCGGCTGCACCAGGGGCGGCGGCGACAGGGGTGGCACCAAGAGCGGCGGCGGCGGGGGCGGCACCAAGAGCGGCGGCGGCGGCAGGAGCAAGGCCAGTGGCTAGATGCCACTGGTCTTTCTAAATATTAGTATAGATTAGAAGTAGTATAGTTAGATAATGTAGTATTATTAGTAATGTAAAGTAGTATATTGTAGAGTAGTAGTAGCAGTAAAGTGTAGTTTAGTAGTAGAAATAGGGAAGTATCAACTCATAATGAGTTGATTTGTAGAACAAGTTTGGCTTCCTTTTGATGAATCGTTTCGTTTGACTATGAATCTGAGTCTTTCGAGTCCATAAACGAACTGCTTGATCGTTATGCTGATGTTTCCGAGCAATGTTGCAGTCTGTATCAGTGTTTTCAGAGGAAATGCTGAGTGATCGGAAATCGCCATCGACATTTTAGAAGTAATGCTGAGTAGTTGAATTCCAGATCATCGTTCTAGAGGCAACGCCGAGTTACTAAGTAGTGATTTTGGCATTTTAGAGACAATGCTGAGCAATTAGACTCGAGGTCAGCGTTTTAGAGGCAACGCCGAGTGATTGAATAGTGACGTCGGCGTTTTAGAGGCAGCGCCGAGTTATTGAATTCGAGA
The DNA here is from genome assembly GCA_029449295.1 of Zea luxurians. Lineage (NCBI taxonomy): Eukaryota > Viridiplantae > Streptophyta > Magnoliopsida > Poales > Poaceae > Zea > Zea luxurians. The sequence continues at coordinate 123,067 of JAOPSE010000203.1, read as the reverse complement.
TCAGCGTTTTAGAGGCAACGCCGAGTTGGTGAAGGTCAACGTCGGCATTTTAGAAGTAACGCCGAGTGACTAAACTCGAGATCAGCGTTTTAGAGGCAACGCCGAGTGACTGAATAGTGACATCGGCATTTTAGAGGCAACGCCGAGTTATTGAGCTCGAGGTCAGCGTTTTAGAGGCAACGCCGAGTTATTTCGAGGGTTAGCGCCCGAGTAAGGAGAGGGCCCACCAGTTTTCTGGGAAATAACTGCCGAATGACTACGTGGCACGCTGGGATTTCGGAAATAACCGCCGAGTGATGACTGGGCACTTTTTGAAACGGTGTCTGGTCCGAGAATATCCCATAAGAGTCGCACTTTTAGCCGCCTTTGCTTTCCGCGCCCTAGTTTTTGCATTCCTGCTTCCAAATCTCTTCTGCGCTTGCCTCCAATTTGCCCGCTGGTGAAATCAAGATGGCTCCCAAGAGGAAAGTTGCGAGTTCTTCTGCTGTGGTGATTCCCCCAATTGATCCCAACAGCCAGTTGCCTTTCGCAGGTAACCACATGTCCAACATCTCTGAAACTGAACTCCTCCACCTCGTATCCATCGGGGTTCTTCCTCCGCGGGAACTCTGTTCTTGGCGGATTTGCCATGGAACTACGGTTCCGACGGAGGATACCCACGAGTCTGTGGTTTACACTCCCTTTCTTCTCCGTGGCCTTGGCCTTCCTATTTCTCCCTTTTTCCGTGGTCTTCTTGATTTCTACCACATCAACTTAACCCATCTGAACCCTAATTCAATTCTGCAAATTTCTATCTTTGTCCACTTATGTGAGGCCTTTCTTGGCGTGCTGCCGCATTTTGGCCTGTGGAAACACTTGTATCACTGTCGCCCTGGGATGGCCGGGGGACAGCATCAGTTGGTTGGAGGTGCCAGCTTGGAGATGCGCCGGGGGCGGAAAACTGAGTATCTTGAGATCCCCCTTAAGGACAGCATTAAGGGATGGCGCCTGGAATGGTTTATAGTAGATAATTATGGAAATTCTCTCCCCCCCCGGTCAGGAAGACAACCAGATGTTCGCACCCCGAGCTGGACCGAGTCTCCCACAGACGAAGAGGTTGCTGAGGCCAGTGTGCTGTTAGCTGAAGTTGGGCTATTGAAAGAGAGGGGTTTAACCGCTGAAGCTATAGTCGCTGACTTTGTCTTCAAAAACATTCAGCCGCTGAAGGATAGGGTCCACCCAGCTTATCTGTATCAAGGGCTAGCTGACCCAACTCGAGTTACCAATAGAAGGATCCCTTCTGCAGATTTGGTGAGCCGACTGGAGATGATTCTCAGAGGTAAAGTATCCAATGTTGGTGCTCCGGTGGCGTATTCAGCCTGGAATCTGCCTCCTGCTAAGGCCTTCACTCGTTTCGTGTCAAATCCACCTTCAACTGATGGCAATTTGGGTCTTAGAGCGCGGCCCTCTGATGAGGAGGTTAATGTTTTGGTTGCTTCACTTGGGAAAATCCCTGATGATGAAAGACAAACCCGTTTTGAGGTGCCTTTGGATCCTACTGATGCTGAAATAAATGCTGTGCTTGACATGTTGGCCGAGGATTCTTCTGACGCCATCCCTACTGAGACATTGGCAGTGGCACCTCTCCCAGAGGTCGGTATAGTCTTGGATGTCCAGAGACCTGTCCGTGCTCGCTCGAAGCGTCCCCGCCGAATCAATCAGACTGATCTTTCTGTTGATGATCAGAAAAAGAAGAAAAGACGTATTCGGCGAATATCTAGTTTGAATCAGAGTGCTGGTCCCTCGGCTCCTGCTGATGAGGGGGTTCTTGCATCTGAATTTGCCGATGCCGATCCCAATGGGTGTGGTCCATCTGTTGCTGAACCCAATGGGTGTGGTCCATCTGTTGCTGAACCCAATGGGTGTGGTGCCGGTGTTGCTGATGAAGATGATGAAGAGGAAGAAGATGAGGTTCCTTTGATTCGAAAGAACAGTCGGCAATTCCTCGCCAGTGGGGAAAGTAGCGGGGTTCCTTCTCCTGCTTTATCTGCTCTTGTTGGTCTGCAGAACATGTCCTTGGCCGACTTTGATCAAACTCTGGAAGATATGGTCCCAGAGGACTTGCTATCAGGGCCAGTGGATGATGACGCGACGGAAACTTGTGGTGCTGTGCCGAACGCTGGGTTGAGGTCATCCCGTGCCTCATCAACCTTAGAGCACGATCTTGAGGGACGGGATGTCAACTTGGATTGTCCCGATTCAATGGACATAGCCGAGGGCCCATCAACCTTGGAGATGGTTACTGCTGAAAGTTTGGACCCCCAGGATGGTGTCGACACATGTCCAGCCCCCGAGGGTGTCGTCGGGGATGACATAGCTCAGGCGAAGGGTGCAAGCCACTGCCCAGCCCCCGAGGGTGTTGCCGGGGGTAACCCGGCTCAAGTGGGCAGTGTCGACCATGGCCCAGTCCCCGGGGGTGCCCAAACAGGGTCTCCCTCCGGCACTTCCATGAACGTTCACGTTGGGTCACCTCCACACTCTGGTTGCATGGTGGTGGCCCAAACTTCAGACCGGGGTGTTGCTTTAGAGGGCAGCGTCCCCGTTGATCGAGTATCCGGCTCTGCTGAAGGAGATGAACTGATTCCCACCGTTCCATTGCATGCTGCTTCGGGTGATGACCCTGCGCCTGGTTATCATCTGATTTCTCCTGACTTGGGGATCCCCTCGTTCTTCTCCAACCTCCAGGTACTGTGTTGTCTCTTAGCTTGATTTTTACATTGCCTGAACTCTTGCTATTACGCTCATCTGCTCTTCTCATCAGACTTTGGTGGACGGGATGACCAGCCAGCTGAAATTGCATGGTGCTCCTGTTCCAGAAGTGGCTTCATCTTTCCCGTGTTGGAATCCGGTGTTACTTCGTCGTCGTGTATCCGAGTTGGAGGCGATTAACACTGGTTAGTGCCTTTTTTCTTTTCTTCGCGTTAGTTGTGGACTGCTTGACTTTCTGACCTTGTTTTGTCTGATTACCTCTTACAAGGAATGACTCGGCAGACTGCACTTCTTGAGGAGAAGCATTCTCAGGATCGAGCTGAACTGACTCAGCGATGCATTGATCTTGAGGAAAAGTATTCTCAAAGTCAGATCGAACTGAGTCAGGTCTCTGCTGCCTTGGATGATGCTAATGCGTTGAGTTCCTCTCTGCATGCTCAGTTAGACTCTGAAAAGGTGAAATACGAAAACTATGCTTGCTATACTCCTATTGTTTGCTTGGTTCTCTGAATGAACTGATTTGTGCTTGCAGGAAGAAAAACGCGTTCTTGCCGCTTCTCGTGACAATCTTGATAGGTTGTATCGAGATTCTAGCAATTCGTTGACTATTTTGGAGAGGAGTCATCGCTTTTCCATGGAGGAGTTGAACAATCTTCGCTATAAGCTGCAGGAGTCCTTGGATGATGTGATTCGCCTTCGGGAGCTGATATCGGCTAAAGACGTTGTCATCAAGAACCTGCGTGCTTCCAAGAAATCCGTTGCTCAAGAGCTAGAGGCTGCTCAGTCGGCTGTTAAGTCTGCTGAGGAGACTTCCAATACTTTGAGAGCCCAACGCGATAGGGCCATGGACAAGGCCATTCGAGCGGGACGAATTCTGATGAGGAGGCCTGGCGTAGTTGTTCCTGAGGATATAAGGGCCGACGTGAACGCCGCCCCTGACTCCTCGAGTCGTCCTTCTTCGTCAACTGCTCCTGGAAAAGACATTGCAAAATAGAGAAAACATTTCGCGTGCTCCAGGCGCGCAGCTTGCATGATTGAATATTTGTCAGAGAACACCAGTTTATTTGAATGTCATAGTTATTCTATCATTGTATCAAGATTTTTTAGTTTAATGAGTTCGGTAGTAATGATGTATGACGACTATGAATTTTGTATGTGGGATATGGAGATCATCCCCTGAATTAAGTAAGCGAGAGCATGTTGCATTGGTTTTAAGCAAGCGCCAATTAGAGTTGATTGCTTCATTAGCTGGGCATAGTGGTCACCCCGAGTTAAGTAAGCATGAGCATGTTGCACCGCCTTAAGTCGTTGCCGACTTAAGCCGATTGCTCCGTTAGCAGGGCATAGTGGTCACCCCGAGTTAAGTAAGCGTGAGCACGTTGCACCGCCTTAAGTCATTGCCGACTTAAGCCGATTGCTCCGTTAGCAGGGCATAGTGGTCACCCCGAGTTAAGTAAGCATGAGCATGTTGCACCGCCTTAAGTCGTTGCCGACTTAAGCCGATTGCTCCGTTAGCAGGGCATAGTGGTCACCCCGAGTTAAGTAAGCGTGAGCATGTTGCACCGCCTTAAGTCATTGCCGACTTAAGCCGATTGCTCCGTTAACAGGGTATAGTGGTCACCCCGAGTTAAGTAAGAATGCAAGTCAATCGTAAACAAATTGAGTATCCTTGAAATCCTTTCTTTATTGATGACATATTTCCACTTTACAGAGTACATCATTGTTATCCCAGCAGTTTTGAGGTACGGCTAAGGATAAAACTTCCTCAGGTGTTCTATGTTCCAAGAGTTCCCGACTTCCGTGCCATCCATCTGAGTGAGGCGATATGATCCGGGCCGAGTGACTTCTGCCACTATGAAAGGTCCTTCCCATAAGGGTGATAACTTGTGTCGTCCTTCTCCCGTTAGAATTCGGCGAAGGACGAGCTCCCCTACTGAAAAAGATCGTTGCCGCACAGCCTTGTCGTGATAGCGCCTTAAAGTCTGCTGGTATCTTACTGACTGGATTACTGCATTTAACCGTTCTTCCTCGAGTACGTCTATGTCCTCCAGCCTGGTGGTCTCAGCTTCTGCTATGCTTTCAAAAATCAACCTTGGCGCCCCAAACTTGAGATCAGCAGGCAGCACTGCCTCCGACCCATAGACCATGAAGAAAGGAGTGTTTCCATGCAAAGCTCGGCTGGGTTGGGTTCTTAAGCTCCAAACAACATAAGGCAGTTCTCTGATCCACTTTCCTGCGAATTTTTCGTTCTTATCAAAAATCTTTTTTCTGAGTGCATCCAATATCATTCCGTTGGCTCGCTCAACTTGCCCGTTGGCTCTTGGATGGGCTACAGATGCATACTTGATCTGAATACTCTTTTGTTCGCAGAAGTCAAAGAATTCTGAACTTGTGAAGTTGGATCCTAAATCAGTTATGATGCTGTTTGGTATCCCGAATCTGAATATTATATCTTGTATGAATTCCACAGCCTTGGCAGAGGTTAAGGAGGCAATGGGCTTGAATTCTATCCATTTAGTGAACTTGTCAATTGCTACCAACACATGAGTATATCCCCCTTGAGCTTTCTTGAAAGGTCCAATCATATCCAGCCCCCAGCATGCAAAAGGCCACGTTACTGGTATGGTCTGCAGCTGCTGTGCTGGCAGGTGTTGTTGCTTCGACAAGTATTGGCAGGCTTCGCACCTCTGAACTAACTCGGCTGCATCATTCTTTGCCGTTGGCCAATAGAATCCTGATCTGAAGACCTTTCCGACCAATGTTCTGGAGGCTGCATGTATTCCACATTGCCCAGCATGGACTTCTTCCAGGAGTTGTTTTCCAGTGGATGGGAGAATGCACTTCATGAAGACGCCTGACGCACCTCTTCTGTATAATGTTTCCCCAATGAGTGTATAATGAGCCGACTGTCTTGCAATGCGCTCCGCTGAGTTCTTATCATCTGGTTCTTCTTCATTCTTTATATACTTAATGATTGGCTTTCTCCAGTCATCGGGATCTGACTCGGGTTGATCTATGATGTTGCATTCTTCCATTTGACCCGACGAGATACTTGGCTGCAGAATTTCTTGCACAAAAACCCCGGGCGGGACCTGAGCTCGACTGGATCCTAGCTTGGACAGTACATCGGCTGCCGCGTTCCGATCTCTCTCCACATGATGAAACTCTAAACCCTCGAATTTATCCTCCAGCTTTCGAACGGCAGTGCAATACCTTCCCATTGAATCGTTTGAGCAATCCCATTCCTTATTTATCTGGCTGATAACTACCAGAGAGTCCCCGAATACCATTAATCTTTTGACGCCCAATGATATGGCAATGTTCAATCCATGGATCAACGCTTCATACTCGGCTGCATTGTTGGAGGCCGGGAATAGCAACTGGAGGGCGTACTTGAGGTGTTCGCCTCCTGGTGCAGTGAAAAGAATCCCCGCTCCTGCTCCCTGCAGCTTGAGTGAGCCATCGAAATACATTCGCCATACCTCTGCAGTCTCTGGGTTGTCTGGTACTTGTTGTTCAGTCCACTCTGATACAAAATCAACCAGTGCTTGGGTTTTGATGGCAGTACGAGGCCGAAACTCGATGTCATGAGATCCCAGCTCACAAGCCCACTTGGCTATTCGACCGATGGCTTCCTTGTTGTGAAGAATATCCCCTATTGGAAAACTCGTGACTACTATGACTTTGTGGTCGTCAAAGTAGTGGCGCAGCTTGCGGGCAGTTAGAAGTACTGCATACAATAGCTTCTGAACTTGAGAATACTTTTTCTTTGAGGGGCCGAGGACTTCACTGATGAAATACACAGGATGTTGCACTGGATAGGCGTGCCCTTCTTCTGCTCGCTCGACTACTAACGCGGTGCTTACCACGTGAGTCGTGCAAGAGATGTACAGTAGCAAATCTTCAGCTGGTTGAGTCGATGTAGCTCGCCGAGGTGGTTTCAGTACTGGCGGCGTTGTCAAGAATTTTTTCAGAGCATCTAGAGCTTCTTGTGCTTCTAAAGTCCATTGAAATTTATCCACCTTCTTGAGTAACTTATAAAACGGCAAACCTTTTTCTCCCAGCCTGGATATAAATCTGCTTAAAGCTGCCATGCATCCGGTAAGTCGCTGAACCTTCTTCTGCGATCGAGGTGCTTCCATCTTCATGATAGCTTCAATCTTGTCTGGGTTAGCTTCAATTCCTCGGTTGCTGACGATAAATCCGAGCAACTTTCCGGCTGGTACCCCAAAAACGCACTTCTCGGGATTAAGCTTCCATCTATACCGCCTCAGGCTGTTGAAAACCAGTTGCAAATCTTCAATGAAGTCCTTTGAGTTCTGTGTTTTGATCACCACGTCATCCACATAAGCCTCCACACGTTTGCCCCAGTGATCGGCTAAGCATGTTTGGATAGCTCTCTGGTAAGTTGCTCCAGCGTTCTTGAGGCCAAACGGCATGGAGGTATAACAGAAAGCACCAAATGGAGTAATGAACGCCGTTTTTTCTTCATCTTCCTTCGCCAGACTGATCTGATGATACCCGGAATAGCAATCCAAGAAAGACAACATAGAACATCCAGCGGTGGAGTCCACCACCTGATCTATCCTTGGGAGCCCGAAGGGATCCTTTGGACAGTGTTTGTTGAGATCAGTATAATCAACGCACATGCGCCAGTCCACTTTATTCTTTTTGAGTACAAGAACAGGATTGGCTAACCACTCAGGATGTAATACTTCTCTAATGAATCCAGCCGCGACCAAGCGAGCTAACTCGGCGCGAATGGCTTCCCTCTTGTCAGGTGTGAAGCGACGTAATTTCTGCCGAATCGGCCTCGCCTGGGGAAAAACCTTTAGTTTGTGCTCGGCCAGCTCTCTCGGGACTCCCGGCATATCCGCAGGTTGCCATGCGAATACGTCTCGGTTATCTTGCAGAAACTGGACGAGCGCGCTTTCCTATTTGTCACTCAAACTGGAGCTGATGATGGCTGTCTTACGCTCATCAGCGAACCCCAGATTGATTCTCTTGGTCTCTTCAGTCGGCCGCATAGAGGTCGCGGTCTGAGCTTCATTCGCCGGTATTGCGAGGTCTTCTTCAGGCTTAGAGTTCGCCATTGCTGAGGGAGCTGTCGACGGCTTGGCGGTGAGGGCTGCTTGAATAGCCACTCGGAAACACTCTGCGGCGCCTTGGAAGTCGGCGCGCACAGTTATGATCCCTTGCGGTCCTGGCATCTTCAGTATCATGTATGTGTAATGCGGGATGGCCATGAATTTGGCCAGCCCTGGCCTCCCGACGATGGCGTTGTACCCGCAGTCGAAGTTCGCCACTTCAAACCTCAGGAACTCGGTTCTGTAGTTTTCCGGAGTTCCAAAGGTGACCGGCATGTAGATGTGGCCCAGCGGGTACTCCCCTTCAGTCGGCACGATGCCGAAGAAAGGAGTGTCTGACTCGTGGAGCTCTTTGAGATGAACTCCCAAGCTTTGGAGTGTCCGGGGGAAGGTGATGTTGATGCTGCTCCCCCCGTCCACTAACACCTTTTTCACCCGGCTCTCTCGGATCACCGGATCGACGAGAAGCGGGTATCTGCCCGGGTGGTCGAAGTTGAGCCATTGATCCGCCCGAGTGAAGGTGATCGGGTGCTCCGACCATCGGTATGGGGCGGGAGGACCGATGGTCGCCACCAGTATCTGGCGATCATTGAGCTTTTGCTGTCTTCTACTCTCATGTGACCCGTGTCCGCCGAAGATGACGTTGACCTCCCTGTCAATGCGCGGGAAAGCTCCTCCTCCCCCTCCCTCCTCCTGCCGATGGGGTTGTCGTGGTTCATCTGGTCCTCCCCTCGGCGGAGGAGGAGGTAGAGGTTGGAAGGGTCGACCGTGTCCGACGGAGTGCTTGAAGTCCCGGCAGTTACGAAGAGTGTGGCGCATGTCCTTGTGGTACGGGCACTGGGCGTCGAGGATGTCGTCCAGTGTGCGTTCACCTCCACGAGGTCCTCCTCGAGCGCGGGCGGCGGGTGGCCCGGCGGCGTGTACTTCTTCACGTGGCCGCTTCTCCCATCGCTTGTCAGGTTGCTGGTTCGCGTCGCGTCGTGGTGCTGCCGGTGCGGGCTTCGTTCCTCCGATGAGGTCCTGGGCTCGCTCGTCGGCGGTGATGTAGAGGTCGGCTTCCCGGAACAGTTCCTCCGAGGTGGTCGGCGCCCTTTGTAGTATGGCTCGGACAAAAGCCGAGTCATTGGATCCTCGGTAGAAGTCCTCGATCACGGCCGCCTCCGTGACATCGGGGATGCGATTCCTCATGGTTTGAAACCTCTTGAGGTATGATCGGAGAGTCTCGTCCCCCCGGCGCTTGATAGATTTGAGGTCCCACGGCTGCGCCGGCTTGTCGGAGAGGGACTGGAAGTTGGCAGTGAAACGCCGACTGAAGTCTCCCCAGACGTCGATGCAGTGTCGGGGTAGATGTCGTAGCCATTGCAGCGCGTCTTGTCCAAGGACAATGGGCAAGTACGCGGTCATCACGTCCTCGGATGCTCCGGCAGCTCGAGCAGCGGTGGTGTAGACGGCTAGCCAACCCCATGGATCCTGCTTAGGTTCATACTTGTCAACATTGGATACCTTGAAATTGGGAGGCCACTGGATGGCCCTAAGGCGCGGAGTGAGGGCGGACACTCCGCACGTGTCCTCTTGTCGTCTGGGTCGATGCCTGTCCCGGGGAGGGGAGTTGTGGTTGTGATTCCTCGACCGTCCCCGGGAGGTTCCGCCAGTCGAAGCCGTCGCCGACTCAGTCCTGGTAGCTTGGCTCTGAGTCGGGGCACCATGATCTCTGTCGTACTCCTCTCGACGACGAATTTCGTTCTCATGCCGCCGTTCCCGCGAAGCGTTGATGGAGCTCCGCGCGTCTCGGCGACTGTTGATGGCGTGTCGTAGATCGTTTGGCGGGTGAGCAAGCGGTAGAAGATGGTTGGCCGCCTGGGTGAACAGTCGCCGGTAGCCGTCGGCGTCAGGAGTGCGAGGAAGTCCTTCCGCTATCCGAGCCAGCACCCCTCCGACCTCGCTCGGCGTGTTCATGGCTCGGGCGAAGTCGGGGTTCAGATTACGCCCGAAGAGTGGATTCTCGCGACGTTGCCTTGTATCCTGCTCAGCCTGCTCCTGAGCTCGTCGGCGATCACGTCGTCGGGAGTTCCTTCGCTCTCTGAAGACGCGTTCCTCCGGGGTTTCTCCTACCTCCGAGACCTCGTCTCGCGAGACAGGTTGTTCCGGATTTCGCTCTCCGGCTGCGTGATGTCGTCGAACATTCCTGCGCCGGTTCCTCCGTCGACGGGACTCTCGCTGAGGCGGTTCCTCCCCGGGTACAGTCGGCTCGTCGTCGGAGATGGCGGGCGATTCCGCCCTTCCGATGAAGAGGACGTCGGGGTAGAACGGCGCTGTCGTCGTGGTGATTTTCTTCCGGGGAGCTGGAGGTCGTGCTTCTCCGATATTTCCGGAGTTTGTTGAGGAAGACTCCTTTTTTGGCGGATCCGCAATACGGTGCAGAATTCCTTCTTCGTCCGCTACGAACGAGATTGTTCCGAAGCAGAACATAGATCCGGGGCGCAGGGTGATCTTGTTGTAGAAGGAGATGGCCATTGAGCTAGCTTGGATTGTCAACACACCCCCTACCTGGCGCGCCAGCTGTCGGTGTTTAGGGTCCGACCGCACACCCGGGGTTGCCCCTCAAGGTGTTTTAGGAGTAGGACGGTGTCGACAACTGTAGCAAAATGGTTCGTGCCGATCGCACGAGGGACAGTGGACAAGGTTTACAGGTTCGGGCCGCTTGGAGATGCGTAACACCCTACGTCCTGAGGAGTATGCTTGGTGGAGGTGATTACAAGAGAGCTCTCTGGATCGAGAATACAGAGAGTTGATGTGGGTGGCTAAGTAATGGGTCGATCGTTCTGAAGGGGTGCCCCCTAGGCCTTATATACTCGACCGTGGGGCAGTACACGTGATGGGATAACAACGAATGGCTAAAAGATAGTGAACCTCTCGAGATTATCCTCTACGTAACTCTCGCCGACTTATCCTCACGTGGCTCCGTTGCATGGAGGCCTCGACGCGGGAAAGTCGGGTCTCTGTTGCGGCCAATGGCTTGGCGCTATGGGCCGTCCGGGTTTTGCACCAATCTGGCCCCATGTCGCCCTGTGTCGCTGGCCGTCTTTCCCCAAGTCCACGAAAGAATAACCTTACGATTCATTGGGCCCTTGGGCCTTTCGTGAGGTCCTTTACTCTTTTGGTGGACCCGGGGGATATCTATCCCCCACAGACGCTACGACAGTGAGGAGGATCAGAGTCCCTCACCCGAGCCACCAGGTCCACGAGTCTTCAGCCGGACCGTACGACGAGCGCCGTTCCCGGCCCGGTTCTGAGCCCCGACTACCATCACCAAGTACTCAGGGGAGACAAGGTCGGAGTTGTGGCTTGCGGACTACCGGTTAGCATGCCAGTTGGGAGGGACGGACGACAACAACCTCATCATCTGCAACCTCCCCCTTTTCCTCTCCGACGCTGCCCGGGCCTGGCTGGAGCATCTGCCTCTTGCGCAGATCTCTTACTGGGACGACCTGGTCAAGGCTTTCGCTCGAAATTTCCAGGGTACGTACGTACGCCCTGGGAACTCATGGGATCTCCGAAGCTGCCGCCAGTAGTCGGGGGAATCCCTACGAAAGTACATCCGGCAGTTTTCAAAGCAGCGCACCAAGTTGCCCAACATCACCGACTCGAATGTCATCGGAGCTTTCCTCGCCAGCACCACTTGCCGGGACCTGGTGAGCAAACTAGGACGCAAGACTCCCACCAAGGCGAGCGACTTGATGGACATCGCCACCAAGTTCGCCTCTGGTCAGGAGGCGGTCGAAGCCATCTTCCGGAAGGACAAGCAGCCTCAGGGAGGGCAGAAGGAAGACGCCCCCGAGGCGTCCACCCAGCGTGGCACGAAGAAGAAGGCCAAGAAGAAGGCACAGGCAAAGCGCAACGTCATCGACGTGGATCTCGTCGCTGCTGCCGAGCACAGGAACCCTTGGAAGCCTCCCGGAGGAGCCAACGCATTCGACAAGATGCTCAAGGAGTCTTGCCCCTATCACAGGGGTCCTATCAAGCACACCCTTGAAGAGTGCGACATGCTCCGGCGCTACTTCAACAAGGCTGGACCCTCGGCAGAAGGTGGCAAAGACCAAGGCAACAACAAGAAGGGGGCGACAAGGAAGAGGAGTTCCCGGAGGTCCACAACTGCTTCATGATCTACGGCGGACAAGTGGTGAATGCCTCGGCTCGGCACCGCAAGTAGGAGCGCCGGGAGGTCTGCTCGGTGAAGGTAGCGGCGCCAGTCTACCTAGACTGGTCCGACAAGCCCATCACCTTCGACCAAGGCGACCACCCCGACTACGTGCCGAGCCCAGGAAGGTACCTGCTCGTCGTCGATCCAATCATCGGCAACGTTGGGCTCTCCAAGGTCCTCATAGACGGAGGCAGCAGCCTCAACATCATCTACGCCGAGACCCTGGAGCTCTTGGGGGTTGATCGGTCCGAGATCCGAGCTGGTGCAGCACCCTTCCACGAGATCGCACCCGGAAAGCGTATCCTGCCCCTCGGAGAGATTGACTTACCCGTCTGCTTCGGAACCCCCTCCAACTTCCGAAAGGAAACCCTCACCTTCGAGGTAGTTGGGTTCCGAGGGACCTATCACGCGGTGCTGGGAAGACCGTGCTACGCCAAGTTCATGGCCATCCCCAACTACACTTACCTCAAGCTCAAGATGCCTGGCCCCAAGGGAGTCATCACCGTCGGACCCACGTACCGCCACGCTTACGAGTGCGACGTGGAATGCGTGGAGTACACTGAGGCCCTCGCCGAGTCCAAAGCCCTCATCGCCGACCTGGATTGCCTCTCCAAAGAAGCACCCGATGCGAAGCGGCGCGCCGGCAACATCGAACCGGCCGAGGCAGTTAAGTCCGTCTCCCTCGACCCCAGCAACGACGCCGGCAAGAAAGTCAAGATCGGCTCCGAGCTCGACCCCAAATAGGAAGCAGTGCTCGTCGACTTTCTCCGCGCAAACGCCAAAGTCTTTGCGTGGAGTCCCTCGGACATGCCCGGCATACCGAGGGATGTCGCCGAGCACTCACTGGACATTCGAGCCGGTGCCCGACCCGTGAAGCAGTCCCTGCACCACTTTGATGAAGAAAAGCGTAGGGCCATAAGCGAGGAGGTCCACAAGCTGATGGCTGCAGGGTTCATCAAAGAGGTATTCCATCCTGAATGGTTAGCTAACCCTGTGCTTGTAAAGAAAAAGGGCAGGAAATGGAGGATGTGCGTGGACTACACTGGTTTAAACAAAGCATGTCCAAAGGTTCCCTACCCTCTGCCTCGCATCGATCAAATTGTGGACTCCACTGCTGGGTGCGAAACCCTGTCATTCCTCGACGCCTATTCAGGTTATCACCAAATCAAGATGAAAGAATCCGACCAGCTCGTGACTTCTTTCATCACACCCTTTGGCATGTATTGTTATATTACTATGCCATTTGGCTTGAGGAATGCAGGTGCAACTTACCAAAGGTGCATGAACCATGTGTTCGGAGAGCAAATCGGCAGAACGGTCGAGGCTTATGTCGATGACATCTTTGTCAAGACAAGGAAAGCCTCTGACCTCCTCTCCGACCTCGAAGTAACTTTCGGGTGCCTGCGTGCGAAGGGCGTAAAACTCAATCTCGAGAAGTGTGTCTTCGGAGTCCCCCGAGGCATGCTCCTGGGGTTCATCGTCTCCGAACGAGTGATCGAGGCCAACTCGGAGAAGATTGCGGCCATCACCAGCATGGGGCCCATCAAAGACTTGAAAGGAGTACAAAGGGTCATGGGATGCCTTGCGGCTCTAAGCCGCTTCATCTCGCGCCTCGGTGAGAAAGGATTGCCCTTGTACCGCCTCTTAAGGAAGGTCGAGCGCTTCACTTGGACCCCCGAGGCCGAAGAAGCCCTCAGAAACTTAAAGGCACTCCTTACTAATGCACCCATCTTGGTGCCCCTGCTGCGGGAGAAGCCCTCTTGATTTACGTAGCCGCAACCACTCAGGTGGTCAGTGCTGCGATCGTAGTCGAGAGACGAGAAGAGGGGCATGCACTGCTCATACAGAGGCCAGTCTACTTCATCGGCGAGGTGCTATCCGAGACCAAGATCCGCTACCCACAAATCTAGAAGCTACTGTACGCAGTAATTCTAACACGGCGAAAGTTGCAACACTACTTCGAGTCTCATCCGGTGACTGTGGTGTCATCCTTCCCCCTAGGAGAGATCATCCAGTGCCGAGAGGCCTCGGGTAGGATAGCAAAATGGGCAGTGGAACTCATGGGCGAAACACTTTCATTCGCTCCTCGGAAGGCCATAAAATCCCAAGTCTTGGTAGACTTCTTGGCTGAATGGGTCGACACCCAATTGCCAATAGCTCCAATACAGCCCAAACTTTGGACCATGTACTTTGATGGGTCGCTCATGAAGACAGGAGCATGTGCTGGCCTGCTCTTCGTCTCACCCCTCAGGAAACATGTGCGCTACGTACTGCGCCTCCATTTTCCGGCATCAAACAACATGGCCGAGTATGAAGCCTTGGTTAATGGACTGCGCATCGCCGTCGAGCTAGGGGTTCGGTGCCTCGACGCTCGTGGCGACTCGCAGCTTGTTATTGACCAAGTCATGAAGAACTCCCACTGTCACGATCAGAAAATGGAGGCCTACTGTGACGAAGTTCGGCGCTTGGAAGACAAGTTCTACGGGCTGGAGCTCAACCATGTTGCTCGACGGTACAACGAGACCGTGGATGAGCTGGCAAAAATAGCCTCGGGGCGAACGAAGGTCCCCTGGACGTCTTCTCCAGGGACATATATCAACCATCCGTCAAACTCGATGATGCGCCCGAACCCGAGGAGACCTCGGCCCAGCCTGAGGTACCCTCGGCCGCCGAGGGTGAGGCCCTGTGCGTTAAGGGAGAACAGAACGGGGTTGCGCCAAACCAAAACTGGTAGACCCCGTACCTAGAATATCTCCTCCGAGGAGAGCTGCCCCTCGACAAGGCCAAAGCTCGGCGCGCCAAATCGTTCGTTTAACTTGGTGATGAAAAGGAGCTATACCACCGCAGCCCCTCAGGCATTCTCCAACGATGCATATCCATTGCCCAAGGACAAGAGCTGTTACAAGAAATACACTCGGGGGCTTGCGGTCACCATGCAGCACATCGAGCCCTCGTGGGAAACACTTTCCGACAAGGGTTCTACTGGCCAACTGCAGTGGCCGACGCCACTAGGATTGTACGCTCCTGCCGACGGTGTCAATTCTACGCGAGACAGACGCACCTACCCGCTCAAGCCCTGCAGACGATACCTATCACTTGGTCGTTTGCCGTGTGGGGTCTGGACCTCATCGGTCCCTTGCAGAAGGCACCCGGGGGCTTCACGCACCTGTTGGTCGCCATCGACAAATTCTCCAAGTGGATCGAGGTCCGACCCTTAACCAGCATCGGGTCCGAGCAGGCGGTGGCGTTCTTCACAAATATCATCCATCGCTTTGGGGTCCCAAACTCAATTATCACCGACAATGGCACGCAGTTCACTAGGAAAAAGTTCCTAGACTTCTGCGAGGACCACCACATCCGTGTGGACTGGGCCGCTGTAGCTCACCCAATGACAAATGGGCAGGCGGAGCGCGCCAACGGTATGATTTTGCAGGGATTAAAACCGAGGATCTACAACGACCTCAACAAGTTTGGCAAGCGGTGGATAAAAGAACTACCCTAGGTGGTTTGGAGTCTGAGGACAACGCTGAGCCGGGCCACGGGTTTCTCGCCGTTTTTCCTGGTCTATGGGGCCGAGGCCATCTTACCCACGAACTTGGAATACGGTTCCCCGAGGACAATGGCTTACAACGACCAAAGCAACCAGACCAGCCGAGAGGATTCATTGGACCAGCTGGAAGAGGCTTGGGACGTGGCCTTACTACACTCAGCACGGTATCAGCAGTCCCTGCGACGCTACCACGCCCGAAGGGTTCGGCCCCGAGACTTCCAAGTGGGAGACTTGGTACTTCGGCTGCGACAAGACGCCCGAGGGCACCACAAGCTTACCCCTCCCTGGGAAGGGTCGTTCATCATCGCCAAGGTTTTGAAGCCTAGGACATACAAGCTGGCCAACGATCAAGGCGAGGTCTACAGCAACGCTTGGAACATCGAACAGCTATGTCGCTTTTACCCTTAAAATGTTTCAAGTCGTTCATGTATCTCGTTTTCTTTACATGCATAAATAAAGTCTAGCTGTCAAGGGAGGATCGGCCTTGCCTCAGCAAAGCCCGACCCTCCCTCGGGGGCTAGAAGGGAGGAACCCCCTCTGCGTCAAAATTTTCCTCGAAAAAGTCTTTTATCAGAACGGCTTTCGTGCATTTCGACTGCGTCAATAGCGGAATCCTAAAAACGACGCGAGAAGACCTTGAACGGCAAGGCCGACTGAGCCGAGGGACTCCTACGCCTCCGAGATACGGATACCTCACTCATCACCTTTTACGAAAAGTAACTCACGCTCGGATAAGCGATTCTGCTACCGGACTAGTCCTAACGCTCGAAAACTTTTCTACTAAAATGACTTTTCGTGCATTTCGACTGTGTCGATAGCGGAATCCTAAAAACAACGCGAGAGGACACGTAAGCGGCAAGGCCGACCGAGCCGAGGGACTCCTATGCCTTCGGGATACGGATACCTCACTCATCACCTTCCGCGAAAAGTAACTCACGCTCGGATAAGCGATTCTGCTACCGAACAAGTCTTAATGCTCGAAACGAGAAACACAGCTTTATAATCCGACAATAAAAATGTTTTAGGCCTCAGCGGCCACAAAAAACACACGCATACTTAGAACAAACTGTTCCCGCAGGCTCAGACATCGGCATAGGGAGGAACAGCACCCTCGGCGTCGTTTCCACCCTCGGAAGGATCTGGCTCGGCCTCGGACGGTGACACGGGCGGAAGGACCTCCACCTCGAAGGAGGAAGCCAGCACCGCGTTTGGGCCCTCGACAGCCACGTCAAGCCTCTGGACCTCGGCTAAGGCAGCCTCCTCTTCATCGGCTAAGCAGTACCCCTCGCTGACCCGCTCCAGATCCACGTCGTAGTGGGAAGTGAGCAAGGCGAAGGCCCGCCTAACGCCATGGTGCAGCACCCCGCGGAGTCTGCTGCGCACATGGCCGCCCAAGGCCCGCAGGTGACTCTGGGGGGAGCTACCCGAGGGGACATCATCGAGGCCAAAGGCCCGGCAGAAAGCCGAGATGGCCTCGGACATGGCCACGTGGTTAGTCTCCTTCTGCTCAGCCGCCTCGGCAAGCACCTTGCAGTTCTTGACGGACTCGTTAAGAGCTGTCTCGAACCCTGCAGACAGCCGGACAACATTCTTCAGACGCAAGGAGAAGAATGGAGACAGAAACAAAGTCACAAAGCGGGCGAAACAACCTTCGGCCCGGACACGCTGCTGTCAGGCCTTAGCTTGGGCGGACCAAGTGTAACACCCTGAATTTGGGGGTATAAAATTTATTTTCTAATATCCGTCCAATTCAGGTGTTACCTTCTTTTTCCTATTTTTTTGCTCCTTTATTCATTTCTTCCCAAGTATTAGGGAATGTTGCTTCAAATATAGTTGCTAATAAAACCCTCCATGAATTGATATTGATGTATCATGCTGGAACATATGTTTTGATTGATGAATTTATTGGATGTGCATTCACTTAGTTTATTTTTGCACTCGACGTTAAATTCAAATGATAGAAAAAGGAAAATAAATAAAGAAAAGAGAAAGAGATAAGGAAAAGGAAAAGCCCACCTAGCCGTAGCCGTCATCGCGCATGGCGGCATGCGCACCCACTCGCATGCACGAACTGTCCAACTGCCCCTCCACTCGGCTTGTTCTGGGAGCCAAGAAAGCAGGCATCGCACGCACCCACGTGGGCCACGTCCTTTTCCCTTCCCTCTCCCTCGGACGCAGGATGCCAGTTTGCGTCTCTCTCTCCCTCACACCCTGCTTGGCGCGTCGTCCACCTCCGCGCAGCCCAACAGGCCCCGCGCAGCGCGCCTGGCCCTGCCTCATCCCCACCCCAGCCCTAGGTCGCGGCCAAGACCGGTGTCCCGGCGTCGCGCACCAGCAGAGGGCGAGGCTTGCCCCATGGCGCGGCGTCTCTGCCCTGGCGTGCTCCCGTGCCGGTGCAGCCAGCGGCCCCGCCGGGTGCGATGTGCGCGTGTGCGCACTCCCCAGCGTGCTGTGCGCAGGTGCCCGCCCCGCTGCGCAATTTCCCTCGGCCCCGTGCGCAGGCGCGCTGCATACTTGTGGAGGAGTCTCCAGCGTGCACGCCGTCGAACACCTACACCCGCGCACCGAAGCTCCGTTGAGCCACCATCTGCACCACCTTCGTTCGATCTTATACCAAATCTCCAAGGTGAAGGTTGTTTCTCCCATTTATTTTTTGCTTCCAGCCTTCCACTTGCGAGCGCCGACGTTCTCTGCATGCTCTGCGTCCCGGCCAGCCGAGCGTGCCGCGCATGCCGCAAGCACTAGCGTCGCCGCTGCAAGTCATGCCGAGCCCGCCCCTGCAGGCACTGCCTATGTGCGGCCATCTTAACCCTCCTCGTCGGCGGCTAGCCGCGGTCGTGGGCTCATGGCCAGCTTTTCCCGGCCACCGGTCAAACCCCACAGCCGGCCATCCCCCTGCGTGTGCGCCGATAGATGGAGAAACCGTTTTGCATGCGTTCAGTTGAGAAGATGGAGGAAGAGAGTGCCTGTGGGCCCCACCTGCATGCATGGCTATTTTCTCTCCCATTATTCCCTTGCCGTGTGTTTGACCGTGACTCTGTTGCATGCACCACGCAAATTCAGAGCTGCTGCATGCAACACGATTCCACCAAATGCAAAACCACCCCCACACATTCCTCTACGGATCTTCTACACCCACGGTATTTGTGGTCATCTGTGTGGTCGACTTCACAGCCAATGAGAATGCGCCATATCGTCGATTTTGTAGTAGTAATCTTATCTAGTCATATCGCAAGTTTAATTGATTAATTAATTATCTATATTCTCGGTATTCTATAGTTATTCAAAAACGACAATCTAATTAAAACTAGGTTGTAGTTTTTAACTCGGGCTTTTATAAATATAAATGTTAATTAACTTGATTAATAACAGCTTAAATATTTTTAATTAATTATTTGTTTGTTGTTGTTCGCGCACGACATCGTTTGCGCGTCATCGTGTTGTCCGCGCGCGCAGTCGTGTTGACTCACGCGTATCGCGAGATGTCGTGCGCATTGTCTTGCGTGCCGCAGCTGTTCCGCACATGTTGTCGCGTGTCGCTCGCGAGTGTCGCGCGTGCCGTTCGCGCGCGTTGTCGCACGCCGTTCACATGTGTTGCGCGACGTCTACGTGTGTTAATAAATTATTTTCACTTATAAACACTCATGTTAATAACGTTAATTCGTCAGGTCATATATTTTAGATAATTAACTTAAGGTTTGCTCGACTAATATCTATTAGATTAATATTCCGATTAGATTAAATGTGTAGTGTTCAACTCGCGCTTTTATAATAAACACTAACATGGCTAATATTGATTTAACTACTTTTATTTATTTAATACTTGTCTAGTATAAATATGTCGTCTATTTAGTATTGTCTCGCCTGTCGCGAGTGCTTTTCCGCACGTGGTCGCGTGCTGATTCACGCGTTATTCGCGCTGGTCGCACACACACTATTTCATGTGTCGTCAGCGTGCTATGTCGCGTATATCCGCGCGACGTTTGCACGCTGTCATGCTGTTTCGCGCATCGTAAACTCGCCTCGTTTAGAATCTCTCGTGCTAATTATATTACTTATTTATTTGACAGCCGTTGGTGTAGCAGATTTAATCAAAACTAAATAGCAGTTATAATTTATATTTGATCATGTCGAATTAAATGTCCTGATTATTACTTGCGTAGCGTAAACGTTACGACTTCTCGACCGTAGCTTTGACCGTCGCGTTTCTTATTCCCGCGTAACCGTAGAAGCGCTCTCTATTTTTATATTGCTCATTTTGATAATATTTTATCTTGTATGGTGTAATGTTTTTATGCAAGTATATGTTTGCTTGTGCATGTTTGTATTCGTTGCGCGTCGTGAATAGATTGCGATCTATTCCTGAGCTTCGAGGAATCGACGATCAAGATTTGGTGAACCGCTGCTCCTGAGATCAAGTTCTTCGAGTTCTACGAGGTTGAAGACCCTGAGTATTTGTTTGGTGAAGGCAAGTGTCCTCTGACCTATTATGTCCTACATACTTTATAACTCACTGTCCCGCATTATATTATCTAAACCTAAGGATTGATTAGTATGTATTTACCTTACCCTTGATTACCCTTTGGGTTATCATGGTTAGCATTTTGCTATTGCCTTAACTTAATCAATGAACATGATGTGATTATTTATGATACTATGATGTTATCCTGATGATGTTCCTGTGATACTTTAGGGGGCTCAGGCTGTTTCCTGAGTGCCTCTCCGTAAGGACCTGTTTGGGGAGTGACAACCCAGGATAACAGTGCAACCATGAGGGTGGAATGGGACGCCCTTAGCTGATTAATTAGAGGAACCAGAGGAGTAGTTGGCTTCGCCGTAGGGCCGTCAATGGGGTCCGGGCACAGTACTTGCTCTGCCGAGGCTGGTTGCAGAGGTTCTTGATTTGGTTTTGTTAGTCACCCTTCCTTTGGGGAGATGTACTGTGTTTATCAAACTGGAGAAACCTAACGGGCGGCTATGACCTCTGGAAAATCTTTGTAGAGGCTACATAGTGATACCCTGCCAGGCCACCTAGGTAGTGGTCGATGGGGATTAGCTCTCCCGGGGCAGAAAGGAAATCATGACTCGTGGGTAAAGTGTGCGACCTCTGCAGAGGGTTAGAAACTTATATATCAGTCGTGCTCACGGTTATGAGCGGCCTTGGGATCCTCTTTGATTAGAGATACTTGATCAGAGATGGTTGGTTTACAGGTGGTGACAAGGATGATGGTTATGACTATGGTAATGGTAAGTGGTATTCTTTCCGTTTGGAAAGGGTACTTTGGGTTAATAACTTGGGTTAATGTTAAAACCTGGCTCTCAATTAATAATAATAACCTGACTAACTAAAAGCAACTGGTTGACCTTAACCCCAAATAAAGCTAGTCCACTTCAGCCAAACAGGACATTTGCTGAGTACGTTGATGTGTACTCACCCTTGCTTTCACAAAACACCAGGTTGCCTTTGGTGCAATCTATGCTCAGGTAAAGAAGAAGGCGTCGAGGTGGATCTCCAGGAGTTCCAGGACGTCTACGAGTTCGAGGATTAGGCTAGCGACCTCCTGTAATACCCAATTTGTAAGAGACCATATAAAAAAAATTATTTCCTTTATGTATATGTGTATATTGTATCTACTTATCATCACAAGTGAGTATCATATTTAAAGACAAATAACTAATCTAAAAGCTATACCACTAAAATATGCATCATGCTGGTTTTTCATTTTTGTGCATTTTGTGACAATGTGAAAATAATATAAAAATAAATATGTTAATACCCAAATCAGAATTTAAATCCTAAAGGAAAATTCTAGAATTAAAACAAGAGAAGAAAATACTTACATATAAGATCAAATAAATATATAAAATAATTCAATCAGGTTAATATCGGTATTTGAAATTATACAGTTGATTTAAGTATGAACTTCACACTTATAAATTCAAATTTGGCATTTAAATTTGAATTTAAAAGAGAAAATAAAAGGGAAAAGTAAAAATATAAAAGAAAAACGGGTGAAGAACCTAACTGGGCTTCGGGACCGGAATTCAGCCCATTAGTTTTCCCCCTCCGCGCAGCCCAGTTAGACTCGGCGCCACTGACTAGTGGGACCCTTCAGTCAGACCGCGGGTGGGCGCGCTCGGTCACGGGCGCCTGGCTCTTCTATCGCGCGCGCCCATATCGCACTCGCCTCTGGTGGGGTCAGCCCGTCAGGGTCATCCCCAACCTTCATTCTATTCTAACAGAAGCGCGAGAAATCGGGTGGAATCCCCTGCTGATCCGATGTGCACGGGCTTCAACTCCCTTTCGCCTAGGATAAAAAGCCATGCCGTATCCCTCATCCCTCTCCACGAATCGGGTTGCCAGACTTCTCTCCTTCTGCCCATCCATGGCGCTCGGCTTCCGGTGCCCCTGCTCCTCTTCTTTGGCGGCCGGGCGGAGCTCCCTTCATGGACGTGCCCCCTCCCCAGCCATCTCTTGCTCATCCGCCTGTGCACGCCGTGCGCCCAGAAGAATTGAGAAGGTCTGCTCGCCGCTGCGGCCACGTCGGCATCACGTCGGGTGCCGGTGTGGGCAAAGCTGCCGTTGCCGCCTCTATGCCTGACTCGGGTCCGCCGTCGGGGATTCTCGACCTGGGCGACCCTATGGCTTAGGCGCGTGGACCAGGGGCTTCCTAGTTGCACATGGAGCATGTACGATGGGATAGCTATGACCGGGGAGCGCCGATGACACCGGAATTGCTCGCCGGAGCGGCTCCATTGCCGCGACTTGACCCTCCGTCGTGAACCGGCTTCGCCACCGCGCCATCACCGGTAAGAAACCCCTAGCCTCGATCGCCTAGTCATTCTCGTCGTGTTGCACCATCCACGTCGAGGTTTGGATTGCTTTGTGGAGATCTCGTGGGCAGCGGCCATGGCACCACCGTAGGGCTAGGCGCGCCGCCGTGCCTGGTAGCCGGGTTGGAGAGAGGAGGAAGACTTGGATTCGCGCCGTCGGATGTGTTTTGGACGGCCGTGATTAGATGTAGGGTCGGAGTAGCGTGAGCCATCGGATCTGTATCGAGCGGTTCTGATTAGATCGGGAAATACCCCTTCGGCTATTTTAATCTGTGTCGTAGGATGATGATCCGACGACCGTAGTCGGATACCGGTTCACTATGACTACGTGTTCTAATCTGCGCCACAAGTGATAGATCCAACGGCCCCAATCTCGCCATACCCGTTCATTGTGCAGGACTTACAAAAGAGCCCCTCGGGTTTCGACAAATAAACCCGCCGTCCACCCAGGCGCTCTCTGAGTCTTAAGGAGTTTTATAGTAAACCCCCTGCATTTCTTCATTTTCAGGCGCGCGGTCCATCCAATAGTAAAATCAGAGAAATTGATTTATAAAATGAATTTCTTATATAAAAACAATTCCAGAACTTGTAAAATTCATATAAAATTTATTTTAACTCATTTTTAACCCATTCCAGTTCCTATAATTTGGTAATATTATTGTTTATCACCTAGTGACACTGTTTTAGCATGAAAACTATATTAAATTTGATCACCTAGTTATTCTCGTACCAAACACATAAAATCTTCAGAAATTCGTAACTTCTCCGTTTTGATTCCGATTTGTTCCGTTCCAGTTGCGTTAGTCTCGTAGAAACGCGTAGATCATTATTATGCAGTATGTTCTTATGTTTGGTGTGATGTTAATTTTATCTATACTATGTTTGTTTGTATTGCTACGACTAGCGCGAGGACGCGTGTCATCTGAAAAGCAAGTTGGTACCTGGAATCTCAAGTGCCAGGCAAGTTGTGCCCTTGATTCACTTTTGTTACCTAATAATGTTCTTATAATCATTTACCATGCATAGGTTTAATTTTGATGGGACCCAATAGGTTTCCCTAGACTGTTTATCCTATTTACCTTGTTTACCCCTGAATCACATGGGTAGTTTATGCTATTGCTTTACGTGGTTTTTGGGTTAATATTTCATTATATCCATGTTCCAGTTATTTTGTTATTCTATTTATGTTCATGTCCAGATCATTATGTTATTGTTAATTGGAACATGGAGCTTAACTTGAGAACCACGTGCCACCACAAGGGAGGAATGGGACCCCTTGGCTGACTAATTAGGAAAGCTAGTGGAAGACTACCTTACCCGAAAGGGGCAAGGGCAGTAGGGGAGTGGTCAGTGTAGGGAGGTCCCTGGTTGATTTTGCTGCGATGGCGGTCAGCCAGGAACCCTGCATTGGAACTTCCTATAAACTGTAGCGGGTTTTCGGAAGCTAGTGGAACTATGTAAAGGCCTCGTAGTGGATCCCTAGCCATTCACCTTGGTAGTGTCTAAGGGCCTAGCTAACCCTGGCGACATGGGAAACACGACTTGTGGGTAAAGGGTACAACCTCTGCAGAGTGTAAAACTGGTATACTAGCCGAGCTCACGGTCATGAGCGGCTCAGGACTCTCCGATGATTAAATTATGGAACCTAAACTCAATTTGTCATTTGCATTTGCATGGGATTTGTTATTAATTTTGTTCTATTTCTTTATTATGGTTTGGTATTCACTTACACTTAGTAACTGCTAATAAAAGTTTGACCAACTACTTAAAAGCAATGCTCAGCTTTAACCCCTATTGTTGATAAGCCTTACACTTCATGAACTCCCACCTTTGTGAGTTCATGTCACATTATTCCCCACAACTTGTTGAGCGATGAACATATGTGAGCTCACCCTTGCTGTCTCACACCCCCCCCCACAGGAGCAGAACAGGTGGTTCAGGAGGAGCCACAAGGCGAGGAGTTTGATCCGATCTAGGTGGCGTTTCTCAGTTGACATTGGCGCCGACGATCCTTAGTTCGTTTTATATTTAATCTTTTATTTTGTAAGTCTTCCGCTATGTATTAAATACTCTGATGTTTTATGACATTTATCTCTATACACTCTGTTATTATATATGTTGTCTTCTTGGCGCATGTATGAGATGCACCCGGCTTTGTTCCTTAAAACCGGGTGTTACAGAAGTGGTATCAGAGGAAATGTTGACTGTAGGACGAAACCTAGATAGAAATGGACAAAACCCTTACCTACTTACCTTACTCTGATTCATTTTATACTTACCTTATCTTGATCATGTCTCACCTTCTACTGTTCTACTCTGATCATTCTTATCTTTTCTACTCTAAGACAAGATGGATTTCACACCTTGGAATCCTACATTTATGAACTTTTTAAGAGATAGGAGACCTAAGACAAAACTAAAACTATTTTCTCTATTAAAAACAAATTTGGTTGATTGTTCTGATGATAAATGCTTGATTTGCTTCTTTGATTGATTGCAACATTATAGTTGGGCATCTTAGCATGTACCATCATAAGGTATTAGCTTTAGTGGATAACACACTAATCTACTTAGCTAATGAATCAACCGCAGTAACACTCCTTGTAATCACTCGCCTTGTCTACAATTCTTCCTTTCTTACCCTATATTTCTAACCCAGATGGACTACCCCTATAGTGTTAGAAGATAGCACCATAGACGTGATCCTTGGTAGGTCATGGTTAAGAAAGGCAAAGGCAGTATATACACGGTGCTAAGGGAACCATAGAACTCAACAGTTCCAAAGGACAAAGATTTGAAGTTGAAGTTGCAGTAACTACCACCATCAGACTAGCGGCATTCTTAGTAGATGAGGAGTTTGTTGGTGACAACATCCACGCGGTTAGAGATTTTTCGGATGTCTTTCCAGAGGAGTTATTAGGGGTGCCACCTGAGAGAGAAGTTGAGTTTGTCGTGGATCTCTTACCTGAGACCGCTACTATTTCTAAACGGCTATACAGAATGTTCGTAGAAGCACTAAAGGAGCCTAAGAAGCAATTAATGGAATTACAAGAGTCTGGATATATTCGTCCGAATTCTTCACCTTGTGGAGCGTCGGTCCTATTTGTACAGAAGAAGGATGGATCACAGCGGATGTGCGTGGATTATAGGTCCCTTAACAATGTCACTGAGAAGAACAAGTGTCCGTTACCCTACATTGGGGACTTATTTGATCAGATGAGAGATGCTAGGATATTCTCAAAGATTGATCTCCGATCCGGTTACCATCAGATGAGGATTAGACCATCGGATATTCCCAAGACGGCTTTCTCGACTCGATATGGTGTATATGAGCTCACCGTTACGCCATTTGGACTAACTAATGCACCAGCCTATTTTATGGATCTAAAGAATAAAGTGTCCATGATATGGACAGGTTCGTCGTGGTCTTCATCGACGACATTATTATTTATTCCAAGAGTGATAGTGATCATGAGGAACATCTAAGATTGGTGCTACAGAAGTTACGAGATAATCGACTCTATGCCTGGCAGTAAATGCGAGTTTTGGATTCTTGGACATATCATTTCTAATGGAGGAATATCAGTGGATCCTGCTAAAGTCAAGGAGATAGTGGTGTGGAGCATACCCACTACGGTTACGGAGGACCGAAGTTTCTTGGGACTTGCAGGATATTATTGGAGATTTATTGAAGGATTTTCTAAGATTGCTAAGCTTATGACCTCGCTTTTGGTGAAGGAAAGAGAATTCAAGTGGGACGAGAAGTGCCAAGATAGCTTTGACCAATTGAAGAAAAGATTGATGTCGCCACCAGTATTGGTTATGCCAAACCTACAGGAAGGATTTGATATCTATTGCGATACATGTGGCCAAGGACTTGGATGTGTGCTCATGCAAGAAGGACATGTGATTGCCTATGCATCTTGTTAGTTGCGGAAACAAGAGTTGAACTACCCCACTCATGACTTAAAATTGGCAGCCGTTGTGCATGCGCTTAAGATTTGGAGACATTATATTATAGGAAACAAGTGTCAAGTATGCATGGATCATAAGAGTTTGAAGTATATATTCACTCAGAAGGATCTCAACCTTAGGCAACGCCGTTGGTTGGAGCTTATTAAGGATTGTAATTTGGAGATTCACTATCACCCGGGCAAGGCAAATTTGGTTGCAGATGCCTTGAGTCGAAAGGAGCATGTCCATTCAGCTGTTGTTGCCCAGCTACCTCATGAGATTATTGAGGATTTCAGGAGACTTAACCTGGGGATAGTTACTCACACTAAAGGAGTTACTATTAATGCAGAATCTACTTTGGAGCAAGAAATCCGCAAAGGACAAATTGGTGATGCTAAGATACAAGAGATTGAGGATCTAATTACTGAAGGTCGAGGTCTGGAATTCACGAAAGATGAGCAAGGCATGGTATGGTTCAAGGATCAGATATGTGTTCCTGAGATTGATAGTTTTTTGTGAGACTATTTTGAAGGAAGCCCATGACTTGGATTATTCTATTCATCCTGGTAGTACCAAGATGTATCAGGATTTGAAGCGAAAGTATTGATGGTATGGATTGATGAGAGATGTGGCTGCACATTTGGTTATGTGCGATGTGTGTCAAAGAGTGAAGGCTGAACACCAGAGGCTAGCTGGACTATTGCATCCACTGAAGATACCCGAGTGGAAGTGGGAAGAGATTGGTATGGATTTCATTACTGGATTGCCTCGCACCTCGAAAGGGTAGGATTCTATATGGGTTATTGTGGATAGATTGACCAAAGTGGCTCATTTCATCCCAGTCAAGACTACTTTTGAGGTATCTCAATTGGTAGAGTGATATATGGCTCGGATTGTGTCTCTACACGATGTACCGAAGAAGATCATTTTGGATAGAGGATCACAGTTTACCTCCAGATTTTGGAAAAGTTTTCATGAGAATATGGATACGAAGTTGAATTTTAGTTTGGCATACCATCGTCAGACTGATGGACAAACCGAAAGGACTAATCAAGTATTGGAAGATATGTTGAGAACTTGTGCCCTTCAGCATGGTAGTAGTTGGGACAAGAGTCTACCTTATGCTGAGTTCTCATATAATAATAGTTACCAGGCCAGTCTGAAGTTGTCACTGTTCGAGACTCTGTATGACAGGAAATGCAAAACTCCTCTATATTGGATCAGACTAGAGGAAAACAGTTCTTTGGACCTGAACTTATTCAAGAGGCAGAAGAACAAGTCTGTATAATCAGGGTGAACTTGAGGGTAGCCCAGACAAGGCAAAGGAGCTATGCTGATAATAGAAGAAGACCACTGGAATTTGAGGAAGGAGATCATGTGTATCTCAGGGTGTCACCGCTTCGTGGAATGAGGAGATTTAAAGTTAGGGCAAATAGTCCCCTCGCTTTATTGGACCATTCGGAGTTTTTAGGTGAGTTGGAGAGATGGCCTATCAACTCGAGCTACCTGATAATCTATCTGATGTGCATAATGTATTCCAAGTGTCTCAGCTTAAGAAGTGTCTCTGTGTCCCTGAGGAATAGTTACCAATGGAAGAGCTCAGTGTTCAGGGAGATTTGAATTACACGGAGTACCCGATCAAGATTTTGGATACATTGACTCAAGTTACAAGGAATAAAGTGATAGAGATGTGCAAAGTTCAATGGAGTCACCTCGGAGAAGATGAAGCTACTTGGGAGAGAGAAGAAGAGCTTCGCATAGATTTTCCCCATCTTTTCCCTAGACCTTCTTAAATCTCGAGGACGAGATTCTTGTTAAGGGGGGTAGGACTTGTAATACCCAATTTGTAAGAGACCATATAAAAAAAATTATTTCCTTTATGTATATGTGTATATTGTATCTACTTATCATCACAAGTGAGTATCATATTTAAAGACAAATAACTAATCTAAAAGCTATACCACTAAAATATGCATCATGCTGGTTTTTCATTTTTGTGCATTTTGTGACAATGTGAAAATAATATAAAAATAAATATGTTAATACCCAAATCAGAATTTAAATCCTAAAGGAAAATTCTAGAATTAAAACAAGAGAAGAAAATACTTACATATAAGATCAAATAAATATATAAAATAATTCAATCAGGTTAATATCGGTATTTGAAATTATACAGTTGATTTAAGTATGAACTTCACACTTATAAATTCAAATTTGGCATTTAAATTTGAATTTAAAAGAGAAAATAAAAGGGAAAAGTAAAAATATAAAAGAAAAACGGGTGAAGAACCTAACTGGGCTTCGGGACCGGAATTCAGCCCATTAGTTTTCCCCCTCCGCGCAGCCCAGTTAGACTCGGCGCCACTGACTAGCGGGACCCTTCAGTCAGACCGCGGGTGGGCGCGCTCGGTCACGGGCGCCTGGCTCTTCTATCACGCGCGCCCATATCGCACTCGCCGTCTGGTGGGGTCAGCCCGTCAGGGTCATCCCCAACCTTCATTCTATTCTAACAGAAGCGCGAGAAATCGGGTGGAATCCCCTACTGATCCGATGTGCACGGGCTTCAACTCCCTTTCGCCTAGGATAAAAAGCCATGCCGTATCCCTCATCCCTCTCCACGAATCGGGTTGCCAGACTTCTCTCCTTCTGCCCATCCATGGCGCTCGGCTTCCGGTGCCCCTGCTCCTCTTCTTTGGCGGCCGGGCGGAGCTCCCTTCATGGACGTGCCCCCTCCCCAGCCATCTCTTGCTCATCCGCTTGTGCACGCCGTGCGCCCAGAAGAATTGAGAAGGTCTGCTCGCCGCTGCGGCCACGTCGGCATCACGTCGGGTGCCGATGTGGGCAAAGCTGCCGTTGCCGCCTCTATGCCTGACTCGGGTCCGCCGTCGGGGATTCTCGACCTGGGCGACCCTATGGCTTAGGCGCGTGGACCAGGGGCTTCCTAGTTGCACATGGAGCATGTACGATGGGATAGCTATGACCGGGGAGCGCCGATGACACCGGAATTGCTCGCTGGAGCGGCTCCATTGCCGCGACTTGACCCTCCGTCGTGAACCGGCTTCGCCACCGCGCCATCACCGGTAAGAAACCCCTAGCCTCGATCGCCTAGTCATTCTCGTCGTGTTGCACCATCCACGTCGAGGTTTGGATTGCTTTGTGGAGATCTCGTGGGCAGCGGCCATGGCACCACCGTAGGGCTAGGCGCGCCGCCGTGCCTGGTAGCCGGGTTGGAGAGAGGAGGAAGACTTGGATTCGCGCCGTCGGATGTGTTTTGGACGGCCGTGATTAGATGTAGGGTCGGAGTAGCGTGAGCCATCGGATCTGTATCGAGCGGTTCTGATTAGATCGGGAAATACCCCTTCGGCTATTTTAATCTGTGTCGTAGGATGATGATCCGACGACCGTAGTCGGATACCGGTTCACTATGACTACGTGTTCTAATCTGCGCCACAAGTGATAGATCCAACGGCCCCAATCTCGCCATACCCGTTCATTGTGCAGGACTTACAAAAGAGCCCCTCGGGTTTCGACAAATAAACCCGCCGTCCACCCAGGCGCTCTCTGAGTCTTAAGGAGTTTTATAGTAAACCCCCTGCATTTCTTCATTTTCAGGCGCGCGGTCCATCCAATAGTAAAATCAGAGAAATTGATTTATAAAATGAATTTCTTATATAAAAACAATTCCAGAACTTGTAAAATTCATATAAAATTTATTTTAACTCATTTTTAACCCATTCCAGTTCCTATAATTTGGTAATATTATTGTTTATCACCTAGTGACACTGTTTTAGCATGAAAACTATATTAAATTTGATCACCTAGTTATTCTCGTACCAAACACATAAAATCTTCAGAAATTCGTAACTTCTCCGTTTTGATTCCGATTTGTTCCGTTCCAGTTGCGTTAGTCTCGTAGAAACGTGTAGATCATTATTATGCAGTATGTTCTTATGTTTGGTGTGATGTTAATTTTATCTATACTATGTTTGTTTGTATTGCTACGACTAGCGCGAGGACGTGTGTCATCTGAAAAGCAAGTTGGTACCTAGAATCTCAAGTGCCAGGCAAGTTATGCCCTTGATTCACTTTTGTTACCTAATAATGTTCTTATAATCATTTACCATGCATAGGTTTAATTTTGATGGGACCCAATAGGTTTCCCTAGACTGTTTATCCTGTTTACCTTGTTTACCCCTGAATCACATGGGTAGTTTATGCTATTGCTTTACGTGGTTTTTGGGTTAATATTTCATTATATCCATGTTCCAGTTATTTTGTTATTCTATTTATGTTCATGTCCAGATCATTATGTTATTGTTAATTGGAACATGGAGCTTAACTTGAGAACCACGTGCCACCACAAGGGAGGAATGGGACCCCTTGGCTGACTAATTAGGAAAGCTAGTGGAAGACTACCTTACCCGAAAGGGGCAAGGGCAGTAGGGGAGTGGTCAGTGTAGGGAGGTCCCTGGTTGATTTTGCTGCGATGGCGGTCAGCCAGGAACCCTGCATTGGAACTTCCTATAAACTGTAGCGGGTTTTTGGAAGCTAGTGGAACTATGTAAAGGCCTCGTAGTGGATCCCTAGCCATTCACCTTGGTAGTGTCTAAGGGCCTAGCTAACCCTGGCGACATGGGAAACACGACTTGTGGGTAAAGGGTACAACCTCTGCAGAGTGTAAAACTGGTATACTAGCCGAGCTCACGGTCATGAGCGGCTCAGGACTCTCCGATGATTAAATTATGGAACCTAAACTCAATTTGTCATTTGCATTTGCATGGGATTTGTTATTAATTTTGTTCTATTTCTTTATTATGGTTTGGTATTCACTTACACTTAGTAACTGCTAATAAAAGTTTGACCAACTACTTAAAAGCAATGCTCAGCTTTAACCCCTATTGTTGATAAGCCTTACACTTCATGAACTCCCACCTTTGTGAGTTCATGTCACATTATTCCCAACAACTTGTTGAGCGATGAACATATGTGAGCTCACCCTTGCTGTCTCACACCCCCCCC
Source organism: Zea luxurians (assembly GCA_029449295.1). Classification (NCBI taxonomy): domain Eukaryota; kingdom Viridiplantae; phylum Streptophyta; class Magnoliopsida; order Poales; family Poaceae; genus Zea; species Zea luxurians. The sequence goes on along the minus strand of JAOPSE010000203.1, from coordinate 91,674 downwards.
ACAGGAGCAGAACAGGTGGTTCAGGAGGAGCCACAAGGCGAGGAGTTTGATCCGATCTAGGTGGCGTTTCTCAGTTGACATTGGCGCCGACGATCCTTAGTTCGTTTTATATTTAATCTTTTATTTTGTAAGTCTTCCGCTATGTATTAAATACTCTGATGTTTTATGACATTTATCTCTATACACTCTGTTATTATATATGTTGTCTTCTTGGCGCATGTATGAGATGCACCCGGCTTTGTTCCTTAAAACCGGGTGTTACACCTCCCCCAGTCAGCTGCCTGTGGTGGGTTGTTTACGTTGGCTACGTTTCGATTCTGTGTACTTTGATTTATATTATGTAAATGGCTCTAGTCTGTAATATTATTACTTACTCTATTGTTATTCGAAGCATTGTGCTATGATGAGTCATTTATGTAATCGCTGTGTACGTGAATTTCTGATCCTAGCACGTACATGGTTCGCATTCGGTTTACCTTCCAAAACCGGGTGTGACATAAGTGGTATCAAAGCCGTGCTGACTGTAGGACCGCTAACCTAGAGTAGCATTGGCCGTTTTAAGGACTCATTGACTATTACTTCACCCCATCCTTGATTCTGCTTCAAAATATTAGTCATATCGACTAATTCTATGTTGTGCTCCTATATATCACCTTGCCAAAAGTATTTTATTCTAAGTATGGTCTATACTTTTCTCAATCTATTAGATTTGATCTCACCCTTGTGCTTGCGACATCTTTGTAGATGCCCCCTAACCATAATCTTCTTGTCTTTTGGGATTCTTTCCTCTTTCGTCATTAAATTGCTACCATCTAGCGAACTCTAGTCCTTTGGTATTGACATGCTCGTATGCCTTCAATACTCTCGTTTCAAATACTTGCCTCTAAATTTCTACTGTCTACTTAAACATTTCAGTTTAAATGGCCATGATCTTGTTGTATTTTGTGACCCTTTTCCTATTCTGTTGTTAAGTTGCCATCTTTCGGCAATTTGTACTCTCTTGGTTTTGGTACGCTTGTATCCTCGGAACCTTTCATAATTTTATCTTTTTATATATGTTCTTACCTTTATATCCCAATGTCTATTTAAAACATTTCGACTTACATGCCCTTGACCACCCTTGTTTCTTGATGATCCATGAGCGATCATTCTATTTCGCACATCATTGATGATCTCATCGTTTCCTTATAACTTCCCTCGATAATATTTCTATTACTTTAACCATTCTGTTGAAACCTTAACTATGTCACCCTTGAATGTATTATCCACTTCGCCACTTCGTGAGTCTTGCCTTAACTCTATCCTTGGTTGTGCTTTTCACGATTTCCATCCTTACCCTTGTAATCTTGTTACATCTATATCTTACCCTAAAGCTTATATCATACCTGTCTTCTAAAACCTTCTCTCTTCCATCTCAAATTTAGAGTTGTATTTTACCTATTTTCTCTTGGTCGTATCCTCTTCCTTGTCGCTTGCGAGTTTTCAACTCCATCCTTTGTTGTGTTTTGTTTGTCGTCTCCTTTACCCTTCTCGTCACTCTATCCTACCTTGTGATTGCATTATGTCTGTTATCTAAAATCTCCAACCTCCCATCTCATTTCGGGAGTGGTATTCTACTTATCCCGCTTTTTGGTCATAACCTCATATTTGCCACGCGCCAGCCTGGCCTTAGCTTCATTCTTTATTGTACTCGTACCCGTGGTTCCCTTAGCTTCATTCTTTATTGTACTCGTACCCGTGGTTCCCTTAGCTTCATTCTTTATTGTACTCGTACCCGTGGTTCCCTTAGCTTCATTCTTTATTGTACTTGTACCCTTGGTTCCCTGCACTTTCACCTCTTCCCTTACACCCTTGTCTGTTATCGCCTTTTGTTGGGGACCATAATTAGGGGTACCCTCAAGACTCCTAAATCTCAGCTGGTAACCCCCATCAGCACAAAGCTGCAAAGGCCTGATGGGTGCGATTAAGCCAAGGATCGGTCCATTCAAGGGACATGATCGTGCCTCGCCCGAGCCTAGCCTCGGGCAAGGGAAGCCGACCCCGGAGAACCTACGTCTCGCCCGAGGACCCCCCTCCAGCAACGGGCACACTATCGGCTCGCCCGAGGCCCAGTCTTCACCAAGAAGCAACCTTGGCCACATCGCCACGCTGACCGACCAAATCGCAGGGGCATTTAATGCAAAGGTGGCCTGACGCCTTTATCCTGATGCACGCCCTCCAGTCGACAGAGCCAAAGTGACCGCAGTCACTTCGCCGCTCTACTGACCGGTCTGACAAGAGGACAGCGCCGCCTGCGCCGCTCCGACTGCTGAGCCACCCGACAGAGTGAGGCTGACAGTAGCCAAGGCCGACCTCGGGCGTCATAGGAAACTCCGCCTCGCCCGACCCCAAGGCTCGGACTCGGGCTCAGCCCCGGAAGACGGCGAACTCCGCTCCGCCCGACCCAGGGCTCGGATATGGGCTCAGCCCCGGAAGACGGCGAACTCTGCTTCGCCCGACCGAGGGCTCGGACTCGGGCTCAGCACCGGAAGACGGCGTGGAAGACGGTGAACTCCGCTCCGCCCGACCCAGGGCTCGGATATGGGCTCAGCCCCGGAAGACGGCGAACTCCGCTCCGCCCGACCCAGGGCTCGGACATGGGCTCAACCCCAGAAGACGACGGACTCCGCTTCGTCCGACCCCAGGGCTCGGACTCAGCTCTAGCCTCAACCGATGGTCTCCACCTCGCTCGACCCAGGGGCTCGGACTCGACCACGGCCACGGAAGACAGACTCGACCTCGACCTCGGAGGAGCCTCCACATCGCTCAACCTAGGGCGCGGACCGACCACGTCGACAGGAGGCGCCATCATTACTCTACCCCAAGCTGACTCAGGCTATGGGGAACAAGACCGGCGTCCCATCTGGCTCGCACCGCCAGATAGGCAATGATGGCGCCCCGCACACTCCGTGACGACGGCGGCTCTCGGCCCCCTTACGGAAGCAAGAGGACGTCAGCAAGGACTCGACCGCCCCGATAGCTGCCATTCCGCTAGGCTCCAGCGCTCCTCCGACGGCCACGACACCACACGAACCAGGTGCTTAAACCTCTCAGGCTGCCACGATGGCATGTACTTAGGGCACTAGCTCTCCTCCGCTAGACACGTAGCACTCTGCTACACCCCCCCATTGTACACCTGGATCCTCTCCTTACGCCTATAAAAGGAAGGACCAGGGCCCCCTTACAGAGGGTTGGCCCGCGCGGAGAACGACGAGACGGCGCTCGCGCAAGGCCACTCGCTCCCACTCCCGCGTGGACGCTTGTATCCCCCTACTGCAAGCGCACCCGACTCAGGCGCGGGGCTAACACGAAGGCCGCGGGATCCACTCTCTCACGCCTACCTCCCTCCGGCTGCTTCCTTTCCCCCCTTCGCGTTCCGCCTTGCGTCGACCCATCTGGGCTGGGGCACGCGGCGACATTTCACTCATCGGTCCAGGGACCCCCCGGGTTTCGAAACACCGACAGTTGGCGCGCCAGGTAGGGGCCTGCTGCGTGTTGACGAACAGCTTCCCGTCAAGCTCCAGATGGGCAGTCTCCAGCAACCTTTCCAGCCCGGGACGGTGCTTCGTTTCGGGAATCTTGGGTTCATGTCCCTCGACGGCAGCTACGACATGATACTCCTTCCCCCGCCGTGCGACAGCGACAATGGCGGTCGACAACCCGCTCGCCGGCGGGGAAATCGACGACCCCTTCCCCACGTGGTGGAAGGACGACATTCGGGCTTGTCCCGTCCCCTCCCCTGCCGACAGAGGAGGAGGCGGGGCAACCAAGGCCATGCGGGAAGCGGCACCTCGTTGGCTGTCGAGCGAGTCGACGGCGCCGACGCCCCAACGGAGGGCGCGTCGGGCATCGATCTCGCGTCTGAGACGAAGACGAGCGCCACCTCCCCGCAACGCGCCAATCTCAAGCAAACGCACGACGCCAGCACGCTCGCGAAGGACTTGCTCGGCGTCACCCTCGTACCTGAGACGACGGTGCAGTCAGTCCCAGACACGACCTCGACACCAACCGTCAACCGAAAGGTACCGACCGATTCCCATCTCGTGACTTTTGGATTCAGCCTCGACCCACCAAGCGACTCCGCTTCGGTGAGCACTTTCATAGAGGCGAGTCTAAACCCCCGGGGGTATCGTGTGCGGTCACCTTGGGACCGACTGACGGCTGACTCGACCTACGAGTCCTCGGGGTCCGAGGAAGATCCGCGAGCCCGACATCTGTTGGGATTTCTCCGGACTTGGTAACCCCAGTGCCGTGCGGGACTTCATGACCGCATGTGACTACTGCCTTTCCGACTGTTCCGACGGCAGCCGCGGCCTCGACGACGAGGACCGCGGCCCAAGTCGTGAATGTTTCCACGTCGATCTAGGGGGTCCCGGCGAAGGCAACCATCTTGGTATGCCGGAAAACGATGATCCCCCTAGGCCCGCGCCTCGCGTTGACATCCTTCGGGAGCTAGCTGTGGTCCCCGTCCCGGCGGGGGGTCCTGACCCACAGCTCGAGCAAATCCACGAGAGGCAGGCCAGGCTCGACGAGGGAGCAGGAACGCTTGTGCCGATCCGCCGGGACGTCGGGCAGGAATGGGCGATCCAACCCCCGGCCGGAGAAGCGCGTCATCTCCCCCAGGACATCTAGCACCGCATCGCCGACGACGTCAGGGTGAGGCCACCGCCGGATTCCAGCGGAGTCGGCCAAAACCTGGCTGCAGCAGCAATGCTTCTTCGCGCGATGCCGGAGCCATCAACCACCGAAGGGCGGCGTATCCAAGGAGAGCTCAAGAACCTCCTGGAGGACGCCGTGATCCGACGGGCCGAAAGCTCTGCCTCCCGAAGGCAGGGGTTCCACCCGGAACATCGCGCCGCGACTTCCCGATTCATGCAGGAAGCCTCGGTCCACTCCGGGCGCACGCGCAACACGGCGTCTGTGGCCCCGGGTCGCCTCGGTAATGAGCGCCATCATCACGGCCGTCAGGCCCACCTCGACGACAGGACGCGCCGAGGCTACCACCCCAGGCATGGGGGACGCTACGACAGCGGGGAGGATCTGAATCCTTCGCCCGAACCACCCGGTCCGCAAGCTTTCAGCCGCGCCATACGACGGGCACCGTTCCCGACCCGGTTCCGAACCCCGACTACTATCACAAAGTACTCGGGGGAGACGAGACCGGAACTGTGGCTCGCGGACTATTGGCTGGCCTGCCAACTGGGTGGAACGGACGATGACAACCTCATCATCCGCAACCTCCCCCTGTTCCTCTCCGACACCGCTCGAGCCTGGCTGGAGCACCTACCCCCGGGGCAGATCTCCAACTGGGACGACCTAGTCCAAGCTTTCGCCGGCAATTTCCAAGGCACATACGTGCGCCCTGGGAACTCCTGGGATCTTCGGAGCTGCCGCCAGTAGCCGGGAGAGTCTCTCCGGGACTACATCCGGTGGTTCTCGAAGCAGCGCACGGAGCTGCCCAACGTCACCGATTCAGATGTCATCGGCGCGTTCCTCGCCGGCACCACCTGTCGCGACCTGGTGAGCAAGCTGGGTCGCAAGACCCCCACCAGGGCGAGCGAGCTGATGGACATCGCCACCAAGTTCGCCTCTGGCCAGGAGGCGGTTGAGGCCATTTTCCGGAAGGACAAGCAGCCCCAGGGCCGCCCACCGGAAGATGCTCCCGAGGCGTCAACTCAGCGCGGCGCCAAGAAGAAGGGCAAGAAGAAGTCGCAAGCGAAGCGCGACGCAGCCGACGCGGACCTTGACGCCGCCGCCGAGCACAAGAACCCTCGGAAACCTCCCGGAGGTGCCAACCTCTTCGACAAGATGCTCAAGGAGCCGTGCCCCTATCATCAGGGGCCCGTCAAGCACACCCTCGAGGAGTGTGCCATGCTTCGACGACACTTCCACAAGGCCGGGCCACTCGCGGAGGGTGGCGAGGCCCTCGACGACGCAAAGGAGGAAGATCACAAGGCAGGAGGGTTCCCCGAGATCCGCGACTGCTTCATGATCTACGGCGGGCAAGTGGCGAACGCCTCGGCTCGGCACCGCAAGCAAGAGCGTCGGGAAGTCTGCTCGGTAAAGGTGGCGGCGCCAGTCTACCTAGACTGGTCCGACGAGCCCATCACCTTTGACCGGGCCGACCATCCAGACTACGTGCCGAGCCCAGGGAGATACCCACTCGTCGTCGACCCCATCATCGGCAACGTCAGGCTCACCAAGGTCCTCATGGACGGAGGCAGCAGCCTCAACATCATTTACGCCGAGACCCTCGGGCTCCTGCGGATCGATCTGTCCTCGGTCCGGGCAGGCGCTGCGCCTTTCCACGGGATCGTCCCCGGGAAGCGCGTTCATCCCCTCGGACAACTCGACCTACCCATCTGCTTCGGGACGCCCTCCAACTTTCGAAAGGAGACCCTCACGTTCGAAGTGGTCGGGTTTCGAGGAACCTACCACGCAGTGCTGGGAAGGCCATGCTACGCCAAGTTCATGGCCGTCCCCAACTACACCTACCTCAAGCTCAAGATGTCGGGCCCCAACGGGGTCATCACCGTCGGGCCCACGTACCGACACGCATACGAATGCGATGTGGAGTGCGTGGAGTACGCCGAGGCCCTCGCCGAATCCGAGGCCCTCATCGCTGACCTGGAGAGCCTCTCTAGGGAGGCACCCAATGTGAAGCGCCACGCCGGCAACTTCGAACCAGCGGAGACGGTCAAGTCCGTCCCTCTCGACCCCAGCAACGACGCCTCCAAGCAGATCCGGATCGGTTCCGAGCTCGACCCCAAATAGGAAGCAGTGCTCGTCGACTTTCTCCGCGCGAACGCCGACGTTTTCGCGTGGAGTCCCTCGGACATGCCCGGCATACCGAGGGAGGTCGCCGAGCACTCTCTGGATATTCGAGCTGGGGCCCGACCCGTGAAGCAACCTCTGCGCCGATTCGATGAAGAAAAGCGCAGAGCCATAGGCGAGGAGATCCACAAGCTACTGGCGGCAGGGTTCATCAAAGAGGTATTCCATCCCGAATGGCTTTCCAACCCTGTGCTTGTGAGAAAGAAAGGGGGGAAATGGCGGATGTGTGTAGTCTACACTGGTCTAAACAAAGCATGTCCGAAGGTTCCCTACCCTCTGCCTCGCATCGATCAGATCGTGGATTCCACTGCTGGGTGCGAAACCCTGTCTTTCCTCGATGCCTACTCCGGGTATCACCAGATCAAGATGAAAGAGTCCGACCAGCTCGCGACTTCATTCATCACACCCTTCGGCATGTACTGCTATGTTACAATGCCGTTTGGTTTGAGGAATGTGGGGGCGACGTACAAGCGATGCATGAACCATGTGTTCAGCGAACACATCGGCCGAACGGTCGAGGCCTACGTCGATGACATCGTAGTCAAGACGAGGAAGGCCTCCGACCTCCTTTCCGACCTTGAAGCGACATTTCGATGTCTCAAGGCAAAAGGCGTGAAGCTTAATCCCGAAAAGTGTGTCTTCGGGGTCCCCCGAGGCATGCTCTTGGGGTTCATCGTCTCCGAGCGGGGCATCGAAGCCAACCCGGAGAAGATTGCAGCCATCACCAGCATGGGGCCAATCAAGGACTTGAAAGGCGTACAGAGGGTCATGGGATGTCTCGCGGCTCTAAGCCGCTTCATCTCCCGCCTCGGCGAAAGAGGTCTGCCTCTGTACCGCCTCTTAAGGAAAGCTGAGTGCCTCACTTGGACTCCCGAGGCTGAGGAAGCCCTCGGGAACCTGAAGGCGCTCCTCACGAATGCGCCCATCTTGGTGCCCCCCGCTGCCGGAGAAGCCCTCTTGATCTACGTCGCCGCAACCACCCAGGTGGTTAGCGCCGCGATCGTGGTTGAGAGACGAGAAGAAGGGCATGCATTGCCCGTCCAGAGACCAGTCTACTTCATCAGTGAGGTACTATCTGAGACCAAGATCCGCTACCCACAAATCCAGAAGCTGCTGTACGCGGTGATCCTGACACGGCGGAAGTTGCGACACTACTTCGAGTCTCATCCGGTGACTGTGGTGTCATCATTCCCCCTGGGAGAGATCATCCAGTCCCGTGAGGCCTCGGGTAGGATTGCGAAGTGGGCGGTGGAGATCATGGGCGAGACAATCTCTTTCGCCCCTCGGAAGGCCATCAAGTCCCAGGTCCTGGCGGACTTCGTGGCTGAATGGGCCGACGCCCAGCTCCCGACGGCTCCGATCCAACTGGAGCTCTGGACCATGTTTTTCGATGGGTCGCTGATGAAGACAGGGGCCGGCGCAGACCTCTTCTTCGTCTCGCCCCTCGGAAAGCACCTACGCTACGTGCTACGCCTCCACTTCCCGGCGTCCAACAACGTGGCTGAATACGAGGCTCTGGTAAACGGGTTGCGAATCGCCATCGAGCTAGGGGTCCGACGCCTCGACGCTCGCGGTGACTCGCAGCTCGTCATCGACCAAGTCATGAAGAACTCCCACTGCCGCAACCCGAAGATGGAAGCCTACTGCGATGAGGTTCGGCGCCTGGAAGACAAGTTCTACGGGCTCGAGCTCAACCACATCGCCCGACGCTACAACGAGACTGCGGACGAGCTAGCTAAAATAGCCTCGGGACGAACAACAGTTCCCCCAGACGTATTCTCCCGAGACCTGCATCAACCCTCTGTCAAGACCGAGGACACGCCCGAGCCCGAGGCACCTTCGGCTCCTCCTGAGGCACCTTCGGCTCCACCCGAGGCACCCTCGGCCCAGTCCGAGGTACCCTCGGCATGGTCCAAGGTACCCTCGGCCCCCGAGGGTGAGGCACTGCGCGTCGAGGGGGAGCCGGGCGAGGTCACGCCTAACCAAAACTGGCAGACCCCGTACCTGCAATATCTCCACCGAGGAGAGCTGCCCCTCGACCAAGCCGAGGCTCGGCGGTTGGCGCGGCGCGCCAAGTCTTTCGTCTTGCTGGGAGATAGGAAGGAGCTCTACCACCGCAGCCCCTCAGGCATCCTCCAGCGATGCATTTCCATCGTCGAAGGCCAACAGCTCTTGCAAGAGATACACTCTGGGGCTTGCGGCCATCACGCAACACCTCGAACCCTCGTTGGAAACGCCTTCTGACAAGGATTCTATTGGCCGACGGCGGTGGCCGACGCTACTAGAATTGTCCGCACCTGCGAAGGGTGTCAGTTCTACGTGAGGCAGACCCACCTGCCCGCTCAGGCTCTGCAGACCATACCCATCACCTGGCCGTTTGCTGTGTGGGGTCTGGACCTCGTTGGCCCCTTGCAGAAGGCACCCGGGGGCTACACACACCTGTTGGTCGCCGTCGACAAATTCTCCAAGTGGATCAAGGTCCGACCCCTAAACAGCATCAGGTCCGAACAGGCGGTGGTGTTCTTCACCAACATCATCCATCGTTTTGGGGTCCCGAACTCCATCATCACCGACAATGGAACCCAGTTCACCGGCAGAAAGTTCCTGGACTTCTGCGAGGATCACCACATCCGAGTGGACTGGGCTGCTGTGGCACACACCATGACGAATGGGCAAGTGGAGCGGGCCAACGGCATGATCCTGCAAGGACTCAAGCCCCGGATCTACAACGACCTCAACAAGTTCGGCAAGCGGTGGACGAAGGAACTCCCCTCGGTGGTCTGGAGTCTGAGGACAACACCGAGCCGAGCCACGGGCTTCACACCGTTCTTTCTAGTCTATGGGGCCGAGGCCATCTTGCCCACAGACTTGGAATACGGTTCCCCGAGGGCGAGGGCCTACACCGACCAAAGCAACCAAGCTAATCGAGAAGACTCACTGGACCAGATGGAAGAGGCTCAGGACATGGCCTTACTACACTCGGCGCGGTACCAGCAGTCCCTGCGACGCTACCACGCCCGAGGGGTTAGGTCCTGAGACCTCCAGGTGGGCGACCTGGTGCTTCGGCTGCGACAAGACGCCCGAGGGCGGCACAAACTCACGCCTCCCTGGGAAGGGCCGTTCATCATCGCCAAGGTCCTGAAGCCCGGAACGTACAAGCTGGCCAACAGCCAAGGCGAGGTCTACAGCAACGCTTGGAACATCCAACAGCTACGTCGCTTCTACCCTTAAGATGTTTTCAAGTTGCTCGTATACTTTGTTCACAAACAAGTCTGGTCGTCAAGGAAGGGTCAGCCTTGCCTTGGCAAAGCCCGACCCTCCCTCGGGGGCTAGAAGGGGGCAACCCCCTCTGCGTCAAAATTTTCCTCGAAAAAAGAAAAAAATCTTTTCTACCAGAATGCCTTTCGTGCTCTTCGACTATTTCAAAAGTGGATCCTGAAAACGACGGAGTACACATAAGCAGCCAAAGCTGACCGAGCCGAGGGACTCCTACGCCTCTGGGATACGGATACCTCACTCATCACCTTCTGCGATAAGTAACTCGCGCTCGGATAAGTGACTCCGCGGACCGAACAAGTCTTCATGCTCGAGAAGCTCCTCTGCCGAAATGATTTTTTGGGCCTTCTCAACTGCGTCGGTAACAGAACCCTATGGACGAGTAAGAGCGCGCGTAAGCGGCAAGGCTGACGGAGCCGAGGGACTCCTACGCCTCCAGGATACGGATACCTCACTCATCGCCTTCCGTGAAAAGCAACTCTCGCCCGCACAAACAATTCTGTTACCGACAAATGAGTCCGGACACTCGAAACAAGAGGAAAAGAGACGCAGCTTTACAACACGGCGACAGTGTGTTTAGGCCTCGGCGGCCGCAGAAAACATACACACACACTACAAGACGACCTGATCCTGCAGGCTCGGATGTTGACAGCCGAAGGGAGCAGCAGCACCCTCGGCATCAACTACACCTTCGGCGGGGTCTGACCTAGCCTCGGACGGCGACGCGGTCGGAGGGCCCCTACTCTGAAGGACGACATCAGCACCACGCCCGGGTCATCGTCGCCAGGGTCTTCTTCGAGAATCCAGCCCGAGCAGGCGGCTCGGCCGGCCACCCCGAGGCCTCGGCCAGCTGACCCCCAAAGACATCAGCTCGGCTTGTGGCCTCGGCAGCTCAACTCCGGCGTCGGCTCCGCTAGTGGACGACCGGCCAGGCTCTGGCCAACCACACCTCCTTTTCGAAGCCAACTCTACCTCCGTCCGTGCTGACACCGCTACCTCTGGCTTCGGCTCATCAAAGAGCGGCCGAGGGGTTCCTTTAACTAAGCAAGAGGGGCCTCGGACAGCAAGGCCAACCGAGCCGAGGGACTCCTACTCCTCCGGGATATGGATACCTCACTCGTCACCTTTGCACGAGGCAACTCACGCTCGGTGAAGCGGTTCAGATAATCGACAAGGCGAGTCTTAGTGCTCGAAATGAAGAAAAAACACGGCTCCGCGCCGAAGATACATACACATTCAGGCCTCGACAGCCGCAATGAACAAAAACACTGGCATCCAAGGTGCCATTACAAACAGAACTCCGGTTCCACCTCCGCAGGTAAGAACAACCCCACGCGACTGGGGAGGCCTGCGGAGCAACAGAAGACCGACGAACAGCTTGTCGTCGCCCGCCCTAACAGTGGCGACGATGACGACTTCTGCTCCGGGGGGCCGAACAGCAGCAGCGATGACCTCAGGGCGGATGCTGCTGCAGGAGGCCCTCGCCCATGCCCCCAACTCGAGAGGCAAGGACGGGCAGAAGGCCGTAGAGTTGGAGGTCGGTCCGCTGGTGGCGCCGGCAAGCTCGTCGGTGGCAGAACCTCTTCCAGCTGCCGTGGCAGAAGGCGGCACGGGGAGCGGCTCCGAAGCCGCTCGGCTCAGAGAGCCGGGCACGCTGCAGCTGCCCATGCCATGAACGGCGGACGCCCTTCCCCCCGATCACTAAGGGAAGGAGCGGACCACTGCCCACGCAGGGGCCGACCCCAACTCGGCACACTCCCCTCCCCAGCACTAGTGATAAAAATCCTTGAGGCTGAGGGAGGGGCAGAGGCCGCAGCCCGGCTCGCTTTCCCCCTCCATCGAACTGGAGGTCACCGTCTTGGGTGACCGCCGGCGAAGGGGTGCAACCGGGCTGCATGATGAAAATCCTTGAAGCCGAACGATGGCTGAAAGGTACCAACTTCCACGAAGTTGCGTTCCTCCGGCGACAAGACGGAAGGGCTCCGGGCGTCCCCCGCCCGGGGGCTCGGAAGGTGGAAAGACACGATGCATGTGGGGAGCGCGAAGACATGGTTGCCCTCCAAGGGGGTCGCCCCCCTTTTAAAGGCGGCTCTTCCTACCTGCGCCCTCAACCGTTGCGGGTCGAGTCTTCTCCAACACGCTCCAAGATTATCCCCCCCCCCCACGGCGCGGGGGCTGGGTCCCACACGTCATGCAAGCCGGTCCAGGGGAGAAGAAGCCAAACCGCCACGCGCGCGCGGTGCATGCAACCACCTGGCGGTTACAAGCACTCCTTCGCTTTTGCCCAGACCAGCGGGCGAAAGGGCGGGCAGCCATGCAAGCGGCATGCAACCGCTCCAAGTGGGCGCACCTCTCCGACTTCCAACGCGCCCAGCATGGAGATCCAGGCCCACGCGTCATGTAACCGGCGCGCCGGTTGCTACGTGTGAACAACTGCACCGCCACTCGCGCCACTACCGCGCCTCCTCGACTGTGGAGTCATACCACGACTCGAGGCAACCCTGCAGTGCCAGCCAAGCGCGACGGTCAAATGCGGTCAAAATTGGGCCGACAGTAATTGTAACATCCCTGGTGTTTATATTCTGCTCGACAATGAGTATGGATTTAAGCACGTAAGATCAGTGGATAAAACAGATATTAATTTTTAATTATCTTCGTCTATCGCGATTTTTATATCGCATCTATTTTGTCTGTCGCAAGTTCGACATCGTTTTTATTTTATCCGGGCTCTTCCTAAATTCTCGTGATGTTCGGAACATCGTCGTTCCGAAAATCGGTGCGTCCGGTGATTATTTAAAATTCATCGCTCGCGCGAATACGAATTCGGAAGCCTGACCCACTCGGACGATTTTATCCCGAGCAAATTAGTTTGAACTCGACGACTAAAATGTTTGGGGTAAAATAATCCAAATCGCGCATCGTCCGAGTGAAATCGTGCGCGAGGTTATGATCCAATTTATCCTTCAGCACGCTGTTTTGGCGACGAAGTCAAGTGTACATTAGCAGATGAGATTTATCTGGTTTCAATTAGATCAAACACAGAGAGTATGGATGTAAGTTAGAATTATCGGTGAGGATAATGGTCTCTATGTCCTAATTACCTTCGTCTATCATTAATTTGGATCAACACAAATTTGATTTAATCTGGATTTAAATTTAAGTCTGAATCGATAATTCAAAAATTTTGGTGACGCATACTCAAGTTGAATCAAGCTCTCATTTAGTGTCTTAGATAAGAATCATTAGAGGTAATAAACGTTACATTATGGGCAATATATATATACGTGTATATATAGTTGGTAAAAAAACGAAAATGAGGATAAATCCTCCTTTTCCTTATCCTTTAACCCACCGTTCATGAAGCAGGATTATTCTTCACGTCACATTACTCCTCGACGTGTCTTTTCTCTGGCCTAATCCATCCACGCTCGATCTCCAGCACAAAAAAATCTCTTCACGTCTGTATCCAGCCCAGCCATCGTACGCGCCAGACCCTTCCATCGCCCAGCTCGATGCCCAGCGAGCGTCTGATATTTTCCACCGCCGCGCGCTGGTGTCCATCTCCTGAAGATTTTTTTTCCACCGGATGCCTCTTCTTATCCCCTCTCCTCTCCATTTCTTACGTAGCGCACCTTTGGATATTTCCAGCCGCCGCGAGCTCCCCTTCTCTCTCCCGGCGCTCTCTTCCTTCTCCCTGGCGCTCGGCCGCCTATCTCCCTCTGCTCGGCGCCTTGCTACTCGCCCACCTCGTCCATGGACGTCGTGCCGTGTTCACTCTGCGCGCAGCCGGCGTTTCTCCGATGGCGCGCCCTCCTCTGCTCGAGCCTGCTTCCTCTTCCTTGTGCCTCGTCACGTGAGCTCTCCCTAGCTCATGTACTGGTCGCCGTCGTGGAGCTTCGTTTCTCCAGTCGCCGTATCCTCCCGGCCTCCTGCTCGACGGGCTTAGCTTCGAGCTCGCCCAGCTCGGCCGTCCTCCAAATTTCGCCCAGCCCAGTCGCGCGTCTGCTCTGCTCGCCGACACGCGTTCCTCTCTCCGCTTGCCGCGTCCGGCCGAACGTCCCTGCGCCGCGGCTTCTCAGCTCGCCGCGTTCTCTCTCGGGTCTCTGTGCCGCGCCCTGGTTCAGTTTCTGGCTCGTCGCGCGCGTTCCGTTCTCCTTGTGAGTGCAGCCGCGAACTACCCTGCCTCCCATGGCCGGCATACGGCTTCGTGTTCGCCGGAGCTCCCTACGTGCTCAGCCTCAAGTTTCTGTGCCCACGCTCCACTGCTCCCATAGCGAGTTCCTCTCTGCCACGGTTGTCCGGTGTTTGGCCCGCGCCGATTCGTGTTTGCTCGTATCGCCATCGTCATGTTATCGCTGGTGATAGCGTCGCGTGCCCCATGTTGCCGCGTCCCTGTTTCAGTTTGCCATGCCGCACCGTCATCGCTTGGTCGTCGTGCGTGCATCCCCAAGAAATCCCAAGAATCGGGTGAAGACGAAGTTAGCAGCGCGATATTCCCTAAGCGCTCTACAAATTGCCTGGATCGGAAAATCACTATCGATCTCGCGGGTTCGTGTCAGCTGTGGAAGCGGTAAGCTGATGAATTATTCAGAATAGTTCAATCGATAAATAAATAAATGTGCTAGTGTGATGCTCATTAAGGTGCTCGATAAATTGCGTGAGTCACGAAACTCTCGTCAACTCCGTGGTTTTTGCGATTATCGAGCCAGATTCGGTTATAGCGAGTTATTTCGCTATTCCGGTCACTTAGCTGAATTAGTGGATCGAGTAGAATTTTGGTAGGCGTGTGTGATGATAAAATATTTTAATCACTTATAAAGATGTAGTATAATTTATAAGGCAAGGGATTAGTTCAGAATTTAATTAATTAGCTGATGAGTTGAGTAGGCTAATTGTGTTTCATGTGTATAATCTGTTGCTCGTGATGTTTGCATTAGGTTCGTTTAATCTCGAGAAGCGTAATTATTGCGCTTAGTCATACGTCGATAACTAGTGCTTTCGTATAAAATTGTACAACACCTCGCCGCTAGGTGTTTTATTCGCTATCGCGTAACACTATTTAGGTTTGTAATATTTCCGACGATATGCATTCATGTGCATAATGCATTCCATTCAGGTACGTTAATTAGTCGCGCGATGCGGAAGAAGAACCAAGTCGACCCCAAGCGCGGGCTAATCCGCAGGATGAAGCTGATGGATTAATCTGAAGACGGGTAATTGGAGCAATGCGAAGACAAAGGATGGTCGTCAAGTAGACGTCGTCTAACAACACTAACCTAGTGTTATTCAGGCAAGCCCCGGTGCATGCAACCCCTTCCTTGTGTTTTTAAATAATTTTTGCACACTTTAAGTCTAGTGAAATGTGCATTAGGTTTATAGGAGTTGCTTGGAACCCTTTGATGCATTGCCTTCCTTGATATCCATACCTTTATAGATACTTCTAGTGAAGTATCAAAATATGATTTACAAAAAATGCTTAGCCCTGCTTATAGGCAGGTAGAGTTTGTCCTTTGCACTTATGCCTAGCTCAGGGTTATCCTGAGGAAGGGTGGCTTCTACCTGCAAGAATATTTTCCTTGGGAGCATGGTGGGATCTTACTGCAAAGTTCCCTATAATGCTCTTTTCATCCATAGGAACACGAAACAATCCTAAGGGTGGAAGTACTTAAATCGGGACTTGGGCTAGGAACAGGTGATGTTCCGTCCAGGTCAATTAAGGATTGGATGCGTATGTAGGCCTGATAGATCAAGGACTATCTTAACTGGCCACATGCCCTGGAAATGGGACAGGGTAAGCTTGAACCCGGCTATTCCATACGTGAAAAGACAACCGCGCACTGGGCGTGGGAGATGGTGGGAGTAGCGTGTGCCCTCCTGGCTAGAGGCTGGATGGAGGAGTACTGTGCTCCCGGGTAGCGCGGACCGGTTCACGTTGTGGAGGATCTGTGGGAACGGTTGACATATGCAAGGGTTAAGTGCTACATATGTCGTGTGGTTAGAGATCCTCAGCTGAGTAAATCGATTCGGATCGCCGTTATATCCCCGGAGAGTGGAGACTTGATCACTGACCTACAACCTAAGTCAGGAGGTGAACCTCATGAATAAAAATGATGTTGTATTGATGAGATGGTGAAATTAGACCAGATGCAAATAGAGTCTATTAATATTTAATCTGGCGTTAAAATATTGAAAGTAAGGACTCACTTTAGTAAGCTATTTCTGCAAAAGTATCTAAGTTGATTCTTGCTAAAGCCTCTCCTTGATTCCCAAATCCAGCATACCCTTGAGAGTCTTTTCTTTAGTCGGGTAAGTCTTGCTGAGTAATTCCATACTCAGGGTTTTATTCCCTGTTGTTTTTTTTCAGGTTCTAACTTTGTGCTGCTTTTGATGGTGTTAAGTGCCGGTGGGCTCGGCCTTCTTATATAAGTATACCCCGTCTTTATCTTCTTAATGAGGATGGTCATTTGAGCTAGCATATATTTCAAACTTATACTTTTGTAATCACTCTGATAAAATAATATAAAATTTTTGTAACTTGTAAAATTTGGTAATAATATTTCCGCTGCAAAAATATTGGTGTGTGTGATTTGTGTTACTTAATCCCGCGGTTCTGGTTGTAAGTGGTTTATCCGGTGTCCTTGGGACAATCGGACGGATCCTGTTAAGTTATCTGGTGCACATGCATGGCCGTCTGAGGTCTTTGAGACAAGGACAGGTGCATGTGGGCCCGATAACTTAGAGGTTCTGCCATAGCTGGTATCGGAGCTGGATTAAGTATATACGGTCACATACGTATTTTCAAAACAAAAGTTTTGGTTTTGAAAAACCTATTTTCAACTAAACACATTGTTTGGCTTTGAAAAACATTTTTGAAAAACTATAATGCTAGCGACATCCTCTGTTAAGCCCTAAACTAAGGACTATCAGGTGGCTTAGTTGAAAACCATAACCCATAACCGGGTCGATGTTGCATACATGTGTATTGTTATTTTTGAAGCCATTCAGTCTTGAATGGATCGACGCTCAAGGTAAGGTGAGATGTGAGAGCATGACCGAACAAACGTCGGTCTAGGGAAGAGTATAAAAAGCGCTTGATTATATACATGTTCCACATATGTATATATGAAAGCTGCGATGTGGAGTATTTACTTTTCTGGGATTCAGTACCCCATGGATGTGTATGGGTATACAGACATGGGAATACTGAGAAATGTAATGTACTTGCAACGACGCACCTACGCTCAGGTAAGAAGGTGAGTTACCATAATGAGTTGCCCTATGGTTAAAGTGTGGCAACGGCGCCTATGCGTGGCTCGACGCTTAATGATGAGCTGGCCTCCATATAGCAATATATGGAGTATAAACTGTGATAAACTGTCATGCGTGAATTGCATCATGGGAAATTGGGTTGTGATGGAATTTTTTGCAGGTACACTAACCTCAAAAACGTATGTGTAGCTGACGACTAGTAAAATACCGAGAGAGAATGTATGCCACCGATATAGAACGCTATTGCCACGTTAGATTGGCAAAAACTCGTGAGGACGTATAGGACGAGCATGCATCCTGATTGTTGCATCATGTTTGTTACCTATACACCCAAAATGCTTCTCTCATCCTTATTCCAATAACCGATGATTGTAGATAATGTGATGTAATGTTGAATTATGAACTTCGATGAAATAGTTGACCTCCGTTCTTTAGGTAATCGATTTAGGTGTTATGTGTGGTTACTCTTGTGCTTGAGGTGTCGATAGAAGGTTGGTGATTTATTTACCTAAACCCAAACTAGGCTATGTTCTTATTTAATGAACCATAACCCCAAGATTTGAATTTTCCATTATCCCTCCATGACCAAGCCCATGCAAATAAATATTTAGATAATTTCTTTGTTGGACATAAAATGTACCCAAGCTTAAACCAAGGATCTCGAGTCATGTTTCCATCTTATACCATTCCCATGTTCGATGTGTGCAAGCTGATGTCTCTATTCCAGTTTGCCTGTTCTTGAAGATCACAATGTTATTTTATCAACCTAACCCAGGAAAGACATATCCAATCATTTTCTTGAATTTGATGCCTTTGGTTTCCCCATACTTATCAAAGGCATACCAACTTAATCTTCTGATTGTTTTCCCTCCGTATCTAATCAGATACTCATTCTTGACCTTGTAATCCCTGCGATGGCATAGAAATATGCTTGGGGCTGAATTAACAGTCTCCCATCATACTCCTTTTATCAAGTTTAGGTTATGGCCATACCTTGTTCATTTCATCGGGCCATGATCTATTTGGCTCTCTACTTGTAACTATTCATACAGGTGGAGTATCTTTTTGTATATTATTACCCTTGCCCAGTCTATTTGTGTTGTGCGAGATTTCTTATTGGTTATGTCTAGTAATGGTGTTATGACTAAAACCGATGGTGCCGTGACGAAACCGAGGGCCTTCTATGTGTGCGCACACATGGTCGTGCTGCTCGGCACGCGCTGGTATCACTGTTAGTAGTTATAATCCATTATGAGACTATATCAATGTGTTATCTTAGCACAATCTATTTTTGCTACGTGAGATTCATTATTGGTGCCAGTTCGGTGATGGTGTCATGATTAATGACTTATGGTGCCGCAGCGAAACTGAGAGCCCCTTGTGAATGTACACGCAAGGTTATGCTGCTTGGCGCATGCCGGTATTGAAGTCTCTAGTCATGATCCGTTATGGAATTACACTGATGTGTTATCTTCCATGGACTTTCCCTTGAAACAATTTCTATGTTGTTTGTGAAGTGATCAAGCAACATCTGCCATCGTGGTTAGATCAAAAGGGTATACCTACTTCATGTGTGGTCTTATTTCTTTTGATCTTGGTAGTGACTACTCATACAAGTTCCCTTTACATCCTTTGTGTAAAGGTGAAGCCTTGGAGCTTTTTTAGTGTTGGAAAACAACTGATTAGCTCTCAAATTGGAGATTTGTTTCCCCTACTGTTGAGATGCAGGAGTTTGTTCATTCGCTCTCTTATTTAATCCATGTATTCCCGAACCAAGTCTGTTCATCTCACATGAAGAAATGGATGAACAACTAGACCAAATGGATTCCTACCCAAATGCATGATCAACTGTTAATAAGAGTAAACTCTCGACCGTTGGCTTACCGATGGTACTGAGAGGACTTGCTCGATGTCAAAAGTAGTTCAACAAGTTGGTTTTACTAACTTGTAACTGCCTGGTGAACGAAGGTTGAGTTTAGAGATCGTTTTATCGAGTTGTCTAAGCTCACTTTTGTACAACCCCTCCTAAGGAAGAACTTTCAAGAATCGAGATTAAGTCGGCCAATAACCACCTAACCATCGCTCTAGTCGTGCCTCGATTGCCTCACGTATGCTTTTCCAGCATAAGTGATTGGGTCGAGCCATGTCTAGTGCCTGATAAAATGGGCTGGTTGCAAAGTCCGCATCTACAGATCCCTCCATGGGTGATTTTCTCGAATCTATACCACCTTTTGTGGACTTGAATTCTCGGGTTAGCCACATGTTAACCGCGACAGTATTCGACATCTACACCCGTCCCCTGTGCTATGAATTTCCTGTAACCACTTGTTGGTAAACCTCTTTCTGTGTGTTTTACTCAAGAGGTTGCATCTGATTCTGTTTGGGTAAAGTCGCATATCTACCGCTCGCCCAACAGACTCAGATAGTACAATGTCATCAGAGAAAGCAAACTTCACACATGGAACCTTATGTGTTCCTCTGGCAGACATCGTCTCTTGCGGTGGACATTTCAGCCTAAGGCGATACATGTTATGTCCACTAGAGAAACAATATTCTGAAGTACTTGCCTTCGCCCAAGACTGCCTTATGATTATCGCTGATATGGATGTGGTTACATGCTTCTCTACTCTTAGAAGTCTTTCGCTCCGAATCTCGGGACGAGATTCTTTTAAGGGGGGAGGGCTGTAACATCCCTGGTGTTTATATTCTGCTCGACAATGAGCATGGATTTAAGCACGTAAGATCAGTGGATAAAACAGATATTAATTTTTAATTATCTTCGTCTATCGCGATTTTTATATCGCATCTGTTTTGTCTGTCGCAAGTTCGACATCGTTTTTATTTTATCCGGGCTCTTCCTAAATTCTCGTGATGTTCGGAACATCGTCGTTCCGAAAATTGGTGCGTCCGGTGATTATTTAAAATTCATCGCTCGCGCGAATACGAATTCGGAAGCCCGACCCACTCGGACGATTTTATCCCGAGCAAATTAGTTTGAACTCGATGACTAAAATGTTTGGGGTAAAATAATCCAAATCGCGCATCGTCCGAGTGAAATCGTGCGCGAGGTTATGATCCAATTTATCCTTCAGCACGCTGTTTTGGCGACGAAGTCAAGTGTACATTAGCAGATGAGATTTATCTGGTTTCAATTAGATCAAACACAGAGAGTATGGATGTAAGTAAGAATTATCGGTGAGGATAATGGTCTCTATGTCCTAATTACCTTCGTCTATCATTAATTTGGATCAACACAAATTTGATTTAATCTGGATTTAAATTTAAGTCTGAATCGATAATTCAAAAATTTTGGTGACGCATACTCAAGTTGAATCAAGCTCTCATTTAGTGTCTTAGATAAGAATCATTAGAGGTAATAAACGTTACATTATGGGCAATATATATATACGTGTATATATAGTTGGTAAAAAAACGAAAATGAGGATAAATCCTCCTTTTCCTTATCCTTTAACCCACCGTTCATGAAGCAGGATTATTCTTCACGTCACATTACTCCTCGACGTGTCTTTTCTCTGGCCTAATCCATCCACGCTCGATCTCCAGCACAAAAAAATCTCTTCACGTCTGTATCCAGCCCAGCCATCGTACGCGCCAGACCCTTCCATCGCCCAGCTCGATGCCCAGCGAGCGTCTGATTTTTTCCACCGCCGCGCGCTGGTGTCCATCTCCTGAAGATTTTTTTTCCACCGGATGCCTCTTCTTATCCCCTCTCCTCTCCATTTCTTACGTAGCGCACCTTTGGATATTTCCAGCCGCCGCGAGCTCCCCTTCTCTCTCCCGGCGCTCTCTTCCTTCTCCCTGGCGCTCGGCCGCCTATCTCCCTCTGCTCGGCGCCTTGCTGCTCGCCCACCTCGTCCATGGCCGTCGTGCTGTGTTCACTCTGCGCGCAGCCGGCGTTTCTCCGATGGCGCGCCCTCCTCTGCTCGAGCCTGCTTCCTCTTCCTTGTGCCTCGTCACGTGAGCTCTCCCTGGCTCATGTACTGGTCGCTGTCGTGGAGCTTCGTTTCTCTAGTCGCCGTATCCTCCCGGCCTCCTGCTCGACGGGCTTAGCTTCGAGCTCGCCCAGCTCGGCCGTCCTCCAAATTTCGCCCAGCCCAGTCGCGCGTCTGCTCTGCTCGCCGACACGCGTTCCTCTCTCCGCTTGCCGCGTCCGGCCGAACGTCCCTGCGCCGCGGCTTCTCAGCTCGCCGCATTCTCTCTCGGGTCTCTGTGCCGCGCCCTGGTTCAGTTTCTGGCTCGTCGCGCGCGTTCCGTTCTCCTTGTGAGTGCAGCCGCGAACTACCCTGCCTCCCATGGCCGGCATACGGCTTTGTGTTCGCCGGAGCTCCCTGCGTGCTCAGCCTCAAGTTTCTGTGCCCACGCTCCACTGCTCCCATAGCGAGTTCCTCTCTGCCACGGTTGTCCGGTGTTTGGCCCGCGCCGATTCGTGTTTGCTCGTATCGCCATCGTCATGTTATCGCTGGTGATAGCGTCGCGTGCCCCATGTTGCCGCGTCCCTGTTTCAGTTTGCCATGCCGCACCGTCATCGCTTGGTCGTCGTGCGTGCATCCCCAAGAAATCCCAAGAATCGGGTGAAGACGAAGTTAGCAGCGCGATATTCCCCAAGCGCTCTACAAATTTCCTGGATCGGAAAATCACTATCGATCTCGCAGGTTCGTGTCAGCTGTGGAAGCGGTAAGCTGATGAATTATTCAGAATAGTTCAATCGATAAATAAATAAATGTGCTAGTGTGATGCTCATTAAGGTGCTCGATAAATTGCGTGAGTCACGAAACTCTCGTCAACTCCGTGGTTTTTGCGATTATCGAGCCAGATTCGGTTATAGCGAGTTATTTCGCTATTCCGGTCACTTAGCTGAATTAGTGGATCGAGTAGAATTTTGGTAGGCGTGTGTGATGATAAAATATTTTAATCACTTATAAAGATGTAGTATAATTTATAAGGCAAGGGATTAGTTCAGAATTTAATTAATTAGCTGATGAGTTGAGTAGGCTAATTGTGTTTCATGTGTATAATCTGTTGCTCGTGATGTTTGCATTAGGTTCGTTTAATCTCGAGAAGCGTAATTATTGCGCTTAGTCATACGTCGATAACTAGTGCTTTCGTATAAAATTGTACAACACCTCGCCGCTAGGTGTTTTATTCGCTATCGCGTAACACTATTTAGGTTTGTAATATTTCCGACGATATGCATTCATGTGCATAATGCATTCCATTCAGGTACGTTAATTAGTCGCGCGATGCGGAAGAAGAACCAAGTCGACCCCAAGCGCGGGCTAATCCGCAGGATGAAGCTGATGGATTAATCTGAAGACGGGTAATTGGAGCAATGCGAAGACAAAGGATGGTCGTCAAGTAGACGTCGTCTAACAACACTAACCTAGTGTTATTCAGGCAAGCCCCGGTGCATGCAACCCCTTCCTTGTGTTTTTAAATAATTTTTGCACACTTTAAGTCTAGTGAAATGTGCATTAGGTTTATAGGAGTTGCTTGGAACCCTTTGATGCATTGCCTTCCTTGATATCCATACCTTTATAGATACTTCTAGTGAAGTATCAAAATATGATTTACAAAAAATGCTTAGCCCTGCTTATAGGCAGGTAGAGTTTGTCCTTTGCACTTATGCCTAGCTCAGGGTTATCCTGAGGAAGGGTGGCTTCTACCTGCAAGAATATTTTCCTTGGGAGCATGGTGGGATCTTACTGCAAAGTTCCCTATAATGCTCTTTTCATCCATAGGAACACGAAACAATCCTAAGGGTGGAAGTACTTAAATCAGGACTTGGGCTAGGAACAGGTGATGTTCCGTCCAGGTCAATTAAGGATTGGATGCGTATGTAGGCCTGATAGATCAAGGACTATCTTAACTGGCCACATGCCCTGGAAATGGGACAGGGTAAGCTTGAACCCGGCTATTCCATACGTGAAAAGACAACCGCGCACTGGGCGTGGGAGATGGTGGGAGTAGCGTGTGCCCTCCTGGCTAGAGGCTGGATGGAGGAGTACTGTGCTCCCGGGTAGCACGGACCGGTTCACGTTGTGGAGGATCTGTGGGAACGGTTGACATATGCAAGGGTTAAGTGCTACATATGTCGTGTGGTTAGAGATCCTCAGCTGAGTAAATCGATTCGGATCGCCGTTATATCCCCGGAGAGTGGAGACTTGATCACTGACCTACAACCTAAGTCAGGAGGTGAACCTCATGAATAAAAATGATGTTGTATTGATGAGATGGTGAAATTAGACCAGATGCAAATAGAGTCTATTAATATTTAATCTGGCGTTAAAATATTGAAAGTAAGGACTCACTTTAGTAAGCTATTTCTGCAAAAGTATCTAAGTTGATTCTTGCTAAAGCCTCTCCTTGATTCCCAAATCCAGCATACCCTTGAGAGTCTTTTCTTTAGTCGGGTAGGTCTTGCTGAGTAATTCCATACTCAGGGTTTTATTCCCTGTTGTTTTTTTTCAGGTTCTAACTTTGTGCTGCTTTTGATGGTGTTAAGTGCCGGTGGGCTCGGCCTTCTTATATAAGTATACCCCGTCTTTATCTTCTTACTGAGGATGGTCATTTGAGCTAGCATATATTTCAAACTTATACTTTTGTAATCACTCCGATAAAATAATATAAAATTTTTGTAACTTGTAAAATTTGGTAATAATATTTCCGCTGCAAAAATATTGGTGTGTGTGATTTGTGTTACTTAATCCCGCGGTTCTGGTTGTAAGTGGTTTATCCGGTGTCCTTGGGACAATCGGACGGATCCTGTTAAGTTATCTGGTGCACATGCATGGCCGTCTGAGGTCTTTGAGACAAGAACAGGTGCATGTGGGCCCGATAACTTAGAGGTTCTGCCACAGTAATCGCGGTGGCAGGCGGGCAGAAGCAGCGGTCACGTCGTCAGCAGCTCATGTCCCATCCAGGGGCAGTGGGGGAGCCCTCTCTCACGGCGTGAAGACGACGCGCCCGTGATCCGTTCCTCGAACGGCTCGCGCACGCGCAACGGCCGCCCCGCGGATCGCTCGCCCCGTCGCATTAATTCCACGGCGGGACAGGCGGCGTCCCTGGTGGGAGAAGCAAGCGACGCTTCGCCCTCGCCAAAATGACCGCGTCGAAAGAGGTACGCCACGTCTTTCGACTTCGCATCCTTTTCTTTTTCCTCTTTCTCTCTCTTACAACAGGGACCGGGAAAGGGGGATACCCCGAAAAGGACCCTTCTCCGTGAAGGAAACAGGCTCCGAGCCTCCCTACTGATCAGAGGTTCGAAGGCTGGCCCCTCGGAGGGGTTCAACAGCCGCCTCAGAGCATGTGGGCTCCACACCCACTACTGGTCAGAGGTTCGATGGCCGGCCCCTCAAAGGGTTCAACGGCCGCCTCAGGCCACTCGAGCTCCGCGCCCGCTACTGATCAGGGGTTCGTAGGCTGGCCCCAGAAGGGTTCACAGTCGCCTCAGACATAGAGCGAGGGATGACCATGGGTACGTTTGATACATAACCAAGGCTCGGGCTACGCTCCCGAGGTACCCTAGGACATTTCCGAGACCAGCGGGAACGATCTTGTAACGGAATCCCATCAGAGGGAGGCATCGAGCCCTCGGACCCCGTCGACAGGGGACCGGGTCCGGCAGATCACCCTAGGTACTTTTGGGCGCACCTCTGGGCCTCTAGCCGACCCTTATCAAATGGGGCACGGACGTCCGCTCGGATTACCCGCCAGCAGCTCACCGAAGACACCATGTCCGGCGCCACCTGAGGGCAACATGGCGCTTTCCCCCCCCCCCCTCCTCCTTGCGGAAAGGCGACACAGGGGCGTATGTAAAAAAGTCGAGTCTGTCCCTGACCGTCCTCTCGCCCTGTGCAGAGGCTCGGGGGCTGCTCTCGCAAAACCGGCTCCGGCCAAACCGTTGACAGCGTCAACATACCAGCCCGAGAACTTGGGACCCGACCGTGCACTCGGGCTACGGCCAGCTCGCATGAGGGAACAACTAGACCAGCCGAAGTATTGCGAAGCGCACTAAGACCTCGAAGTAGTAAAACTACTCCTCCGAGGCCTCGGGGGCTACACCCGGCGGGTGCGCTCGCGCGCACCCACCGGAACAGAATGCAACCGAAAAAGGCTGGTCCCCTTGCAAAAAAGTGCGGCAAAAGCCTCCAAGCGAGTATTAGTACTCCCTTGGAGGCTCGGGGGCTACTGTCGGGGACCATAATTAGGGGTACCCTCAAGACTCCTAAATCTCAGCTGGTAACCCCCATCAGCACAAAGCTGCAAAGGCCTGATGGGTGCGATTAAGCCAAGGATCGGTCCATTCAAGGGACATGATCGTGCCTCGCCCGAGCCTAGCCTCGGGCAAGGGAAGCCGACCCCGGAGAACCTACGTCTCGCCCGAGGACCCCCCCTCCAGCAACGGGCACACTATCGGCTCGCCCGAGGCCCAGTCTTCACCAAGAAGCAACCTTGGCCACATCGCCACGCCGACCAACCAAATCGCAGGGGCATTTAATGCAAAGGTGGCCTGACGCCTTTATCCTGACGCACGCCCTCCAGTCGACAGAGCCGAAGTGACCGCAGTCACTTCGCCGCTCTACTGACCGGTCTAACAAGAGGACAGCGCCACCTGCGCCGCTCCGACTGCTGAGCCACCCGACAGAGTGAGGCTGACAGCAGCCAAGGTCGACCTCGGGCGTCATAGGAAACTCCGCCTCGCCCGACCCCAGGGCTCGGACTCGGGCTCAACCCCGGAAGACGGCGAACTCCGCTCCGCCCGACCCAGGGCTCGGATATGGGCTCAGCCCTGGAAGACGGCGAACTCCGCTCTGCCCGACCCAAGGCTCGGACTCGGGCTCAGCCCCGGAAGACGGCGTGGAAGACGGCGAACTCCGCTCCGCCCGACCTAGGGCTCGGATATGGGCTCAGCCCCGGAAGACGGCGAACTCCACTCCGCCCGACCCAGGGCTCGGACATGGGCTCAACCCCGGAAGACGACGGACTCCGCTTCGTCCGACCCCAGGGCTCGGACTCAGCTCTGGCCTCAGCCGATGGTCTCCGCCTCGCTCGACCCAGGGGCTCGGACTCGACCACGGCCACGGAAGACAGACTCGACCTCAACCTCGGAGGAGCCTCCACATCGCCCAACCTAGGGCGCGGACCGACCACGTCGACAGGAGGCGTGTAACACCCGGATTTTAGGGGTCCAAAACCCGGGGTTAAAACACCAGGTATGCTGGGACCAAGTCTCAAACATATGATGTATAGTGGCACAGGATCGAATGTCACATCTTTATATATAACAGGAGTTCTATAAATAATTACATTATAAGGAGACAACGGTCCAGCAACCCAAAGTTGACTGGGAGACGACGACCTAGACCTCTCACGAACTCATCACAGCATTCTCCATGAGCATCATCCTGCAGTACCTGGTCTTGACCTGTGGTGTATGTGAGACAACAAGAGTGAGCTCACATACGTTCATCGCTCAACAAGTTGTGGGGAATAATGTGCATGAACTCACCAAAGGTGGGAGCTCATAAAGTGTAAGGCTTACCAAAGAAGATGGTTAGAGCTGAGCATTGCTTTTAAAGTTGGTCAAAATTTTATTAGCAATTACTAAGTATAAGTAAATACCATCCCAATTAAATAGTAGAACAAAAGTAACCACTTCACCTGCGATGCAATGCATATGACAAATTGAATTTAGTTCCATAAATTAATCATGTGAGGGTCCGAGCTGCTCATGACCGTGAGCACGGCTAGTATACCAGTTTTACACTCTGCAGAGGTTGCGCATCTTTACCCACAAGTCGTGTTACCCATCTGCCAAGGGGTCATGAATCCCATTCACCTCTACCAAGGAAGCGAGGCAGGGTAGCACTACGAGGCCTTTACAAAGTTCCACTAGCTTCCGAAAACCCGCTACAGTTTATAGGAAGATCCAGTACAGGAATCCCTTGCAGGACCGCCATCGCAGCAAAATCCTCCCGAGGGCACTTCCCGCACTGACCTCTCCCCTACTGCCCTTGCCCCTTTCGGGTAAGGTAGTCTTCCACTAGCTTTCCTAATTAATCAGCCAAGGGCATCCCATACTACCCTTGTGGTAGCACTGTTTTCCCGGGTGGTCGCTCCATGTTCCAATTAACATTAATGATATCAACATGAACATAAACAGAATAACAACTAGAATTGGAACATGGAGGTAATAAATGATTATCCCAAAACCATATAAAGCAATAGCAAACTACCCAAGTGATTCAGGGGTGAACAAGGTAATGAGATAAACAATCTAGGGTGACCTATTGGGTCCCATCAAAATTAACCTATGCAGATTATTATGATTAATTAGAACATGAGTAGGTGAAAAGAAGTGATCAAGGGCACAACTTGCCTGGGCCTTGAGATCCAGGTACCAGGATGATTTCTTCAGATCCTCGTGACCTCACTGCTAGTCGTAGCAATACAAACATACATGGTATAGGCAAGATTAACATTACACCAAACATATATGCCAAAATACATATTAATAATCTACATATTAAAATAAGATCACAGGAAAAAGAATTATTAATTTTGGAGTTGTAGAATTCAAGTTATGATTTTCCTAAGGTTTAAGGTGATTATAATATGATTAAATGATAAATAAATTTCCTAACAGAGTTCATGTCAAAACAGTGATTCTAAATGATAGAGAATATTATTACAAAATTTTAGGAATTGGAATGGTTCAATTTGGAGCTAAAATGGATTTTCTATGAATTATCTAAGTTCTAGCAATTATTTTTGTATTAAAAATCTAATTTCTAATTCTTTTAATCATTTTATTACTGCACTGGACTGGGCCTCAATTATAGGAAAGCGCAGGGGGCTCGAGGTAAGTTTCCCTAAGACTCAGACTTCACCCGCGGTGGACGGCGGGTTGTTTTCTTAAAAGGTCGGGGTCTCTTTTGCATAATGGCATGGCCGAAAGGGTAGGATCTATTATGAGCCGTCCGATCCGTTATCCACGACCCAGATTAAATCACTCCCCCGCCCGAACCGGTACGCGCTGGTAGCCGCAGGATCGGAATCCAACGACCCTGATTTTATGAAGCTTAATCCTCCCCGAACCGTCCGATCAAAGGCGAACGACATGGATTCATTCACGTTGAAGCGTTACGCAACTCTAATCCTGGCCGTTTGCTAAAGATCCAGCGACCAGGGGACATCGTCCCCAACCACACCCCTACGACGGCGACGTCGGACGCCCACCGCGGTGGAGAACCTCGCCGGCGAAGCGAGCCCTTGGTCCCAGCGCCCAATCCTCGAATCCAAATGGCTTTACACGATGCGGGAACAAAAGCGAACACGATGGACGGATACTTACCGGCAATCGTACCGAGATGGTGCCCGACCACGGCGAGCGACGGAGATCGAAGTGCGACGAGCAATTGCTCGAGTCACGGCGGCGTTCGACTCAAATCAATGGCACAGACGGCTTCCCCAGGTAGAAGCGACACTCCACGACCTGATTTCGAGAGCCCAGGCCCCCCCCCCCGACAACGGCTGTCCTCGGCGGCGGCGCTCCCCTCCTTTCTCTCTCGGTGTCCGGCTTGCAAAGGGCTATGGCTCAGGGTCACGGGCGCTCGGGTTTTATAGCTCGGAGGAGGGGATAAGTCCGCGCGATGTGCACGGCCGTTAGCTCCGCCCACGGCGTGAATTTCGCGCGAGCAAAACGACCACGGACACCGCGCGCCATGAGCGGGTTGTTCCTGGGCGCGCGAGGTCGTTTGTTCGGGTCAGCGCATATCTCGTGAAGTTCGGCCGAGGAGATGACGGTGAATCCCGACAGTGACCGCGCTTCCCGGATTTCACATCGCCCGCCGCGACCGAGCTCGCCTGAGCCGAGCGGCGAAGGAAGGGGAAAGACCCTGACAACGCGGTCCCGCGAACCAGAGAGAGGGAGAGCAGGCGAGCGCGGGATGAGACTGGGCAGAGGGCCCCGCATGTCAGCGAGACAACGAGAGCGCGCGTGAGGGATGAGAGGCTGCCCGTGGGGCCCGCGTGTCGGCGCCCGATTGTGGAATGGGCCACGCGCGCGGTAGGGAATCCTTAGGTGGGCCGAATTCTAGGTAGCTGGCCCAGTTAGGGTTTTTATTCTTTTTTCTTTTTCTTTTCTATTTTCTTTTCTCCATTTTTCAAATCCAATTTGAATTCAAACTTAAATTCAAATCTCTATGGCTCATTATTTCAATTTATTTTTGTGTAGTTAGGGATATTAATTCTGAATATACTTGTTTATATATATTATTTATATTTTTGTTTTATATCCCTTCTCTTTCTCTCATTTTCTATTCCAAATTCAAATTTAATTTTAACTATTCAAAATCCAATTCACATTTTATTTTGAATTTCAGGTTCCTAAAATCAAATATAATCCTGAAGGAAATTTAGACTTTACTGTTTGGATCACTTATTTATTTTTAATAAGTATATAGCCTTTCCTTTTCTTTTCTATTTCAAATCCAAATTTATATTTTTATTTTAGTTTTCAGATTTTTCAAATGTATCAATTGAAACCCAAAGGTGAATATAAACCATACTTATTTTAGTATTACTAACTTAAGTTTTTATTCTCCTTTCTATTTATTTCATGAGATGTATAAATGGTTTCTCTTAAAAGAAAAAGAAAAATTCTTTTCCCATCATTTTCTTATTTCCCAAATTTCCAAGATATTATGATATTTTGTTCAAATTTCTTCTACCAATTTCCAATCCCAAAATTTGGGTGTTACAAATCCTACCCCCCTTAAAAATAATCTCGTCCCCGAGATTAGTAAGAAAAGGGATGTATGCTCATATTAATTCAACACATATGCATAAACCAAAATCTCGGCATGATGCATATTTTATTAGCAAAACACAGGGTCAAATGGACCTTATTATTCCAACTAAAATAGTATCTTATCAACTACTAACTAAAGTAACATCTAGACCTTACAAATCATCATAATTTATGTCTATGTAGCTTGGTGAAGCTGGTGGTGGTGGGGGTTGTTGTTGTTGTCTCTCCAACCGTGCTTGTCTTATTCCTTGGCGGGCCTGACGCATTTCCTCGCGTTGTTGCCTTATCTGATTCTGCATCTCGGTCACCATGTCTGTTAACTGTTGTATTATCAGTCTTTGGGTAGCAACCACTTGATTGAGGTCAACAGGTGGAGGATTTGGAGGATTCATTTTCTGTTTGTTGTTACGTGATAATCTTTCCTTTCCTGGTATTGACCATGAAAGTTAGAAGCATGTGATAATAGTTTTGCAAAGGAAGTTACTAAGCGGAATGGATAAGCTAGTAGTTGGTTATAATCTATAGATTCTTTGGTAGGGCTTAATTTATGTCCAGATTGGGGTAACCAATCATATAAGGTGAATATCCAAGGGTAAGATAGAATCTGTCAAGATGAGAGATATACATGGGTGAGATAGGCTACAAGATGTAGGTTAAAAGTTTGTTTGTTATTAGGTGGGAATAGAAAGGTTATACCATTCATCATGGCACTATGGGTTGGGTTAGCTCATGGTTGAATTGATCCAATGTGCTAAGATAAGTTAATACATGGCTAGTGGGGTCTAATCTCTTCTACTAGTGTTATTAATCTGTTTAAGTGGACCACATTAAGTTAGATAACATTAGACCACAATAGATCAGGTCACATTAGGTAGGATAAGAATTGGATATGACTAGATTAGACTAGTTTAGGCTTAGATAGGTCCAACTGGGTAGAATATGTATTATTAAGATATGTTAGGATGTTTTAAGATTAATTTGATATGTTATGATGAGATAGAATCTCTTGCTAGGTTAAAATTGAGGGTTATGCAACTATCAGATAGTTGAGGTAGTTGTATATAGCCAAGTTGATCTATCATTCTTAATTTAGTGCGGGGTGAACTAAGTTAAGTCCTGTTCTATAGGAGTAGAGTCTAAACTATTTCATCAGTATTATCTAACATGTTTGATAAGTTACTTTAGAATTGATCAGATCTAGGTCAGATTGGTGTGATTTGTTTGACTAGATAAGATCTAATTAATTTGCATTAGATCATGATTGTTAAACTAGGGTGGATAAGTATGTTTACTAGGACAGGATGGATCCATAAAGATAAGACATAATCTTTTAAGGCCAGTTAGATCTATTAGGATGACATAAAATCTCTTCAAGATAAGATGAGTATCTTTTTAGGATAAGATGGATTATATTTATTAGGATAAGTTAAGATCTTTTGAGATAAGATAGATCTATGAGCGTAGGGTAGAATCTCTTGGGATGAGACGAATTTATTAAGATAAGGGAGAATGTCTTAAGATAAGATGAATTGGTTAGAATGAGAGCTTTTAGGATAAGATAAATCTCTTTAAGCTAGGTATGTTCCAATGGGGATAATCTAGGTTGTCTAGTTATTTTATAAATATATTTTTATACTTATGTATATATGCAGATGCAATTGTGGACATTACTCCACAACCCATCACACTCAATCAAAGATCCAAATCAAACAAGTATCACAAGAACAAACATTCAAGCTCATAGATAAAAATAGTTTTGTTTTTGTTCCTAAGATTAGGTTTCCTATTCCTAAAGTCACTTTAGGCACAGGATTTCAAAGTGTGAAATCCATTTTTGTCTTCAGAAAAGAAAAGGTAAGAATAATCAGAGTAAAGCGAAAATAGATGAGAAAAGATTAAGATAAGTTTAGAAAAAGAATCAGAGTAGCAAAGGTAAGTATTGGTTATCCAGTTCTATCTAGGTTTCGTCCTACAGTCAACATTCCTCTGATACCACTTCTGTAACACCCGGATTTTAGGGGTCCAAAACCCGGGGTTAAAACACCAGGTATGCTGGGACCAAGTCTCAAACATATGATGTATAGTGGCACAGGATCGAATGTCACATCTTTATATATAACAGGAGTTCTATAAATAATTACATTATAAGGAGACAACGGTCCAGCAACCCAAAGTTGACTGGGAGACGACGACCTAGACCTCTCACGAACTCATCACAGCATTCTCCATGAGCATCATCCTGCAGTACCTGGTCTTGACCTGTGGTGTATGTGAGACAGCAAGAGTGAGCTCACATACGTTCATCGCTCAACAAGTTGTGGGGAATAATGTGCATGAACTCACCAAAGGTGGGAGCTCATAAAGTGTAAGGCTTACCAAAGAAGATGGTTAGAGCTGAGCATTGCTTTTAAAGTTGGTCAAAATTTTATTAGCAATTACTAAGTATAAGTAAATACCATCCCAATTAAATAGTAGAACAAAAGTAACCACTTCACCTGCGATGCAATGCATATGACAAATTGAATTTAGTTCCATAAATTAATCATGTGAGGGTCCGAGCTGCTCATGACCGTGAGCACGGCTAGTATACCAGTTTTACACTCTGCAGAGGTTGCGCATCTTTACCCACAAGTCGTGTTACCCATCTGCCAAGGGGTCATGAATCCCATTCACCTCTACCAAGGAAGCGAGGCAGGGTAGCACTACGAGGCCTTTACAAAGTTCCACTAGCTTCCGAAAACCCGCTACAGTTTATAGGAAGATCCAGTACAGGAATCCCTTGCAGGACCGCCATCGCAGCAAAATCCTCCCGAGGGCACTTCCCGCACTGACCTCTCCCCTACTGCCCTTGCCCCTTTCGGGTAAGGTAGTCTTCCACTAGCTTTCCTAATTAATCAGCCAAGGGCATCCCATACTACCCTTGTGGTAGCACTGTTTTCCCGGGTGGTCGCTCCATGTTCCAATTAACATTAATGATATCAACATGAACATAAACAGAATAACAACTAGAATTGGAACATGGAGGTAATAAATGATTATCCCAAAACCATATAAAGCAATAGCAAACTACCCAAGTGATTCAGGGGTGAACAAGGTAATGAGATAAACAATCTAGGGTGACCTATTGGGTCCCATCAAAATTAACCTATGCAGATTATTATGATTAATTAGAACATGAGTAGGTGAAAAGAAGTGATCAAGGGCACAACTTGCCTGGGCCTTGAGATCCAGGTACCAGGATGATTTCTTCAGATCCTCGTGACCTCACTGCTAGTCGTAGCAATACAAACATACATGGTATAGGCAAGATTAACATTACACCAAACATATATGCCAAAATACATATTAATAATCTACATATTAAAATAAGATCACAGGAAAAAGAATTATTAATTTTGGAGTTGTAGAATTCAAGTTATGATTTTCCTAAGGTTTAAGGTGATTATAATATGATTAAATGATAAATAAATTTCCTAACAGAGTTCATGTCAAAACAGTGATTCTAAATGATAGAGAATATTATTACAAAATTTTAGGAATTGGAATGGTTCAATTTGGAGCTAAAATGGATTTTCTATGAATTATCTAAGTTCTAGCAATTATTTTTGTATTAAAAATCTAATTTCTAATTCTTTTAATCATTTTATTACTGCACTGGACTGGGCCTCAATTATAGGAAAGCGCAGGGGGCTCGAGGTAAGTTTCCCTAAGACTCAGACTTCACCCGCGGTGGACGGCGGGTTGTTTTCTTAAAAGGTCGGGGTCTCTTTTGCATAATGGCATGGCCGAAAGGGTAGGATCTATTATGAGCCGTCCGATCCGTTATCCACGACCCAGATTAAATCACTCCCCCGCCCGAACCGGTACGCGCTGGTAGCCGCAGGATCGGAATCCAACGACCCTGATTTTATGAAGCTTAATCCTCCCCGAACCGTCCGATCAAAGGCGAACGACATGGATTCATTCACGTTGAAGCGTTACGCAACTCTAATCCTGGCCGTTTGCTAAAGATCCAGCGACCAGGGGACATCGTCCCCAACCACACCCCTACGACGGCGACGTCGGACGCCCACCGCGGTGGAGAACCTCGCCGGCGAAGCGAGCCCTTGGTCCCAGCGCCCAATCCTCGAATCCAAATGGCTTTACACGATGCGGGAACAAAAGCGAACACGATGGACGGATACTTACCGGCAATCGTACCGAGATGGTGCCCGACCACGGCGAGCGACGGAGATCGAAGTGCGACGAGCAATTGCTCGAGTCACGGCGGCGTTCGACTCAAATCAATGGCACAGACGGCTTCCCCAGGTAGAAGCGACACTCCACGACCTGATTTCGAGAGCCCAGGCCCCCCCCCGACAACGGCTGTCCTCGGCGGCGGCGCTCCCCTCCTTTCTCTCTCGGTGTCCGGCTTGCAAAGGGCTATGGCTCAGGGTCACGGGCGCTCGGGTTTTATAGCTCGGAGGAGGGGATAAGTCCGCGCGATGTGCACGGCCGTTAGCTCCGCCCACGGCGTGAATTTCGCGCGAGCAAAACGACCACGGACACCGCGCGCCATGAGCGGGTTGTTCCTGGGCGCGCGAGGTCGTTTGTTCGGGTCAGCGCATATCTCGTGAAGTTCGGCCGAGGAGATGACGGTGAATCCCGACAGTGACCGCGCTTCCCGGATTTCACATCGCCCGCCGCGACCGAGCTCGCCTGAGCCGAGCGGCGAAGGAAGGGGAAAGACCCTGACAACGCGGTCCCGCGAACCAGAGAGAGGGAGAGCAGGCGAGCGCGGGATGAGACTGGGCAGAGGGCCCCGCATGTCAGCGAGACAACGAGAGCGCGCGTGAGGGATGAGAGGCTGCCCGTGGGGCCCGCGTGTCGGCGCCCGATTGTGGAATGGGCCACGCGCGCGGTAGGGAATCCTTAGGTGGGCCGAATTCTAGGTAGCTGGCCCAGTTAGGGTTTTTATTCTTTTTTCTTTTTCTTTTCTATTTTCTTTTCTCCATTTTTCAAATCCAATTTGAATTCAAACTTAAATTCAAATCTCTATGGCTCATTATTTCAATTTATTTTTGTGTAGTTAGGGATATTAATTCTGAATATACTTGTTTATATATATTATTTATATTTTTGTTTTATATCCCTTCTCTTTCTCTCATTTTCTATTCCAAATTCAAATTTAATTTTAACTATTCAAAATCCAATTCACATTTTATTTTGAATTTCAGGTTCCTAAAATCAAATATAATCCTGAAGGAAATTTAGACTTTACTGTTTGGATCACTTATTTATTTTTAATAAGTATATAGCCTTTCCTTTTCTTTTCTATTTCAAATCCAAATTTATATTTTTATTTTAGTTTTCAGATTTTTCAAATGTATCAATTGAAACCCAAAGGTGAATATAAACCATACTTATTTTAGTATTACTAACTTAAGTTTTTATTCTCCTTTCTATTTATTTCATGAGATGTATAAATGGTTTCTCTTAAAAGAAAAAGAAAAATTCTTTTCCCATCATTTTCTTATTTCCCAAATTTCCAAGATATTATGATATTTTGTTCAAATTTCTTCTACCAATTTCCAATCCCAAAATTTGGGTGTTACAAGGCGCCATCATTACTCTACCCCGAGCTGACTCAGGCTATGGGGAACAAGACCACCAGATAGGCAATGATGGCGCCCCGCACACTCCGTGACGACGGCGGCTCTCGGCCCCCTTACAGAAGCAAGAGGACGTCAGCAAGGACTCGACCGCCCCGACAGCTGCCCTTCCGCCAGGCTCCAGCGCTCCTCCGACGGCCACGACACCACACGAACCGGGTGCTTAAACCTCTCCGGCTGCCACGACGGCATGTACTTAGGGCACTAGCTCTCCTCCGCTAGACACGTAGCACTCTGCTACACCCCCCATTGTACACCTGGATCCTCTCCTTACGCCTATAAAAGGAAGGACCAGGGCCCTCTTACAGAGGGTTGGCCTGTGACGGAACCTCCCAAGTAATTAGGCCCACCTTCAGTTGTCCTTGTCCAACGGACTTCATACAACCCTGTAGGTGCCCCTGAATTACTTGACAAGTTCGGTATCTTTCCTTACCTTACCAGGAACGATTCACCCGTCTTGCAGACATTACAGAACATCGGAGATAAAGAATTGCGGAAGCGATTACATAATTCACATTTATTTAAAAGCAAGCTCAAGTTGTTTTATTACAGACCAGAACTAAGAGCGAGTGCTGAGTAGTAATTTAATACAAACCAAGGGAGGCAAAAACTCCTCCCGAGAAGATTTAAGTAAAAGATCTATATGGAGGACCAAGTCCTCCCGCACTTCAGTCTTGTGTTTCTTCTTTGGGAACAACCTTGGCACAGAAGCAGCAGAAATCTGCTACTTCCTCACCTAAAAACAACGAAGGGATAAACCCTGAGTATGGAATTACTCAGCAAGACTTACCCGACTAAAGAAAAGACTCTCAAGGGTATGCTGGCTTTTAGGGAGTCAAGGTAAGGCTTCTCAATACTCAAAGACTCTGTTTTGCATAAATGCTTACTAAAGTGGATCCTTAAAAATCCAATTTTATTTGACCAGTTAAGTTCAATTACCTGCAACTAGAGTTCTTTCTACCCTAGTTCAATCGCTGGTCCTGCACTAGCCAATTTCTTAACAAATACCCATTATCTTTAGTGGAATGCTACGTGTAGGGTAGTGACCAAGTCTTCATAACCGCGAAGGTACGGCGATCCGAATCGATTATACTCAGCTGAGGATCTCCAATCACACGACATATGTAGCACTTAACCCTTGCATATGTCAACCCGCCACCGAGGTTCTTAAGACCGGATCAGGTTCACGCAAACCGAGAGCACAGATACACCACCGTCCAGCCTCTTGCCACGGAGGGTACACGCTACTCTCGCCACCGCTCCACGCCCATTTCGTGTTATCTTATTCCGGCCTTAGTCTGCCCGAGGCAAGGCTTACCCATGACGAGGCATGTGACCAGTTAAAGGGTCCTCGATCAACAAGCCTACATCGACAAGGTCCTTAATCGACTCGGACGGAGACACTACACCGAGACTCCTTTCTCGTGCAAGTCACCCGCCCGGTCTCAGCTTAATCTATTCAACCCAAAAACTTGGTACCTGGCAGAGGTACATCTTTTCCAGATGTTGAATCCATCAAGGCCCTGATGGATCCACCATCACATTTTATTTTCAAAAACACCCCACCCACTTTTGCCACATCATCTTTTGTAAAAACAGAACATTTTGTTTTTCTACAGCAAGGCTAAGCATCAAATCTTTTGTGAAATGGGTGATCAAGGAAGGTAATCAAATTCAAGGAAGGTAATGCAGGAATTGTTTTATCAATCAACTCCTATCACCTAATGCATCAAACAAGTGAGAAAGATTTAAAACAACAAGGAGGGTGGCAAATGCACCGGGGCTTGCCTTTGTTAACAGGTGAGTCCTGCTCGGATCCACAAATATCGAAATAAAAGCAGTTGCCTGCTTGAGGATCTGAGGTTGGTGGAGTCCCTTCTTCAGTGACTTCTTCTTCTTCGTGTTCTAACATAACCATATATATGCATAAGAATGGATGCCATGGGATGCTCATGAGGATGCGAAGATAATATAAACTTATTATCTAAGTCTTGAGTACAACTTTCCTTCACGGTACTCCGAGAACCTAGGGTTTCCGGAGTCGGTAAAGGAGTTCACTAGGCAGGGGGGTGGTTTTGGGTTCTAGTTATCAAACATGGTCCAAATCAACTCAAATTCTACCCAAGGCTTCTAAATATTGTTTTAAGTTCCCATAAAAAGTTTGGGCATTTTTGGACTTACCAATTATTTTCTAAAAATCCATAACTAATACTTTTAACCACTTTAAATACCCTAAAATTTCTCATTTCCACTAAAAATCACAAAACTATTTTTATTAAATTCTAGGGAAAATTATGAACCTAGGAAAATTGGTTTTACAATTTTGCCATTTTTCTACTGTTTTCTATAATTGTTTTGGCTCTGGAGATAAAAGAAAAAGAAAAACAGCTGAATAGTACTGGGCTGATTTCAGCCCAGTAGCCCAGCTCGGAGGGGGAAAGCGCTTGCGCGAGCCCGCGCCCTGGCGGTTTTGCAGAACGGCCCCCGCGTTTTTGTCAAACAGCAAACGAGGTCATTCACTGTTTCTACGTATCACTGACAGTTTACAGAAACACCCCTGAACTTCTATTTCTTCGCAGAGGGAGGTCCACGACGGCGTCGCGCCCGGCCGAGCTCCGGCGAGCATCAATACCGGCCGATTGAGGCGATGACCGGCGTCGGGACTAAGACTAACCCAAATTCATGACCAGGGGAGCATTTTCGCCAAACTAATTGCATCTAAAACTAACTATGGAGCACTGGCCACGGTGACCGAGAACGTTGCGGATGGATGAAGGTGTTCCCGGTGAACTATGGTGATTTAGCTCAATCAAAGGGGTTAGGGAGTTTGAGAGGAGCTGAGGGATGCTAGAACAAGTAGCAGAGGGACTTGAGCTTACCTAAATCGAGCTGGCCACGGTGGGGTCTTCTTCGCGGTGGCGGAAACCGAATTGGGGAAACTATGAAATTCAAGCTCGCTGGCGATCCACTGGGGACAATACTGGGTGTCGGGGTTCTTGACTACCCTACGGAGCTTGCGGTGGCTTCAATTTATAGAGAAGTTAGGCGGCGGTGACGAATTCGGCCGAGCAGTGCTGGCGGCCGGAGAGGAGGAAGAACGTGGGTGCGGTGAACACGTGTTTATCACCGTGGCAGTAACTCCGGTGATCGATAGACAGTTAGAGGGGGTCACGGTGATGCGGTGGCGCGGTTGAGACACGCGGCGCACGGTCGGACGGCGGCGGTTCACCGGCGAGCCTATCGCTCCAGCCGCAAAGCAGTGGGGAAGGTAGAGGAGGCCGTCGGAGTGGTGTCCAGCTCACCGGCGGTGAGGATCTTTACTGAGCTATGTTTATCCGATGGCCACGACGCACGAATCACGGCGAGCAGTGATCAACGGTGATGGACCACCGGCTACGAGCAGAGGGATAGAGTCTTCTTCAGTTATCCTTTACTGTACCATGGGATTTTCAGTTTATGGCGCCTGACAGTCATAGTTTAGGTCCGATTTTCTCACAAATTTTCATGGCAACATACCCAATGATCTGTAGCAAAGTGGTAGATCTACAATCCATCTATAACTTTACTACAATGTGCTTCCACAAAAAGTCACTGGATCTTGCTTAAAATCAAGCCCTAAGTTCATGTCATCCCACTGTTATTCTGAATTTCAGACATCAAGCAGTTTGACAGTCCAACTTCAGGCTTAATTATCTCTGGATTTTTCTTAACAATTGAGCTCACAACCTTAAGCAAAGTTGTTCTCCTATAATTGGGCTACAATTTTGATGTGGTGACCTAGGGCAAAAACCCTCTGATTTAAAAGTTACCAGGGCTTCAAGTTGGATGAACCACACTGAAATCCAGAATTAACCCAAAAGGGTTAAGTGTGGCACTTTTGCACTTAAGTCAAAATCTTAAGTTTTGGATTGCAAATTCACATATGAGTGACCCAAATAACTTAAGATACTTATTTGACTTGATTTTTGCACTTTAGTCCAAAAGTGGACTAATTTTGCACTTAGGTCCCTAGGGTTTGGTTTTTAGGGTTTTCCAAGGTTCTATTTGAGATTGTTGGTATCCAGGTGTATAAATGTGACTCAACTTTGTTTTTGGGGACATTTATAACTCTTTCCCCTAAAGCCTTTAGGTTTTCTCATCTTGGGTTAAGTTTTACCCCTTTAATCCCTATTTAGGGTTAGGTTTCCTATCAAGGGTGCTATTTGCAAAAACACTTAAACAATACAACTTGTTTGAAATTTTTGCCTAGTGAATGCACTCTAAGTGTATCAAACATATGCAATGCCAATGCTATGATGTCATGCTCAAGTTTTAGTTATAGTAACACCAGGGGTGTTACATCCTTCACCCCATAAAAGAATCTCGTCCCGAGATTAAAAGTCCTAGGGTGAGTAATGGAAAAGGAAATGTGTCACATTTTTATTTCCTTATTTTTGGTACAAGGCAGGGGTGGTGTGGGGGTTCACTTCTTTATTGCAATAACTATATACACTTTACAAATTACATGAGGCTAGAAAGCCTGGGAAATTCTTATTCAAGAAGTCTTGAGTTTCCCACGTAGCCTCATCCTCAGAATGCTGGTTCCATTGTATCTTGTAGAACTTGAGAGTCTTTCTTCGGGTAACCCTGTCCTTTTGATCCAGAACTCGAATAGGATGTTCTGAGTACGTTAAGTCTGGTTCCAGGACAACATCTGTCACTTCAATGGTTCGATCGGGAACCCGAAGACACTTTTTCAATTGTGACACATGGAACACATTATGCACAGCAGACAAGGTTTCGGGTAGTTGGAGTCGGTATGCCACTGGTCCACATTGCTCAAGTACCAGGAATGGACCAATGTACCTGGGTGCAAGCTTCCCTTTAACCCCAAAACGCGATACTCCTTTCATTGGTGAGACTTTCAGGTAAACATAGTCTCCTTCCAGGAAATATAAGGGCATTCACCGTGTGTCTGCATAACTCTTCTGACGAGCTTGTGCTTGCTTCAGATTACGAATAATTTTCTGAACTTTATCCTCGGCTTCTTTCACCAGATCAGGTCTAAAGAAGCACCTTTCACCAGGTTCAGACCAATTTAGCGGAGTCCGACACCGTCGTCCATATAAAGCTTCAAAAGGTGCCATCCTAATACTTTCTTGATAACTATTATTGTATGAAAACTCCGCCAAAGGTAAACATTCATCCCATTTTGGTGAGAAATCCAGGACACATGCCCGCAACATATCTTCAAGTATTTGGTTCACTCTCTCAGTTTGTCCACTGGTTTGAGGGTGATAGGCCAAACTGTGGAGTAACTTAGTACCCAGGGATTTATGAAGTTCTTCCCAAAATTTAGATACAAATTGTGGTCCACGATCCGACAGTATAGTCTTTGGAACCCCATGCAAACTGAGAATACGGGCGATGTACAACTCCGCATAGGTAATGACGTGATATTTTACCTTGACAGGGAGGAAGTGGGCGATCTTGGTAAATCGATCAATGATAACCCAAATAGAGTCATACCCTTTTGTGTTCCAAGGCAATCCCACAATGAAGTCCATGCTTATGTCTTCCCATTTCCCTGTTGGTATTGGTAATGACTGCAATGGACCGGCAGTTTTCATGTGTATGGCCTTGACACGTCTGCAAGTGTCACACTTAGCCACATAGCGTGCAATTTCAATTTTCATCTTCGTCCACCAGTAGTGCTGTTTTAGATCATGATACATCTTAGTGCTTCCCGGATGAATAGAATAGCGACTAAGATGCGCTTCATCTAAGATTTGCTGGCGGAGTTCTTCATTCTTTGGCACTACTATGCGGTTGTTAAACCATAACACACCTTGATCGTCTTCCTTGAAACATTTGGCTGTTCCAGCCCTTATCTTCTCTCGTATGTGCTTCATACCCAGATTATCCTTTTGAGCATCAATTATCTTTTGCAGAATGATTGACTCAAGCTTTAGCTGATTTAGAGTCCCTTGCTGGATTATCCCCAGGTTTAGCTTCTCCATTTCTTGACATAAAGTGTTCTCGGAGGTCTTTGCCATAAGACAGTGGCAGGAAGTCTTACGACTCAATGCATCTGCCACCACATTGGCCTTGCCTGGGTGATAATGGATCTCTAGTTCATAGTCTTTAATGAGCTCAAGCCATCGTCTTTGCCTCATATTTAACTCTGACTGGGTAAAGATGTACTTCAAACTTTTATGATCTGTATATATGTGACAGATATTTCCCAGCAGATAGTGACGCCATATTTTCAGGGCATGAACCACAGCAGCTAGCTCCAGATCATGAGTTGGATAATGCTCCTCATGTCGGCGCAACTGCCTTGAAGCATACGCAATTACTCGGCCTTCTTGCATCAGTACACAGCCGAGCCCACTGCCAGATGCATCACAATATACATCAAAAGGCTTAGTGATGTCCGGTTGAGCCAATACCGGAGCAGTGGTTAATAATGTCTTCAATTGCTCAAAGGCTTCATTACACTTAGAAGACCAATTGAACTTAATATCATTCTTCAATAAACTTGTGATTGGCTTCACAAGCTTAGAAAAATCGGGTATGAATCTGCGATAATATCCAGCTAGTCCAAGAAAACTCCGGACTTGGTGAACAGTGGTTGGGGGTTTCCACTCCAGAATATCTTTGACCTTGCTAGGATCTACCGCAATTCCTTTAGCTGATAACACGTGCCCCAAAAATTGAATTTCCTCCAGCCAGAACGCGCACTTGCTGAACTTGGCATACAGCTGATGTTCCCTCAGGCGCGTCAATACAATCCGTAGATGCTGAGCATGCTCCTCTTCATTTTTAGAGTATATCAAAATATCGTCGATGAAGACCACCACGAACTTGTCCAACACGGGCATGAACACCGAGTTCATCAAATAGGTGAAGTGGGCAGGAGCATTTGTGAGCCCGAAAGACATTACCAAGTATTCAAACAATCCATACCGCGTAGTAAATGCGGTCTTCGGTATATCCTCGGGCCGAATACGGATTTGGTGATAGCCCGAACTGAGATCAATTTTGGAAAATACCCTCGCCCCAGTCAGTTGATCAAATAAGATGTCGATCCTTGGAAGAGGGTACTTATTCTTGATGGTGACCTCATTCAGGGGTCGATAATCCTCGCACATCCGCAAGGTTTGATCCTTCTTCTTAACAAAAATGGTGGGGCAACCCCATGGGGACGAGCTTGGCCGGATGAATCCCTTATTCAGTAGATCTTGTAATTGAATCTTTAATTCCGCCAACTCATTAGGGGGCATACGGTACGATCTTCGGGAGATAGGAGCCGTACCGGGCTTTAGCTCAATTACGAATTCTACATCTCTTTCAGGGGGCAGTCTAGGCAAATCTTCCGAAAATACATCTGGAAACTCACATACTACCGGAATGTTCTTGATCTCCGGTACAATGGCTTCAAATATTCTACCAGAAGCTTTGGCTGGATTGGTTTCGGGGAGAGACAAAAGAATTTCTTCTTGATTATAGCTCAACCTGACAGTTCTGAGTTCAGTGTTGAGGATTGCCTTGTGTTGGGTTAACCAATTCATACCCAAAATTACATCTATATCCTGGCCTTTCAGAACAATCATGTTAGCAGGAAAGTTCTGTCCGGCCATTGTTACTGGCACTTCATAGGCCACTTCTCTAGTAAAAATGTGTCCCCCAGGTGAATGAATTTTAAATCCCTCTCTTGATTCATGGCATGCAATGTGATGTTGCTCCACAAATTTCTTGCTAATGAAGGTATGCGAAGCACCAGAATCAAAAAGAATAATTGCAGGGTGACTGGCCACGGAAAACGTACCCATCATCA
Source organism: Zea luxurians (assembly GCA_029449295.1). Taxonomy (NCBI): domain Eukaryota; kingdom Viridiplantae; phylum Streptophyta; class Magnoliopsida; order Poales; family Poaceae; genus Zea; species Zea luxurians. The sequence continues at coordinate 47,954 of JAOPSE010000203.1, read as the reverse complement.
CCGGCTCTCCTTCCGGTGTAGTGGCCACTTGAGTGTAATATACACGCCCCGTTTTCTTGGTATTTCTCCCCACAGCATTTCCCTTGGGCTGAGTGGATTTCCCAGTTCCTTGCTGAGCATTGGATTGATTTTGCTTGGGGTATGGGCAGTCTTTGATAAAATGTCCTGATTTGCCGCAGTTGAAACACCCAGTTGAAGAGCTGGGCAAGGCAGGGAATCGAGTGCCTGGGGCACCCGGCTGATTTGGGGAAGTGGAGGTATTGTTGGGGCGGATAATAATGGGCTGTTTGAAAGGGAATGCTGGTGGACGGGAAAAAGTACGGTTTTGGCTAGAAGGCCGGATGACGAACCGTTGCCTCTTCGCCTGGCCCTGATTAGGCCTCTCACCATTGAATCCCTTATTCTTCCCAGAACTTGCGTATTTTGCTTCTACAGATAAGGCTGTACTGACAGCCTTTCCATATGTGAGATCAATACATGTGGCCATCTTTCGCTGCAACCGGTCATCTAGACCTCTCATAAAACAGTTCTTTTTCTTCAAATCAGTATTCACCTGGTCGATGGCATACTGCGACAGGTGATTAAACTTGTTAAGATACTGATTGATGGTGTCTCCTCCTTGTTTCAGCTTCATGAATTCCTCTTGTTTCATATGCAGCACCCCTTCCGGTATGTAGTTCTCACGGAAGGCTGCTTTAAATTCTTCCTAGGTGATTTGATGGTTGTCAGGTTGGATAGCCACAAAATTTCCCCACCAAGTACTGGCAGGGCCACGTAGTTGCTGTGCCGCGAACAATGGCTTCTGTGTTTCAGAACAACGAAGAAGGCCAAACTTTTGTTCAATAACTCATATCCACTCGTCGGCTTCTAGCGGGTCTTCTGCTTTGGTAAATAGAGGTGGACGAGTTTCGGAGAAGTCTAGATAGGTGGTTTCACGGGGACCTTGCTGAAAACCTCTTCTTGCCTGCTGCTGGAACTGCTGCTGACCCGCCATTTCCCTAAGGAAGCGGGTATTGTCTGCGGTGGCATTCACCAAGGCGGCAATCGCCTCGGCTAGCGTGGGTGGAACCGGAGGTGGATTTGGGGTGACATCCCGACCCCCAGAAGTTCCGGCTGCGTCCTGTCCGCGAGTCCTGGTCGGCATCTGAGGCAAAAACATTTGAATAAACATAATATGCCAAAGAGACCTTCCATTTTACATTACTATAAAAAGTAATGATACAGACTCGATATCACATAACAGGATACATTACCCATTATACAAAAGTTCAACCTATTATACAACCGTACATTCTACAATACACTACTCTACTTCTATTACACCATTAGTCCTGCTTTCCGTTACTTTTGGCGGCCTCATCGTCAGGTGTGGGAGTCCAGACGTCAACCAACCTCAAAGAAGGAGGGGGTTCAAAAAGGTCTAACTCCCCACCCAACGCGCGTCCCGCAACGTGAGAGGGTCCGGCTTCCGCCTCAGCAGAGTGTGTAGGCACACTAGGGTGTAATTGTGAGTATAGTATATGGACTTCCTCATGCAACGTATTGCAGTAGACCTGCAGGTCGTCGACAGTTGAGCTAAGTTCTTTAATTCGGGCCTGAGCCCTTGCTTCCTTAGCACATGCCAGCAAATGAGACTGTACTGCCCAGTCAAGTGCTAAGTCTCAATCAGCAAGCTGATCCTGCAGGTGACGGATGTCCCTTCTTAGTTCATTGATTCTATCTCTGTCTGCGACCCAAGCATTGGTCCTGTGTTGCAGCTCTGCTTGAAGTCGACTCACTCGGGCTTCAAGGTCTCCTATGGGGTCATTACTTCCGCTGCTGCTGCTTTCATGTCGAGGGGCTAGTTGATGCCGGGGTACTCCAATTGGTCCCATTGACTTACGTGCCGTTAGCCTTGTGCGTGGCGGCATCTTTCTAAGGGGAAAATTTATTAGCATAATTCTTAGCATGATGCATGAATAAGTACAGAATCAACCTTAGTCGATTCAACCTTCTATACATTGCACTCTTCCTATCTGGTCTTTAAGATAGACTCTTCAGAATACTTAGGTAAGAAGAGAAAAGAATTTTTAGGTAAGACTTACAAAAATCCTTTTGAAGATGCCTCATAATGTCTGCAAAGAAGGGCTACGCTCCGATACCAGCTGTGACGGAACCTCCCAAGTAATTAGGCCCACCTTCAGTTGTCCTTGTCCAACGGACTTCAGACAACCCTGTAGGTGCCCCTGAATTACTTGACAAGTTCGGTATCTTTCCTTACCTTACCAGGAACGATTCACCCGTCTTGCAGACATTACAGAACATCGGAGATAAAGAATTGCGGAAGCGATTACATAATTCACATTTATTTAAAAGCAAGCTCAAGTTGTTTTATTACAGACCAGAACTAAGAGCGAGTGCTGAGTAGTAATTTAATACAAACCAAGGGAGGCAAAAACTCCTCCCGAGAAGATTTAAGTAAAAGATCTATATGGAGGACCAAGTCCTCCCGCACTTCAGTCTTGTGTTTCTTCTTTGGGAACAACCTTGGCACAGAAGCAGCAGAAATCTGCTACTTCCTCACCTAAAAACAACGAAGGGATAAACCCTGAGTATGGAATTACTCAGCAAGACTTACCCGACTAAAGAAAAGACTCTCAAGGGTATGCTGGCTTTTAGGGAGTCAAGGTAAGGCTTCTCAATACTCAAAGACTCTGTTTTGCATAAATGCTTACTAAAGTGGATCCTTAAAAATCCAATTTTATTTGACCAGTTAAGTTCAATTACCTGCAACTAGAGTTCTTTCTACCCTAGTTCAATCGCTGGTCCTGCACTAGCCAATTTCTTAACAAATACCCATTATCTTTAGTGGAATGCTACGTGTAGGGTAGTGACCAAGTCTTCATAACCGCGAAGGTACGGCGATCCGAATCGATTATACTCAGCTGAGGATCTCCAATCACACGACATATGTAGCACTTAACCCTTGCATATGTCAACCCGCCACCGAGGTTCTTAAGACCGGATCAGGTTCACGCAAACCGAGAGCACAGATACACCACCGTCCAGCCTCTTGCCACGGAGGGTACACGCTACTCTCGCCACCGCTCCACGCCCATTTCGTGTTATCTTATTCCGGCCTTAGTCTGCCCGAGGCAAGGCTTACCCATGACGAGGCATGTGACCAGTTAAAGGGTCCTCGATCAACAAGCCTACATCGACAAGGTCCTTAATCGACTCGGACGGAGACACTACACCGAGACTCCTTTCTCGTGCAAGTCACCCGCCCGGTCTCAGCTTAATCTATTCAACCCAAAAACTTGGTACCTGGCAGAGGTACATCTTTTCCAGATGTTGAATCCATCAAGGCCCTGATGGATCCACCATCACATTTTATTTTCAAAAACACCCCACCCACTTTTGCCACATCATCTTTTGTAAAAACAGAACATTTTGTTTTTCTACAGCAAGGCTAAGCATCAAATCTTTTGTGAAATGGGTGATCAAGGAAGGTAATCAAATTCAAGGAAGGTAATGCAGGAATTGTTTTATCAATCAACTCCTATCACCTAATGCATCAAACAAGTGAGAAAGATTTAAAACAACAAGGAGGGTGGCAAATGCACCGGGGCTTGCCTTTGTTAACAGGTGAGTCCTGCTCGGATCCACAAATATCGAAATAAAAGCAGTTGCCTGCTTGAGGATCTGAGGTTGGTGGAGTCCCTTCTTCAGTGACTTCTTCTTCTTCGTGTTCTAACATAACCATATATATGCATAAGAATGGATGCCATGGGATGCTCATGAGGATGCGAAGATAATTGTTGGGGACTTGTTCTCAAATGCTTCGGATTAAGAACAAGGCAACATAAAAAGTGTTAAACGTTAAGGCCCTTCGTCCTATTGGACATTATTCCCCATCGGGAATAATGAGTTCCGGACGAAGGTCACAAGAGACATACCTTCGTAAATTCAACAAGTAATAACGAAGGACTCATATAAAACATGAAATGTAGATCACAGAATCATTTCTATTTTATTAACACAAAGAAATAGAAATGATTACAAATTACAAATGTACCTTCGGTCTTGAGAGAAGGTAAAAAGTACAAGCGTGACGCAAATGCCGATGCACAGTCAGCGTGAACAGTACGGGAGTACTGTTCATCTATTTATAGACGCGGGACGCAGCCCACGTAAAATTACATCCATGTCCATTACATTTGTTAACGGTTTATGAAAATCTGTCGAGGCCCCCGAAGTCTTTTCATCTTTAAGTCGGTTCCCCCTTATGTCTTCGCGCCGAAGCTTCCCTGCGTACAACTTCGGCTTCCCTCGACCTTCGTCTGGTTCAGGCTTCGTCCTGGTCGTGCTTCATATCCATAATTCTGAATCCGAAAATATCTGTTCATATAATCCACTTGGAAAACATTGTCAAATCATGTTTTTGAGGACCTTCGGAGGACGAAGGACCCCAACAGTAGCCCCTCGCAATATTAATTTGTAAATAATAAATTCAGATTGCGATATGGACGAAGGCCTTGAGCCGAAGGTCCGAAAAAACACCTTTCCTTTTGCTAGAATAGCAACATTCACTGACAAGCGGGGCCTTTCAATTTTCAACGCCCTAGGCGTATAAATAAGATCACATCGCGAACTCATTTGGTACGCACACTTGCCTTTTGCTTCGGCCCACTAAAATTTTTAGCGCTTGTTCATTAAGATTTGCTGTTCTTTTTGATTTCGAAGCTTCGGCCTCGGGAACAATTTTTTAACGTTCCCGAAGATGTCTGAAGGCAAGAAGACCCCTGCTGAGACGAAGCTGAAGATCCCTGCTGAGACGAAGCTGAGTCTCGAGGAGGAGAAGAACCTGGGGTTCCTGATAGCGATGGCAGAGACCAATACAGAGAAAATCACGAAGGAGATTCTCGAAGGTTTGTCCGAAGATACTGATGACAGCGACAGCTATGATGTGGAAAGTGGTGGGGAAGAGGCCGAAGATCGACCGTGGCGACCAAGTCACACAGTTTTTGGGAAAACGACCATCAAGCAGAGTCACATTGATAATATGAGGGGGCGATATTTCCGAGACATATCTATTGTGAGAGCTGATGCCGGGGAAAAGACTTCTCCCACCCCCGAAGAGGATGAAGTTGTGATTTTCCGAAGCTTCCTCAGGGCTGGGCTTCGATTCCCCCTGAGCAATTTTGTTGTTGAGGTACTAAAAACATTCCAAGTCTACCTTCATCAACTCACTCCCGAAGCTATTATAAGAATGGGGATTTTTGTCTGGGCTGCGAGAAGCCAAGGTTTGGAACCGAACGCTAAAAGCTTCTGCAACATTCATGAGTTATTATACGAGACGAAGCCCTGGGGAAAAGAGCAATACCACAACAACTTTGGGTGCTACAGCTTCGGCGCCCGCTCCGGGTCAAGCTGCCCTGTGCCGACCTTTCGGAAGAGGTGGCCCGGAGCCTGGATGACTGAATGGTTTTATGTAAAGAATGATCTAACAGCTCAAGAAAATGTGAAGAGTATTATTATGCACCCAATCTGGCAACGCTTCGGTCTTCGAAGGCCGAAGGTCGAAATGGACGAAGCCGCCGAAGAATGCCAAAGAGCCTTCGGGGTAGTCTGCTCATTTATTGGGACAAGGGACTTAGTCCAAGAACACATTGCCTTCAGGGTATGGCCACTTACAGAAAAGTGGGAAATGCCGAAGGAAACCATCAAAGAGTCCGACGAAGGCGGACTAGTCAGATTAAAGTACACATTCAAATATGCAGATAAATTTATTGAACCTGATGATGACTGGCTGAAGAGCATTGAAACATTAAGTGATGAATTACTTGGGGCATATTCGAAGGCTGAAAATACCGCACTATCAGCAGCCTTCGGAGGCCGAAAAAAGAAGAGACTGAACCGAGTATTTGATGCAGTCGGGTTCTTCTACCCTGATTATTGTTATCCCATCCGAAGGCAAAAAAGGAAAAACATAACCTCTGAAAAAGAAGAAGCTGGAACCGCTCCTAGCGAGCCAGAACCAAAAGGAAAAAGGTTGAAGGTCCTCACACACCGAGCACGCCATATTGAACCAGCTTCGGTGCCTGAGTTCACTGGAGAAACTTCTTCGGCCGCCGAAGCTGAACAGCCAACCTTGCTGCCAGAAATTGCAGAGATGGCCGAAGCACCATCGACAGAAAAAATGGAAGAAGCGAAAAATCTGACTAAGGAAAAAGCATCAGAAATTTTGAGTCCTGTAGTAAATGTCGAAGCAGCAAAAATCCAAAAGGGGTCAATGGTGACCCCAAAAAGGAAGAGAATGGTAAATGTACTAGATGTCTTGGAGACAATTAAGTCTTCAAGCACAACTCCAAAAAAGAGTGTTGAAATTGCTGAAGCTTCCTCTGAAGCTCCGACGCAACAAGCTGAAGCTGAAGCTGGGCCTTCAGAGCCCTTCAGGGAGCAAACTTTGGAAGCCGAAGCAATAAAAATACTAGAACCAATTTTAATTGAAGAGACTGACACTGCCATCCCCGAAGCGCCTGCCAGCATGTGTGATTACATCATACGACATGCTTCGGGGAAAAAATTATCTGAAGAAGAAACTCATGAAGCTAACCATTATGCAAAGGAGCTAAAATATCCAAAGGGGGCAGTAATATTCAATGGGACAAATGAAGATGATTTTTTATACTGCCTGCCTGACAACAAAGAGCTCTCTGTCTGCCGAGAAATGGCTAGGAGTATTGGTTTCCCGAAGCTTGAATCTGGATTAAGCGCCATGACGAAAGAAGATCTCGCAGACAGTCTTGCGTACAACAGCCTGAAGGTACGGGAATTTAACGCTTGAAAAGAAAACCCCCTTATATATATATTTTTTTTTACGCGACTCATTCATTTTTTCTTATATGAATTCTTTTTCGTATAGGGCCTGATCCTAAGCAACGCGCTAAGAGCGCAAAAGAGCGCCGAAGATGAAAGTTATGAGATTGCGTTCAACAATTTGCGCTCCGAAGTTATCAAATTGAGAAACGAAGCTCTAGAAAAGGATAAAATTCTTCTTACGCTGATAGACAAAGTAAAAAAGGATGAAGCTGCTTCAAAAACCCAGGTCGAAGCCCACAAGCGTGAAATTAAAGATCTTCAGAAACAGCTGACTAGAGCTAGAGAGGAGCGCGTCCTTGAGGAAACAAAACGAGAGCTCAGTGATCATATGGTCAACAAATTGGAGTTAAGAGTTAAAGAGCTTCGTACATCTCAGGGAAAATGTTATGTCAAATCTATAGAATGTGTGAATAAAATTAAAACCAGCTTTGCCAGCGTGGGCGCCTTCTCCAGCGAAGAGAATTTCTCTCGAGGCAATCCCGAAGGTCCACTGGAATGGATTAGTCACGAAGCAGAGGCCTTCGAGGAGATCCTGAGCAGTCGTGGCGATATCTGCGCTTTTTCGGGCGCCAGAGGAATTGCTTCTGTCTTAGAGAAGAAAGGTTGCGATCATGTAAAATTTCTAGCTCAGTCCGAAGCTGCCTTATCTTCCGAAGACATTAAGGACCCCTCGGCCGAAGCAAGCGTGGTTGGCGGCAAATTTTTTACGGATATCTGGAACGACGGCGGCCGAGGAATGGCGCAAGAGATCATCCAAAGGAGCGAAAAAGGTATCCACGATGCTAGAAAAGTGGCGGAAACTGCTGAAAAAAGTACGGAACCCGAAAGGCAATTAGGTATTAATTAGTTGTTCTTATTGTGTTGTAATTTTTGTTTCAAACTCTGCACATAGTTTGTAATAGTGATGAAGAAATGTTCTCTTCCCTCAGAAGCTGCTGGGTCGACTGCCGACCCCCACACAAAAGGAGATGAAGAAATCAAACAAATGGCCGAAGGTATCATGGACAAAGTTGTTGATCAACTTTTAAATGAAGTCGCCGAAGCAGTATTAAGAGAGGACTAGATGCTATTAGAAAAACATTTAAATTGTGATCTATGTAATATTTTGTACATTTGGATGTAATATACAAGTTTGTTTTCGTTATTCAATTCTTCACGATGCATGAAACTCTATATACATACCTTTTTGAGCCTTCGGCGAAAAAACACCTTCCCTTCTTTTCATGCTTCGTGAAGAAGACATTCTTCGTTAAAATTATTCTGATGAATCACATCCATGCTTCGTGAAATCATCATCCGAAGCTATACTCCGAAGCTATACAATCTCAATATTGATCTGATAAAGCTCACCCATGTTTCATAAAAATATTCTCCGAAGCTGTATTGCGAAGCTATACAATTTCGATATCACTTTCTCAGAGCATCCTTTCGAAGGTTGAGAGTGTCACTTTCTTTTGCCAAATGCAATATGATGTATGATGCTTATGCTATGCAAAATGATGTAATGATGTTATGCTATGCATGTGACATTTGTTCCGAAGATACTCATAAAATATATTCGTAAGCTCTGCATTCCCTTAGGAACGTCTTTGGAGCTTCTTCGTCTTTTACTTAGACGATCTCAGCGTTGACTTTTCGCTGTAAGCCTCCCTTAGGAGCTTCTTCGCCCTTTACTTAGGCGGTATCAGCGTTGACTTTTCGCTGTAAGCCTCCCTTAGGAGCTTCTTCGCCTTTTACTTAGGCGGTATCAGCGTTGACTTTTCGCTGTAGGCTCTGCATTCCTTTAGGAACGACTTCTGAGCAGAAAACTTACACTGCGCTCCCTTTGGAACGGCTTTTTGTGACTTCGCAAACTTACTCTGCGCTCCTTAGAACGACTTTCTGTTACTCCGAAGGATTTTTAATTCGAAGGTCCTCCTTGGTAACGGAAAAAGAATTTTAAGCTTCGGCAACTTAAGCTTGTGGAGCAAATAGATCTTCCTCGTGGAAAACAACGAAATTATTACATGAAAACTATCAATGTTTTTTGCTTCACAGAAAATAAAACTGAAAAGAAAAGACTGCTATCAAAGGTAGGATATGTATCAATAAATGTGCTTCGACTCTGGCACAGTGCTGTTGACTGTGCGAGCTTCGGACTGTTCTCTGAAGTCCCTCTGATGTGGAGCGTGTTGACTCCCTTCTGGCTGTTGCCCTTGCTGCAATAGAGGTGGAGGCGGAAGCTGCTGCCAAGAAGCTTGAGGTTGACTTGCCGAAGCTACAGAAGCTGCAGGGTGATTGTCTATGTATTGTGGGATATAAGGCGGATGATACGAAGCAGTATGCATGACCTGCTTCGGCTGAGCTTGTTGAGATGCAGCTTCGGCAATTTCCTTTTGCTTCTGGATTGTAATATGGCACGACCTAGTGGTATGGCCCTTGCCTTCTCCACAGAACAAGCAAAACAGTCTCCTTGGCTGATCTCCGAATCTTCCGCCGAAGCCCCTGGCGCCTCTGCCTCTTGGAGCTGGTGGCCGGAAGGAAGTTTGTTGTTGCCCCGAAGCCTGTGAGGAGCATTGTGGTCTGTTCTGACTCCCCTTATCATCATTCTGAGTGTTATGGATGGAACGGACATGTCTCGGGTAGTATCTTCCTCCGAAGCCCCTGGTCATTTCAGAAAATCTGAAGGCCTCCTCCCTTCTTTGACGAAAGTCATTGTCAGCACGAATGTACTCATCCATCTTTTGGAGCAATTTCTCCAAGGTCTGAGGAGGCTTTCTAGCAAAGTATTGAGCTGCAGGCCCAGGACGAAGCCCCTTGATCATGGATTCAATAACAATTTCATTGGGCACCGTTGGTGCCTGCGCCCTCAATCGTAAAAACCTTCGGACATACGCCTGAAGGTACTCTTCGTGATCCTGAATACACTGGAACAGGGCTTGAGCTGTGACTGGCTTCGTCTGAAATCCTTGAAAGCTGGTCAGTAACATATCCTTCAGCTTCTGCCATGAAGTTATTGTTCCTGGCCGAAGGGAGGAATACCAGGTCTGAGCAACATTCCTGACGGCCATGACGAAAGACTTCGCCATGACTGCAGCATTGCCCCCGTACGAAGACACCGTTGCTTCGTAGCTCATCAAGAATTGCTTCGGGTCGGAGTGACCATCAAACATGGGGAGCTGGGGTGGCTTATAGGATGGAGGCCAAGGTGTAGCCTGCAGCTCAGCAGACAGAGGAGAAGCATCATCAAAAACAAAATTTCCCTGATGGAAATTATCATACCAGTCATCTTCGTTGACGAAGCCCTCTTGATGAAGGTCTTTCTGATGAGGCCTTCTGTTCTGCTCATCGTGAGTAAGATGGCGGACTTCCTCAGAGGCTTCGTCTATCTGCCTTTGCAACTCAGCTAGGCGGGCCATCTTCTCCTTCTTCCTTTGTACTTGTTGGTGTAGCATCTCCATATCCCTGATTTCTTGGTCTAACTCTTCTTCCTGAAGTGTGGGGCTGACAGCCTTTCTCTTCTGGCTTCGGGCCTCCCGAAGAGAGACGGTCTCCTGGTTGTGGTCCAGCGGTTGCAGTGCTGAAGCCCCAGTCGCTGAAGCTTTCTTCGGCGCCATAGCTTCCGAAGGTGTTCAAAAAAGCTCGAAGTGGAAGTGAGTTCACCGGAGGTGGGCGCCAATGTTGGGGACTTGTTCTCAAATGCTTCGGATTAAGAACAAGGCAACATAAAAAGTGTTAAACGTTAAGGCCCTTCGTCCTATTGGACATTATTCCCCATCGGGAATAATGAGTTCCGGACGAAGGTCACAAGAGACATACCTTCGTAAATTCAACAAGTAATAACGAAGGACTCATATAAAACATGAAATGTAGATCACAGAATCATTTCTATTTTATTAACACAAAGAAATAGAAATGATTACAAATTACAAATGTACCTTCGGTCTTGAGAGAAGGTAAAAAGTACAAGCGTGACGCAAATGCCGATGCACAGTCAGCGTGAACAGTACGGGAGTACTGTTCATCTATTTATAGACGCGGGACGCAGCCCACGTAAAATTACATCCATGTCCATTACATTTGTTAACGGTTTATGAAAATCTGTCGAGGCCCCAAAGTCTTTTCATCTTTAAGTCGGTTCCCCCTTATGTCTTCGCGCCGAAGCTTCCCTGCGTACAACTTCGGCTTCCCTCGACCTTCGTCTGGTTCAGGCTTCGTCCTGGTCGTGCTTCATATCCATAATTCTGAATCCGAAAATATCTGTTCATATAATCCACTTGGAAAACATTGTCAAATCATGTTTTTGAGGACCTTCGGAGGACGAAGGACCCCAACAATAATATAAACTTATTATCTAAGTCTTGAGTACAACTTTCCTTCACGGTACTCCGAGAACCTAGGGTTTCCGGAGTCGGTAAAGGAGTTCACAGGGCAGGGGGTGGTTTTGGGTTCTAGTTATCAAACATGGTCCAAATCAACTCAAATTCTACCCAAGGCTTCTAAATATTGTTTTAAGTTCCCATAAAAAGTTTGGGCATTTTTGGACTTACCAATTATTTTCTAAAAATCCATAACTAATATTTTTAACCACTTTAAATACCCTAAAATTTCTCATTTCCACTAAAAATCACAAAACTATTTTTATTAAATTCTAGGGAAAATTATGAACCTAGGAAAATTGGTTTTACAATTTTGCCATTTTTCTACTGTTTTCTATAATTGTTTTGGCTCTGGAGATAAAAGAAAAAGAAAAACAGCTGAATAGTACTGGGCTGATTTAAGCCCAGTAGCCCAGCTCGGAGGGGGAAAGCGCTTGCGCGCGCCCGCGCCCTGGCGGTTTTGCAGAACGGCCCCCGCGTTTTTGTCAAACAGCAAACGAGGTCATTCACTGTTTCTACGTATCACTGACAGTTTATAGAAACGCCCCTGAACTTCTATTTCTTCGCAGAGGGAGGTCCACGACGGCGTCGCGCCCGGCCGAGCTCCGGCGAGCATCAATACCGGCCGATTGAGGCGATGACCGGCGTCGAGACTAAGACTAACCCAAATTCATGACCAGGGGAGCATTTTCCCCAAACTAATTGCATCTAAAACTAACTATGGAGCACTGGCCACGGTGACCGAGAACGTTGCGGATGGATGAAGGTGTTCCCGGTGAACTATGGCGATTTAGCTCAATCAAAGGGGTCAGGGAGTTTGAGAGGAGCTGAGGGATGCTAGAACAAGTAGCAGAGGGACTTGAGCTTACCTAAATCGAGCTGGCCACGGTGGGGTCTTCTTCGCGGTGGCGGAAACCGAATTGGGGAAACTGTGAAATTCAAGCTCGCTGGCGATCCACTGGGGACAATACTGGGTGTCGGGGTTATTGACTACCCTACGGAGCTTGCGGTGGCTTCAATTTATAGATAAGTTAGGCGGCGGTGACGAATTCGGCCGAGCAGTGCTGGCGGCCGGAGAGGAGGAAGAACGTGGGTGCGGTGAACACGTGTTTATCGCCGTGGCAGTAACTCCGGTGATCGATAGACAGTTAGAGGGGGTCACGGTGATGCGGTGGCGCGGTTGAGACACGCGGCGCACGGTCGGACGGCGGCGGTTCACCGGCGAGCCTATCGCTCCAGCCGCAAAGCAGTGGGGAAGGTAGAGGAGGCCGTCGGAGTGGTGTCCAGCTCACCGGCGGTGAGGATCTTTACTGAGCTATGTTTATCCGATGGCCACGACGCACGAATCACGGCGAGCAGTGATCAACGGCGATGGACCACCGGCGACGAGCAGAGGGATAGAGTCTTCTTCAGTTATCCTTTACTGTACCATGGGATTTTCAGTTTACGGCGCCTGACAGTCATAGTTTAGGTCCGATTTTGTCACAAATTTTCATGGCAACATACCCAATGACTGTAGCAAAGTGGTAGATCTACAATCCATCTATAACTTTACTACAATGTGCTTCCACAAAAAGTCACTGGATCTTGCTTAAAATCAAGCCCTAAGTTCATGTCATCCCACTGTTATTCTGAATTTCAGACATCAAGCAGTTTGACAGTCCAACTTCAGGCTTAATTATCTCTGGATTTTTCTTAACAACTGAGCTCACAACCTTAAGCAAAGTTTTTCTCCTATAATTGGGCTACAATTTTGATGTGGTGACCTAGGGCAAAAACCCTCTGATTTAAAAGTTACCAGGGCTTCAAGTTGGATGAACCACACTGAAATCCAGACTTAACCCAAAAGGGTTAAGTGTGGCACTTTTGCACTTAAGTCCAAATCTTAAGTTTTGGATTGCAAATTCACATATGAGTGACCCAAATAACTTAAGATACTTATTTGACTTGATTTTTGCACTTTAGTCCAAAAGTGGACTAATTTTGCACTTAGGTCCCTAGGGTTTGGTTTTTAGGGTTTTCCAGGGTTCTATTTGAGATTGTTGGTATCCAGGGGTATAAATGTGACTCAACTTTGTTTTTGGGGACATTTATAACTCTTTCCCCTAAAGCCTTTAGGTTTTCTCATCTTGGGTTTAGTTTTACCCCTTTAATCCCTATTTAGGGTTAGGTTTCCTATCTAGGGTGCTATTTGCAAAAACACTTAAACAATACAACTTGTTTGAAATTTTTGCCTAGTGAATGCACTCTAAGTGTATCAAACATATGCAATGCCAATGCTATGATGTCATGCTCAAGTTTTAGTTATAGTAACACCAGGGGTGTTACATGGCCCGCGCGGAGAAGGACGAGACGACGCTCGCGCAAGGCCACTCGCTCCCACTCCCGCGTGGACGCTTGTATCCCCCTACTGCAAGCGCACCCGACCCAGGCGCGGGGCTAACACGAAGGCCGCGGGATCCACTCTCTCACGCCTGCCTCCCTCTGGCTGCTTCCTTTCCCCCCTTCGTGTTCCGCCTTGCGTCGACCCATCTGGGCTGGGGCACACGGCGACATTTCACTCGTCGGTCCAGGGACCCCCCGGGTTTCGAAACACCGACACCTTTAACCCTTGTAATATATGTATCTTTACCTAAATGCTTACCTTGAACTTATTCTTTAAAAGCCTTCCCTTTCTTTCAACCCAGTTTGAGAGTTGCGAGTTACCCATTTCTCCCTTGATTTCTTTTCACTTCTTGTCTCCTTACAAGTTTTGTGTTAATTTCATCCTTTGTTGTGTTTTTATTTGTTATCACCCTCACCTTGCCGTCCATCGATCTTGCCTTGATACTCATCTTTATTCCTACTTCTTAAAAAAATCCCCTCTCCTCCACCTCAATTCGAGAGTGGCAATTTACCTATCTAGCCCTTGGACACACCCTCTCTTTTTCCATTTGCAGGTCTCGTCTTAACTCCATCCTTTATGGTACTTATATCCTTGGTTCTTATGCGCAATTATCTCCTCTCTTACATTCTTGTCCGGTATCACCTTTAACCCATGTAATATTCATACCCTTACCTTCATTCTTATTTTGAACCCCCTTTAAAGCCTTCTTTTTTCCATCCTTGTTCGAGGATAATGTCTCACCTAGTTCACCATTGACTGCTCCCCCTTCTTTGATGCCTTGCAAGTTTTGTCTAAAATACATCCTTTGTTGGGTGTTTGTCCGTTATCACCTTAACCCTTGTCATCCCTCGATCTTTACCTTGATACTTATCATGTACCTGCATTTTAAAGCTGCCTCTCTCATATCATTTCAAGAGTTATGTCTTACCCATCCCGCTCTTGTTCGTTCCCTTTTCCTCTGTTGTGTTGCAAGTCTTAGCTGTTGTTCGATATCATCCTTACCTTCCTAATATCTAGATCTTTCCATGATGCTTATCTTATGCCTACCTTTTGAATTATCATCTTTCCCATCTCGATTTGAGAATGGTGTTTACCTACCCTACCCTTGATTGCATTTTCTCCCTGGTAGACTACAATCCTTGCTTTAACTCCACCCCGTATTGTGCTCGTGTCCATATACTACACGTCTTATTCCTCTCCTTGTCCTTTAACAACCTTAGAGAGTAGCTATTCGCTTTTCAAGAAAGACCACCATTTAATTAAAAGGAACGCATAGCAATGAGATGTTTGTTGTTGTATGCTTGGGATGTTTGTCTTTGTGTTATGACTGATTTGCTTATTTGTGATGAGTGTTGATGTGTTGTGGCTCTTGGTCCGCAATAACATCGGTTTACTAGCTGGTTGCCATAGAGTAAGGTAGTTCGGTGCTCTCCCTTTTCTCTCTCTAATCCATATATGCTTACCTTTTCTATCTATACTCTTCCCTCTTGCGCCTGTGTGGTTGGCATCATCCAACTCGTCTCTTAATCAGTCAAGATCAGAGTCGACAACATCTTCACCAAGTGCATATCAACGCTCCTGTTAAGGGGGTTAGCCGCTGACCCCAATGAAGACAATGCGAACAACATCAACCAACACGATCAAAGTGGTGTAGCAGAAGCGTGTGTGAGTCCTAACCCATAGGTCCAAGAGATCCTCAAGAGTTGCATCAGTGGGTTATGAACATCTGAAGGTCAAATCATCCAGTCCACAAGTTAAGCTAGAAGAATCAAAGTCGCATCGGAAAGCGGTGAAAACCAAGGAACCACTCTTGTTCTCTTGCTAGCCTCTTCTTGAATCTCGAGGGCGAGATTCTGTTAAGGGGGTTAGATTTGTAACACCATGAATTTGGGGTATAAAATTTATTTTCTAATATCCGTCCAATTCAGGTGTTACCTTCTTTTCCTATTTTTTTGCTCCTTTATTCATTTCTTCCCAAGTATTAGGGAATGTTACTTCAAATATAGTTGCTAATAAAACCTCCATGAATTGATATTGATGTATCATGCTGGAACATATGTTTTGATTGACGAATTTATTGGATGTGCATTCACTTAGTTTATTTTTGCACTCGACGTTAAATTCAAATGATAGAAAAAGAAAATAAATAAAGAAAAGAGAAAGAGATAAGGAAAAGGAAAAGCCCACCTAGCCGTAGCCGTCATCGCGCATGGCGGCATGCGCACCCACTCGCATGCACGAACTGTCCAACTGCCCCTCCACTCGGCTTGTTCTGGGAGCCAAGAAAGCAGGCATCGCACGCACCCACGTGGGCCACGTCCTTTGCCCTTCCCTCTCCCTCGGACGTAGGATGCCAGTTTGCGTCTCTCTCTCCCTCACACCCAGCTCGGCGCGTCGTCCACCTCCGCGCAGCCCAACAGGCCCCGCGCAGCGCGCCTGGCCCTGCCTCATCCCCACCCCAGCCCCAGGTTGCGGCCAAGACCGGTGTCCCGGCGTCGCGCACCAGCAGCGGGCGAGGCTTGCCCCATGGCGCGGCATCTCTGCCCTGGCGTGCTCCCGTGCCGGTGCAGCCAGCGGCCCCGCTGGGTGCGATGTGCGCGTGTGCGCACTCCCCAGCGTGCTGTGCGCAGGTGCCCGCCCCGCCGCGCAATTTCCCTCGGCCCCGTGCGCAGGCGCGCTGCATACGTGTGGAGGAGTCTCCAGCGCGCACGCCGTCGAACACCTACACCCGCGCACCGAAGCTCCGTTGAGCCACCATCTGCACCACCTTCGTTCGATCTTATACCAAATCTCCAAGGTGAAGTTTGTTTCTCCCATTTATTTTTTGCTTCCAGCCTTCCACTTGCGACCGCCGACGTTCTCTGCATGCTCTATGTCCCGGCCAGCCGAGCATGCCGCGCATGCCGCAAGCACTAGCGCCGCCGCTGCAAGTCGTGCCGAGCCCGCCCCTGCAGGCACTGCCTATGTGCGACCATCTTAACCCCCCTCGTCGGCGGCTAGCCGCGGTCGTGGGCTCATGGCCAGCTTTTCCCGGCCACCGGTCAAACCCCACAGCCGGCCATCCCCCTACGTGTGCGCCGATAGATGGAGAAACCATTTTGCATGCGTTCAGTTGAGAAGATGGAGGAAGAGAGTGCCTGTGGGCCCCACCTGCATGCATGGCTATTTTCTCTCCCATTATTCCCTTGCCGTGTGTTTGACCGTGACTCTGTTGCATGCACCACGCAAATTCAGAGCTACTGCATGCAACACGATTCCACCAAATGCAAAACCACCCCCACACATTCCTCTACGGATCTTCTACACCCACGGTATTTGTGGTCATCTGTGTGGTCGACTTCACAGCCAATGAGAATGCGCCATATCGTTGATTTTGTAGTAGTAATGTTATCTAGTCATATCGCAAGTTTAATTGATTAATTAATTATCTATATTCTCGGTATTCTATAGTTATTCAAAAACGACAATCTAATTAAAACTAGGTTGTAGTTTTTAACTCGGGCTTTTATAAATATAAATATTAATTAACTTGATTAATAACAGCTTAAATACTTTTAATTAATTATTTGTTTGTTGTTGTTCGCGCATGACATCGTTTGCGCGTCATCGTGTTGTCCGCGCACGCAGTCGTGTTGACTCACGCGTATCGCGCGATGTCGTGCGCATTGTCTTGCGTGCCGCAGCTGTTCCACACATGTTGTCGCGTGTCGTTCGTGAGTGTAGCGCATGCCGTTCGCGCGCGTTGCCGCACGCCGTTCACATGTGTTGCGCGGCGTCTACGTGTGTTAATAAATTATTTTCACTTATAAACACTCATGTTAATAACGTTAATTCGTCAGGTCATATATTTTAGATAATTAACTTAAGGTTTGCTCGACTAATATCTATTAGATTAATATTCTGATTAGATTAAATGTGTAGTGTTCAACTCGCGCTTTTATAATAAACACTAACATGGCTAATATTGATTTAACTACTTTTTATTTATTTAATACTTGCCTAGTATAAATATGTCGTCTATTTAGTATTGTCTCGCCTGTCGCGAGTGCTTTTCCGCACATGGTCGCGTGCTGATTCACGCGTTATTCGCGCTGGTCGCACACACACTATTTCATGTGTCGTCAGCGTGCTATGTCGCGTATATCTGCGCGTCGTTTGCACGCTGTCATGCTGTTTCGCGCATCGTAAACTCGCCTCGTTTAGA
This sequence comes from Zea luxurians, assembly GCA_029449295.1. Lineage (NCBI taxonomy): Eukaryota > Viridiplantae > Streptophyta > Magnoliopsida > Poales > Poaceae > Zea > Zea luxurians. The sequence goes on along the minus strand of JAOPSE010000203.1, from coordinate 30,142 downwards.
ATCTCTCGTGCTAATTATATTACTTATTTATTTGACAGCTGTTGGTGTAGCAGATTTAATCAAAACTAAATAGCAGTTATAATTTATATTTGATCATGTCGAATTAAATGTCCTGACTATTACTTGCGTAGCGTAAACGTTACGACTTCTCGACCGTAGCTTTGACCGTCGCGTTTCTTATTCCCGCGTAACCGTAGAAGCGCTCTCTATTTTTATATTGCTCATTTTGATAATATTTTATCTTGTATGGTGTAATGTTCTTATGCAAGTATATGTTTGCTTGTGCCTGTTTGTATTCGTTGTGTGTCGTGAATAGATTGTGATCTATTCCTGAGCTTCGAGGAATCGACGATCAAGATTTGGTGAACCGCTGCTCCTGAGATCAAGTTCTACGAGGTTGAAGACCCTGAGTATTTGTTTGGTGAAGGCAAGTGTCCTCTGACCAATTATGTCCTACATACTTTAAAACTCACTGTCCCGCATTATATTATCTAAACCTAAGGATTGACTAGTATGTATTTACCTTACCCTTGTTTACCCTTTGGGTTATCATGGTTAGCATTTTGCTATTGCCTTAACTTAATCAATAAACATGATGTGATTATTTATGATACTCTGATGTTATCCCGATGATGTTCCTGTGATACTTTAGGGGGCTCAGGCTGTTTCCTGAGTGCCTCTCCGTAAGGACCTGTTTGGGGAGTGACAACCCGGGATAACAGTGCAACCATGAGGGTGGAATGAGACGCCCTTAGATGATTAATTAGAGGAACCAGAGGAGTAGTTGGCTTCGCCGTAGGGCCGTCAATGGGGTCCGGGCACAGTACTTGCTCTGCCGAGGCTGGTTGCAGAGGTTCTTGATTTGGTTTTGTTAGTCACCCTTCCTTTGGGGAGATGTACTATGTTTATCAAACTGGAGAAACCTAACGGGCGGCTATGACCTCTGGGAAATCTTTGTAAAGGCTACGTAGTGGTACCCTGCCAGGCCACCTAGGTAGTGGTCAATGGGGATTAGCTCTCCCGGGGCAGAAAGGGAATCATGACTCGTGGGTAAAGTGTGCGACCTCTGCAGAGGGTTAGAAACTGATATATCAGCCGTGCTCACGGTTATGAGCGGCCTTGGGATCCTCTTTGATTAGAGATACTTGATCAGAGATGGTTGGTTTACAGGTGGTGACAAGGATGATGGTTATGACTATGGTAATGGTAAGTGGTATTCTTTCCGTTTGGAAAGGGTACTTTGGGTTAATAACTTGGGTTAATGTTAAAACCTAGCTCTCAATTAATAATAATAACCTGACCAACTAAAAGCAACTGCTTGACCTTAACCCCAAATAAAGCTAGTCCACTTCAGCCAAACAGGACATTTGCTGAGTACGTTGATCTGTACTCACCCTTGCTTTCACAAAACACCAGGTTGCCTTTGGTGCAATCTATGCTCAGGTAAAGAAGAAGGCATCAAGGTGGATCTCCAGGAGTTCCAGGACGTCTACGAGTTCGAGGATTAGGCTAGCGACCTCCCCCAGTCAGCTGCCTGTGGTGGGTTGTTTACGTTGGCTACGTTTCGATTCTATGTACTTTGATTTATATTATGTAAATGGCTCTAGTCTGTAATATTATTACTTACTCTATTGTTATTCGAAGCATTGTGCTATGATGAGTCATTTATGTAATCGCTGTGTACGTGAATTTCTGATCCTGGCACGTACATGGTTCGCATTCGGTTTACCTTCCAAAACCGGGTGTGACACCAAGCAGACCCGACGGCCACGGCCAGACCCTCCGCAAGGGTCCCGGCCCGGGCGGTCGCCTCGGAGTCTAGAAAGGAGGAACCCCCTCTGCGCCGAAAACTTTCCTCGGAAAAGTTTTTCCACCAAAATGACTTTCGTGCCTTTCGACTATATCGATGGCGGAGTCCTAAAGACGAGCAAGAGAGACCTTGAGCGGCAAGGCCGACCGAGCCGAGGGACTCCTACGCCTCCGGGATACGGATACCTTACTTGTCACCTTTCGCGAAAGGTAACTCATGCTCGGATAAGTGATTCTGCTACCAACAAACAGATCTTAATGCTCGAAACAAGAGGAAAGAAGCACGACTTTATACCCAAATGTTCAGGCCCCAGCAGCCACAAAGAACAAACACACGTACTTGGGATAACTAAGCTACGTAGATGTCGGCAGCACCCTCGGTGGCTTTCCCGACCTACAGCAGATATCTCTATACCTAGGGCAATTACATTTTGCTCTTACATTCCCTTACAAACGGGACTCCAGCTCCATTCCCGCAGGAATGAACTACCTTCACACCAAAGGGGCTGCAAGATAACGAGCTCCAAGCGGCTCGTCGGTGACCACTGCACCAGCAGCGACAACGACCTCCGCCTCGAGCGGCTAGACAACAGCATTGATTGCCTCAGGGCAAACACTACTGTGAAAAGGCCCTCGTCCCCGTCCCCCACACGAGGGGCGAGGACAAGCCATTAAAGCCAAAAGCCGGAGGTCCGCTCGCAGGTAGCACTGATGGTCTCGTCAGCAAAGGCAACCACCTCGGCGGTGGGAAGCCTCACCTATGGCAGCCACCACCTCAGCACCGACGATAGCGGCCACCTGCCCACCAACACCGCACCGGCGAACGGCGGCCGCCCCAATGCGCACCGGCAGGTCCTCACTCCCGTCCTCGCCGAGGCTGCCCCAGAACACGAGTACCGCCCTCGCGGCGTACAACGTGTTGTGCGACCCCCCGGTGCAGCCGACGGCGCAACGAGGACCTAGACGTGGCCGGCCCGCGCACGGTGCGACCAACACCCGTGCGGCGGACGGGCAGCCACGCTCCGCCCTAGCGATAGGAGGTGGCACCGGAAGCAGCACCGGAGCCGCTCAGGCCGGGGAGCCAGACATGCGGCAGCTGACAGCGCCACGAGCGGTGAACGCCCTTCTCCCCCAATCACTGAGGGAAGGAGCGGGCCACTGCCCACGTGGAGGCGGGCCCCGACTCGGTGCACCCTCCTCCCCAACACTGATGATGAACATCCTTGAAGCTGAGGATAGGGGGGAAGCCACCGCCCGGCTTGCTTCTCCCCACCACAAAGCTGGTGGTCATCCTCCTGGATGACCATTGGTGGTGGAATGCAGCCGGGCTGCGTGATGAAAATCCTTGAAGCCGAGCGATGACTGGGGAGCGCCAACCCCCACAGGGTCACGCTCCTTCAACAGCAGCAAGAAGAAGGCGACACAGGTGCATCCCATCCGGGGGCTCGGAAGGGGGAAAGACGCGATAAATGCGAGGAGTGTGAAGGCATGGCTACCGCCCGGGGGGTCGATCCCTTTTTAAAGGCAGATCTCCTCACTCGCACCCCCAAGCGTCACGGGCAAAATCTCCACCGACGCGCTCCAGGGTTCTCACCCTCCGACGCAGGGGTTGCGTCCCACACGTCATGCGAGCTGACCCGAAACGGAAGAAACCAGATCGCCGCACGCGAAGAATGTAACCGCCCCGCGGTTATAAGCATTCCCCCATCCTCGCAGAAACCAGCGGTCGGAAGGGCGGACCGCTACGCAGGAAGCGTGCAACCGCACCATGGTTGTGCACCCTTTTGGCTTCGTCGCATCCGGCGGTCCAGCATAGAAGCCCGGGCCCACATGTCATGTAACTGGTGCCACGGTTACTACGTGCAAGGAAACCGCACCGCCACTCGCGCCAATGTCGCGTCTTCTCGACTGAAGAACCAGTGCCGCGACTCGAGGCAGCCCTGCGCGTGACCCAACAGTGCCAATTGAGTGCAACGATCACAGGTCAGCTAGCCGCGGGGATAGGCACGACGGTTGATATGACCAGAGGCGGATCGACAGTAATTGCAGCGACAAATGGGCGGAAGCAGCGGTCCAATCACCTACAGGTTCGCATCCTCTCCCGAAACGGCAGGGGAGCCCCCTCCCGCAGCATAAAAAACAACGCACTCGTGTTCCGTTCCTCGAACGGCTCGCGCACGCGCAACAGACGCCCCGCGAATAGCCTGTCCCGTCGCATTAACTCCTTGGCAGGGCAAGCGACACCTCTTGTAGGAGAAGCGGGTGCCATTTCGCCTCTGTCATGATGACCACGTCAAAAAAGGTGCGCCACATTATTTAAGTTTATATCCCTTTCCTTTTTCCTCTCTCTCTCTCTTGCCATAGGGACCGGGAAAGGGGATATTGCGAAAAGGATCCTTCTCGGCGAAGGAAACAGGCCCCAAGCCCTCCTACTAATGAGGGGTTCGAAGGTTGCGCCCTCCGGGGTTCGGCAACCACCCCAGAGCACTCGGGCTCCGAGCCCTTTATTGATCAGGGGTTCAAAGGCTGGCCCCTCGGAAGGGTTCGACAGCCACCCCAGAGCACGCAGAGTCAGGGATGACCCTGGGTACGTCCGTTACATGGCCGAGGCTCGGGCTACGCTCCCGAGGTACCCTAGGACATTTCCGAGACCAGTGGGAACGATTTGTAACGGAATCCCACCGGAGGGAGGCATCGAGCCCTCAAACCCTATCGAATGGGTCCGGGTCCGACAAATCACCTGCAGGTACTTTTGGAGCACACCTCTGGGCCACTAGCCGACCCTTATCGAACGGGGCTCGGGCGTCCACTCAGATCACCCGCTAGCAACTCACTGGAAACACCATGTTCGGTGCCCTCCGAGGGTAACATGGCGCTTTCCCCCCTTCCTCCTTGCGGAGAGGCGATGAAGGGGCGTACAATAAAAGTCGAGACAGTCCTTGATAGTCCTCTCGCTCCGTGCAGAGGCTCAGGGGCTGCTCTCGCGCCAGGCTACGGCCAAACTGTTGACCACGTCAACAAACCAGCTCAAAAACTCGGAGCCTGACCATGCACCCGGGCTGCGGCCAGGCCGTATGAGGGAACAACAAGGCTGACTGAGGCGTCACAAAAGGGATTAAGACCTCAGAGGAGTCAAACCACTCCTCCGAGGCCTCGGGGGCTACACCCGGCGGGTGCGCTCGTGCGCACCCACCGGAACAAAGCATAACCGAGAAGGGTCGGTCCCCTTCCAAAAAATTCAGCAGAACCTCCAAGCGAGTACCTACACTCCCTTCGAGGCTCGGGGGCTACTATCGGGGACCGTAATTAGGGGTACCCCCGATGGTCCTTAATCCAGCTAGAAAACATCTTCAGAACAAACCATCAACAACTGATAAGCATGGTTCAAGTCTGGACCTCGAAGGACACAACCTCGCCTCGTCCGAGCCCAGCCTCGGGCGCAGACAATAGTCCCGGGCAAATTCACGCCTCGCCCGAGGGTCCCCTCTGCCACCAGGGAAAGACTGACAACAGTCACGACCTTTCCCGAGTTCGGCCTCGGGCACAACAAGGAGCTTCGCCTCGCCCGACCCCAGGCCTTGCCCTCAGCTTCGGTCTCGGGAGAAGGTCTCCGCCTCGACCGATCCCAACCTCGTCCTCAGCCTCGGCCTCGGAGGAGTCGCTGTCTCGCCCGACCTCAGCCTCGGCCTCGGAGGAGTCGCCGCCTCGCCCGACCTCGGCCTAGGATCAACTACGCTACAGGGGATACATCATTACCCTACTCCTAGCTAGCCACTTTAGGCTATGAAGGAACAAGACCGGTGTCCCATCTAGGTCACTCCGGTAATAGGTAATGATGGTTCCCCGCGTGCGCCCATGATGTCGAACTGCTCCCAACCTCCTACAGAAGCAAGGAAACGTCAGCAGGATCCATGCCGCACCACCAGCTATGCTTTTACAGGGCTCAAGGCACTTCACCGACGGCCACATTGGTACCTATACGGGGCTCAAGGCACTTCCCTACCAGCCACGTTAGCGCATAGCTACACCCCCATTGTACAGCTGGGCGTCTCCTTGTATCTATAAAATGGGATGTCTAGGGCCTTCCTAAGGCACGTTCACGTTAACACACGTTCAGGTGGACATACGCGGACACATACAGAGACATTGACATAGAGGGAGGTGGGGCAGACGAGACAGGCAGAGACGAACGCACGCAGGGACTCTCTCCCTCTCTCTCACTCTCGCCCTCGCTCTCCCGCAACGCTTGTAACCCCTACTATAAGCACCCCGGTGCGAGATAACATAAGCCTCATTCCCCTCTTGTGTTCCATCTTGCATCAACCCATCTAGGCAGGGACACGTAGCAACAAATTTACTGGTAGGTTGACGGTCCTGGTGGGTCCGAAACGCCGACAATAATATAGTATTTAGAACCCCTAACGGGTGAGCTATTTATGGCCTGGTTCGCTGATTGTATTTTCAAGGAGGAACATTTCCCGGCATTAGGGGGAGATTTCAAGTACCAAAAAGGAGAATGCCGAGAAATCGATTAGGATGCGAAGAGTATCTCCTCCTCAGACCCCCGTACTAAAGAAAATGAACTTCAAGTTCAAAATTTATTGGTTTGCAAAATATTGCAATAACTTGCCTAATGCATTCACTAATTATAAAGGTGTAATAAAGTCTTTCATTCCTGCTAGGAACGCGCATAAAAGAGTGGAGGTACCAAACAAAACCGCTCAAAATCCTACTAATAAAAGGGGGAGAAGTAAGGCAACCAATAAGGATTCACCTCCTTTAAAGAAAAGAAAGACGGTAAATGCATGTCAACAACAAATTGATGAAACACAATGTGGACTTGATACACAACACTATTCGAATGCATGCATAGTCGAAGAAGTAATATCGGAAAACCCAAGGACCATGGATACGGGAAATCCTTATGTGTCCTTAAGGGTAGATGAATTGCTACCAATTATATTGAAACTGGCGAAACCTTTGACCGCAACTCTTATTTCTCTGAACAAGTTGCTAACATCCTTAATGATCTAGATCTTAAATCCATGGTAGAGTGTAGAAAAGGCTCAAACTAGAATCAGTGGAAAGAAAATATTGAAAAAGAGATTACCTCGCTTTATAAAAGAGAAGTATTCTCGGAAGTGATGTTAACACCTAAAGGCACCTTCCCAGTAGGATACAAGTGGGTTTTCGTTAGTAAGCAAAACAAAAATAACAAAGTGGTGAGATATAAAGAAAGGTTAGTAGCACAAGGCTTTACGCAAAAGCCCGACATTGATTATAATGAAACATACTCTCCAGTAATGAGTGGCATAACATTTCGATACTTAATTTCACTGGCGGTACAAAATTGTCTATATTTGCAGTTGATGGACATAGTAACCACATATTTATATGGATCATTGGACTCAGAAATTTATATGGAAGTTCCAGATGGAATAAATATACTGAATCCATTGGCAAATCACAACATGTATTGTGTAAATTTGAAAAAGTCACTATATGGCTTAAAACAATCAAGGCGAATGTGGTACAATCGCTTAAGTGAATTCATTTCTCTTAAAGGATACACTAATAATGATGGTTGTCCATGTGTGTTCATTAAGAAGTCCTCCAGTGGATTTTGTATCATTTCAGTATATGTTCATGACCTCAGTATTATTGGAAACAAAAAAGATATAATTGAAGCACGTCATCATTTAAAGACAGAATTTGAGATGAAGGATTTGGGTCAAACCAAAATTTGTTTAGGTATTCAACTTGAATATTTACCTTTAGGAATTTTTATATATAAATCGGCATATATCCAGAAAGTATTATAGAAATTCAATATGGATAAAAGCATATCCAGTCAAAACTCCTATGGTTGTAATGTCCCTCGATATGAATAAAGATCCTTTTCGACCAAAGGATGAAGGAGAAGAAATTTTGGGTTCTGAGTTCTCATATCTCAGTGCTAGTAGAGCACTTATGTATTTTGCAAATAATTCTTGTCCGGACATTGCATTTGCAGTGAATTTACTTGTGAGATATAGTGCAGCTCCTACAAAACGCCATTGGGCTGGAATTAAGAATATTTTTAGATATCTTAACGACATAAGAGACCTTGGTCTTTTCTATAGTAGAAGCCAAGACCCTACTTTAATTGGATATACTGATGCTGGCTATTTATCTAATCCCCATAATGCCAGATCACAAACCGGTTTTGTATTTTTACAAGGTGGAACTGCTATCTCTTGGAAATCATCCAAACAAACTTTGGTAGCTACCTCCACTAATCATTTTGAAATCATTGCATTATATGAAGCCTCTAAGGAGTGTACTTAGCTTCGCAGAATGATAAACCACATAACACAGTCATGTGGCATTGGTTCAATTAACTCACCAACCATTATCTATGAAGATAATGTTGCCTGTGTTGTTCAGATGGAGAATAGTTATATAAAAAGTAATATCACAAAACATATTGCTCCAAAATTGTTTTACCCTCATGAGTTACAAAAGAACGGAGAAATAAACATTTTGCAGACTAAGTCGTGTGATAATCTTGGTGACTTATTTACAAAGTCATTACCATATTCCACATTTTTGAAGTATGTTAAAGGGATATGTCTGAGACGATTTAGAGATTTACAGGAATCAGGGGGAGTATCACTCCCCATAACATAACCTAGTTGACATTATATTATACTCTTTTCTTTCTATGGATTTTCCCTCAATGAGGTTTTACCATATAAAGTTTTTAATGAGGTAATATCAACAGAGGAAATGTGTCTTATTATCTATTTTTTCCTACAGGTTTTTTGTAAGATGATAATATAAAAAATAGGATAGATATAGAATAGTTTTTTGTATCCCTAGATGATGTAATAGGATATAAAATGGATTCTGGAAGGGAAATGTGCCCTTGGGCCATTTATATAATATTTTGGTGATTTAGGGCTTCACACAAAAATGCTTCGAGTTATATTTGTGCCAAAGAGTCAAGAAGTGCAAATCAAGATTAAAGGTATGTTTCTAGTCTTAGTCCATTGTTTTGAAGACTAATATGCTGTGTCTAAGTGCTAGAAACAGGGGAAATCACTTTGGAGATTAGCTGGCTATGTTCAGCCAAAGGGCTGTTCGGCCTGGGTGCACCGGACTGTCCGGTGGTGCACCGGACAGTGTCTGGTGTGCTAGGACCAGTCCCGGTGAACTGCCTGCTCTCGAGTCTTGACGGCGGCGTACGGCTATAAATCACCGGACTGTCCGGTGGTGCACCGGACTGTCCGGTGAGTCGTCTGCGGCGAAGTCGCTGCTCTCGGGAACCAAGTCAACAACGTACGGCAATAATTCACCGGACTGTCCGGTGAGGCACAGGACTGTCCGGTGAGCCAACGGTCGGGCGCGTCAACGGTCGGCCGCGCAATCCGCGCATGACGCATGGCCGAGCCAACGGTCGGATGGGGGCACCGGACTGTCCGATGCGCACCGGACAGTGTCCAGTGTGCCAAAAGGCTCCAAATCTTCAACGGTCGGCTGCGCCAAATAAGGAAAGCAATCTGCATCGGACAGTGTCCGGTGGTGCACCGGACTGTCCGGTGCGCCACCCGACAGAAGGCAAGATTTGCCTTCCTGGATTGCTTCCAACGACTCCTAGCTGCCTTGGGGCTATAAAAGGGACCCCTAGGCGCATGGAGGAGTACACCAAGCATTCTTTGATCAACTCTAAGAACCAAGACTCCATTTCCGCTTTTTGATTCTTTGTGATAGCAACTAGAGCTCCATTTGAGTAGAGAACTCTTCGAGTTGTGTTGCGAGCTCAAGTTGTGACTTGTGTGCGTGTTTGTGCTCTGATTTTGGGTCTTGTGTGTGTTGCTCATCCCATCTTTACTTTCGTGCTTAATTGTGATCATCAAATTGTAAGGGCGAGAGGCTCCAAGTTGTGGAGATTCCTCGCAAGCGGGATATAGTGAAACAAAGCAAAACACCATGGTATTCAAGTGGGTCTTTGGACCGCTTGAAAGGGGTTGAGTGCAACCCTCGTCTGTTGGGACGCCACAACGTGGAGTAGGCAAGTGTTGGACTTGGCCGAACCACGGGATAAACCATTGTGCCTCTCTATGTTGATTTCTTTGTGGTTATCGTGTTTATGAAGAACTCCTCTCTAGCCACTTGGCTTTATTGATCTAACACTTAATCAAGTTCGTGGCCTTGAGTTTTAAGTTTTTTACAGGATCACCTATTCACCCCCCCCCCCCCCTCTAGGTGCTCTCAATTGGTATCAGAGTCATTCTCTTCAAGAAAGGGACTAATCGCCCGAAGGGATGGATCCTAAGGGAAAGGGGATGGTGATCAACGACAAGGAGAAGGAGTCCTTCATCAATGAGCCAAAAGACGACAAGCCAACTGACTCGAGCTCAAGTCATAAGAAGAAGGACGGGAAGAAGAAGAGGCGTATCAAGAAGATCGTCTACTACGACGACAGCGACAAGTCTTCTTCTTCCCAAAAGGACGACGACGACAACGACTACGAGAAAAAGAAGACGGTTAACTCGAACTTTTCTTTTGATTACTCTCGTATTCCGCATAATTCAAATGCACATTTGCTTTCCATTCCTCTTGGTAAACCTCCACACTTTGATGGAGAGGACTACGGATTTTGGAGTCACAAAATGCGAAGTCACTTGTTCTCTCTTCATCCAAGTATATGGGAGATAGTAGAGAATGGAATGCATTTTGATAGTTCTGATAATCCCATGTTTATTGATGAACAAATTCACAAAAATGCACAATCTACCACTGTTCTTTTAGCATCCTTGTGCAGGGAAGAGTACCATAAGGTGAGCGGCTTGGATAACGCCAAGCAGATTTGGGACACCCTCAGGATCTCGCATGAGGGAAATGACGTCACCATGCTCACCAAGATGGAGTTGGTGGAGGGCGAACTAGGAAGGTTCACAATGATCAGGGGGGAGGAGCCAACCCAAACAAATAACAGGCTCAAGACCCTGGTCAACAAAATAAGGAGCTATGGAAGCACGAGATGGACGGACCATGACGTCGTCCGCCTAATGCTAAGGTCTTTCACTGTCCTTGATCCACATCTTGTAAACTCTATTCGTGAAAATCCTAGGTACACCAAGATGTTGCCTGAGGAAATACTTGGAAAGTTCATAAGCGGGCGAATGATGATCAAGGAGGCGAGATACGTTGATGAGGCGTTGAATGGCCCAATCCACGAGCCTCAAACCATTGCTCTCAAAGCAACAAGTAGCAGGGAGGCGCTACCTAGCAAGGTGGCGCAAGTTGAGGCGGCGGGGCTCAACGAGGAAGAAATGGCCCTCATCATCAAGCGCTTCAAGACGGCGCTAAAGGGTCGCAAGGAGCATCCCAAAAAGAACAAGACGAAGGGAAAGCGCTCCTGCTTCAAGTGTGGTAAGACTGGTCACTTTAGTGCTAACTGTCCCGATAATGATAGTGACCAGGGATAAGAGAAAAGCGGGAAGAAGGAAAAGAAGAAGGCGTACAAGAAGGCTAAGGGCGAGGCACACCTTGGCAAAGAGTGGGACTCGGATTGTTCTTCATCTGACTACGACGACGAGGGACTCGCCGCCACCGCCTTCGACAAATCGTCGATCTTCCCCAACGAGCGCCACACTTGCCTAATGGCAAAGGAAAAGAAGGTAATCACTAGAGAAACTCCTAAGTACTCTACTTCTAGTGATGAGGACTCTAGTGATGATGAAATTGATTACACTAGCTTGTTTAAGGGATTAGATAGAGCAAAGGTACAAAAGATCAATGAATTGATTGATGCTCTAAACGAAAAGGATAGACTTTTAGAAAAGCAACAGGATCTTTTATATGAAGAACATGATAAATTTGTAAATGTGCAAAAGTCTCTTGCTTTAGAAGTTAAAAGAAATGAAATGCTTTCATGTGAAATTTCTGCTTGTCATGAGACTATTTCTAGTTTAAAGAGCATTAATGATGATTTAAATGCTAAGCTAGAAGTTGCAAATAAATCTAGTTCTTGTATTGAGCATGTAGTAATTTGCACTAGGTGTAAGGATTTTAATGTTGATGCTTGCAATGAACATTTGATTTCCATTTCTAAATTAAATGATGAAGTAGCTAGTCTTAATGCCCAACTTAAGACTAGCAAAAATGATTTTGACAAACTAAAATTTGCAAGGGATGCCTACACTAGTGGTAGACACCCCTCTATTAAGGATGGGCTTGGCTTTCGAAGGGAAGCTAAGAACTTAACAAGTCATAAGGCTCCCATCTCCGCCAAGGAGAAAGGGAAGGCCCCTATGGCTAATAGTGTTCATAAAAATCATGCTTTCTTGTATCATGATAGGAAATATTCTAGAAATGTTCATTATGATAGGAGTTGTAATGTGTTTGACTCTCATGCCATGATTGCTTCAAGTTCAAGCTTTAATGGTAGATCTAGGAGAAATTTTTTGTCTCATGCTCCTAGGAAAGTGTTTAATGGATCTACCACTATCTTTCATGCTTGCAATGCTAAATTTATTCTTTCATGTAAAAATAAAAAGGTGATTGCTAAAAAGGTGGGAGCCAAATGCAAGGGAGACAAGACTTGCATTTGGGTCCCTAAGGCTATTGTTACTAACCTTGTAGGACCCAACAAGAGTTGGGTACCTAAAACCCAAGCCTAATTTGCCTTGCAAGTTTATGCATCCGGGGGCTCAAGCTGGATTATCGACAGCGGATGCACAAACCACATGACAGGGGAGAAGAAGATGTTCACCTCCTACGTCAAGAACAAAGATTCCCAAGACTCAATCATATTCGGTGATGGGAATCAAGGCAAGGTTAAAGGACTAGGAAAAATAGCTATATCTTCCGAGCATTCCAATTCTAATGTGTTTTTAGTAGAATCGCTCGGATATAACTTGTTGTCCGTTAGTCAATTATGTAATATGGGTTACAACTGCTTATTTACAAATGTAGATGTGTGTGTCTTTAGAAGGAGTGATGGTTCATTAGCCTTTAAGGGTGTACTAGATGGCAAACTCTATTTAGTTGATTTTTCGAAGGAGGAGGCCGGTCTAGATGCATGCTTAATTGCTAAGACTAGCATGGGCTAGCTGTGGCATCGTCGTCTAGCACATGTGGGGATGAAGAACCTTCACAAGATTCTAAAGGGAGAACATGTGTTAGGTCTAACAAATGTAACTTTCGAAAAAGATAGACCTTGTGCAGCTTGTCAAGTAGGTAAACAAGTGGGAAGTGCTCATCACATCAAGAATGTGATGACTACATCAAGACCTCTGGAGCTATTGCATATGGACCTCTTCAGACCCGTCGCCTACCTCAGCATCGGGGGAAGTAAGTATGGTCTTGTTATTGTTGATGATTTTTCCCGCTTCACTTGGGTATTCTTTTTGCAGGATAAATCTGAAACCCAAGGGACCCTCAAGCGCTTCCTAAGGAGAGCTCAAAATGAATTTGAGCTCAAGGTGAAGAAGATAAGGAGCGACAACGGGTCCGAGTTCAAGAACCTGCAGGTGGAGGAGTTTCTTGAAGAGGAAGGAATCAAGCACGAGTTCTCCGCTCCCTACACACCACAGCAAAACGGTGTGGTAGAGAGGAAGAATAGGACGCTTATAGACATGGCAAGGACGATGCTTGGAGAATTCAAGATGCCCGAGCGGTTTTGGTCGGAAGTTGTGAACACGGCTTGCCACGCCATAAACCGGGTCTACCTTCATCGCCTCCTCAAGAAGACGTCATACGAGCTACTAACCGGTAACAAACCCAATGTTTCGTATTTTCGAGTTTTTGGGAGTAAATGCTACATTCTGGTGAAGAAAGGTAGAAATTCAAAATTTGCTCCCAAAGCTGTAGAAGGGTTTTTGTTAGGTTATGACTCAAATACAAAGGCGAATAGAGTCTTCAACAAATCATCGGGTTTGGTTGAAGTCTCTAGCGACGTTGTATTTGATGAGACTAATGGCTCTCCAAGAGAGCAAGTTGATCTTGATGATGTAGATGAAGATGATGTTCCAACGGACGCAATTCGTACCATGGCAATTGGAGACGTGCGACCACAGGAACACAAGGAGCAAGATCAACCTTCTTCCTCAACGACGGTGCACCCCCCAACTCAAGATGATGAGCAGGTCCCTCAAGAAGAGGCGTGTGATCAAGGGGGAGCACAAGATGTCCAAGTTGAAGAGGAAGAAGCACCACAGGCCCCTCCAACTCAAGTTCGAGCGATGATTCAAAGGAATCATCCCGTCGACCAGATTTTGGGTGACATTAGCAAGGGAGTAACTACTCGCTCTAGATTAGCTAATTTTTGTGAGCATTACTCTTTTGTCTCTTCTATTGAGCCTTTCAGGGTAGAAGAGGCCTTGCTAGATCCGGACTTGGTGTTGGCCATGCAGGAACAGCTCAACAACTTCAAGCGAAATGAAGTTTGGACACTGGTGTCGCGTCCCAAGCAAAACATTGTGGGAACCAAGTGGGTGTTCCACAACAAACAGGACGAGCACGGGGTGGTGACAAGGAACAAGGCTCGACTTGTGGCAAAAGGTTATGCCCAAGTCGCAGGTTTGGACTTTGAGGAGACTTTTGCTCCTGTGGCTAGGCTAGAGTCAATTCATATTTTGTTAGCCTATGTCGCTCACCATTCTTTCAGGTTGTTCCAAATGGACATGAAGAGCGCTTTCCTCAATGGGCCAATCAAGGAGGAGGTGTACGTGGAGCAACCCCCTGGCTTTGAGGATGAACGGTACCCCGACCACGTGTGTAAGCTCTCTAAGGCGCTCTATGGACTTAAGCAAGCCCCAAGAGCATGGTATGAATGCCTTAGAGAGTTTTTAATTGCTAATGCTTTCAAGGTCGGGAAAGCCGATCCAACTCTTTTCACTAAGACTTGTGACGGTGATCTATTTGTGTGCCAAATATATGTCGATGACATAATATTTGGTTCTACTAACCAAAAGTCTTGAGAAGAGTTTAGCAGGGTGATGACTCAGAAATTCGAGATGTCGATGATGGGCGAGTTGAACTACTTCCTTGGGTTCCAAGTGAAGCAACTCAAGGACGGCACCTTCATCTCTCAAACGAAGTATACGCAAGACTTGCTCAAGCAATTTGGGATGAAGGACGCCAAGCCCGCAAAGACTCCAATGGGAACCGACGGACATGTCGACCTCAACAAAAGAGGTAAGTCCGTTGATCAAAAGGCATACCGGTCTATGATAGGGTCTTTACTTTATTTATGTGCTAGTAGACTGGACATTATGCTTAGCGTATGCATGTGTGCTAGATTTCAATCCGACCCAAGGGAGTGTCACCTTGTGGCCGTTAAGCGAATTCTTAGATATTTAGTTGCTACGCCTTGCTTCGGGATCTGGTATCCAAAGGGGTCTACCTTTGACTTGATTGGATATTCAGACTCCGATTATGCTGGATGCAAGGTCGATAGGAAGAGTACATCAGGGATGTGCCAATTCCTAGGAAGGTCCCTGGTGTCGTGGAGTTCTAAGAAACAAACTTCCGTTGCCCTATCCACCGCTGAGGCCGAGTACGTTGCCGCAGGACTGTGTTGCGCGCAACTACTTTGGATGAGGCAAACCCTCAGGGACTTTGGCTACAATCTGAGCAAAGTCCCACTCCTATGTGACAATGAGAGTGCTATCCGCATGGCAGACAATCCTGTTGAACACAGCCGCACAAAGCACATAGACATCCGGCATCACTTTTTGAGAGACCACCAGCAAAAGGGAGATATCGAAGTGTTTTATGTTAGCACCGAGAACCAGCTAGTTGATATCTTTACCAAGCCTTTAGATGAGAAGACCTTTTGCAGGCTACGTAGTGAGCTAAATGTCTTAGATTCGCGTAACTTGATTGATGTAGAGCATACATGTGTTTTATGCCTTTGATCATGTTCCTTTATGCATTTTATTGCTTATTGGTGGTGCTCAAGTTGTACTCATGATCCCCCGGACCTCACAAGTCCATGTGTGAATGATGCACATATTTAGGGGAGAAATGCTACAACTTGACCCTTTGAGACTAACCGTGTGCTTGAGTTTTCTTAATTTAGTCTCAAAGGAGGATTGAAAGGGAAAAGGTGAACTTGGACCATGCAAGACTTCCACTGCACTCCGATGAGAGGGTAACTTACTCCAAGTTCATCTCCGTGTTCTTATTGCCTTTTTACTCTTAATTGAAGATTTTAGTGAGGCAATGAGGTTTGAGGGCCAAAAATAATCCCGTTTTGGTGCTTGATGCCAAAGGGGGAGAAATTAAGGCCAAAGCAAGAAATGGATCAGCTACCACTTGAGAATTTTGAAAATAGTAGAGTAGAGCTTTTGTTTTGTCAAAATACTCTTATTGTCTCTTATTGTCAAAAGTTTGTCTCTTGTGGGGAGAATGTTTGATTATGGGAAAAAGGGGGAGTTTTTGAATCTTTGATCAATTTCTCTTGGAATACCTCTCTCTACGCCTCAACAAGTGACTTTGACTTAGAGATAGGAAATTGAGTTTGATTTGCAAAAACAAACCAAGTGGTGGCAAAGAATGATCCAAATATGTCAAATTTGCATCAAATACAAATTTTTGTTCTCATTTGCATTGATGTTGCACTTCTTTAGTTGCTTTTTGTTGTGTTGGCATAAATCACCAAAAAGGGGGAGATTGAAAGGGAAATGTGCCCTTGGGCCATTTCTATAAGATTTTAGTGATTTAGGGCTTCACACAAAAATGCTTTGAGTTATATTTGTCCCAAAGAGTCAAGAAGTGCAAATCAAGATTAAAGGTATGTTTCTAGTCTTAGTCCATTGTTTTGAAGACTAATATGCTGTGTCTAAGTACTA
Organism: Zea luxurians; assembly: GCA_029449295.1. Classification (NCBI taxonomy): domain Eukaryota; kingdom Viridiplantae; phylum Streptophyta; class Magnoliopsida; order Poales; family Poaceae; genus Zea; species Zea luxurians. The sequence continues at coordinate 13,490 of JAOPSE010000203.1, read as the reverse complement.
GAAATAGGGGAAATCACTTTGGAGATTAGCTGGCTATGTTCAGCCAAAGGGTTGTTCGGTCTGGGTGCACCGGACAGTGTCCGGTGTGCCAGGACCAGTCCCGGTGAACTGTCTGCTCTCGGGTCTCGACGGCGGCGTACGGCTATAAATCACCGGACTGTCCGGTGGTGCACCGGACTATCCGGTGAGTCGTCTGCGGCGAAGTCGCTGCTCTCGGGAACCAAGTCAACAACGTATGGCTATAATTCACCGGACTGTCCGGTGAGGCACCGGACTGTCCGGTGAGCCAACGGTCGGGCGCGTCAATGGTCGGCCACGCAATCCGCGCGTGACGCATGGCCGAGCCAACGGTCGGATGGGGGCACCGGACAGTGTCCGGTGGTGCACCGGACTGTCCGGTGCGCCACCCGACAGAAGGCAAGATTTGCCTTCCTAGATTGCTTCCAATGGCTCCTAGCTGCCTTGGGGCTATAAAAGGGACCCCTAGGCGCATGGAGGAGTACACCAAGCATTCTTTGATCAACTCTAAGCACCAAGACTCCATTTCCGCGCTTTTGATTCTTTGTGGTAGCAACTAGAGCTCCATTTGAGTAGAGAACTCTTCGAGTTGTGTTGCGAGCTCAAGTTGTGAGTTGTGTGCGTGTTTGTGCTCTGATTTTGGGTCTTGTGTGTGTTGCTCATCCCATCCTTACTTCCATGCTTAATTGTGATCATCAAATTGTAAGGGTGAGAGGCTCCAAGTTGTGGAGATTCCTCGCAAGCGGGATATAGTGAAACAAAGCAAAACACCGTGGTATTCAAGTGGGTCTTTGGACCGCTTGAAAGGGGTTGAGTGCAACCCTCGTCCGTTGGGACGCCACAACGTGGAGTAGGCAAGTGTTGGACTTGGCCGAACCACGGGATAAACCACTGTGCCTCTCTGTGTTGATTTCTTTGTGGTTATCGTGTTTATCAAGAACTCCTCTCTAGCCACTTGGCTTTATTGATCTAACACTTAATCAAGTTCATGGCCTTGAGTTTTAAGTTTTTTACAGGATCACCTATTCACCCCCCCCCCCCCTCTAGGTGCTCTCAGATTCGATCAAGGGGGAGTGTTGAAGAACAAAAAGGCGGCAGTGATCTCATCCGGAAGTAACAAAAAGTCTCCAGAAGATTAGTAGTTATTACATCTCCCCCTAATCCTAATTAACCATAATGTACATGTGATTAAATGGTCAAGCAGGTGTGGCTTCGGCTGAACAGGCACAATGTGTCTATTCAGGATGTATAAATACTTTTCACTACAGATGCAATAGAATGTACAATTCACTTTTCAACTACATAGCCATTCACATTTCAATAGGGTTTAACTCTAATCGGTTCGGTCATCTCAGATGGCTGGTGGACCTATCATCGATATCAATCGGTGATACTGTTCGAGGCGTTGGACGTTTGGGTCAGCACCAACTGTCTGGACGCACGTGGGCATATTTGATTGGTCGGTTCGGTCGGTACCAATCATCATTGCATTAGATGAAGTCAACGCCAATAGTCTAGATACATGTGGGCATATTTTATTGGTCGGTTCGGTCAGTACCGATCATCTTTAATGACGTGGTATGTTCTGATTGGGCCACGCGTGTGTTTTAGCAGTTAGTTGTTTTTAAACCGTTTGAAGTGGAAAGCTCAAAAAAATCCAAAAACTCAAAAAGTTGATGGAATCTAGTTTATAAATAGTGGGAAGGTGTTTGGTTCATTCATACCCCCATACTTTGTATTGCACTCCTATCGCTTCCTATTTCACTCCTATAACTCTTCTTCCACTCCACCAAACCATTTTTGCCATGTCTTTCTCGAGCTCCGACGTTGAGAACTAACCATTGCGTGCTTTCTTGTGGACTATAATGTCAGCTAGCTTTCACCATAATGTGATATGAGAAGTGCCATTATGAGTTGTTGTGTCATTGCATTTTGGCGAAGAGTTACTACTGTCAGTTTGAGGATGGTTTCAATGCTGGTTTGCATCGACATGATGACGTAGAATGCATGTTGGTCGATATCAATCGTGCCAGCTTCAACTTCGATCGGTTCTATCGGCTAGTCGGTGGACCTACTGACAGGTTGGTACTGACCAGCAATATCGATTGATCCATTAAACAGCCGGCTCGGTATCGATCATCCAGATACACGTGGTTGCCCTTGATTGGTCGATTCCAACATGAACAACTCGCTTTCGGTCGCCTTTAGCGACATAGTGCGTTCTAATTGGTCCATTCATGTGTCATGTTAGCTAGCTATTTTTGAATTGTTTGAAGTATAAAAATTCAAAAAAATTAAAAAGTTCATGGAATTTGACTTAAAATAGAAGGGGTGTTTGGTTTCATTCATACCCCACTCTTCATTTCGCTCCTACCATTTTCTATTTTAGTCCTTTCACTCTATCAAACCACTCTCATCATGTCTCTCTCGAGCTCCGGTGTTGAGATGATCAAATACAAGGTACTTGATATGCTGCATCAAATTATGATGATGTGGTGATGAAGCATGCATTCAAGTCTTCAACGAGAGACGGAGGGAGGGGAGAGGGAGGGAGGGAGGGAGAGAGTAAAGACGCAAATAACTGGATGATGCAAAACTACTTCAACGACACATGACAAAAGGGCCTCTAGCCTAGTGGTTAAAGGCTTCTGAGTAGCATGTCCAAGTTCTGGGTTCGATTCCCCTCAGGGTGAATTTTTTGGCTTGGTTAAAAAATATCTCGTTGTGTACCATCCGCTCTCGGGTTTCGATGTCATGTGTGCCACCCTCCGGTTGGGCCGTTGTAGAGTGGATGGTTGATGTCGGCCCGTTAGTGATGGGGGACCAGGGTTTGAGGATTTTCTCACTCGGGACCATGTTTCGGTATATTCTTAATATAATACTGGGAGGGCGGTCATTCCCTTCTGAAAGCATCTAGGCCCCTGGTTGGTTTTAGTGATTAATGACAACGTAATGTTATATGTGACTAACGTGTATTTTGCAGAGACAAATGGTAAGTTAGGTCGCATTACAGGTAGAAGTACTACAACGGTGAAAACAATCCCGGAGATAAGAACTCGAAGCGACGGCTAAAACGACGAAACAAAAGGTGAAGGACTACGGAGTCCGAGTGTCAAGGAGATGTGGACACTCGTGATTTAGTTAGGTCTTTTATTCTCTTTTAGCCGTACTATAAAGAGGGGTTGTCGATGAGTAGTTTGACCAAGAGAGTTCTAGTGTAGTGTTGGTGCACATTCACACTCATATATAGTGCTAGGTGTCACTCTAGAACTCACTCACAAGTTAGAACGAAAACCGATTTGAAAAACAGCTGAAAACAAGAAATAGGGTTTCTGGCCTTGGGGCATTGGACTGTCCGGTGTGCACCGGACTGTCCGGTGCACCCTCTGCCAGGTGGGGCCAAGGTGGCCCTGGGGAAGAGTTTTCTCCCGCAGAAACCCGAGAGCGCCAGTTTCAGAAATGAATTTTAGTGGCGCACCGGACAGTGCACCGTACTGTCCGGTGTGCACCGGACAGTGTCTGTTCACTGTTTGGTGTGCCATCAGCCCAACGGCTAGCTGTCAGAACTAGCCGTTGGAGTCGACCGTTGGCGCACCGGTGGCGCACCGGACTGTCCGGTGCGCCCATGCGCAGAAGAGTGCTGATAACAGCTAGTTGGTGGATGAGGGCTATTTATACCCCCTCCACCCACCATATTCAATGTCTTGCTGCCCACATTAATTCCAGCACATTGCTAGAGCATTGCAAGCACCAAAAGCCTAGTGAGGAGATTAGAGAATCTTAATCCCGCATTTGTTCCTCATTAGCGCTAGCGAGAGCCACCTAGAGCACACACCACTTGCATTAGGCTTCTCTTGGTCAAGCGAAAGTCTACGGCTTGTTACTCTTGGTGATCGGCATCACATAGACGGCTTGGTGGCGTTGGGAGCTCGGTGATCACCGTGAAGATCTTGTTGGTGACCCGACTCAAGTTTGTAAGCGGTCTCGAGGGATCCACCGCACCGGAGTGGCAAAGGATCATCTCGTAGTGAGCACTTGGTTCTTGTGAGGACCAAGGGGGAGCGATACCCTTGCGCGGGTGCTCCAACGAGGACTAGTGGAGAGTGCCGACTCTTCGATACCTCAGGAAAAATTGGAGGAGTCTTCTAAACCTTGCTTTACATTCCGCACTTAATTCAAGCACTTCACATTGTGTATTTGTTTAGCAAGTATTTGAAATATTGTCTTAGCATTGTTGTATTTCTAGTATTATTTTCTTAGTGCTAGTTGTTGGGGTGAAGTTGGGCTCTTGCTTAGGTTTTAATAAGTGTTGATTTTTAGAGAAGCCCAATTCACCCCCCCCCCCTCTTGGGCATCGTGATCCTTTCAATTGGTATCAGAGCCTTGTTGCTCTTAGATTAGCTTAACCGCTAGAGTAACGATGTCTGGTGGGGATGGACCTCCTCCCGTTTTTGATGGTGACGATTTTCCATATTGGAAAATTCGTATGGAAGCATATTTAGAGGCTATAGACATTGGTGTCTATAAAGCCGCCACACAAGGATTCCCCCAACCTAGAGATCCCACAAATCTTGTAGGTGATGAGTCTAATTATGAGAAATGGAATGCTAAGGCCAAAAACACCCTTTTTAGAGGCCTTTGCAAAGATGTGTTCAATAGAGTTAGAAATCATAAAAATGCTCATGATTTGTGGATGGACATTTGTGCCATACATGAAGGAACTAGGAGTGAGCGTGAGGAGAGATATCACATTGCTATGAGAAAGTTGAATTCTTTTGAAATGCTTGCTAATGAAAGTGTCAATACCTGTCCCAACAAGTGTTATTTTGTGTGATTATAAGTTGGGATTTGGTTTGGTTGAAAATTAGATAGAAAAATTCAAAAATTTCAGAACTTCCCTCTGTCTGGGCTCACCGGACAGTCCGGTGTGCACCGGACACTGCACTGTGCATTGTCCGGTGCACCGGCCGCGCGCGCGCAAGAACTCCTTCTCCTGTGCGCTGTCCGGTGGTTCACCGGACATCGCACAACTATCTGATGTGCACCGGACAGGCACTGTAGACTGTCCGGTGTGCCCATATCGCATTTTAAAAAAAGGCCTCCAGCCCGTAGCCGAGCCAGAGACCTACTTCTCTATTTCTCTCTGGCTCCTCTCTGTCTCTCTGGCGACCACCCTCTGCTCTCTGCTCACCAGCGTCCAACGTCTCCAGCCATGCACCGGCGACCTCTAGCCACTGCGCTCGTCCCTTCTTCCTCTGATGAGCAGCCCCGCACCTCCCCTTCCCTCTTTCTCTCTGTTTCAAGAACTGCAGGTATCCTTTCCACCCTTGGCCTCAAATTTCAAATCCTTGTAAAATTTTGTGAATCCCAGTGCATGTTTGTGTGCCTATGTGTCTCTTGAGTCCCTCTGCAGGTCTTGAGCTCCTTAGGGAGGGTTTCCCAAACTTAATTAACCATATCTCCAAAAACCTAACTCACCGCATACCACGTGTTCGGTGAAATTTCCAAACCAGCAAAAATGCTCCGATTGAACCCAAATTTTTCAGGCATCTTCACAACTTCTTCAGTAACATATTTGCCAAATTTCACGCCAATCTGATATACCAGGCTTTAATTTCACCAAATTCCCCGTTTCGAGCGATCGTTTCCGAGCCGAGTGCCCACATTCCATTTTCTTTGCCTAAATTCAAACCAAGCACACACTTCACTCATATTTACCCATATAAACCTATTCGTGAAGTATCGGCTCAATTCCAAATCATTTCATGCCTCATTTTCAATTTCAAACCTCCTATGGCACTATTTCTCGTTCAAACGCCGTTTTCACGTTGTTTGACCTCTCGATCGCCATATCTCTCGTTTTATGTGCCATATTTCTCTGTGTATGTATTTATTCACATTTCATATACTTATGACTATGTGACTAATACGTGCTCACCTCTTCTGTCATTTCAGTGACCTTGCCTGCCCGTGAGCCGTCTCGTGTCCTGCCTAGATTTCCACTTCTCGTGTGAGTTTTTCCAGGTAGACATCTCCTCTTTTGATATTCTATCGACTATTATCGACTTGTGCTTAGCTTCTCTCTCTCATTTGCAGTCGTCAGGTCAAGATGCCGCGCACGAAGAATGTGTCGGCGCCAGGGGGAGGCGATGATGAGGATCCTTGTCGCCCCTTCAGGCAGGTCAAGGGAAAGACCGTGTACTTGGAGCAGCAGGAAAGCCGCAAGAAGCGGCGTATGGACAGAGCAGCCCGAGCAGCGCCAGCAGCAGCAGCAAGCGCTGAGCAGGCAGAGCGAGGAGATCAGCCGCAGACTCCTTCAGATCAGATTGCTTACCGAGTTCGTCGCCTTGCCTCCCGGCCTCGCTCGTCCATTCGCACCACTGCTACCACTCCACCACCCACTTCACCTGCTCCTGTCACTCCTGCGCCATCCACTACCTCAGCCATACCTACCACCTCCACTACTCCAGCTTCCACTGATCCTTCCACTCCCCTTTCTGCTCCACCTATCCCACCTGCTCGATTCCGGGAGCGCGATGAGACTGAGGTAAGACCACTTGCTGTGGATCCCAGACTGTTTGATCTTCAGCGTGCTACAGCGGCATGGGTACGTAGGTTCAGATACGTACCCGTGGAGTCTTAGTTACCTGCACAGAGAGACCCTGTAGCGGCAGATCCTTTCAGCGCCAGGATTCAGGAGTCTTTCTACCGAGCATAGTTGTCAGCTCAGATTGCTCTGCGAGCGGCACTGGCTCTTGGATCTCCCTGCCTTCCTGCTAGCAGTCGGTGCCGACTCTGAGGTTCACCTCTCCTATCTGCCTGGACTTCTCACTCTGTTGACTACCAGCGGCAGATATATTGAGGAATGGGTCCGAGTTTTCTATGCTTCAGTCTGGATAGACCCTGATCACCAGTGGATGAGATTCTGTTTTGAGCGAGAGGTTGTTACCATTCATGCAAGTCAGATTCGTCAGCTGTTTGGATTTTCCGAGTCATCGACTCATCTTCACAGCTTGTGCTATGGCACCTCTGACCCTCCTCGTCGCCCTCACGGCGGAGTTACTCCTGGTACAGCTCACGTCGCAGCTTTGTTCTGACCACCCTTCTCAGATGGGTCGCGACGTTCTCCGTCAGATTTCACCACAGCAGCCAGATTTCTATATCAGCTTATGAGACGGACGCTTCTGCCACGGATGGGATACAGGGAGGCTGCCACTCATATTCAGCTTTGGCTCCTTGGTGCCCTAGTTTCTCACTCAGAGTTTGATGTTGTGGATTTTCTCATTTGTGAGATCAAGGACACAGTATTGGATGGTATACATGCTCGTCGACAGCTGCCTTATGCTCACTATCTATGCCACATCTTTGCTCAGCTGATTCAGCCCCCACAGTTCCAGGGTACTCTTGAGGCCTCTCGCCTCATCTTTGGGTCGTACCGTCCAGCTCCAGAGGATCCTATGCCAGCATCTGCTCCAGTGATTGATCCTCAGGCCGAGGACACCACCTTCCATCAGTTTGAGACTCAGGGCGGAGAAGCCCATGATGATGATGATGATGATGATGATGATGATGATGTCTTTGGGGTTTCCTCCTCCGCCTCCGCCTCCTATGCCTCCACGCTCACATGATCATGAGGCTGGGAGTTCTAGTGGTGCTGCCCCTCCTACCATTGACCCTGCTCTTGTGGTGATCCTCTAGACTCTTACTCAGCAGCAGGCTCACTTAGCAGCGGTCCAGCAGCAGATGTCCGAGAGAATGCTCTCAATGTTTCAGACGATTCAGGACAGGTAGGATTCTCTACAGCAGCAGCTTCTCCAGGACCGGGCTGAGAACAGGGCTTTTATGACTCTCATGCTTCAGCATACTGGTGTATCGATTCCCCCAGTTCAGTCAGCACTGCCTCCACCTCTTCAGGCTCCTGCTGTGCCAGCCATTCAGGCAGGACCCCCTCTTCCTCTAGTTGGTCCTTCCTCCTCTCCGCTCCAGCCGGTCACCCTGGTTTTCACGTCACCGGTCATTGGCTCCGTCAGCTCTCAGCCGCCAGTGCCACCAGCTTCTGCTGTTACCACTGCCGCTGTGGCAGTGTCTGTGACTTCTTCGGCTCCGGTAGCTCCTGCAGCGCAGCTTCCGTCTGAGTCAGTACCAGCTCTAGCTTCTACAGTAGATCCTGGATCCGAGACTGACTCTGACCCACAGCTGGCGTTCGCTCTACTGCCACGATCGCGACCGGATGCGCCCCCGCCGCCTCCTCCCACTTCTGATGTGTAGGTTCGGGTACCCTTATGGTGTTTGACGCCAAAGGGGGAGAGATATGAGTTGTGAGAGCTAGGGGGAGTAGGGAGTTAGTAGAGAGTCATTTTGATGTAATATATGTGCTTGTTACTCTCTGTACTAGCTTCACTTTTATATGATGCTTTTGGCTCACAACTCTATTATATACTCTCGATGCTTATGTTGACTGTGTGTGTATTATGTTTTCACCTTATATGTTATCACCAGTCTTTAGTTCTTGTTCATCGATTTGATTTCACTTTTATATGAACAGAAACTTACGATGTGTATGCGCTCATTCTTATTATTATTATGGTACACATTCTTTCTGTCAAAGATTACTGAGTATAACTAACCATCTTTTCTATTGACAGAAATTTCAAAACAAACTACTCTCACAAATCTTGTAGGGTTCTCATCAATCACCAAAAAGGGGGGATTGAAAGCATCTAGGCCCCTGGTTGGTTTTAGTGATTAATGACAACGTAATGTTATATGTGACTAACGTTGTGTTTTGCAGAGACAAATGGTAAGTTAGGTCGCATTACAGGTAGAAGTACTACAACGGTGAAAACAATCCCGGAGATAAGAACTCGAAGCGACGGCTAAAACGACGAAACAAAAGGTGAAGGACTACGGAGTCCGAGTGTCAAGGAGATGTGGACACTCGTGATTTAGTTAGGTCTTTTATTCTCTTTTAGCGGTACTATAAAGAGGGGTTGTCGATGAGTAGTTTGACCAAGAGAGTTCTAGTGTAGTGTTGGTGCACATTCACACTCACATATAGTGCTAGGTGTCACTCTAAAACTCACTCACAAGTTAGAACGAAAACCGATTTGAAAAATAGCTGAAAACAAGAAATAGGGTTTCTGGCCTTGGGGCACCGGACTGTCCGGTGTGCACCGGACTATCCGGTGCACCCTCTTGCCGGGTGGGGCCAAGGTGGCCCTGGGGAAGAGTTTTCTCCCGTAGAAACCCGAGAGCGCCGGTTTCAGAAATGAATTTTAGTGGCGCACCAGATAGTGCATCGGAGTGTCCGGTGTGCCATCAGCCCAACGGCTAGCTGTCAGAACTAGCCGTTGGAGTCGACCGTTGGCGCACCGGTGGCGCACCGGTGGCGCACCGATCTGTCCAGTGCGCCCATGCGTAGAAGAGTGATGATAACGGCTATTTGGTGGGTGAGGGCTATTTATACCCCCTCCACCCACCATATTCAATGTCTTGATGCCCACATTAATTCCAGCACATTGCTAGAGCATTGCAAGCACCAAAAGCCTAGTGAGGAGATTAGAGAATCTTAATCCCGCATTTGTTCCTCATTAGCGCTAGCGAGAGCCACCTAGAGCACACACCACTTGCATTAGGCTTCTCTTGGTCAAGTGAAAGTCTACGGCTTGTTACTCTTGGTGATCGGCATCACCTAGACGACTTGGTGGCGTTGGGAGCTCGGTGATCACCGTGAAGATCTTGTTGGTGACCCGACTCAAGTTTGTAAGCGGTCTCGAGGGATCCACCGTGCCGGAGTGGCAAAGGATCATCTCGTACTGAGCACTTGGTTCTTGCGAGGACCAAGGGGGAGCGATACCCTTGCGTGGGTGCTCCAACGAGGACTAGTGGAGAGTGCCGACTCTTCGATACCTCGGAAAAATTGGAGGAGTCTTCTAAACCTTGCTTTACATTCCGCACTTAATTCAAGCACTTTACATTGTGTATTTGTTTAGCAAGTATTTGAAATATTGTCTTAGCATTGTTGTATTTCTAGTATTATTTTCTTAGTGCTAGTTGTTGGGGTGAAGTTGGGCTCTTGCTTAGCTCTTGCTTAGGTTTTAATTAGTGTTGATTTTTAGAAAAGCCCAATTCATCCCCCCCCTCTTGGGCATCGTGATCCTTTCACCTTCCCGTCGAGTTTTTACTTCAACGACCCATGTGTCTATCCTCCGCATTAGTGATGGGGGACCAGGGTTTGAAAATTTTCTCACTTGGTACCATTGCTTGCAGATGAGTCTCTCTCTTTAAATCTTAGAGAGGTTGGGTGATCATTCTCTCTTAGAGTCGATGCACTCAACCGCAACGGTTTGTCCTCTCAAAAATTGCATCACTGTCCTGCATGCCCGCTTACAGTAGCGTTGTTGAGTCCATTGGTGAGTATACCAAAATTTGGAGAAGCTTCACCTTAGAGTGTCTTAAACATTTATGTAGGAGTGTCATTTCGTGTTTTGGTAAAGAGTATACCCATTCCACTGTTGACGATTTTAGGCGTCTTTTAGTTAAGGGGAGGAGTAGATTTCTTGGTATAGTAGAGAGTATACATTGCATGCATTGAAAGTAGATGAATTGTCTATTGGATGGTAAGAGTAGTTTACAAGGGGGACATTGGAACCTTGACCATTATGCTCCAAGCAGTTGTCTCATATGACTTTTGGATTTAGCAAACGTTTTGGGGGTAGCGAGATCGAACAACGTCGTATATGTAGTTAATGTATTCAAATAATCGTCGTTGTCAAGTGACGTGCTCACAGGTGAAGCACCAATGTGAACTTCACGATAAATGGACATGAGTAGAAGCATAGGTACTACCTCACTCAAGGCATCAATCTCCAATGGCCGGTGTTTGTGAAGACCATTCCTCTTCCACAGACTCCGAAGCAGTAGATGTTTGTTGCATGCTAAGAGGACGTGTGAAAGGATATAGAGAGAGAGCATTTGGGATCCTCAAGGTTTGCTTCTATATTCTTGCTAGCCTACATCATTTATTCGCACCAAGTACTTTGTGTGTTCATGCGTGCGTGTATCATTCCGCACAACATAACCATTGATGATGAGTATGGAGGAGCATATGATGTCGATGACTACGAGATAGTTTGGTCCTTTGTTGCAGCACTAAACATCACTTTGAACCCACAAGCTTTACCGCCATCCTTTACATGAGGTCACAATCTATGTTAGTTTAGTCCATAATTAGCTCCAAAATAATTTAATAGAGCATATCTAGAATATGCACCGTGGCAATTAGATTTTATTTATGAATTATGTAATATTTTTAGCTTCATAAATTAAGTAATTTTTATTTATGTTTATAAATTATGTAATTTATTTGGTTGATCATGTAATAGGATGTATTTCATTTCAATAAAATGATATATTTTATGGTAGCTAAAAGTTTATAAAATTGATGTGACACTGAAGTGGTGGTAAATTGAGGCTAAAAGCTGTATATACTCCCGTAGATAAGGGCTGAATTAGTGTCGATAATATTTTTTTTGTCCATAGTTGATATAGTACGCTTGATATAGCACGATGACGCGTACCGTTGGAACTGGTCTGAGTTGTGGGCGGCGAGAGATGCTGGCACAGTGCCGGTGACATGGCAAGAGGTTAACGGGGGCAGCCGGGCAGGTGTCACGAACGAAGTTCTGCACACAGACAAATTAAACGCACTGAAGGCTTATTTCGTCGTACGTACCTGAAAACACCATCGTCTTGGAATTTTTATGATGCGTCTACAGTACAGTATGGATTCATATCGACACGTGTCGCGTTAAATGGGGTTGCACCCCTGACCCCTCTCCAGTTTTCTGACCGACAGCCCCGGCCTGTTTTGGATGATGGTCCTTGAACGGTCACAGTCTGAGAACGTCCGACGAAGCGCCTAGCTATTGCACGGTGCACTCTGCACAACTGTTCGCTCGATCAGCTGCAACGACCAACAACTCCAAGCATCGCCTGGTGCAGTAGCTGCACACATCACGGCAAGGCTATCTATCAGATGGAGTAGGTAAAATAACTAAATCTGTCGCCCTCCACTTCACTCAGTAGGCGCAAGACTAGGAAGGAAGCTTTGGGTGAAATGACGCATGGCTTATGATTTGTAAATGATTGTGGCAGGTGTGCGCGGTTATTCTCGAGACCTTAGCATGTTTTTTTTTCTTTTTTATCAATTGCATTGCATTTTTTTTGAAATCTTTAACGCGTTGGTCTCTTTGGAACCACGCCAAAACTAGAGGTGGTCGCTAGGGTGAAACATGCCAGTCCGCCGCATACGGATAATATAAATACTTATCTTTCAGATACAGATTTAGATATTTTTTATATTTAGGATGGATACGAAAAGTATCCGGATAGTGTAGCTTCAGATTTAGGTTCGATACGGCGTGATGACTATTCGGTAAATACCTGAATGTTCGAGTCGGATATGGGTACCCGGGTTTTGGTACCTGTTATTTTTTGTGTGTAATATTATTATAAAATCATAACTTATGAACTAGATAATGTTTATATGAAAATCATAGAGCTGAATAAATCTACAACTTTATAGTATGCCACATATTTCATTTGAACAAATCTTCAAATCATAATAATTGAAATAATGTATAGATTTGTACCAAAGTAATAAACTACACATCACATGCATGTGTAACTCCAATGCTCTATAGCTTATTAATAGACTATATATCACATGTGTTGGTCTATTTTGTGTTGTATTAGACTATTATGTGATATAAATCTTGTCATGACATTCGAACTATTGTGTTGAGCTATTGTATGATCTCACCTTATTGTTATATTGTCATGTTGATCTATGCTATGTGCAATACTCGCAGTGTAACTGTCTTACACGCGAACTAAATTTTAGTGAATAATATATATAATCAATTTATGTATTATCTGACAAGTATCCAGTGTCTGCATATATCTGGTCAAATAATATTTATTTTCGTCACTTATCCGTCCGAATAAATATCGGGTTCATGTATCCGTATCTGTCCCGTTTCAATTATCCATATTTGATCTCGGATCTGATTAAAATATATTACGATACCATACATGATGACCAACTATCTTTTCGTATTTTTCGCCCCCAATGGTCACCGTGTCATCGCAGTCCATAGCCGGCGGCCTTGGAAGTCCTGCGTATTGACATCTTTGCTGCTGGTTATTTAAAGTATCTTTTACAATCCGTTACCTACCCCATGGAGTCAGGTCTGTACATGAAACAGTACATAATATGACTAACTGTACGCCCAGTTCCTTCCATTTTCTTTTTTTTTTCCCGTTGAGCGTGCCTAGTTATTTCCACTAGAAATTGATGGAAAACTGGAGAGGACGAGGACAACGAGCAAATACTGGGTGGGAGAGTGGAACCGAGGCCGCTGGTCGCTGTCGCTGGATCGCAACGTCAGCCGTGGTTGGTAAACGTTGAG